>CM060990.1:452775320-453975320 GCA_030765065.1 Deroplatys truncata
AAAACATCTTGATGTTGCACACCTACGGTCTTTGACCACAAACTTTGAAGTAACGTAATGCTTCTTTTTTCATCTGAATATTTGTAATGATAAAGAAAAATAAATAAGGACTTAATACGTATGCGGTACTAATTTACACTCTATTAGCTAATATTTTCCACAGGCGCGAAAATAGCTACCATTACGGTAACTTTGCTTTTTCTCGAAAAACTTTCCATCCACAAGGGCCAGTGCACCACTGATACCTCCACTTTCACATGGAGAATCACACGTATCACAGAAATAAATAGAAAATAGCTTTAGTAATAGCGCAGTTATTAGTATGCTCGGCTGTAAAGCTGGTGGTGCTGGGTTCAAACCACGCACAAGTGCTTAAATATTTCTTTTTTCTAAACAGATGAATGAGCACATTTGGAGTGTGAAATGTTAATTTCTGGCGTTTCTTTCAAAGTTTAAGTACATGTTACGGGAATATTCACATGGGATGCTTCAACATAGCATTGCCACGATTACCTGCAAGTAGCATAAACTCAGAGAGGTTTTATCAGTGGCGTATTGGCTTGTTATTGATTTTGATTTATTGCAGAAAACCATGAACTCAAAACACTATAAGTGTCCTATTTGAAAATTCTTACTTCATAAGCCCCAGAGAGGTTTTCGGATGAACACTGTAACACCCTGTGTGTATATACCGAGTGGTTCACCAGTCCCTTATTATTTGGCTTTATGCAACCCGCAGATGGTAGCCTAATCTGAAAACATCGTTCCAGAAACCCATTCAGCATTAACAGAAGGATACTAGGCTTGAATTGACGCGATAGAATATACCAGTATTGCTTAGCGGGCGTGTAAATTTATGGTAGAGATTTCTAAGGTCTTTAAACGTCTCCAAATGCTAAAAAAAATATAGCTGTCTATGCCAACGCTATATGATCGTTGCTATACATGCGATAGACTACAACGTGTCTGTCCATCTAAATAGTAGCGCACGGTGCAATAAGCATGAGTTCCAAAATGCTCGATTCATGTTCGAATTCTACCAAAATGTCTATTTTCTTATTCGTTTTCCTTCTTCCTCATATAGCACAAAGCAAGATGGGCAATCTAAAAACTTCTTGCCTTGACCATGTGTTTACTTTTCTGACGTTCTCTTAATTTATAATGCTTAATTTTTACACTTTGTCTAATTTTAACAGTCCAATTATAGGTAATACAAATGGAAAGAAAACCATATTATGCACATTGGTTCAGGTTCAACTAAATACCTAGGTGTGTAGGTATTCCTATAATGTTTTAAAACTTACATGATGATGAGATGCGGTTTAAGGGCGCTAAACAGCTAAGGTCATCAGCGCCCTTACAAAGTATAAAAGTTACAGTCCAAAAATAAAAGTCCGATAAAAAACCGCGTAATTAAAAAACGGGACACAAACCCGCGATATCCAAAGGTAAAAAACAAAAAAACTAAATTCCAAAAACGAACACACTAAAAGCATGGTCAATAAAAGAGTAAAAAAACGTGTCAAGAACTGCAGAATGCGAGGGACACGAGCGCCAGATGTCCATTGGGGAGGAGATGCCCCATTAAAAACACAATATAAAATCACACAGTCAAAAGACGCTCAGCGCATCAAATGCGTCTGGTAAATTCAATGTCACTGATAAAACGTAAAAGACATTCTACAGCACGATTCGTAAGCGAGCTAAAAGTACCTCTTCCCGACGACACGAACGAGAAGAGGTACCCCAGACTAACGGGAGAGGCTTAACCTCCCGTAACTTGTTCCCCCGAAGGGCCGTCCACTCATCCCTCCAAAGCGAGAGGATGCGGCTACGTAAAATAACAATCAAATCTGACGAGGGAACAACAGCAGTAACAAATCTGGGTAATAAAATCGCCGATTTGGCAGCGGCGTCGGCAGACTCGTTCCCTGAGATGCCCACATAACCTGGAATCCACAGGAAGGAGACGCTGATGCCAGAGGCACCAAGCGAGTGGAGCAGGTCATGTATGCGCTGTACGAGAGGGTGGTAACTGTACAGCGCGTTAATACTCTGAAGGGCACTCAGAGAGTCTGTACAAACAACACACTGCCGTAAGCCGCGCCGCTGAACGTATAAAACAGATTGATAAATACTAAAAAGTTCGGCGGTAAAAATCGAACAGTGACCCGGTAAACGAAAAGTAAAACTATGATAATCAGAAACAAAGGCACACCCTACTCCATCATCAGTCTTAGATCCATCAGTAAATATAAAAGGCAAGTCCCCGAATTGCGCCTGCAGTTCTAAAAATGCTGATCTAAAGACTGAAGAAGGGGTCTCATTCTTCGGCAGCGACGATAACCCATGGTGACAGTGGGCCTCAGCGTGCAACCATGGAGGAAAACGCGTTTCCCCCCTTGGAAGGGCCGGCGCTGGCGTAACGTCCAAATGCCGAAGAAGTTGACGAAATCGAACCCCTGAAGGGAGCAATGCAGAGGAGCTAACTAAATATTGCCGATCAAGCGAATCCTCGTAAAATATCGCGAAGGACGGGTGGTCAGGCAAGCTTGAGAGTTGACAGGCATAGCCGCACAAAAGCATCTCACGCCTGAAGGACAGCGGAGGCTCTGCAGCTTCAACATATAGGCTAGGTACAGGGCTGGTTGGAAAGGCCCCTGTAGCGACTCTTATGCCACGATGGTGAATGGCATTCAATCGACGTAATACAGATGGACGCGCCGACGAATAGACAATGCACCCGTAATCAAGCTTGGATCGGACCAAAGAGCGATAAAGATGTAGAAGGACAGTCCGATCAGCTCCCCAGGATGTGCCATTTAAAACACGTAAAAGATTAAGAGAACGGTCACTCTTTGCTTTTAAAAACGAAATGTGCGAAATCCAGCGCAGCTTTATATCAATGATCAACCCCAAAAGTTTCGCCTCGTCTGCAAAGGGAAGTATCCCTGGCCCAAGATGGAGAGAGGGCGGAGGGAAAGCCTTCCGGCGCCAGAAATTGATACAGACGGATTTTTCGGCGGAGAAATTAAAGTCGTTGGCGTTACTCCAGGTGTAGAGACGGTCGATACAGCTCTGGAGACGGCGTTCAAGTAGACAGGTCCGCCGTGAACTGCAATAAATAGCAAAATCGTCAACAAAAAGGGACGATGAAATGCCAGGTGGAATAAATCAACAATGGAGTTGATAGCAATCGCAAAAAGTGTGACACTGTGTACAGAGCCCTGCGGTACTCCCTTCTCTTGAATAAAACGACTAGATAAAACCGAGCCCACACGTACACGAAAGACGCGGTCCGTCATAAACTCCAGAAGAAATATGGGAAGACGACCGCGGATATTCCATGCGTGCAGTGTACGTAAAATGCCGCCCCTCCAACAAGTATCATAAGCTTTCTCCAGGTCAAAAAACACAGCCACGTTTTGACACTTTCTCAGAAATCCATTCATAATATGCTTTGACAGGGACACCAGATGGTCGACGGTAGATCGATGGCGACGAAATCCGCACTGAGCGTTCGCTAGAAGTTTCTGAGACTCAAGCCACCATGTCAACCGCCCGTTGATCATGCGCTCCATCACCTTGCAAATGCAACTGGTGAGGGAGATAGGGCGGTAGCTGGAAGGTAGTTGGCGATCCTTCCCAGGTTTAAGTATAGGGACAATGGTGGCTACGCGCCAAAGGAAGGAAAAAAGCCGTCTTGCCAAATACGGTTATAAACCTGTAAGAGAAAGAGTTTACTGTTGGCTGAAAGGTTCTTTAACATCAGGACATGAATGCCGTCCGGCCCAGCAGCGGAGTGCCTAGAGCAATGAAGATCGTGCTCCAGCTCCCTCATTGTGAAAAGTTCATTATAACACTCATTATTAGCAGACCGAAAATTAAAGGTGTCGGAATCCAGCCGGTCCTTGATAGAGCGAAAGCCGGTGGAATAATGGTCTGAACTGGAAATCGCCTCAAAAGCAGCACTCAGAGTGTTAACGATGGCAGCCGGATCCACTATAGTGGCATTGGGAACCTGAAGGCCAGAAACAGTACAATGCGACACTTTACCTGAGAGGCGACGAAGTTTATCCCAAACAACAGAGGAAGGCGTAAAGCGATTAAAAGACTCGGCAAAACGAGTCCAAGACACCTTCTTGCTATCCTGAATAATGCGACGAGCCCTGGTGCGCGATTGTTTAAACGTAACCAAATTTTCAAGTGTAGGGTGTCGCCGAAACACCCTAAGCGCAGTTCTACGGGTACGAACGGCGTTCAGACAATCCTCGTTCCACCACGGAACAGGTAGACGCCGAGGTTGAGAGGATGAACGGGGAATTGCGCGTTCGGCGGCAGATAGAAGCGTAGACGTAAGGTGTTGCACCACTTGGTTAATGTCGTTGAAGGGCTTGTTTTCAAAATACACGAGGCTGGAATACAATCTCCAGTCGGCTTTTGTGAATATCCAGGTAGGTACTCTGGAGTGTTGGACGTGGCGAGACAGAAGAGAAACGATGCAAGGGTAATGGTCGCTGGAGTAGGTGTCAGCAACGACGTTCCACTGCAGACGACTAGAAAGCTGGAGTGAGCAAACGGCAAGGTCCAGGTGTGAGAATGTACCAGAAGAATCAGAAATAAAAGTAGGTTCACCTGTATTGAGGATGGAGAGATTGAACTGGTAAAAAATGTCGGAAAGAAGAGTTCCCCTCGCACAAGCCCTTGGCGAACCCCACAGTGGGTGATGGGCATTAAAATCTCCCAACAGAAGAAATGGCGTTGGGAGAGCGGACAGGAGAGCTCGAATGTCCGCGGGAGCGAGGGGAGACGATGGAGGTGAATAGACAGAGCAAACAGAAAGGGATAAGCCGGGTAATTGAACGGTTACGGCAACAGCTTGCAAGTCGGACGTAGGAGCGAGAGTTTGAAAATGAACGTCGCTACGCACTAACAACATGACACCACCATGAGCAGGAGTAACCTCCTCCGGTTCAAGATCGTAGCGAACCGGAGTATACCCCCGGAGATCCAAAGGATCGTGAGGACGAAGCTTAGTCTCCTGCAAACACACAACCATAGGTAAATACGAACGCAACAAAAGTTGCAATTCCGCCATATGCGATCGTACACCACGTAAATTCCAGGTCAGGATAGCCATAAAGAAAAGGGATAAACTTCTTACTTAGAAGGGCGGCTCAAAATTACCTTCTGTTTAACCTTTGGGCTCGGGCTTTTGGTATGGAGTTGGTCAGACTCCATAGCCTCCTCGAAGGGAGGGCCCACGCGCTCAGAGCCAGAAACCGATTCAAACGCCGAGAATCGGTTCTGGGTGACGATGGGTGAGGGGTGTCGCTGAGCGCGGCTTGTCCCAGGAACGTCCTGGGACTGCGACCTCCGAGGAGGAGAAGGTGAACTTTTCTTACCGCGCGCACGCGGAGGGTCCTTCAGAAAATCTTCCCTACGAAGTTTCTGCTTTGGTTTCTTTTCAGCGGCTTGCGACTTCAGTGCCTTGGGACCAGCTTTAGATGGCTTGCTAACTATAGCAGAAATGGACGGCCGGAGGGTAGTGGCGGTTAATGCAGTCATGGTCCAGGTCTGAGTTTCGGCAACAGAGGCAACAACAGAACTAAATGTACCAGATCGCAAGAGAGAAGGTTGGCGCGCATGGTAACGCCTCCGGGCTTCGGCGAAGGAGAGTTTCTCCTTTACCTGGATCTCCTGGATCGCCTTCTCGTCCAAGTACCGCGGACAGTCCGCAAACGACGCAGAATGAGACCCATTGCAGTTAACGCAGACGGAGGCTGTGGAACAGGTTCCTTCGTGTGACGGCTGGCTACATGAGGCACAGATGGTTACGACACTCTTACAGGAGACTTGCGTATACCCAAAACGTTGGCATTTAAAACAACGCAGAGGTCTAGGAATATAAGGCCTCACCGCAATGCTTTCGTATCCTGCTGAAATGCTCGTGGGCAGATCGTCGCCATCAAATGTTATAAACAGTGTACGAGTGGGTACCAATACTCCGTCGCGTTTGGCCTGCACTCGATGCACTGCTGTCACCTTTTGGTCTGAAAGATAGTCTACGAGTTCATCGTCCGACATACCATCGAGGCTATGGGTGGTAATGACGCCTCGACAGGAATTCAATGTGCGGTGCTTCTCCACACGGATGGGATAGCCGTGGAGAAGCGTAGTGCGCAACAAGGTCTTACTTTTTTGATCGGACTTCGTTTGTGCTAATAAGGAACCATTCCGTAGACGAGTGCAGGACTGAACCGCACCAGCAATAGCATCAATACCCTTTTGAATAATGAAAGGGTTCACCATCTCAAAACTTTGCCCTTCTTCGGTTCGTGAAATAACCAAGTAACAACCAGTTGTCGGTGGTGTCACTTCTGTTACATAAACTTTTCGGCGCTTTTTTGGTATTAATGGAGAAAGGGTGCTCCATAGCGAATGAAATCCTCCACCATTGCAACCATCTCCGACCTCGGGCTCTGACTTCCCGGGCGTTATCCCGGCTTGGGTGAGTGGCCTATCTATACCTATCTCACCCCAGGGTCACACCTCCCAGAACATGGACAGAGGGACCGAATCGCCGTCAGAAGTCAGCAGCTTTTGCAATGGCCCCCCGCGGGACTGCAGTTAACAGCGGATACGAACACAAACCCTACATGACGACCCCGGGCGGTGGGGATGACGCCATTACCCACTCACCCAGCTGCGCACCTCGTGCGCGGGTATCCGTCAGGCTGTGTCCACGGAAGATTAAAATAAAAGGTTAAAAGAAACTAAAAGTGTGTGGGCGTTTCGCACTCAAGGTAGGCTGGCGAAGAAGGAAAAGAGATGTGTAAAGGAATGGAAGTGTTGCGAAATGTGCATAAATAGAAGAGAGAATAAAGAAATGATGGCGTGGGCGTCATAGAATGAAATGCACAAAACGCACGAGAGCCTACCTTGAGTACCCCGGTCACGAGAACGAACCCACCTCGACCGGACGGGGATGAAGCGATGAAGATGGCGATGAGTGGCTCGGGAACCCCCGGGTACGCCAACACCCGTACTCACATAAGGTGAGTCCCTGGGGGTTAAAACTTACACATTTCAGATTATGCTACAGAACAAGACCCACACATTCAGGATTCCTTTTAAAAGAAAGGTACAAAAATAGGTTGGCAATCACAGGCTATGTATGAAATACCTATTCAGTAATCCTTTCAGGTGGAAAGAAAGCTAGGTTGAATTCCCATAACACAATTCTCCGCAATATCCACTAGATAAAGCGTTTCCTATATGTATGCAAGAGCTTAGCGAAGCAGCTGTTCGAAATGGCGGTCTCCTTCGCTGATACAGATCTGTGCGCGAAGTTGCAATGACAACCTGGCACGTAATAACATCAGGGATGTTACGAATCTGCAGCCTCACTGATTAGTTGCCGAAGACGATTAAGGTTCTCCGGCTGTTTTCTGTATAGTATTTGCTTTAAATGCCCCTCTAGGAAGTACTCAAGTGGTTTAAGACCGAGAAATCTGGCGGACTGCTAGACAGGACCTGCGCTTTCTATCCATCTTCCAAGATGTGTACCGTAAAGGAAGGAGGGGAATCGTTTTGAAGGAAGTGAAGGTAGCGCGTTCTTGTTAGTTGATCTTCGAAGAAATGTAGCCCGATTAGGTTGTCCCCAAAATGCCACGCCATACGTTAATTCCCCACAGGTCTTGAAAAGCTGTCTCTTTTACCCAATAAGGGTTATCGACACTCTAGCAGTGCATGTTGTGGCGACTCACAGTTCCATTGTTGTGGAACCGCGATTCATCTGAAAACAGAACTTTGGATAAAAGGTTCACGCTATGTAGTACCCACCGACGAAAATTTACTCTAGCTTCAAAGTTGCGACCATAGAGTTCCTGGTGTAGCTGCAAGCCATCAGGGGAAATTTTTTGTTATGCAGAATTCGCACATCTGATGACCTACTGATGTTTGTGTCCTTTGCCTCTTGCTAATATGGGGATTATATTTTAAGATGTCTAAAATCATCTCCTCATTATGGCCAGAGGTAACTGGTGCTTCTCTAACAGTACCTGTCTTCTCAAGCGCTCCTGTTACACGCAAACGACGTTCAGCATTCCGAAAAGTGTTGGATGTCGGTTATCGTCTTTCTGGAAATCAATTTTCAAGCAGGCGTTTAGCCTGTAATGCATTCCGTTGAGTTTCTCCGTAAATAAATAGCATGTCAGTGTACTCATCACTGGAATACATTGCGTCAGATTGATTGAACCTACCTAATGGGCTGTGAGGTTAATAGAAGATAAGCTTAGCTGTATACCTACAAGTGTAACTTCGTCTAATTGGACATGTCCAGACCTAAGTGACCTCCGAAAGCATTCGCTAACCAATTTGGTGGTTCTAGTGGCCAAACTGATCTAGAGAAAATTCTCATTCTTAATGTAGGTATATCTACAAGGAGCCATTGATAATAACATGCTAGCTATTCTGGTATTTTGCAATTGCTTTTATTGATTTTATACATTTTGAAAATTGCATTAATTGTTCGAAAATTCGCTGCAGTTTCCTTTTCAAAATAACTACAATGAAACCTAGGGATTGAAAACTGCAGAACTCGTAAAATAAACGTCGTTTGTTCTTCATTTGCATGCCTATTTGTTTTAGTGTCACACCTTTTGGAGTGACAAACGAGTACTCTGAAATCGCTACATGGATGAAAAGAACAAGTAAACAGTGTTCATGCACATTTTGAGACTCGAAACGCGGACACAGTGACTGAAATGGTGCATTAATGTTTTGATTTATACCATTCTATTGTGAGTATAATGCGTAATAATAGTAAAAGTGGAACAAATGCCAATGATAGACATTACCTGCTGCCAGTTTTGCATGGTTTTCGTTACGGCACTGTAATGTTTAAATTTAATCTACTATGCGTATAGTGCGTAAAAATAATAAAGAATGTGAATAACGATAACAATGATAATAAGAATAAAAAATAATAAGGTAACAAATGCCAGTGATACACATTACGGGCTCTCATGTTTGCTCGATACGGCAACGAGCTTTTCGTTACGGTGCCTTAAGACTTTGATTTATTCCAATATGCGTATAGAATGTAATAATAATGATTATTATTATTATTATTATTATTATTATTATTATTATTATTATTATTATAGGGGAACAAAAGCCAGTGATATACATTACGTGCTCTCATGTTTGCATGGTTTTCGTTACGGTGCTGTGATATTTTTATTTACTCTGCAATGCGTATGGTGAATAAATAAATAATAATAATAATAATAATAATAATAATATTAATAATAATAGTAATAATAATAGGTGAACACGTATCAGTGATGCACCTGACGTGCTCTAATGTTTGTATAGTTTTCGTTGTGGTGCTTTTATGCTTTGATTGACTCTACAACGCGTATAGTAGGTAATAATAATAATGATGATGATGATAATAATAATAATAATAATAATAATAATAATAACAGGTGAACCAAAGCCAGTGATACACATTACGTGCTCTCATGTTTGAATGGTTTTCTGTACGGCGCTGTAATGTTTGAATTGAACTCTACAATGCGCATAATCCGTATTATTAGACAAGAATAGCGTACATACATACATACATACATACATACATACATACATACATACATACATACATACATACAACCGGAAGTATTTTTGGCTTCCAACAGACGGAGGACAGCATGCTGGGACATGATTCTAAACAGCCAAAACTGGCCAAGCTTGGGCACATACTTAATGGAAGTACGTGTACTAAGAGATAAGGTGTTTATGTAATTTTTCTTTAAACATATGTGGTGCTTGAGTACATGTGCGCGACTGTGTGTGTGTGTGTGTGTGTGTGTGTGTTTGAGTGTGTGATTCAGTGTGGTTTTTTTTTTTTCAATTTTATATGTATGTATGTATATAGTGCGGTGATTGTAAAAAAATAGTTGTTTTCTGGTTGATACTGCAAGTCACGTATACAGACAAGGTATTTATCTAGAGAGCATGTACGGTCTTATGACCCATGCGACTGTGTTATGCAATTAATGTAATACTAAATACTTAATAAATACCACCACTACTACTACTACATACATACATACATACATACATACATACATACATACATACATACATACATACACATGCACACGCACACATTGATTTTCTCAACATGGACATCAGCAGATTTTCCGCTGTAGGTTTCAGTGCGGACCAACGGATCGATAATTTTCATTTAGTGGTGGGTGGCTGAACGGCATATCGATACGTTGTGTTCTACTGTTCCCAGATACTCGGTGAAGTTTCTCGTACAGACAGTTCTTATTGTTTCGATGCACCCACTTTCAACGACCTGATCGTATAGTGTCTTGTGATTCTTAATTGTTTCATATACTAGCAAGAGCCTAAAATGTGACCAATGCTTTCAAACTCACTGTAGGTATCACCGTGGTTACCATCCTGAGATCTTCCAGGGATAGTTCTACCAGTAGGTAAACTGGCAGTCTTTTTTATCGCATCTTTGCGCTTAGTACTATTAACACCTTCAGATTTGCTTATACACGATATACTGGGAGTATTTATTACTTGTACAACGCCACCCTTTGCCACTGTGAAGTGGTGAACATTAATGATGATGATGAGGTGGAGCTTAAGGGCGCTCAACTACATTGGTTATTAGCGCCCTTACAATGTATGAAATATAAAATTGAAAAGTCAAAAATCTAAAAAACCACACACAAACCCGCTTGGTGAAAACACTAAAAAACATAACACACCAAAGACTAAAATCTACACACTAAAATCATGGTCACTAAAAGAATAAAACGTGTCAAGAACTGTAGAATGCAAGGAACATGAGCGCCTTATGTCCGGGGAGAAGGGCCCCATTAAAACTAACAATATAAAATCAAACAGCTAAAAGGCGCTCAGCGCATCAAATGCGACGGCTAAAACCAATGTCAGTGATAAAACGTAAAAGACATTCTACAGCATGCGCGTCGTCTGCCAAAACGTTGGCTAGGCCAAAAGGCAGACCCACGCGAACGCGCAGTGGAGCTAAAACTTGACACTCGGTTAAAATGTGACAGACCGTTAATGGCACAGCACACTGACCACACAGAGGTGCGGGATCACCGCTAAGCAGGTATCTATGACTAAAAAGGCAATGTCCGATTCGTAGACGAGCTAAAATCACCTCTTCCCGACGAGAAGAACGAGAAGAGGTGCACCAGATTAACGGGAGAGGTTTAACCTCCCGCAATTTGTTCCCCCGGAGGGCCGACCACTCATCGCGCCAGCGCGAGAGGATGCGGTAACGTAACAAAACACTAAAATCAGACGAGGGAACAACGGTTGTAAAAAATCTGGAGGATAAAATCGCCGATTTAGCAGCGGCGTCGGCAGAATCGTTCCCTGAGATGCCCACATGACCTGGAATCCACACGAAGGACACGCTGATGCCAGAAGCACCAAGCGAGTGGAGCAGGTCATGAATGCGCTGTACGAGGGGGTGGTAAGTGTACAGCGCGTTAATACTCTGAAGGGCACTCAGGGATGATGATGATGATATGCGGTTTAAGGGCGCTAAACTGCTAAGGTCATCAGCGCTCTTACAGTGTATAAAATATAGTCAAAATATAAAGGACAGGTAAAAGAACCGCATAATTAAAAACGGGACACAAACCCGCATGTCAAAAAGCTAAAAATAACAATATAACAATAACAATAATAACGATATCAGCAATAATAACAATAACAACAAAAACAACAATAACAATAATAACAATAACAGTAATAACAATACAAATATCTGAAAAACCAACACACTAAAAGCATAGGCAATAAAAGATTAAAACGTGTCAAGAACTGTAGAATGCGAGGGACATGAGCGCCATATGTCCACTGGGGAGTAAGTCCCTATGAAAACATACAGAATAAAATAACAAAGCTAAAAGACGCTCAGCGCATCAAATGCGACGATTAAAGCCAATGTCACTTATAAAGCGTAAAAGACATTCTACAGCATGCGCGGCGTCTGCCAAAACGTTGGCTATGCCAACAGGCAGACCCAGGCGAACGCGCAGTGGAGCTAAAACTTGACACTCAGTTAAAATGTGACGCACCGTTAAGGGCACGTCAGACTGCTGACACAGTGGAGCGGGATCACCACTGAGCAGGTAACTATGACTAAAACGACAATGTCCAATTCGTAAACGGGCTAAAAGTACCTCTTCCCGACGTGAAGAACGAGAAGAGGTACCCCAGATTAACGGGAGAGGCTTAACCTCCCGCAACTTGTTCCCCCGGAGGGCCGTCCACTCATCGCGCCAGCGCGAGAGGATGCGGCGACGTAAAATAACACACGAATCTGACGAGGGAACAACAGAGGTAAAAAATCTGGGTAATAAAATCGCCGATTTGGCAGCGGCGTCGGCAGACTCATTACCTGAGATGCCCACATGACCTGGAATCCACATGAAGGACACGCTGATGCCAGAGACACCAAGCGAGTGGAGCAGGTCATGTATGCGCTGTACGAGTGGGTGGTAATGGTACAGCGCAAGAATAGTCTGAAGGGCACTCAGAGAGTCCGTACAAATAAAACAGTGCCGTAAGGCGTGCCGCTGAATGTATAAAACAGATTGATAAATGCTAAAAAGTTCGGCGGTAAAAATTGAACATTGTCCAGGTAAACGAAACTTAAAACTACAGTGACCAGAAACAAAGGCACATCCAACTCCAGCTTCAGTCTTAGATCCATCGGTAAAGATAAAATGGAAGTCCCCGAATTGAGCCCGTACTGCGAAAAAAGCCGATCTAAAGACTGAAGCAGGGGTCTCAGTCTTCGGCATCGACGTTAGCCCAAGGTGACAGTGGGCCTCAGCGCGGGACCATGGAGGAAAACGCGTTTCCCCCCTGGTGAACATTAAGATTCAAGCATCTTCTCGCACAGTATTTTTCTGATCGCCATTGTGTCAACAGGATGATAAGTTTTTATTCTTTATTGTTAGTATTGATAAGGGAAGTATTAGAGTTCTTATTCCGAAACCCACCCTGAAATTCCTGTAACAAAAGCAATGTAGTATAAGGAGGTCACACTCAAACATCAGTGCCAGTTTTAACTGAAAACCCGCGAAAACCAACGCCATATCTTCTATACAAACTACATAGAAATAATACTTCTGTTAACTATCTCGATTGGATAGCTCTGACTGCTTACTGGATTGTTGCCCACCTCTGTGGTGTGGTGAAAGTAGCGTGTCAGCCTCACATTCAAGAGGCCCTTAGTTCGAATTTTGATTAGGATAGGTTACTTGGATAATGTTTTTTGGCAATTTTTCGTTATTTTGAGAAGACGAATGTCGTGTAACTAAGATCTAGGGACCCCGGGCCCATTTGAGCATTATTTCAACCATTTCGTTCATTCATCGTCCGATATGACTTACCCAGTTAAAGAACAGTAATTAATCATCAATCATTACTGGATTACCACTGGGGTGTGGGGACAGGGTATCAGATTGCCCATTTCTATGTCGCGAGAGCAATTAGTCAGCGCGTGGTACACTAAAACATGCACCTGAAGCAGGAATATCCATCTGGATCCATACTAAGTTGTCGTTGAGGGATTCCGGGTTAGATTTTAGCACTTAAAACTAGCAGCTGATGTTTTGGGTAACACTTCCCTTGGGAATCCAAGGTGATGAAAAAGGACATTTCCCTGTCACTGATTGCATGTAGTAATGCAGATTTCATTATTATACCCATATAATAGGGTTACCAGACGTCCGGAAATTCCTGGACATGCCCTACATTTTAACAATTTGTCCGGCGTCCGGGGGGAATATTTGAAAAGTCTCTAATGTCCTACATTTTAGCCGCAACTGCAGCTCGTAATGGCAGCAAGGCTACACCGGCTAAAGTCAAAGATTGTACTCATGCATTAGTAACATTGAACGAGGTATGTGGTAACGCACTTTCACTCCGAGACAACACCAAGCGATGCTTTGCTCTCACTCTTCCATTTGCATTTTGGTTATCGAAGAATAAGAAAGTGGAAAGTTAACAGTTAATTCACAGTGCTTTAGTCAACTACGACTAATCAGAGGTTAGCTTTAAAACGGTCTGCCGTTTTTTTTACATGACTACCACCAGTATTCTACCCCAAGTGCAACGAACTATTCGCAGACACGATGGAGGAACATTTGGAACAAATATATGAATCCGAAGATTTCCACTGACTGGAAAGCTGCAGTATACTCAGCTGTCAGTGAGGTTGTTCCGACAGCTAGCAAACTGTGGCGGCATGATAGAGCAACATCAAATTTCTGTAATAGGCGTTCTTCGGTGGAAACCTTGCATCACAAACTGGTAGCCTATCCTGTCGTACGTTTTCTATTTGGGACTGGGTATATGGACGAATCTGTGTGATCTGTCGTGGCGTACAAGGGTTTGCACTGCATGATTATCTGACCCTTCAATTCCATCAAGATGATAAGCACCTGACGGATACTCTTTCTTGGATAATCTTTGCCACCTATTTCTGGATAATCAGAGTTGGAGACGCGGCGAATCTACAGGCTTTCCAGATCTTTATCCGGAAACAACGCTGGGAGTTGAACAAACGGACCGCTCTGTCCTTAGATCTCCCACATTTACAGAGACTCTAGGTGCCAAATGTAGAAGGGAATGTAATTAAAACTTATATATATATATATATATATCCCTTCTGGGAATCTCACCTTGTCGTGGTAGAAGGGCTCAGTACCCAATAAACCAGACGGCCATACCAGGGAGGTCTAGTTTACTAGCTTACTGGTTGGCAAGAGGCGAGGGGAAGCTAAGATTGACTTACAACAGGTAGACACGACTCGACAGCTGTGATGGAAGCAACGTGTCTAGGATGATACTCCGAAGAATGTATCCTGCACGCTTAGATGCAGAAAGATAGCAGCCCATCACTAAGCTTAACCTGCGCAGCGTTCGTACCGCGGTCAGGGGATTACTTAATTACTGATCAGCTCCAAATGAATTAAACATTTGGAGCACGCAACAAGCCTTGGAAATGTTTAACGCTTGGTGGAGAAGAAGAAGAAGAATATATATATATATATATATGCATATATATGGGATTCAAACATCCAAATGTTAAGCAGTATTTAAGAACCTAAACAAATTGTTGTATTTAAGATTATATATATATATATAATTGTAATGTAAGAAAACTAAATACACAAACAAACAATTAAAAAGGTCCTTAACCCAGGGTAACAAAAGCAGACGTCTGGGCAGTCACAATAATGTTCTTGCCTCAGGCTAAGGCAGTGCCCAGTTTGTCGGGAAGTAAGGTATTTCAAAACTACAAGGTGCGTGCATAAGGAACAGTTAGGGGGATTATGGCAATAAAAATCAACGCCAAAACGTACGTTTCTAATCACTAAATCTCAACCAGAGCACTAGAAAGTTCTTCTGGGAAGCTAACGCTAGAGAATGGAAGTAGGGGCACCATGAATTGTGAACTACCAATCACAATTTTCCAAAATATTTGAAACAACGTATAAGAAATAAAATAGAAGTCACATGACTGAAATAATAGTACATGATCACGAAAGAGAGGGTCAAATATCCAGCACGGAGGAAGCTTCAAAATAGTGTAATCGTCGGTCGCAAGCGAAATTTCAGGGCCGGTTTCACCAACCGATGTTAAAAACACTCCAACATTTTGTTTGTTAACAACATGTTCAAAGTTTAACATAATGTTAAAAATTTTGCGTTTCATCAAGCTTCTACAGCAAATTGTTGGCTAACATCTTATTAACGTCAAAGACAACTGCAAACGCTATCTTTCGAGAAGGCAGTGACCAAACTACACTGCTTGTGAACGCGCTCCGGTGCACTTTTGTCTGCGTATCGCAGCGCTTTCTAAGTCAGTAGCAGACAACCATTTACATTCATAGTGTCGTCTTCCGTGGTGTACTGGTTACCATACTAGCCTCTAGTTCCCGAGGTTGCGGGTTCAAACCCGGCGGAGGGCGATGGAAGTTTACGGGCGTAAAACTCCTTAGCATGGCTGCCTTCAGAAGGGAAGTGGTCCCGTTTCGTAGATTTACGGTACGTAAAAGAACCTCAAGCATGATAAAGAGGCCTCTGAGAAAAATTTGCGGTCTTTCACGCCCAATATAGAGTGGGATGCTAAGGACTACAGCAGTTAAAGAGCGCCCATAAATAAAAACTCAAAAACTCATTCATAGCAGTTTCCATGTGATGTTCCTGATTGTTTGAGGTTAGAATCGCGATGTCAGCTGAAATAAATGTTTCACCGTTTGAAACGCGTTAATTAAGGACATGTTACTGAGTATAGGCGTATTATCAAATGCAAGAAAGCTGACAGTCTTACATTAAAGGATAAGATTGTAGTCTGGCAGAAAATCCGCGAGTAATTTAATTGGAATGAATGCGTTTCTCCCAGGTCCAGTAAACAACTGTGGCAATTTTGTGCTAACATAAAGTGGATGAACATGTGTTATCGATCAAGCAGACCCGAACGAAAATACTATTTGCTTCTTGAAGATTTGCTTCCGAAGCCTTCCGGATAAACCCACAAATGGTACCCTTGGAAATACCAGCATTATCACCTACCAAGTTAATGAAAGATGCCAGTAGCATAAAATTTCAAAGCAATTAACACTTGTAGCATAGGAGAAAGGGGCATGTTTCTATTGGCAGTATTCCAACCTCTCGTACTTCCCATAAAGGTATGCCCATGACCCCTTGGACAGTCTGTATCGTTTTAAAAATTTCTCCTTTTGCAGGGTTTCAAATTTATTATGATGCATGACTGCTCTTCCGTTAGGAATGGCTTTTAAAAATGTCAAATGTAGCAAACTCGTATCAACAGCTTGGTTTGCGGCAGCCATTTTCCAACTTCTAACGTTTGTTAAATGCCTTAACACAGGGGTACGGTGATGTTAACTTAACACCAAGTTTAACACATTGTTAAAGTTAACATTGTTTGATGAAACAGAATTTGTGTTAACTTCAGTGTTAAAATCAGTTTAACATTGTATTAAAATTTAGTATATGTTGATGAAACCAACCCTCTGAGTATCAACTATGTGGGTCGGAACGCCGACGGGGCAGACCTCCAACATTACACTGCAAATGTTGGACTTATAGAATTTCACAGTCGAGTAAAGTATAAGTTATGCATTGTAACTAAGAGGGTAGCGAACCGCGTTAAATAAGAATAATACAACGGAATAACAAGTGTCACGGGAAAGCGCGAGTCAGTGCGCGTGTTTATATAAAACATAACGCGCCGAACGAGAAACTTAGGCGTCCGCTATGCAGGCATTGTTTGTGGCGAGATCACGAAGAGTTGGACAATTTTGATTAATCATAATAAATTGGACATTAATTCTAAAGTCATGATCAAGAAGTTGTTTTTGTCTCCGCCAACACCTACACACCCCGACATCAAGATCTCATCGCTCCGAGAGGAAGAGACATCACAGCCCACACCTCCAGGTCCCTCCCTCTCTCCTATCTCCTTCCTCCACAGCTAAAGCTTCCGTCTTGTGACGGACCGCAGCACCGCGTTCATTTAAACATTTCATGGGAATCAAGTATGAAGGTGCCGTGTAAAAGGATAAATCAAGCTACGGTAGACGAAAGAATTTAAAACATTCAGCTCTTGGTGCAGTAGAAGATGACTTGAAATCAAACCTAACTTCCTTTTTAAACTTTTTTTTTCACGTCAAAAGTTATTTTGCTATTGAATGTAACACTAATAATTATTTATAGCAAATAGTAGCCTTAAATAATAAAACTAATCTTACATCATTTTCCAACATCTTTGCGATCTCTTAGTAAATTTTCTTTGCCTTTCAATTATCTAACCTTTCTGCTTCTACTTATAATTCTTCATGATTATTGTTATTATTATTAGTAATAGTAGTAGTATTAGTAGTAGTAGTAATAGTAGAGTATCTTTTCACAAAATCGTTAATTTTTCAACAAAATGGGGTTCAAGTTTAGTCATTCTTTCTGTAGGCTTATGTTTATACGTGGTTTCATAGCTTGAAGTTTTTTAGTTCCACTAATATCAAACAATTTCATTGCAATTTCTGCTTTTTCTTTCGAACTGAATTTCAAATTAACCATTATTAATTTCTTAGGCGAGGGAAACATTTGAATCTGTTTTTTAGGGACTCACAGCGTTTTAAAACCATTTTAAGAGCACTTAATTAACATGCGTCCATGTGGCTCACAGCCTCACAACAACGATTATAGCGTAGCGGTCATATGCCAGGAAGTGAACGTTGTGAAATAATAACGTAATCAGTAGATGGCACTGGCATTGAACACTCTTCTGTGAATCGTGTGAAGAGTAAGAAGAAATTAGTCGGTTCTCGTAGCTATGGCCTATGGAGCGTTTGGCTTTGGTGTTCCCCCTTTGGAAGTAAATAGGTTTGTATCCCTCCTCCGGGATAACTGTTTGTAATGGTGTGTGTATGTAAAAGCAAAACACAGAAAAACAGGAAAACGAAAAGGATAGTAAAAATTATCGTGAAGACGACTAAACACTTGGGGGCATAAATGTTAAAATAAGAGAGGACTTTTGTATGTATCTTTCAAAGAACGGATTTATTAATTGTTCCTTCTCTGTTGTCCTAAAAGCTTAAGGGTAAGCTATTTTCAGCATTCCCCCAGAAAAAGAACACTGTTCCACAGAATTGAAGCGTTTTTCTCAACAACAACTTTAGCCTACAGTTGTAAATTTTATTCCTTCATTAAAATGTGCCGCTGCTGCTATCTTTCAGCAGACCTGTGGAGCCGTTTCATAGAAAACAGACCTAATTGCACTATTATACGTTCCTCGAGTTTCCCCAGTTTCACGGAAACAACCAAAAGCCAAACATTTTCTTACAGGAAGAGAGACAGTGCGAGAGCGTTTTTCGCTACATCTGTCAATACTTCGCCTCATTAACCAGAGATAAGCTATGCAAACTGCGACATGTGTTTCTACAAATGGAGACTGGAGTAAGTCAACGAAAGGAAAGAAAAGAGAGAAACATGTAACGAAGAGAAAGATAACATATCAACATTTGATGTATTGCATATTTGCACTTTGGTTTATGCACCCAGACAAACTTCGAGAAGCGAGACTATAACCCCAAGAATAGAGAACACTGTAATATCTTTTCATCTGAATCTAATACTCTGATTTCTACAGGAGAAGCTAATACTCTTGGAAAACTCAGATTTAGGGTGATTGTTCACTGGAATGTTTTCACTAATTTGAGTTAGAAATGGTTATACAAGGAGGAATAAGCGCTAATGTTGTTTCTTAGCGCAGTTATTTTAGAGAAGCAAAAAAAAAAAATTAAGCTTTACATCCTATATTGAGATTTCATTAGAACTAACTATAGCGTTCAAGGGCATATATTGAGTTCTTTAAAGACTATGGCAATTTTTGGTAACACACATTTAGCTTCATTTTGTAAGAAAGTGCAGGTTTAGTAAAGACGGTGTTTGGCCTCTGCTTGCATAATAATGTTGAGTTTATACTTCTATTCCAGTTACTGAACATCGCGTTTGGAAATTTCTTATAGTTAAATCAGCTAAGATGTATTTGAAGCAACACCTTTTACCTATGGCTAGTTTTTAATCATAGCAATAGTACAATACTGCGGAAAACAGTGTCCACCTCCGTAACAACAGACGGTGTGTCTGCGTAGCAGACCGGGAGACCCTAGTTTGAATCGTGGTTGTCAGAATAAGAGTATTTCTCATGTGGTCCCTTGTTCTGAAAGGATATGTTGGGTAACTATCTCTTTGAGCTCATTTCAGACACTCATTAATCTTTCCATTGTTTGTCTCTGTATAGTGTAAACTTTTTAAACTGTCCTAGGGAATGATTTTAAAGTCATAAAAATGATCAGAAAGTGACATAAACCTAAGTTTTATGATATTCTCGTAACATATTGTAATATAGCTTCCTTCTCTAGGAATATTTTGGCCAATGTGGTGCTTGAGATAATCCCACATCTTTGGTTTACTTAGTTGTCAGGGAGAGATAATGAATGAAATGATAACGCCGAAAAACTCAGACAAAATATATTAGGTTGCTACCCTTAAAATAATGGTAACGTTGATACGTTTACGAGCATAAAAAGATCCCACGTTCCACAAGTTGCGTACGTGATGTGATTTATAAACCAGAACAGAAATTCACAATAAACAGTCTTGCGAAATCAAAATGAAAATATGTTATGAGGTTTAAGTTTAGTGCCCGTATTGAGCATAAACAATTGAATAGCATACACATCGTGTCTTAACATAGAAACTTCCTATTTAACACTGAATCTGAAAAACCTGTACTTCTCGCACATGAAACTGATAACGATGCAGTGTTTTTTTTATTGTTGTAAATAAACGATACTTGTGGTTTATATTGCATTGTGAATGTCTACTATTTTTTTCAAGCTGATTTGGTAGAATTTACACCATAACATCTCAGCTTTTATGGCAAATAAATATTCATCAAATTCAGAGCTTTTTGCTTAAAATTGTGCTGTTTAAATCTGTTCTTCCGGGAGCTCCCCCAAGCTTTGTGAGCTGAGCGATTCCTATACCTCCCTACGGTTATTGCATATATATATATATATATATATATATATATATATATATATTGCAAACACTTGTATTTCAGAATAATGCACAATAAATGGGAGTAGGATTCGGACCAGGATATTATCATCAGTGGTATTGGAGTATCTATATTAATATTATGAAGAAAGAAAATTTGTATATGTTTGTAGGGTAATCTCAAGAATCACTCAGCCGATTTTGATAAGATCTTTTCATCTCTGAAAAGCCTAATTCTCTCTGACAGACATGGCCTATAAAACACCTAACTTAATTTCAAAAACTACTAAAATATTAAAAAGGATTTACAAATCCCTTGTGCTTGAATATGAACACATTGAGCCATAAAATAACATGCTTGAGAAGAAGGCTTTGACTTTTAGCTGAGAGTGCTATGGAGTGGAAAATAGTTGTTGTTACGCCACAGAATATACATGCAAAATAAGACAAATATCGCGGATATTTCATTCCAAGCACTATATATATATATATATATATATATATATACATATATATATATATATAGAGAGAGAGAGAGAGAGAGAGAGAGAGAGAGGGTCATGATTTATTAAAAGACACAGCAAAACAAAGGAGAGTGGAATCTTCTTATAACACAACGATACACATGCAATGCCAATGCCAACTTATTTTAGTAATCCTCAAGTAAGAGAGTTTTGCTTTATTTGTATATTGTAATCAAGTTCCTAGCAGGATATGTTAAATATTTGTATAAAAAGAAAAACTTATGTGCAGTTAGCATTGGAAATCAGTCAATCGATATTTTACGATTTCAGGATAGTCGCAGATTATGTCTTTTCCAAAGCGGTTAACTTGGAGGCCTGGGAGTGGGGAATCTCACATTCACCTGCTTCACCTCTATTTTGTTGTATATGTTAAGGGTTTATGCATTATGTGAAAAATATGTAGCTTTATTGCTGTTAAATAATTATGGGTCCAAAGAGACTATACAAAGTTTTAAAATATTACCTACTGTGATTATCTAAAAAAGGTTCACGACCTTTGTGACCACGACTGTTTCACCACCAAAGGGTACTCATAGGCTATGCAGCATTTCCAGAACTTAGAGCACTGTAGGGGGAGGTTAAGTAAGTCAAACGTTATGCCGATGTTTCACACCCTTTTGAATGAATATTAGGCGATTTTTATCCGTTATAAGGAATAGCCAGGACTGTACAAAATTGCAATTATAAGGGAAAATGGGAAGGATTTACCATAAAAATCTTCTATGCCATTATACAATAATTTTATAAAGAGCAGGAGCAGATACATTTAATTAATAAAACAGTTATTCGAGTTTAAAGAGCTTCCCGTGCAACGTCGGGCAGTCAGTTTGTATGGAATACGTTTTAAGATTTATTGGCGATACTTTTTCCATGCTTTTAAAGCTTTAATTTTCGCATTTGTATTCTAGACGCCATTACTAGCAATAACATTTCACGTTACCCTAGATAAGAACGAAAGGAATTGGGTGCGAGGTATTACTGGACACATTGTTCTTGGCTCCTATCTAGACTGAACGCCTTGTAATTTTGAACAATGATATGATAAAAACTGAAACAATATTTAATAAAATGCAGTGAAAGAAAGGAAAGAAATACAACCTTAACACTACAGCTGTATTTTACAGTACGAGGTGCGTTTTTAAAGTAAGTGCTGTTTTAATATTTTGCCGCTGCAGTCGCGATTTTGAGCATGCACGATCTCTTGCTCCATTCATTAGAAAGCCAGACGCAGCCGTGAGCGATCGTCACTTTGTGTTTTCCTGTTGTTAGAGCGCTTCTAAATGTTCAAAACAATCCAACGACTCGCCGACCTTGCAGTCAGATCAGTGAATCGCTTTTTGAATGCGACAAATGTTACGCCAGCAAACATTAATCGCCAATTGTGTGAAGTTTATGGAGAAACAATAACGACTGACAATACCCGGCCACACACAGCCAAACAAACTCAAGATCTCAAGATCGCATCATTTAGTGGGGAACAATTCGACCACCCTCCCTAAAGTTCGGATTTGGCACCAAGCGATTGTCATCTGAAGAAATTCCTTAGGGGAAAACATTTCAACGACGATGATTTTGTGAAACAAGAAGTACAGACTTGGCTTTCATCACAGAAGGCATCATTCTTTCCTTACTTTCCTTTTTTTTTTACAAAGTTCCCTTGTTTTACCCAGTTTATGCTACTGTGTTTTTATTGTTTTCGTTGCCACTTATTACCGCAACACACATACACACAAACACCCATGCCATGGCGGGACTCGAATCCGCGTCCCTCAGCTTGGCGGAGCGCCGGAGCTATACACGCCAGCGACCACGGCTACGAGGGCCGGCTTATAAAGTTTCCTTGTTTACCCAGTTTTTTTTATTATCACTGTGTTTTTGCTGTTTTTCATTACCGCTTATACACACACACACACACACACACAAACACCCATGTCCATAGCGGGAATCGAACCGGTGACCCTCAGCTTGGCGGAACGCCGTAGCTACACCCTCCAGCGACCACGGCTACGAAGGCCGTCATTCTTTGACGAAGATATACACAAATTGGTTTCCCGTTGCAACAAGTGCCTGAATAACGGCGGTGATAATGTTGAGAAGTAGTATGTGTAATTTAATGAATGATAATAAAGTATTTGGAAAATAATGCTCTGTTATTCTATAAAAAATTATCGGTACTTTAAAATCACGTATCGTATTACCCACACTTGTACCCGCATCAACTTATTTTTACACATATTTTAGCCCAAAGAGGTTGCATTAATATCAAATACGTTAGGGACTGCCATGCCATCTACTTCGAAAAGATAGAACTTGCTCATTATTCTCTAAAATGTGTTTTTTAAAAGGGGATTCTTACTATTGGCAGTAGTTAGGAAATTAGTACATTAGTTGAAACAAAGGTAATTATTTTGATTACTTAAACATTAGGGGACCCCAAGAATATTTTGGGGGACCAGCGGCTCTCCTGCCCCCTCTGGCTACGGACTTGCTCACTTATATATAAAAATAATTTATGCACATATACATACTCAGCTCTAGAAATAGAGAAGAAGAAAATGACTGTAAATGCCTCAAGAATACAGAAAGCAAGCTAAACTAACGTATATCCAGGTAAGCTAACATTTTAAAACGTTAACCTCAAAGTGAATGTTACAGTTTGGGTATAAGATCATAATCAGGTGCATGAGGAAGAGGCAGGGTTGCTCAATAATTGTAATCGGTTAATATGTGCCTCAAAATTCGCCGATATGCATTCATTGCATTATCATAGAGAAGCAGCGAACTTTAACTTCTGAATATGTTCTGTTAAAATTCGAGATATACCACGTTCATGGGCTACCGATTTACAAGTTATCCGTATGTATTCTTTTAACATATCTATTACTATAGAATTACTTTCTGAAGCAATTAATATGCTGCAATTCAAGTACGTCAAAGTAACTTTCAAATGTTAATGGGTGAGTTTTGATTTAAGACACTAACGAAATATGACTGATTTTCATCGTCCATTTTCATAGGCTCTAGACAATTAAGCTTTTAAAAATTGTGTTGAAGCAACATTAACTTACACACAATGACTAATAATCCGTAGACAATCACGTATCTCCATGAAAATGGAGTGCATACACACTGCGCATCATTTAAGTAAGTATGCACGTATGTGCAAGTTATTATTGTCTGTGACGTGTCAGCTAAAACATTACATATCATTAGGATCTTTAACATAGCTACAAGATTATAGACGTCTTTCTCAAGCACAATGCTAATCTGTTGTTAGGCACTAACTATGCAAGCTGCTGTTAAAGTAACATGCTACAATTGGGTAATTACTTTGAACATCTTTCCCATTTGTCCCAACCAGTAGCACCGATAGTTTCTTAAAACTAGAAGTTGCTGCATAACATTTCTAAACATAGATAGAAGGAGGGGGAATATGTACAAAACAGCCAATAATCTGTATTACGTATATAATTATTGAACATTTATGAAAGTAGAATACAGATAAATAGTGTAATATAAGAACAAATAATTAAGGGAGTAAAGTGAGTTATTTATATATGGAATAATGAAACTAAGTGTAACAAGATATGTTGCAATAATATAATTACTTAGAAAGCATCAATAATCAAATTTGAATAAGGCGTGACGGGCGTTAACCTAAGTTATCCAACAAGACTGAAAAATCACAACACACCTTATATGCACTGTCTTCGCTCGTAATGATCAATTCCTGTTTAAACAAAGAATTTAAAAGTTGACGTTACTTTTAAATTTACAATATTTACAATAGTTCTGCAAACAACTCGATAAATGTATTATCAGAGTCGCCGTATCACCATTTAAGCGTGATTTGGAAATATTTCCACATCAGAACAATAAATACAATAATGAGTGACACTTGTTCGTGCCTCTGCCTTTGTGGTAAATTGAAAGCCAAATGCATTACCGAAACGCCCGAAATATTGCATGCATGACCTGGTTGCGCTGTCTGCTGGTCGTTTTGCTTCAGGTATGGCTGTCTCTGTCAAAACGTTTGCAAGCACCTCAGTCGGTGAAGGCAGAGAAAGGAGACTAGGACATGGCTATGTCAAATGGACCATTTTGAAGATTTCCTAGTGACAAAGAAAATACGCTGGTGTGCAAAACCCAAGGACGAGATGGGTAAATTAATATAACAAATGAACTACTTGGTGGAAGTAGATGAAAGTGCGGGAGCATGTTGCCAGAGGTCTCTCACACGTACACAGAAAGCTGGATGTCACAGGGTGTGAGTGTAGCGAGCCTATAGTGCCAAATGGGTCTGGTCCCGCAACACGGGGCAGTTGACGAAACGGGACAAGACTGTGTGTGGCAATTAGCGAGCTGTTACGGTGCACTGTAGTGGTGTCCTTCATTGCAACATGGCCCGTAGACACCATTTGGATGACTGCACACCGGGAAGAATCGTCGGGAAACTGGAAGGACGAAGTGTGACGAGTATTGCTCAGGAGTTTGGAATTGCTTACAACATTGTTTCACGTGCATAGGGAACCTTCCAAACCACAGGCACAGCTGTCCCAAGAAGAGGTGGTGGTCGACCATGCTCAACTACAGCAGCAGATGACCGCTACATTGTGCAACAGGCAAGAAGGGATCGACGCCAAACAGCGGTTGCAATTGCAACCACATTCAACAGGACAGCTAGGCACGCAATCTAACGATACACAGTGGCACGGCGACTACACAGAAGTGGTCTCTTTGCCCAATGGCCAGTACGTTGTGTTCCATTGACATCCGCACATCGGCGGCACCTTTTGCGATGGTCCCAAGAGCATCAAAATTGGACAAACGAGGAATGGGGTCGCGTGCTCTTCTCGGATGAGAGCAGATTCAGTCTAGGTAGTGATTCTCGACGTACCCTCATATGGCGAGAGGTGGGAACACGTAATGAACCCAGGAACATCCTTGAACATGATCGTTTTGGTGGTCCGGGTGTTATGGTTTGGGGAGGCATAATGTTGCATGGACGCACCGACCTCCAAATCATTGAAAACGGTACGCTCACTGGTCAACGTTATTGTGATACTGTACTCCTTCCCCATGTGCGTCTTTTCAGGGGTGCAGTCGGCCCTGATTTTGTTTTTATGGATGACAATGCGCGACCGCATCGAACAGCGCAGATGGAGGAGCTCTTGGAACGAGTTGATATTCGGCGAATGGACTGGCCTGCCCGTTCCCCCGACTTAAATCCCATCGAACATGTGTGGGATGCTTTGGGAAGACGCATTGCAGCACATCCACATGTACCAACGACCATCCAACAGTTGTCAACAGCGCTGGTGGAGGAATGGAACGCCCTACCACAAGAACTGTTTACCAACTTTGTGGCCATCATGGGAGCACGATGCAGAGCATGCATTGCTGTCCGTGGTGATCATATACCCTTTTAAGCACCATGTCTGTTTCTGTAAATCTAGAGAGCCCTCACATGTCGTATTGACTTTAGTGTAGCTTATAGTATATGAATAAAACTGACATTTCTGTTCGTCTCATTGCAGATTTCGTTTAGTTGCCTACTGTAGCATACCGTAGCAGTTTCCTCTGTGTATAATTCAGGCTTCATCGAGCTATGTTACTTGGCAGTCTCACAGCATGCAAAGATTACTTTCGTCCTTAGGTTTTGCACAGCAGTGTATATTTCCAAAGATACATAAAAGATTAAAAAAAGGCATACATGGACAATCACAGGACCATCTCTACCTATAATTTGTTTTCCTACATATTCTTGCAATTATTCATAGTAAGGCTTCTTTTTCTAATAAATTTTTGCTAATAAAGTTCAATATTAGCGGAAATAGTTTCAGTACACATTTTATAATGTCTGTACAGGAACACGCAGGAGGATAGAGGGCCAATTGTTTGGCAACCACCCAAATTTATATTGCATACTGTTCGTATGAGCTAAGAAGAAACAAAGAACGATCGAATAACACTCCAAAGCTATTGTTTAAGATGTTGGAAGTTTCAAAAGAACAATAGTGAATATTTGGAAAGTGGTTAAAACAGTTTTATTTGACATTAATTAACTGAAACCTCTATTTATAAACGGACATATCCATATCTCCGGTAATTTCGATCCCCATACTAAGTATCCTAAACAATAGTTTGTCTCAAGGTAGCCTGAGGTAAACTAAATGCCTGTCAACATGGTGAGTATTGGTATCAGTCCCTATAATGAGTTCCTTATCCAATTCCTCTCAGTGAGTCACCAAGCTCCTCACCGCATCCATTGCCAAATTAAGTTAATTATAAGGTAGATATGGTGATGAGAACACTACGGCTCTCTTCCTATGCCTACCATCAAGGCTGTTTTAATAACGGTCACATTCCTAGAACATCATTTTACATGTAGTAATGCATTTAACCAATTTGTGGCATAAATTTAAGTTCCTGGATTATCAATATTGATGTAAATAATGTATCTCCAATACAGCTTACTGCTCGTGTATAGCTAAGGTTCCTTTATGAGTGATATATCAATGCTTCCCTCTGCCATCATTTTAAGGCTGCTTTGCAGTGCTTCAAATTAATCTAACTACCTTCATAGCAAGATTAACCATCGTCCCTAACTTATGCAGTCCTATGGGCCGGGATATATCTGTAGTCCTCCACATTCAAGGTCTCCGATTTTGTTCCCTCCCCTGTGACTTCAATTTCTTCCGTGTGAGTTCTCTTCTTTGCCTTTCTATGGCCAGGCTTGGTCGATCATGATAATGGGTCGCTGTCTCAAATGATCTGACTTTCTTTTCACTACTTCCCACACTACGTAGCGAGTTCTGGGTTAAATAGCATCTCAGGGTCCCAAATTGTTATGTCCTTCGTCTTGAGCGCTACCTTGAATGGCTTCGATAGATCTTTGGCATACATTATAACCAGAGTGAATTCTGCCAGTTGAGCTCCATCGCGATTATCCTATATGAATCCTGATTCTCACAATAATAGATCAGGACTCCATCTAGAAGCGCAAACGTTCTCAGCAGAAGTAGTTACTCGCCAGATTATGCTTCAACGATTCCATTCAGGAATTGATGAAGCTTGAACTGCCCAAGTCATTATTGCCTTGCCTGTCATCTGGATAGGATATTATAGCTATGGCCATCTTAAAAGAAGCTTGAGCTTCAGGTTCAGAACCCTTATGCCTCCCAATAGGTTCAACCTTAGCCGTAAGTGGAGTATCTTCCTGACCCTGGTTCTCTTAGGAGTCCCCGGATCAGCTTGAGGTTATTTGCCAGTACAAGTAGGGAGTCCTGGTTCTGAGCGTAGTATATGAATGCCACATGTTTTCTGGTATGCGATTTAGTAGGGTACTTTCGGTTTTATTCCTCAGCAACACCTTGAATAAGACCTGTTTTCAAATGGCATTATACGCCGTTGGTATTTCAAATTCTATAAGAAGTGGAGCTGCCCGGTGTTGTAAAAGACACCATTGTATACGTTTACGAGCATTTTCTTGTAATGAGCTCTGTCTAAATCCTATGTTATGTTAACATTTACAAAGAATTATGTGATGTCACAGCCTACAAACAGAAAATTCAGGATTGAAATTTCCATATCAATATTTCAAATGTGTGATAGCTTTATTGGTTAGATCAACTATTATGAAATACAAAGTAGTCAAGATTTTGCATGCAAACCATATTTTCTTGAAAATATTCCCCTGTCCTCCTTACATAGTGTCTAAGAATAAAAAGTGACATTTCTCTACTTTACGTTTTACCCCATACACACACCCGTCCACCCACCCATCCACGCACCTTCACAACCATCACCATCCCGCCCAAAACCAGCCCCATTCCCATCCCAACCCATCCCCACCATCACCACCACAACCACCCAGAACTTTTATAAAATGCCTTTTTTTAATTCAATGGACCTCGCGGCGTATATTTCCCATGAAATCTTGTTATCGAATTTTTGGATGGCATAATAATTCCTCTATCTACCAAAAATAGCTAGGTTACAAAAAGTTAAAAACAAAATTAATTTAATAACATTAAAATACGAGAGAGGTGGAGAACAGCATTGTCTGCGGCAACTATCTCCACTCAGCTATTTGAAAGTATTTCTTTGGAATAGTAGTTAATAGACCTCATAATTAGTTTTCCCAGAGCAGCTACCACTCGCTGTGTGGTAATTTTCCAGAGCCTTTAACATTTACCGACTTGAAGGCTTAATATTGCTGATTGCATACAAACATTTAAGCATATAGGACGAATTTACATTTACCTCCAAAGGAAAGAGAGATTCCAGTCGGTAAAGTAGCTCGCATATTCATGTAACATGAAGAGCGCGAAGGAAATGGCACGAATATACAGCATGAGAGCCAGTTGGGGAGAAGTAAGCCGACATGCTTGAGAAACAGATTCCATAATTAGTGGTTTCCCTACCCTTTCCTATCATTGGAATCAGGTCCGGAAATTTAATTAAACTTAGCCCCTCACCAAAGTGCGCCCAGATGAAGCTCCCTCTTATACTAAAAAAGCACAACAATGCAAAAAATGCTAATAATAATAATAATAATAATAATAATAATAATAATAATAATAAACGGGAAATGCCAGTGATAAGCACAAGATAACACACTCAAAGCCAGTATCATTTCTAAAGACGCAGAAAATAAACTAATGGACTCATGAGACATTTAAATCTACTAGGTACCTCTAGATATGAATTACATCATTTTAAAGTAATGGTGTAACGTAGTAATGGCAAAGAGAAAATCCAGAGTTACCAATGGCATAAGCTCACCCATATTTGATTTGTTTCCTTTATCAGAAAGCGAGCCTCTTCTTATAAGGTTGTAATTTATAGGAAAGAGCAGAACCCGCAAATCCACTCGCATTATTACAATAACTTCTGACATCCGCCCATCCGTCCATGCATCCATCCGTCCGTCCGTCCGTCTCTCCGTCCATCCGTCCTTCATAGCTCGCAGTGTCTCTGCCACCCCACCCCTCCTCTCTCTCTCTCTCGCTAATTTACTCTGTCACTCCATCTCTATTTTCTTCCCACTCTACCTCTCCATCACTATGTGTGCTCTCTCCTTCTCCGTGTTTTGTAATGTTTAACGGCCCCTTTTACTGCACACAGCATCACAATAGGTGGCCGCTTTGATACAAGTAATGAAATAATTATTGGGAAAGGAAATTTGGGAAGGTATATCTCCAGGTCTAAGGTACCTCGCCGACGTTTGCCAGTTATGAGGACTGAGGAAAATCTGAAAAATCTCAGTAAGGGGGACGGTCCTGGTTGGATTTGAACAATGGACCACCCGCCCTCGAGTCCGTGGTTCGACGAGCTTGGCCACACGTGTCGGTGTAACGAATGCGATGTTTTAAAAACTGGTACGGCTTTTCTGAGTAAATTAAACTGAATTGAGTTTTTATTTATAGACGCTCTTTAACCACTATGGTTCTTAGCGCCCATTATAATTTGGGCGTGAAAGACCGGAAACTTTGCTCAGAGGCCTCCTTATCAGGCTTGAAGTTCTTTTAAATGCCGTAAATCCACGGTACGGGACCGACGGCTTTACTTCGTTTGCAAAGAAAGCCATGCTAAGGATTTTTACGCCCGAAAAAACTAGATCGCCCTCCTCCGGATTTGAACCCATGACCTCAGGAACTACCTTTTCTGGTTGTTAACAACAATTAACATGTAATTAAAGTAATTAATGGTACACAGATTTGTGCCTGTTCGTTTTGCTTGTTATGCAATCGAACTTATACTGTTTCCTGCGGTACCTACTTTAATAATAATAATAATAATAATAATAATAATAATAATAATAATAATAAATATAATAATGATAATAATAATAGATGAACAAAAGCTGGATAACATTACGTGCTCTCACATTTGCTGGTTTTAGTTACGGCGCTTTAACGTTCTAATGTACTGTACTATGCGTATAGTGTGTAAAAATAATAAATAATAATAACAGAACAAAAGCCAGTGGTGCACATTACGTTCTCTCATATTTGCATGGTGTTCGTTACGGCACTGTGATGCTTTGATTTACTCTGCAATGCATACATTGCGTAATAATAATAATAATAATAATAAAAATAATAATAATGGTTTACTCTACTATGGGTATAATATAATAACAATTAATAATAATAGCAATAATAATAGGTGATTAAAAACAGTGATACATTATGCGCTCTCATGTTGGCATACTGCGCTTTAATGTTTTCAATTATCTTACTATGCATATAGTGCGCGATAATAATAATAATAATAATAATAATAATAATAATAATAGCTATCGAACAAATTCTAGTGATACACATCACGTGCTCTCATGTTTGTATGGTTATCGTTACGGTGCTCAGTGTTTTGATTTAACTTTATAATGCGCATAGTCCGTAATATTAGACAAGAACAGCATAATTGCAATTTACAAATAGTTGTGGCGGATAGGTAAAATAAAGACATTTTAGTTAATCGTCAATCTAGAAGGTGAAATTATTTCCTTGAAAATAAAATCTCTGTAATTGAAATGGAAAACATTCTAAGATGTCTTCGGTCTGTTTATACTGTTCTGTTTATCATCACTGATTGTCCTAATGCAAGCCTGGGAACTGCCTCTCAATGAGCGCGATCCGCTTAGCGTTTTGCTGATAATAATCAAGAGGAGTAGAAGGCAGGCGGTATTGCGCCAGTTCCCTACTGACCTGCGTTTGCTTGGAATTGCCCATTTGGTTTATGCAGCTCTTTTGACGCACGAAGGGATATCTACACGCGTGAACTACGGCGCATTTGGGCATCTGGTATGTGCATTTCTGCGGGAGGGGTTAAGATTTATTGTAAATAATTAACGACTTCCATTGGACACATATTGTAGGAAATTCATTCTGAGGACCCGTTCACACACCCGCTTCGGTGTGTGACGAGTTCTTGAATTACTGCTGCGTCTTTATATGTTTGGATGGAGGAAGGTGTTGGTGGAGTAGTATTCTGCGGTGCAAGGTGCTGTTCCAGATTTCGGAACTAAGTGAAGCCTTCGTTCAGAGGCCGGAGAGACGTGACGGATTCCAACTTTTAGTGTTAGACAGTTAGCAGCTGGAGCTGAAGTCTTGTTGCGCAGATGTGATTGGCAGCGGTAGCAAATTGGAGGTCTGGACCCCGGCGTCAATGTTATGGAGGTGACGAAGGCGTGTTTCAGAGTGTACCGCGTTGGCTTTTTTCTGAACAAGTACAAGGCTATCAAAGACTAACAAAAGGGAGGGAAAAGGTAAGATAGAAACAACATAGGTCAAAGGTAAGGAATTAAGAACCTTCATGTTGCGGTACCGCTGTTGCACCCGTGGATTTAAAAGTCAGAATACGATTGTCCGACAGAAAATTATAGCCTAGAATAGAAAGTGAAAGATCGGGAGGAAAGTTTGACTAAAGCCCAGCGGCGGCACATTTGTGATGAGGAAGTGAATGGAATGAGGAGGAATATGTTTTGTTATTATTTTTGAGGAGATTTAACACAACCGAAAAGAGTTGTTGTCCTTTGTAGGGCATGGTGCTTCAAGAGGACTACCATTTCCTCCGCTGGTGAGAGTTTTTGGGAGGACTTAGTCAGTTCTCGGGACAAATCCGAGAGTTTAAGGTCAAAGTGGCCTCATCTACGTTAAGCTGTACAAATTGGTTCATGATCAGGCTTGTCTGACACTGAAGTTCTTGAAAAGTGTTGCTACTGTTGTTGATTTCGAAGATGATGTCATCAATGGTTGAGACCTACAGTGATGGGGAGCTCGGCTTGTAAGGCCTCTAACGACTCCTGAAGGCCAGTGGGCGACACGCAGGCTACTGGAGAGGTTGAAGTGCAGTCGAAGTTCCGGCATGGAGGTTTTGGGTAGCTGAACTGACCGATGAAGTAGTTTGTACCACCGAAGGCGGGATAAAACTGGCGTCGGAGAACCAGTTTGGGCTTAGCGAAATCCTCCATAAGGTGGGTAGCTTCAAAGTGGAAGAACCACGGCGGAGACATGCAGGCGGCCGCACCATGCCGAAGTCACGGCATTGGTGGCAGGGAGACAAACGCTTGCTGCGGATTGGCTTAGTGGCAAAATAAATTCCAGCTAGCTTAATGGCCTCCCGCAGCATTCTTCTCTATCTCTCTGTTCTGAGAAAATCAGGCGGACGAGTCTTGTAGGTCCCTTGACTGAATAAATTAGGTTTGCCGCTGCTTTTGAGGTCCAGAGTAGTTGACATTCACGGCGAAGCGCAGCGATGGAGTGCTGGCGATAGACCCCACGAATCACGGTGCTGTATCCGCTTACTGTCGGTGGAGATGAGACATAGCTATGGCTGCAAGAAGATGATTGTGAATCCTTAGGTTAAGACTTCTATGCAATCGCTGTTGTCGAGGGAACCTTGAATTTTCCCCATAGTGGCTGGACTCGCCAGCGGCGACGGCGGCTGAGACTGTCCGATCAGAGGAGTTATTTTTCAGACGACCCATCTGCTGCGAGTGGTCCAATTGACATGACGTTGGCTGGAAGGGCCACGCAATTTATGCGCATAGCTCAGTACCGGCTGCGATGGAAGGAGCTTAGCCGCTCCCATTTCGCACTTGGGCCTGAATGGTTTGCGTTATTCTCGTTGTTTATACCTATTCAATATACATAATTACGGTGCGGAGCTCTATTTAGTTATAACGTTTCTTTGTACTTGTTTAAATTGCCTTGGATATTTGTAAATTTCATTGGTCTCGCGTTTTAGCCTGGAAATATATTGTGACACAAATGAGAGGCTTTTGGCTTCCGTGTATTGTATGATACACTACGTGATCAAAAGTATCCGGATATTTGGCTGAAAATGACGTACAAGTTCGTTGCGCCCTCCATCGGTAATGCTGGAAGTCAATATGGTGCTGGCCCACCCTTAACCTTGATGACGGGGTTCACTCTCGCAGGCAAACTTTCAATCATGTGCTGGAAGGTTTCTTGGGGAATGTCAGCCCATTGTTCACGGAGTGCGGAACTGAGGAGAGGTATCGATGTAGGTCGGTGAGGCCTGGCACGAAGTTGACGTTTCAAAACATCCCAAAGGTGTTCTATAGGATTCAAGTCAGGACTCTGTGCAGGCCAGTCCATTGCAGGGATGTTATTGTCCTGTAAGCACTCCACCACAGCCCGTGCAGTATGAATAGGTGCTCGATCATGTTGAAAGATGCAATCGCCATCCCCGAATTGCTCTTCAACAGTGAGAAGCAAGAAGGTGCTTAAAATATCAATGTAGGTCTGCGCTGTGATTGTGCCATGCAAAACAAAAAGGGGTGTAAGCCCCACCCAGGAAAAGCACGACCACACAATAACACCACCACCTCCGATTTTCACTGTTGGTACTGCACACGCTGGCAGATGACGTTCACGTGGCATTCGCCATACCCACACCCTGCCATCGGATCGCCACATTGTGTACCGTGATTCGTCACTCCACACAACGTTTTGCCACTGTTCAATCGTGTAATGTTGACTCTCTTTACACCAAGCGAGGCGTCGTTTGGCATTTTCATGCGTGATGTGTGGCTTATGAGCAGCCGCTCGACCATGGAATCCAAGGTTTCTCACCTCACGACTAACTGTCATAGTACTTGGAGTGGATCCTGATGCAGTTTAGAATTCCTGTGTGATGGTCTGGATAAACCTCTGCCTATTACTCTTTACGACCCTCTTCAAACCTCGGCGGTCTCTGTCAGTCAATAGACGAAGTCGGCCTGTACGCTTTTGTGCTGTACATATCCCTTCACGTTTCCACTTCACTATGACATCAGAAACAGTGGACCTAGGGATGTTTAGGAGTGTGGAAATCTCGCGTACAGACACAAGTGACACCCAATCACCTGACCACGTTCGAAGTCCGTGAGTTCCACGGAGCGTCCGATTCTGTTGTTTCACGATGTCTAATAACTACTGAGGTCGCGGATAATGAGTACCAAGCAGTAGGTGGCAGCACAATGTACCTAAGATGAAAAACATGTTTGTGGGGTGTCCGGATACTTTTGATCACATAGTATATGATCTCCCTCTGCTGTACTGCAACCGCAGGACTTTTCAGATTCGCCTAGACAGCAGCACTTCCTACGTTCCGCAAACTAGGTGTTAACCCTTCGCTGAGTTTTGACCACATACACCGGACCTGAGGAGCAGGGTATACCGTAAATGCCGGCTAAAGAGAGTGGATTCCTGATGTCTTTGGCTGACCTTTATAAAATTCTTAAGCTTCTTGTAGACTTGAAAATGGTTCTGATGCTGTGTTGCTTAAGTATACGATCAGCTAGGTTAATCATATTTTTAAAGTACAGTGGGTAAGCTGTACCTCTAATCTTTAGCTGCTTAGGATTGGGACCGACAGAATAAGTCTTGAGTGCGCGTAAAGGCTTTCTAACTTCGAATGTAACCATTTGAGTATAAAGCCCATTTGTCGTCTTTCGTGGTGTAGTGGTTAGCATGCTAGCTTCTGGTTCCCGAGGTCGCAGATTCAAACCCGGCGGAGGGCGATGGATATTTTCGGCCGTAAAATCTTTAGCATGGTTTCCTTAGGAAGGGAAGTAAAGCCGGTGGTCCCGTGTCGTAGATTTACGGCACGTAAAAGAACCTCAAGCCTGATAAAGGGACCTCTGAGCAAAATTACCGGCATTTCACGCTCAATATAAAACGGGACGCTAAGGGCCATATAAGTCGACAAACAAAAAACAAAAGTAATAAATAAAATAAAGCCCTACTAGATGGTGCAGTTCTTGTTGTAGGAGGCTTAGCTCAAAAATACGTGAGGCGCAATCTGAGAGTATCTTGATCACGACATGTTTTTCTTTGAGATGATGATTGGAGGTTTTATTTAGATGGGGTCCATGTGCGATAAACTACGTGGATAGGTGTGCCCTTTGTTAGGTTTTACTTACCAGAACATAAAAAAAAATATTTCCCTTCCTTTTCTTTCTTCATGGTGAATGAAATACGTGAATTGACGACATTGAGGTGATTAAGGAAACCAATAACAGCTTGCTGTGCATAGCTGCAGACTACAAATGAGTCTTCTGTATAGCGCAATCGGATTTACGGTTTTAGAGAAGCGGAACTCAACGCTGTGGATTCGAATGATTGAAAAAGTTGTCAAACACCGGGCCAAGAGGTCTGCTCATGGCCACCACGTCTCCCTCTTCAAAGCAAGACTGATTCCACTGGAAGTAGGTGGTGGCGAGGGCGTAATGGAAGAGTTCTATTATTAATCAGGAGAAATTAGATTAAGTTGTGTTATGGGTCCTTTAGAGGGTCCATGGCGTAGATGAGGACACCGTCGAATCTGACGAACAACTCATTTAGCTGTCAGGTGAGAGGATGTATTTTCTGTATAAAATATAAAATGTGTAGAATTCTTGGTGTAGGAGTCTGTAATGCTGACGTAGGCTTGTAAACAATTGCCAAGATACTTGGCTATGTGGTAAGTGAGAGATTTAATACCAATGATGGTAGGTCAAAGTGGTATCCATGTTTGGTGTATCTTCAGTAGACCGCACAGGCTAGAAGGTTGAACTTCCGTCACCACTGAAAATACCATTCATTTCGTTTTAAAATAATCTTGCGTTATTTTCCTTTCGTTACAGTGGGGGCTTCTATTTATTTCAGAAATTAATATAAAATACCTCCACGTTCATTAAATGCCGCTCTACCCTTCTCCAAGGTGCATTTTGTTTAACCTTTAAACCGTCCATTGAGAAACGTCCCTAAGAGGTTAGAAGTGAAGGAGGATTTCAGCACTGCGGCTAAGGCTAGACCTATTGCACCTACTAAGCCACCGAGAGGAATGGATGAAGCGAGAGACCACAAAGGGTGGCGAAATTTATGACGATAGGCGCAGCGCATCAGGATTTCTAACATTTCAAGCTTGAGGATTGCGGACGCCCCTTCAAACCCCCTATCTTAGGGATAGGTTCGGGCAGAAGGTTACGTGCCAGGGAAAAACAAATATCTCCTTAAATCACATTCACCGCATGCGTCATACGCCACCAACTATCGTGCCAGACCCTGCAATCCTGATAAATGAAAGTTAATGAAATGAAAAGAAAAGAGGAACGTGGTAGTATATAATCCACCTCAACAGTCACCTCCCGACCTGAGAAAACCACTAAAAAGCACCAGGTCAGGCCGGACGGTCAAACGAAAATCGAAACCAGGACCTCCCGAATGCGAGCCTCAGACGTTGCCGACTGAACCATCCCGCCCGGTGAGAGACGCGACTAACCATATCGTCTACCTCTGTCTATTGCACTGTTAAAGCCCAGCTGGACTGAGAACAAAATACGTCCTACTGCCCATGGGCTTGTGTTTGCATGCCTGCAATAGCTAGGAAGGTTGGAGTGGTGTTATCAAACACCTGCCTTAAAAGGTATCTATAAACTTAAAAGTATTTATATCAAGTATTATATCATGAGGATTTCCGTTCAAAAAGAGCTTCAAAGCGGAAGAGTATAGGATAATCCACATCTTTATTTTTAGTACTGATGCACTCTTATTGCGCCAAAGTTAAAGCGTGTAACTATCACTCCATAAAGGCCCTATACAAATCAGAATGAAAACAGAGATCCAGGTTCAGGATCGGCAATTACCGAACTAACTCATAGATGTCCCATTAATAATACACTTTAACATGTAACCTCTTAGAAGCATGAACAGTATACATCTCTAAGGATTACAATCGTGAGCTGAATATGAGCAAGGAAATACGATATAGCTAACTTCATGTATATTGAGATAGGAGACAAGAAGATCTAGAAATGCACGAGCATCACAATAACATACTCCTAAAACAGTTTTATAAACTCGATTACAAGCATCCCAAAACTCTCATTACATGAAAATAAGAAATGAGGTCCATTACAACACGTGGCCCAAATACATACATAGAAATAAAAAATAATGCTCGTTTAAAACACGTAGTCTAAAATGCATACATTGAAATAAGGAATAATATTCATTTAAGACACGTAACCCAAAATGCTTACATTAAAATAAGGAATAATATTCACTTAAAACACGTAGTCAAAACTGTATACAGCCAAATAAACAATAACATTCATTTAAAACACGTAGCCTAAAATGCATACATTAAAATAAGGCATAATATTCACTTAAAACTATTAGTTTACAAGTTCCCTATTCAGCAACATGAGTATGGCGACACTATATAACAGTCCAGTAAAACAGTGAAATAAAATAACGAAATATACGCCAACTTCTGGGCCCGTAAATTAAACTTCGCCCGATATAAAAGAAACAGCAGTATGCTCAACAAATACGATCGACCTTGCCCATAAAGATGTAGATTTTAGAAAATTACTAAAAGGCGTAGCCGACAAACTTACCCAGTTTGTTTACAATAACGGAGACAAACACATACTAATTTCTGCGGTCCGGAGTGGCCAGCCAGGAAGAGAAGTTCAGAGATCCCAGCGCCCAAAATTGGGCGACGAAGAACCGAACTCGCCTCAAAAACTACCGCCAAAAGCGGGGAAAGTAGGTGCAAGGGGAGAACATCAATATCAGGAAGGTTCCAGGAAAACTCCGTGCCAAAGTATTTTCATGTGCTGGAGCAAAACGGAAAAATCATCCCTCCTCATCGGAGATACCGTGGCAGGAAAAACAAGGAAAAGGAAAGGGAAACATAAAGGTAAAAAAGAAACTATACGTTAACGCACATGCCGCCATTACGGTCCAAACACTGTGGCAGTATTATAGTAATAATACTGATAAAACGATCAATCATCAATCACACCATTCCACTTGTAAATATTAATTGTAAATATAATCAGTGTAAATGTACTTAGACACATATTTGTAATAAATTAAATGTAAGATTTTAGAAGCAGGCAAATGCTGAAACTGTGAACAGAAAGCTATCGCACAGAAAATCTTAACAAAGCAACGGAGGGGAAGGCAAGCCAGAATATACAAAAAACCTTGAGCTAAAAGGAACAAAGTGTGGGAGTAGCTTGAAAAAGTTCCAGATTTTTCGAAAGTTACGCGTGGATTCTCAACCAAAGAGGTTGTCACCTACATAGTGAAACGATACGCTGAAGCCATAATAACGATAATGCATAGTCTATTGGTGTATCACCTAGAAAAGTGTGGGAACATATAACATGTCTTTATAAGACTGTACAGAGTAGGTATACGCCGGGAAATGAACGTACCGTTAGGGGATCGGAATGCGGGCTGAACGTGCCCATTGTAATGACACATGTGTGAATTGGGGGAAACAAGGCAGGCAGAGAGTTAGGGTTAAGAAACTTTCAGGAATGCGAACCGAAGGGTAAATGCAGACACTTGTACTATGGAATTCGATGTAGGCAGACGTGTGAAACACCACAGGGTATCATGTGGCTATAGTTTGATTTGGCGATGGCATAGTTCGATATATTTGTGTGATTGGACATAAAACACATTTGCGTGAACGGATCGGTTATGGGAATAATTTTAAGGAGGTCAGAATAAAACGTAATAAAACCATATAAATATCATCGGTTAACACGACCCGAGATTAAGAGAACCTACTTGTATCCATGCTCTTCCGACATTTCACCAATACCTTTCCTTTTCCCCCTACAAAAACACCGATACCGTACATAAAAGGAAAACACACAATAAAGTCCATCCCACTAAGGCGCCCACGGAAGACAACACTCAAAGAAGCCGTCCCAATACGGCGCCCAACAATAAAGTCCATCCCAATAGGGATTGGCTAATGAAAAGGATGCTATAAGACAAGCATTGTTAAGCCAAAATATGTTAAATGCTTAGGAAAATCCAGGCAAGAGAGTATATATTCTGGGAGCACACCAAAAGCCTCACAAGTTTTGTTTTCATCTTCGATAAGACATCATATAATACAAACTGTAATTTTTACGTCCGTGACGCAGTAAGTCACATGTACTTTGCAGTGTGGGGAGACCATAAATAAAATTAAAAGCAAGTGTTTATAAGTGTTATCTTTATAAACCCTCTCCAATCACACCCTGTTTAGAGGGATACATGCTCGATCGTAAATAATTGCTAGCCGGCGCAGTAATAAATTGCATCATTAATAACATTAAAGCGACCTAACAAGATACCACGTGCAATGGACACTATACAAGTTAACACCTGCAACACCGCGCAACTGAGGCACTAACGAGTCTCAGGAAACAAGACTTTCACCAAGCTAAAACGTATTCTAAACTGTACATCACCATACATGCCACCATTACGGTTCATACACAGCGTATCCTAAGCCATAAGGCGAAGTTGGCCAGAACAGTTGAGAGGCGTAGCAGAGTGAAGCTGCAAGAGCAGATAATGCAGATGACGTAGACGATAATCAAGGTGAAAAAGTCCTCCCATGTTGAGCCCTCCAACCGCGAAGATGAAACAGCATCCAAAAGCATAAACAAAAACTCAGTCTCTACCGGGCGCCCCGAAACAGATACAGCTTAGCCGATCACGTGGAAATTAAGTAAGGATAAATATGCAGAAGAGGAGGCTGAAACATAAAACAAACGGGCTCAGCAGTAGCAAAAGTAATAATTTACACACTAAAACAACTTGCGATACAAAACATAATATAAAAATACTAAACCTAACTTTAAAACAAATAAAACTCGTTTGAGATAAGCAAGAATGCAATGCATAACTTCAGCACAGCCGTAAAGCTATACAAACATTGGCCAATAAAGAAAACTAACATTTAGTAATATGGGTATCCAAAATGCATTAATTATACTGATTTTCACACTTTCACACTCAGACAAAAACAGAAGAAGGAGAGGAAGAGACCGGCAAAGAAAGCAAAATGAAAAGAGTAGGTTCTGGCAGTTATAACACGGGGAAACTCACATGACACAAACAAGTTCGAGCGCCGAAGTCAAGATCGCGGGGCACAACAAATACTGAAACGAAAACAGACATAGCAACCATAACCACGCTGCAAACCATAACAAAGCACACCCTGAACAAAACAATATTAAATATCAAACCAAACACTAGATATGGACGTTGGAACTGGGCTTCAATTATGTGATGTGAGGATGCCTTATCTTACGAGTCTTAAGGTTTTGAAGTCTCACTGCTGCGCCGTTAAATATGCTAACTATCTTATATGGGCCAGTGTAGCGGGGCACCAATTTAGCGGCAAATGCATCTTTGCGCGAGCTAACAGGAAATGTCCTGCACATAAGCCGCTGCCCCACTGCGTATGGCGAACGCCTTCTGTCCTCATCATATCGTCTTTTGTTGAGCTGGTGAATACGCTTTAGGTTGTTGAAAGATTTCTTCCAGTTGTGGCGCATAATTTCGGGAGAAAATTCCTGGGGAAGGAGGTCTTCCAAAGACCACATGTTAGCCAGAGGCCAACTGGGAGCAAATGCATACGTTAGATGGAATGGAATAGTCTGATGGGCTTCATGCCGAGCAGAATTAGAAGCATATTGCAAGTTGCCTAAATTATCATCCCAGTGGTTGTGATGCTTACGATGGTATGCAATGGGGCGGACTTAAGGTTTCTATTTAATACCTCGATATGTGAAGGATTGGGATAGTAAGAATTGGTAGTAATATGTTTAACCCCAATCAAAATCAAACAGCTTAAACCAATTGGAGGTGAACTGCGAACAGCTGTCAAAGACAATGTAACCTGGAGCGCCAAATGCCACAAAGATGTTATTATAACCCTAATAGTGGAATGAGCCGTAGCACGTGGGGCAGCCGAAAGCCAAATTTCAAGAAGGCGCCCACTACAGCCAGAGCAAAAGCATTACCTTAGACAGATCGTAGAAACGGACCTATCAAAATCTATAAAAACTTCTACAAAAGCTTGGACGCTATCTCTGACGCGAGACCGCCCCACATGGTCTGCTAAGCTGGCATAGCATGGAACATGCACTACATCGGTTCGCAATATTGCGGTCCATACTTTTCCATATAAAACTCTTGCGGATATTGTCGCGAGTCTTGGTAATTCCTAGATGACCCCCAAAGGAAGAAAGATGGAAATAAGCAAAGAGCACAAGTATAACACTATTAGGCAAAATTACCTTAAATTTGCATCAAAGTTAGTGCGAGCGATAAGCAGGTCATCGCGCAGACGATACGGCGGAACAGAATGGCCGTCATCCAGCTGCTGTATAACCTACTCGAATAGAGCGTTACGCCGCTGATGTTCAACTATACTCGTAAACATTCCGGGAACGACATATAGGCGTTGGGACCAGGAGCGAGTGCCGAAGGTGACTGAGGCGGCTGATCTTCGGAGAACATTGGGGTAGGAGCAGCCTCTGGAAAATCCTGATGGAGAACCGTGCCTAGCGAATGAGTGCTGGCGTTAGTATGGAGTACAAAGGTGTCATTAAAATCTGGAAATGCCAACACTGGAGGGGAGGAACAGCCGACTTAAGGTCTTCAAAAGCACTCTAGTGTTCAATACCCCAAGCATGCTTAGTGACTTTACGCCGAAGGTGGTTCAGCACGGACAGCGAAGGAAAGAATAAGCTTGGAGAAAAATTTCGCTGTATCAAAGAAACGAGCCAAAGGACGTAAACTCTTTGGTGCAGAAAAATTACACACGACTTGGTGCGCTCTGGGTGAATGAATATGCAGACAGGCGACACCCAATTTCCAAAAAAAAGGAATCTGTTATTTAGCAAAGTTAGCCTTAGACCTTTTAACAGTGATACCGGCCTTTTGTAAGCGATCAAAACTTCACGTATATAAATGCAGCATATGAGAATCGAAATCGTGAGAGTAAATTACAGGTCGTCCAGGTGGTGAAGAAGATATTTAAATTTTATGTCAGAAAAGAGATTATCCAAAAGACGCGAAATCACCTCAGCACCCGTGACAATTACAAAGGCACACGATTAAACTCGTACAACCGCCACTGAGTCACGAATGTCGTCACATGTTTAGATTTCTCCGACAACGATATATGATGATAAGCACTATTTAGATCTAGCGTTTTAAACACACATGCCTCCGAAATATGATGGGCAGCTGTATGGAGGTCGGGTATTGTTGTAGATTCAAGATGTATCTTGAGTTGCCGATATTCCACCACTGGGGCAAAATCCTGCTCGTCCTTAGGAGCCAAAAGTATCGGACTACTGTAACCTGAAGTGGATGACCTAATGATTCCCTTCTCTAACATACCATCAATTTTCGCTTTCAAAATTGCCGTCTTAGAGGGCGTCAACTGATAAAGCAAAAGCTTAGCCGGCGACGTGTCCGCCAACTGGATGTAATAGGTGGTAAGACGGGTAACCCCAACCGATCTGAAAATATGGTGTTAAATTCGTGGATGAAATATTCAATTGCCGCGGCCTGCTTCTGAGGTAAATGCGTCAAGGACGCAACATCACCTTGCTCCTCAAGTAGCGTAACGTCTCTTAGACGTAAACGAGGTGGCGTCTCATACAACCTACGCCGAAAAGCTATATTATTTATGGGTGTGAACTCAAAAGAAGTTTGGCTCTTACCAAAATCTAAGAGCAGGCGAGAACGTGCCATAAAATTGGCGCCTAAAATAATTGAATAAGGCAGGTCAGGGACCAAAAAACATTCATGCTTCCAATTAAACTTGTGAAATCAAATAGTACGCTTAACCTTGTTAGAAATGATAAAGGGCTGGCCATTTACTGCCAAATATTGCACCTGACACCTAAAACAACCTTCGGGCACGAAGGAGCCAATGCCTCTCGAAAATATTCTGCGTTAATGAGGGAGAATGAGCTACCGGAATCAAGCAAAGCCAAAACGTGCACTTTGTCCACAATAATCTTGATCAAAGGTTTGCCCGAATAAGGAAATGCTAAGATGCACCTCGACGGAGCTAAACAAGCGCTCACGGCAGGTAACTTCTGGCATCAAATGGGGCCCTGGCGAAATTGAACGAGTTCGCCCAGGTTTAGGAAAATTCACGCCCGCTGAACGGGGAGAACTACAATTTTAACTACGTGCCCTACCTTACGGCATTGATAGCATCTTAGCAAAACACCACCAAATGGGAACACCAACTGTGCCCTGAGCTCGGAAAAACAGCCCTGACCCAGTGGCGCGGGCGAAGAAAACACCTCTCCTGCACGAGATCGGTCCACCGCAGTACATTCACTAAGAAGAGGCACTAATAATTCCAACGCGGCGAAGTAGTTGGTCTAGGAACAAATACCAAGCTGGACCGAGCATCTGGGTTTAAACCTGAAAGAATGACGTCACAGGCTGTTCACTCTGAATTCCGTAAACGTAAATCCAAGGCAAATTTTCTGACTGGTTCCATATACTGAACAAATGGTTCAACCAAACCCTGAGGGCGAAAATAACCATCTTGCACTAATCTGAAGGACTCGCGGTGCGGAATAAAAAAAATCCAATACCGAAATGTGCTATAGGATCCGCTGACACCTTCACTCTAAGCAACAGCCTAGAACAACCTCCCTTAACTTGGCTGCTACTGCTTCGAGAACTTGTTGGACAGGAACATATTGCGCAGCCGCAATCTCGCTGATAGGCACCAGAAGTTCAAGAAATCCAAAGCTGACGGCATATCCAACACGTCAAAAATATCAACCGCGTCCACCAACTGTTTTAATGGGTGTACAATCTTCATGGCACGAAAAGCCGTCAGAGATGCAGCCGCTGGCTCAGCATCGGAGCAAACAACGGCTCTGAAACGTCGGGTTGCTTGCCGTCCCCCCTTTGCTGAACCATGACAGTAAATGTTTCGAGAACGACCTCAAAACTCTGCTGAAGCACCTTAATCCGAATTGAAACCTTTAAACGCGGGAAAGAAGTAAAAATATAATATATTAACATGATGTTGGATGCGTGCAAAAAACCCGTGTAGGGGGATTTTCACGCTCCAAATCTTGAGAGGCATCTTCCAGCTCCGAAGGAGATTGGGACACTGAACCGTTCTTCTCAGGTAAGACAATAAGTAGTTTATCCTTAACCAGACGCAATGCAACCAAAATGGCCGCCCAATCGGCCGTAGGGGAAGCTTGGCCACCCCGAATCAGCAATTCATAAACTAGCTCATTTTTACGCAGCCGATCTACATGAGCCAAGGTAGACGGCATAGTTAAACTATATAAAGAGAAGACAAATACGTCCACCAAAGGCAAAACCACTAACTACCAAAGCTCAACAAACATCCCCACCAGTATACCTGAATAATGAAATGTGCAATTCACGATTAAAGCAAATAAAGAGAAAATAGTAATCGTAAAATATCAACGCTCTGCTACCACTGATGCGCCTTTATTGCTCTAAAGTTGAAGCGTGTAACTATCACTCTATAAAATCCTTATCTAAATCTAATTGGAAACAGAGGTCGAGGTTCGGGATCGGCAACTAACTCAGAGATGCCCCATTAATAATGGATTTTAATATGTAACCTCCTAGATATATGAACAGTATACAACTCTAAAGATTATAATCGTGAGTTGAATATGAGCAAGAAAATACGATATAGCTAACTTTATGTATATTGAGACAGGAAACAGGAAGACCTAGAAATGCAAGAGCATCACACTACATATTTAGAAAACAGTTTCATAATGTGTATTTACACACATACCAAAAGCTTACATGAAAATAAGAAATTACGTCCATTTACAACAAGTAGCCCAAACGCATATATAGAAATAAAAAGCAATGTTCATTCAAAACACTTAGTCAAAAATTCGTGCATTAAAGTAAGGAATAATATTCAAAGCATGTAGCCCAAAAGGCATACATGGAAATAAATAATAACATTCATTTAAAACACGTAGCCTAAAATGCACACATAAAAATAAACAGTAAGACTCATTAAAAAACACGTAGCTTAAAAAGCATCGCTGATGACCTTAGCAGTTTAGCGCCCTTAAACCGCATCGCATCTTAAAAAGCATACATCAAAATAAGGCATAACATTCATTTAAAAATATGAATTTATAAATGCCCCATTCAGCAACATGAGTATGGCGACACCGCATAACAGCCCAGTAAAACAGTGAATTAACGTAATGAAATATACGCTAACCCCTAAATTAAATTTTGCCCCATATAAAAGAAACAGCGGTATGCTCAACAAATGCGATATCGGCCTTGGCTATAAAGATGTAGATTTTAAAAAAGTTACTAAAGGCGTAGCCGAGAAACTCACCCAGTTTATTTACAAGAACGGAGCCAAACACATACTAACTTCTCCGATCCGGAGTGGCCAGCAGGGAAGAGAAGTCCAGAGACCATAGCGCCCAAAAATTGGGCGGTGGAGGACCGAACTCACCCCAAAAATTACCGCCCGAAGCGGGGAAATTAGGTACGAGGGGAAAACATCAATATCCGAAGGTTCCAGGAAAACTGCGCACTAAAGGATTTTCATGTGATGAGCAAAACGGCTATTCACTTAAATTAAGCATGTGTTTATGTGTGTGTGTGTGTGTGTTGTGTGTGTGTGAGAGAGAGAGAGAGTTAAAGTTCAGGATGTAGTGTAGACCATAACCTCACGAAAAGCCTTGCTCTTTTATACGTTCCACAGCACAAGAACAAGTCAATGGAGGCGATTTCATTTCTAGAATTTCCACATCGAAACCAAAGTACTACGCAACTTCGTACTACATGGCTACTTCTGAGGGGGGCAGCGAAGTTTGGACTATCAGTGTGAAAATGAATGAACGATTTAATGAATACTGAATCAATCAATCAGTCAATCAAGCGATCGATCGACGTATATATGAATGGACACGATTGTGAAACGAACACAGATGCAAAAAATGTAGGTTTTAGAATATTATGATTTGCATTTTATACTAATGCTCCCATTACTGCATATAATAACTACTATGAATGCAGTTCAGTATGTATTTTGTTTAGAAGCTCATAATTATCACGTCCTTTTATATATACTAAGTTTGCGCTTTGTAGAGACCATTACAAATGAATGAAGGAATGAATCAATCAATTTTTGCATGAATGGACAGAGCACAGATGCGGTAAATATGACTAAAATAATTATGTTTGCGTTTTGTACGTACCAATACTTTCACAGATGCAGAAAATAGTAATTTAGAATGTAGGTCATGATGGACTTGGTTTAAAGATTCATAACTGTCATACCCTCTTATTCTCAGTATTCTTTATTGTAGGATTTAAGCTTTTCTTACCTTTGAGGTTGGACATATTTTGATTTCCTTCAAATGGCATTAAGGGGCTCAGCCTATTTAGTTTGGAAATTCTGTATTTCCTAAGCAAATAGTTTGATTTATTACTACACACTTCTGATACGTTGAAAACTTCCTAATTTTCAAAACAGTATGCTGAGTACTTCCTGAGCAAAACAGAAAAGAAAAAAACCCGTTTCTTAAATGATGTGCAGTATCATTTTCCAGATTTATGGAACGGAGTTGAATTTTGAGTTCCAAACTTGTCTTTCGTACAAAATGACCACAGAAAGAAAACAAAAAGCATGTGTTACCATACAAAAAGAATCCAAAGTATAAAGCTCTTGTCGATTACGTTTTTTAATTAATACAAATCGTTTGGAAACGAATTCAGTTTGTGAATTTCATTTTCCTCAAAAGTTTTTACAATAACATAACATATATATCATATATTATTATTATTATTATTATTATTATTATTATTACTGGAGTCTCTATTATAGACTTTCAAAATAACTGGTAAAATTTGCACCGCAAGGAGTAATTTGAATGACATTGAAGCTCCGAAAAAATTACTTTGAAGAGTAGAGAAGTTACTTTGGCTTTTAAAACTGTGCTCTGTTAAGGCTGGCACTTTAATGATTTAATGCATGCGCCATTTTGCCCTATCCCTTTTACAAGGATTAATAATTATTAATGCACAAAATAGTGTTTTCTAATGTGCTGCATTAGCAATCTTCTTTCCAGCATTTTCGCTGTCCTTAAATGGGGCTTAAGGTAGATCGCCTCATCTGGTTTAGCCAGCACGTGCACCCTGGATAACACAAAATGGTCTACGTATATGTGGAGATGAACCTTGTGGATAAAAATCCCGGAGTAATAGTCCCACAATGGGATCTCCGGGTTCGGACCTTTACAAGAAACATTTCTCAACTCCGACACTTTAAAGAGTTTTCTATGGAATGCGGGTGGATTATCCCAAGGAAAGAAACCTGAATTGTCCAACATACTCAATAAAGATTAAGTTAATGCAAAAAAATGTAAATTTTTCAAAATATTCGCCAATTTTCACATGTTGATTCCCTTAACTCTTAGCCATGTAATAGATGTTTGTTTTTACATAACAAAACTCTGTTTGTATGTATATATTTTACCGCTGTGCTTGGCAACAATGAGCCTTAGTTATACGATTCCTTATATTTTGTTTATGGGGTGGATAAATGCGACAAGCGATTTGAAACTTCCCTATCGCTAATTTGAAAATCATTCCTCATGATAAACTGTTTCGTTAATTTTTGCACATTAGCTGTTATGTTTAAAATATATTTGAGTGTACATTTTAACTAATTAAATGGAATAAATTACCTATATTAGTACGCATTCAGCCTATACACACGTCTGTTTCTCGTAATGCCAACTAGTATCTACAGTTAAACGCTTAGTTTTGAATTATTAGCCCGTGTTCAGGGATGATCATTGCTCTTTCAACTCACTTTAGTAAAGCTCTAAAAAGAGCAGAATGCATTTATATTTAACTACGGAAGCGTGCGATCATTCAGAGTCGATAATAATGTTTTCTGCTCCCACAACCACCAGAATAGAATTCCGTATCCCAGCACTGATGCAATGTTGGTTTAATATCGAGCTTCATTTCTTCGTATTAGTATATTAGTAAGACTTTATTCTGCAGCAATTCTATTATTGCATTCCTGATCGTACCCTTTCCACCTCTCTTGCTGAAGAAATAGAGAATGATTCGGAAAACCACCGCCACCTTCTCTGTGGCGCTTCTGTGGCAACAGATGGCGCTGGATGTTATCTTGCTGTTCGCTCCAGGAAAGCGTTGTTCTGTTTTTATTTCTGGCGCTCACTTCGGTAAAGTTGTCAAGTCACCGTGGAGCATGCAATTAAAATTGTTGCGTTTTCAACTATTCTCATTAGAAAAAGTGGTATAAATCACTAAATTAGTTTTTTTTAATCCGCTTCTGGCGTAGATTACAACTCGTTAACGTAAGCGATAGGGTCTTAGTCTAATTAAGAGTTGCAGTTGAAATGGAAAACTAGGTCTTTGATATAAATGACCAGACTGTAGATTATAATGAACTGCACAGCATTCACTCCGTATCTGGCTGAAATAAGTTATATTATTTCTTGAAGGTGCTTCATTTAAGGTGTATATGATGATGGTTATTATTATTAAAATGATTTGCGAAATAATAAGAAAGGTAACTGAAGAATTTCCTTATGCAGCCTCGACACACATCAGTATCTGTGGATACGTATCTAGTATCCCTAACGTAACCACCAGTCCCTATTTTGTGGGACAGTTCTGTGTTTTTGAATCCATCGTCCCTCTTTATTTCATGTCTATAAATACTCTCATACCATATTCCGTATTTCAATAGGCGTTCTGTAAATGACCTTATTATAAAAATTATGGCGTGCAAATCAATACTCATTGGATTGGATTGGCTACGGAAGGGACTCGGCACTGATCCACATAGGGGATATTATACCTACGCCCCATTAGGGGGCGTACCCGGGAAAAAGGATGAGGTGAGAGGAGACACCGGGCGGCCGGAACCAGGAGTGACGGCACAGGAATGGCCGGGTCAATAAGTTTCCAGATAGAGGCTACCCGTTAGACGGGCAGGCTGACCTGGACCCCACCCCGCACAGAGTGGAGCCAATGCCCCTCAAGGGGGCTCGGATACCCCCAGCAGCCAGCGGAAAGCCGAGGGACGGAGAGAGCCACGAAGAGCATCCTTTCCCCTGTCACACTGCACCGAAACACCATCGCCGACACTTCCAACCCTGAAAGATACTAACGGAAGAAAGGTGAAGTGAAATGAGAATGGAGATGAAATGGAGGGACAGGAAATTCGGGGGATGTGAGAACCGTTCCCAGCATTCGCCTAGCGACCCGGTAAAACCCCCAAAAACCCATGGGTTAGGAAGGTCGGCCACGGGAATCGAACCCACGACCTCCCGAATGCGGACCATAGACGAAACTGCCTGAGCCATCCCGCTCCGTAATAATCATTGAAACATATCGTATTCCAACTCATTTCCCTTTCTGGGCTTATAATCCATTTTAAAGTACAACAATGATACAATATTCTCATTTTTGGTTACTTAATATCAAGCGTAACCTAGTGGAATTCAGCGAAAACCCGCTAGCAGCGCTGCATATCAATCCCGTTTCACTTATCATTTGTACACTTTGATGCAAAAAGTGGCACTTTCCTCTATGTCGCAACACTTTTCTTCCTAAGATTTTCACATTTATCTGACACTACTAGATTCCACCCAGTCCTTATCACTTTCCTCGATGACTGCCTGAAGCAAATTCCAAGAAAACAAATATTCATTGATGAGCAATGTTGTATTCATTGTAACAGAAAGGAAACATCCAAAATAAATTCTAATTTATTTCACTTCAATTCGTGTAAACAGTAAGAGAAATTCTACACCATTGTAAGATGATACGTAACTCGAGCTTGTAGAGGGTGGGATGGCTGAGAAATGAGTTACGCGTAAGGTTAACGTTTTCTGAGTGCTTAACGCCCGTTCTTACTATATGCGGCACCACAGGCGGTGGACATTGTGGGCAAAAAGGGCAATAAGAACATAAGGAGTGGCACGGTAAACTTAAAAAGTGCCTTGTAAACTTTAAAACATCATAATCATAATATATTTAATAGCCAGATTTGGTTTAAAGATCATACAAATTAGAACATTTTTATTGTTGCACAACACCAAAAGACACCGCACCGCATCACAACACCAAAAACACCATATAAATGTTTTTGTGGTAGACTCTGCTGGCATCAACTAATGATTTAAACAAATCTAATGAAAACTGTGGCTGTTAGATAGATGTGGCAATGGCTATTGAAAGTAGCATCATTTTCATGTCAGCACTCTTTCAAGCGGGAACAGATTTGTGCTTTGTTGTTAACACATGTTGATTTATGAAATACTTATTTTTGTGATTAACTATCTTTTCACAAGCCTTACATAATAAAACTACTCCATCAATTGAAAACACATGGGAAATAAACTCACTAACATAACTTCGAAGTTTGCTTTTCAATGACCGATTACGTTAGAATCGTAATGTTGTATTTGCTATCACGTGGCAGTAACTGGCCATACTGTCCACCACTATTCATCAAACTGTTTACTCCACCTTACTTGTCGTCCTCCGTAGACTAGTGGTACCGTGCTAGCCTCTGGTTCCCAAGGTCGCGGGTTCAAACCCGGCGGAGGGCGATGGATTTTTTCGGGCGTAAAAATCGTTAGCACGGCTTCCTTCGGAAGGGAAGTAAAGCCGGTGGTCCCGTGTCGTAGATTTACGGCACGTAAAAGAACCTCAAGCCTGATAAAGAGGCCTCTGAGCAAAATTACAGGTGTTTCACGCCCAATATAGAATGGGACGCTAAGAACCATAGCAGTTAAAGAGCGTCCATAAATAAAACTCAATTTAATTTTAATTTTTCCACCTTACTTTCAGATACTGGGGAAACCCCTTTCGGAGAGAAATGCTGAATCCTTTTGTTTTTTTAAATTTCTTTGTTTATCCAGTTTATTATTACTCTGTTGCACTGTATTATCTAGCGCTTATTACCGCTTAGACAACACACACACACACACACACAAACTTCTATACCCATGGCGGGACTCGAACCCACGACCCTCAGTGTGGCGGAGCGCCGAAGCTATACACTCCAGCGACCACGGCTACGAGGGTCGGCAAGTCCATAGCAGTGGCAAATACTACAATATAACAAAAAGAACATCCAAATTCCAAGATAGAAGGGTGGCCATCATCTAGACTTTCCTGAATGTAATGGAAGCATTGAAAACAAATAAAACAAACTTAAATTGATTTTAAAAAGTCAAACACTGGCATTTATAATTCAAACAGGGGGCTAAACCTTAAGAAGGCAAAATAAAGCCTGGTTTATCCATTCCAAATACCTCAAAACACAATTATACGTATATAAAGTTTGATTTATTACCAACCAGTAAAACAGCATTTTGCTTCTATTGATGATACATAAAATTAAATGATAATTGGGAAAGGAAATTCATGAAGGAAACGTTCCGGGCCTAAGTTTAGGGTATCTCCCCGGCATTCGCCAGCTATGAAGACTGAGCTAAACCTGGAGAAAAATTCAGCCAGGGAGGACCGTCCTGGCGGGATTTGGGGCGTTGACCTCCTGTATACGAGTCCGTGCCTTAATGACCTCGGCTACTCTTTTCGGGTCACAAAGTTAAAATGCACAACAGCCACAGTATTTGTGTCAAACATTTCTTTTAGAGTAGTCTTCAAATGAAATGAAGTCTAAAATTATTGCCAGCATCGAATAGGAGTATGACGCTACAAGCATTGCTCAATTATGTCACTTACACAGCTGAATCCTGTTGCTGGAAACATCAAGACTTGGAACTATTTGACAATTCCAGTAATTATCTTGGTCCATTATATTAATGATGATGATAATAATAGTAATGATAATAGTAATAATAACAGTAACAGTAATAATAATAATAATAATAATAATAATATGTAGATACATTACATGCTGATATCAACTCAAAAAATTAGAGCTTTGTTAGCATGTAAAACTCTATCTTTGAAAGGAATAATTTACACAAGTTAAAACAGGAGTATGTCCAAACTTAGGTGTAATTTCTCAAATTAGTTTGTTTATTTTAGCTTGCAAGAATTAAGGGGGTAAAAAGCCTTCACCTCCATCATGCAGGCAATACAAACAGTAGTATAAAATCAATATAGGAAATATGGTAATGACATACCTCATTCATAAAGCAATAATGGTACGTACGTTTTAAAACGAAATAGTAACAACCAAAAGATGGAGTTAAACACATTATACATAAAGGTAAAAGGACCACCACCACCACCACCGCCACCACCACCACCACCACCACCACCACCACCACCACCAGTACTACCATTGGTACTAATACTATCACTTAGACTACTACTAATGATGATACCAGTTATAATAATCATTATAATGATAATGATGGTAATCATAATGCTACTGGTACTTATACTATTAAAATAATAGTAATGATAATAATTGTAATAATAATAATGCTTAGATATAATGAGCATCAATTAACAGTAAGACTAAAAAAGGAATTTTACCAAAATCTGAGCTTATTACTAAAGCAATAGATTACCGAACGGGATGGCTCAGATGGTCCCGTATAAGATTATCGGTGACCGCCCACTCCGACCATGGGGTTTTTCGGAGTTGTCACCTGGTCACCAAGGCGAATGCCGGGTGGTGATTCTACCACAATCCCTTCTTTCCCTGTTACCTCTCCTTCACGCTTCAGGTATGATTTCAGAACCTGCGGTGTTGGCGGTGCCAGGCAGATGGCGTGGATGCATGCGCATTGAAAATATTTATCCTCTTGTAGGCTAGAGTGAGCTGTCCCGCCAGTTAGGGTCGCTGCGTCGTACTCTTGAGGACTCCTTGCAACTCTGCGCGGACGTTCAAACTGGAAATATTAGGGACTTCTGCGCGTCTGTGCAGGCCTGTCTGCCGGCTCACCTGGGATTTCCTCCGTTTCCTTCGCCTCATCCCTGCCTCCCGGGGGTGTAGCCACAATAGATCAAGATGGTCGCAATGCGTGAGGTATCCCCTTCGATGAACAGATTCTACATCCTATGTTCTAAAGCAAGGGTGGCAAAAACGACTTCCTTCCGCGAGTCACCAAATATGCAACACGCACGGCGTCACTCAGCAGCATGTGAAAAACAAACGGACGGTTGTGGAGAGGGAACGTGCGCCTGCGAGTGAAAATGACTCGCGAGTCACGTTTTCGCCACCTCTGTTCTAAAGCAATATATCAACGTTGGATTTGAAGAGGGAGGTTCCCAGAAATATATCAGTTTATTTTTCTTTCGAAATGAACCATACTCGGGCAACTCTTATTTCACTCGGTAAAGCATGCCAGAGAGGAGCAAAGCCTATTGTGAACGATGAAGAATTAAAGGTAATATCTATGGCAGATAGAAGAATGAAAGAGTTTCTTGGCCGAGTTTCTCGAATGTGAAAGCCAGAAAAGTATTTAAAACGAATGTTCAAACAGCAGGAGATTCAAGAATGAAGAAGCTGGTGGAGAAGTGATAGACAGCGTAATGTTCTTCGCTCTCTAAGGTAACTCACTGCAAAGCTTTGAACAAGGTAACGTGATCAAAGCGACAGAGGATATAAAACGTATTGTTATGAGCTCGTTGAAGTTTCAGAGTCAAATTTTTACTTAACAGAATGAGAGTCATAATATTTAAATTGGAGGATCTTGCATTTATGTTTACATATATATATATATATATATATATATATATATATATAATTGATGTGGAGAATGAAAATGTATTACATAAACATGCGTCCGGAAATGTTCTATTTCTGTGTTAGAGCGTCATCATCAAAGATTCTCTGTGAGTGTTAGGGCAGCCATTGTCAGCAGTTTTTCTTTTGGCGCCCTATGTTTTATTCAGACTCAGCGAACAAACATACCAAGGATTATTGCAGAATACCTGACCTGTTCTACTATAAAAAGTGCCTTAACAATACAACAAATCACGGGTTTCATGCACAATGAAGCTGCTGTTCATTCCATTATCGGTGTTCGTCAGTTTCTGAATAAAGAATTTCGTGATGAATGGATAGGTAGAAGTGGACCAATTCCTTTGGTTCCCTCACACTCCGGACCTAAACCATGAAAGTTTTATTTCTGGAGTATTTGAAAACGGTTATTTATTGAAACCCGGTGCAGGAAGAGAAGAGTCTTCGTGCTTTTGTCGTGGAAGGGCGTAACAATCCGACATTATGCATGGATACGTCGCAGCGAATTCGCTGCTCAGCCGATTGATACACGCATCCGTGTATTGCAATAAATCAAAGTTTCATGTGGTGTGCTCTCTTGCATTTCATAATTGACCTTGCATTCTGTTCCTATGCATTTTGACTTCGTCCGCTTTTCCTCTTGCCACGCTTCAGTTTCCTTGTACGTAGCACTTTAGTTACCGCCGCATAAATAAGATTTTCTGTCTTCCGATCACTCACTCACGCTTCAAACACAGAACTCGACTTCCAGCCTCTACTCTCTTCCGATAGCTCACTAACATGTGAACACAGGACTCGTCTTATAACTTCGCGCAGACAGAACTCACTGAATGGACAACAACAGCACTGAACTGAACCTTACAACAACCTTGCTTCTTCCTCCACCTTCTTCCTTTTGAAAAAGGAAAGATAGCAAAGGAGTTGGAAGGAGAAGGAGTTGGCTTATTTCGCCGGGATGGGAGAGACATGACTAAGAAAAAGGGGAAGAAGGATGAATAAAATACTCAGTAAAACCTGAAAATAAATTTAAACGATAGGAATTGGAGGAGTTCCGCATTAAGCACTTCCGTTAGTCAGTGGAAGATTTGAAGCTGCCTGTCAGTGACAGAGTGGGTAGGAAGGTAGGTATAGACAGCATCCATAAGAAAAGCCCTGACTACAGCCTAGCGGTTCGATTGTAATAATTAGGAAGAGGAAAAAGGGGTGAAGTGTGCTTTATTCAGGTTTTCTGAATTTTCGTCTTCTTTGGTTCTACAAATTGATAGCCCAGCATTGCGTGAGGAAACATTGGTACTGTGGATGAATTTCAAATGACAGTGGTTGGAAGGGATCTGTTGAAGTTGCCCCTGTGGTTATGGTGATGTTCTTGAAACTGTCCTCCAGGGCCACAAATATGACGTGATATTCTCAAGCTTAACTGACTAGTCGGCGTCGAAAGCTTGATGTTGGATGTTGCTGGCAGTGATGGTGGCCTGCAAGTCCTGGGGTTTCTCGGAGATAAGGTTGGAGAGCTTCACTTCCAGCACGACTAGGAGGGTATCAATGTTCACTACAGAAATCGCGCTCAATATATCCCCAAGGGGTGGTCTTTGCATAATAGCCAACATTTGTTTGCTACCTCCCCAAACCACACCCTCAAGAAACATCTTGGGGAAGAAGAATGATCTGTACGTACACGTGCGCGTTGATGCCACAGTTTAAAATAGCATTCAGAAGCAAAACTGCAGCTCATTTCCACAGGTACGAAATACAATCATGGAGGTTTTCTCGCTTACCTTACACACAAATGAGGTAAATAACTATGTATCGCTTAACAATTACATATGTTACAAACGCTTTAGAATAAAATTGAGGATTGCTAAACTAATATATTACAAGAAGGAAAATGCACATTAAGGTACTAGAGGGGAACTTAAACATATCCTGTATAAAGTACGTATACATTGTTCGACAACAATAATTAAATATTAAAAAATATTAAAATCCATTAATATGAATTTATTTTGCAAGGAACAGTTACTTGCAAATAAAGGTATGACCCTTTACTGTATTATTTACTGATAGTTGATTGTTACAACAAAGGTTGTAATCTTGTGGTTCTACTAACTGTAATTGTGCGCGGAGCTATCGTCAAAACATTCTTTACTTTTGTTTCTCCGTTAACCAGAATATGGTAAAATCAAGTTCCGGAGGATGTAAACCAAAACAGTTAACCCTAGGTGGATCAAGATTTTTTTTGGTAACACGCTGAATCAAGGGAGGGATAAATAATATCCAACATTATATTTTAGCCTTATGGTTGTATTTACAATTTTGCCTAAGTATTAGTTCTTTATTAAGTGAATTAAGTAAGAAATATTACATATTAAGAAACAAATATATATTTCCATAATATATATTTTAAAAATATTTTTTATATCTTGACAATTGTCAAATTAAGTTAATTCTTGAAAGTTGTTGCAGTCCAGGCTTTCCACATATTATATTTGGAACAATTCTTTTCGTGGGACGAGGCGGGTTAGGTACATACGCTCTTCTACTTTTAGTCACTACTTCAGAAATCTTACACCTGCCCTATTGTTGCTATCGCTAATATTCCTATCAGCTTCACTGTCACTTGAAGTGTATACAGTAAAATTGGGTTCTGCGTCATCATCATTATCACCATTATCATAGTCACAGTCCACGTCTTCAATCTGATGAACTTCAAATTCAATTTCACTAACACACTCATCAAAAATATCATAACTTTCTCCATCGTGAAGTTATAAAACTGCTTCCGATTCTCTTTACATGTTATATAATTAGCTGCTCGTATTTCTGAATCATACTATGGTCAGAGACAGTATAACACTGTTTATAAAATGAGTTTTCAATACATGCAACAATGCCAAGAATGCAATATAATGTTGGTTTCAAAATACGTTCATTGTTACAACATGTATTTGCAGTTTCGAACAATATAGGCATTGTTGTAACATGTTTATAATTTCAAATAAAAATTGTTATAAGTTGGACTAAGGGAGGGCTATTTTGTGACTTCAAAATTTAATCCATGTAATTACGTTTTAAATCAAACAAACTTGATTATCTTTATTGAATCGTTAACGTTATACTGTTTCTGACACAACATGAGAACATCATGGTCTGAACATGCTCTATACTATAATAGTAATAGTTCTAAAAAAGTGTGGACATAAGTTAACCCTCCCTTGGTACGTCTAGAGTTAATATGTAAAATGTTAAAGAAGAAGAAACACGTTGAAAAATGAAGGCGAGCGCAATATTTTGTCCCCTTTAGGAGTTATCCGCTTTGTTCGTACTTTTGAAAAAATAATAAACTTGGTTCACAACAGTGATTTTAGTAATATAAAGCTAATATAAGAAGTAATTGTTTGTTGTTGTTTAAAATATATTAGATTAATTAGCTAAATTTGCAGCTTCTGTTTACTTAAATTAATAACTTCGCTATAAGTACAAGACAAGTAATAACACTGAACCTAAAAGAAAGAAAGAAAGAAAGAAAGAAAGATAGATAGATATGGCTCGTTTTCAGACTACAAGTTGGCTGTAACAAATTATGAGGGACAGTAAAGCACGGTAGATTTATATCTAAAACATCAAGTTTTGATCCTACCAGTTTTTCTGTCCAACTAGGATTCTTGCGATCTCAGATATTGAATCCTTACCTAAATGCTTATTTTCCACATATTCCTGAACATTACACACAAACACTTGGCTTTGCTATTTCAAAAGTTTTGTAACTCTTTTCTTCACGGTTCTGGCATTTCTGTAACTCCGCAAGGAGCCATTTTCTAGTGCGGCCAGAGAAACAGCTTTTTGGTTCGTTTCCCAAGGTCTCCGCATCTTAATAATTAAACTACGCAAGTTGTAAATGTTAACAACTATCAAATACGGCTTAGCTTACAAAAGCACATTATGTGAAAATCTATATAATTTCTATGAAGATATAGACATAAGTTTAACTATAAGACAAAAAAAGGAAAGAAAGAAAGAAAGAAAGAAAAAGAAAAGCACGTGCCCACAGTCACGCTAACGTACTGAAGGTCTTGAAGAAACAGAAGTGATATTACAACAAGACTTGACTTCGATAACATGTAGTGAGAAGACCACCGGCTTGATTAAAGAGTGGGAAGACCCTACTAATCGCTTACAGATGGGTTTGTGGTCAGGCTTCAAAGCCCGTTCGCTTTGTAGCCGCCTGGGTATTGGACCGGCGTGATTTTATATCTCCGCGGGGAGGTGCTGTATTGCATCCGGCAGCGCCGAGCTAGTTGAAGATGGCGGTGTTGAAGGTGTCTGAGATGATAGTCTTCGATAAGTGATTCTGGCGTTGGCTGCAAAGGTTGCCTGCTATTCGGGTAGTGAGGATGCTGGACTTGTCCAAAGAAGTGCAATTTGCCCTCACAGGTGCCGCACTAGCGGTATTAGCGGCGAATGTAGGCGGTGCCATAATAGTGGCACATCGGTGGCGAAGAGCAGGCATCTGCGCTGAGTCAGAAGACAGCGACGTTGGTAAGGAACCGGCCGTTCCTGCAGGCTTGCCTCAATTCGAAGACGCCGACCTAACAAAGTCAGGCTCGAAATTAAGACGGCCTTCATATCTGCGCCACTGGCCAATTCCTGGAGAAGTGGAGTTGGTCATCGAACAGAAGATATGCTTTTCCCCTTCATTACTGAGGGCCACTGCTACTGAATATGGACCGCACAAAACGATCTGACAGATCTGAGGAACACCTCAGATGACATTAATGTGCTTGCTGCGGAAAGACGACGGCGGTGAAGGCTAAGCGGCGGTGTTGACTGACCAATAGCGGTGCTTCTCCATATGTCTGCGGTGGCTGCAGTTGCTCTAGGGTCAATTCGACTTCCGTCGTTCCCCGGCGCGAGAAAGATGCTGGAGCGGTAGGTTTCATTCTTCACTCTCTCTCTCTCTCTCTCTCTCTCTCTCTCTTTTCAGCCAATGTTTAAGAAGAAAGCGAAGGCTTCCAGTTCCTTTGTACGAACTACCATAGCTCTAACCGAGCGGGAAGGCTCAGGTGATAACGTCTGTGGCCCGCATTCGGGAGGTCCCGGGAAGTTGGCGGCGTTCCAGATGCGTAGTTCTGAAGTCAGAATCCCCCAGCTTGTAACTGAACTGGTCCCCCGGTGTAGTTTTCTTCTTTAGCTGGCTAGAGTACAGAGAAGTGAAGTTACTTGCGATTTGTAAATCTCGCCATGTCCAATTTCATCCCTACTCCCCTATGTCTGGTGATAACTTTGCTCACTTTGTTATGATATGACAATTTCCTTCTTTTTGTATTCACCAGTTCATATTCCTTATTTTTAACTTATTGGCTAAGATTTGGGCTTTTCGTTGAGTTCCTAACTTTCTCTTTCCCATGGCACTAGTTAAAATTAATTTAACCAAAGCTGTATCATGTACATAGTTTTATGGCTATAATCCCCTTACTTGTCGGAAATGGCATGCACTTCCAACTTTGAAAGAAATTGGAAAATTCCCAGCCCCTTTTCCATATACTTTGGGTATCGATTCCTCGCCTTTGTGTTTCAATGCCACTTGTCCCAAGGAGGGGAATAGCTGTACGGCACGGTTCCTTTCTCCAACACAAGTTACAGTATTGTATATAAGATTTCTCTTATACAATCTACAATACTAAATACAACATTTTGTATCTTCATTAGTGCCATTGCGTGGTTAAAATCACTTCATTATGTTGTGGCGCATTAGTAGGTATTAGTAGGTATTATCATGCCAGACACATTATTGCGTGCACTGGCGACAGCATTGTTGGGGTAATTGAGTATTTCTTTCGGCTTGTGTTTGAATTTCCGTTTGGCATGACACTCTCCACCTCTGGCCGGTGGTCCTAGGCAGAGTTGGAGAGAGTGGGGGATAGATGTTAGCGCTACCTTCTTTGTGTGTGAGATTCTGAGTCTGAAAGTTGGTGTGTAAACTGTAAGTTGCGTATGTGTGTGGCATCTCCCCTCAATACTTGATTTTCCTTTGTATATGTAATGTAGGGCCACAAATTACTTTATTAATAAACCGCAGGTAATGTGAATGATGTGAAATGTGTGTAATTTGTTACAAACCTCCACGCCTGCATCGGAATGTGAACATCAAGATCCTGGTCCTCTCGTTGTTTCTGTGATACGTTCCCCCCATGTGCGTGTTGGGGTGACTAAAATATAATATTTTACCGGAAACCTTTTGGCCCTCGTCCCAGCACGTAACATTTATGGTGGAGACGCCTGGAAATCTTTGGATGACCGTAATCTTGTCCGGATCTGGAGAAAGAGCGCCTTTAGACACTTCAAAGCCTAACAATTTAACTTTATTCATCCCAAAAAACATTTTCAGGCTTAGGCTTAAAACTATGTCGTTCCAGTCTCTGAAAAACAGCTTTTAGATTGCCGAGCAGCTTCTGGAAAGATTTGACAAAACCAAAATATCATCAAGATATGCCAGAGTCTTCTGTAAGTTTAAGTCACCCAGTAATTTATCACCAATGTAATTGAAAAAAACCGCGGAGCATTAGATAACCCAAAACTAAGTCTCTCGAATTGATACTGCCCTTGATGAGTGACAAAATTCGTGAACGGCTTAGAACTTTCCTCTAATGGTACCTGAAAGTAAGTTGACAATAAATCAAGAGAACAAAACCAAGAGGCCTCATTAAGGTAACTGTGCAAGTCATCAGTGATGGGTAACGGAAAAGAAGGAAGTGATTGTTACACTATTTAACTTCCTGTAGTCAACACAAAATCTCATGGACCCATCTTTCTTTTTGATAAGTACAACATGAGATGCCCAAGGAGACTGGGACTCAGTAATAATGGCAGCATCCTGCAATTCTTGAATCTGTTGAGCAAAAATTTCTTTCTGTTTATGAGGATACCTATAGGATCGTTGTTTGATAGGAGTGGGGTCAGTGGCCTGTATAGAAAATTCAGCAATATCGGTCGTCCCTATTTATTGCAATGACGTAGCAAAGACATGAGAATATTTAAGCAAGAACCGATGAAGCTGGTCAGACTGGCTACTAGAAGGATTGTTATTGACATTAAAGTTGAAATTAGGAGCTTTCAACCTAGAAACATCTCTGGGAGAGATAGAATTGTTCTGTACAAATGCAACATCTTGCACAGTAGCGAGGACAGTATTAGTAAATAATGTTTGAGGTTGGACTGAAGTGTAATGCACAGGCAGAAAAAGTTCATCTTTGGTTTCACAAACAATAGATAGAATAGCTATATGCTTTTTGTGCAGAATGCTTAATGAAGGCTCCAACATAACAGCATGAGAGGGAGACTCCGAAAACTGTATTGAGACATTACAAACTGAAAAACGAGGTATTAGGACATCACTTTTAACAAAAGCCTTAGCTGTAGGGTTTTTACAGGTTCGTCCAATAATGGGATTACAGCTATGTCAGATAAAGGCAAAAATCCTTTTCTAAAATATCAACATTACAAATAGCATCTCCTACTGCAATAGCAACTGTGCTATGTGCATAATCAATGACAACTTTATGTTCACTTAAAAAATGAAATCATGTGCTAAATTTTTACTACTAAAAGATCCTCCTGGAAAAAAGAAGCTTTAATTTGGAAAGGCAAAACAGTGGGGTAAGGGGCATCTAACAACTTGTTTCCAGCTGTGCGAAGTAGCCTATCAACAGGCTCCAGTTTGGTAACGTCATGGACATGGCGGGCATGGATGATATTAACAGCACTGCCTGTATCCAAGGGCATGTTAACTTGTTGTCCATCGATGAGTTCAGGGACCTGCAGAATGTGAACCAGAGGAAGAGAAGTACTGGCGAGAGTAGGTTGCTGTCCATCACTGCGAGGTGACGCTACCTTGGTGGCTGTGAGGCGTGGCGTTGCTCGTTTTTTTGACTGAGACACCTGCTACCAACAAAACCTCGCTATGTGCCCTGGTTTATCACATCTGAAACAAATTAGAGGTTGGCGCCGATCTTGAGGTGGTGAACTGGGTTGCCATTGTCCTCTCTGTGTGGAAGATGATGATCTGTTCCTCTCAGGATTAGATGATATGTTCAGTGAATAATAATTCCACTACCACAAATTATTAACAGAGGCACAAGATATAGTACCAAGGTAACATAACACACATAAAAATTGCAATATCATGAGGCAAGGGACAAATTTGAAAGACTATTGTAGCCGTATCACGCATACAAAATCTATAAATTTCACAGAAATAACTGAGACACTGATCACATACAGAATATACTTAACAAATGATAGGTCGCTATCCCGCTGTTACGGGCGCTGTATACTGCTCATGCTTCGGTTCCTCCGCCTCTGACTTGTTACATATTTGGAGCATCGATAACAACGGTCTTTGTTTTACTAGGCACATCACTCACACATTACTATATTGTCCCTTGTCAATTACCAATGCGTATATTGGGCTTATATTATAGAATTATACCTTGACTCTGCCTCTACCCTGCTTGTGGGTTTGTTTACTTGGACGGTTAGTGGACCCTGCACCGTTGCGCAGCTGTACAGCTATTTTTGTATGTAACCTCAAAAGCACTTTACCTTTCAGGTGCTTCTCAATGTGTCCAGGCACACAAACCTCAGAGGGGCATTGTATTGGACCATCCTGTTAGGCCTTCTTTCACTCATTTCTTTGCAACTGGCCACTTCCACTAAATCTTACGTCTAGAAATCTTTGCATTCATTCACTTGGCCCGTTTAAATGCAACATGGTGAACAGAGCTTTGGCCAAAATTTAAGCAAAAGTATCATAATTAAAAAGATTTAGTATGTATAACTGGCAATTAAACACCGCATTTAAAGAGCGTTAAAACAGATTTAAGCAAAACATTATTAACAGACACAGTGACGCATACATGATGGACACTATATTACACATTCAAAAGAACCTCTGTTTGAACTTATGAAAAATATTATAAAATACATATTGATGTATACATTATTCACCGTTTTAAACACAACACGTTTAGCAGATAATTAGTGTAATTTAGTCAACGCATTGACATAGACCTACCGATGCACGCATAATTTTACAATACAGCACACATAAAAAGAACTATTGTATACATTTATGCAAAATATTATAAACATGAATATTACTGCATATCTATAATTTATCATTTAAATAGAGTATGTACAGAAAATTGGCCCTTGTTAATCACATTTACTTCTTAAGGAGGTCATGGAAGAATGATTGTCGTGAACGGTCCTGTCCCTCCCATTTACGTTTGTACAGATTTGCAATCTTTTGACAATTGTGGGTCTTCACCGCCTCCCAAATGAGATTTTCCATTAAGGTTGACGATATGAACAGGAATCAGTTCATTAATGGAGGTCTGATTGTCTCCTTATATGGCCTCAACAGTACAATATTATATCTGTCTATGATTTTGTGTTGCATATTGGTTAATATACTTAGATGAAGTGTCAAATCTCTTGTTACGCGTTCAAGGGATTAGCCTGTGGGTGATAGTAATTCGCATAGTTTTATTTGCAAATAAGTATTGGTAAGGCCAAGGGACGTGAACCATTTCTGCCTACCAATGCCCGCCAGAATCTGTTCTATATTTTCCGTTCTGAAAGGGCCAGGCGTAATATTGTACGTATTTAGCTTCCAGGCGTCTATCGTTAGCCTCACAGAACTGTCTCGCTTCCTGGCGATATATAGGGGCTTTACAAAGCGCGTGATTGATAGCTCTATTATCCCATCAGACAGCATTTCTTGTATTTTTGCGTTTAGTGCCTCCTTTAAATCTTGTGAATCATGCTTCTTCTGTGACTGAATGGCTCAAAGTTGTTCACTCCGAAGCAATATTGAAATCCTTTGTATAGTCCCGTCCTTTCCGAAAATACCTATGTTTCATAAGAGTGGCGAACACATGCTCCTTCTTCTGTCGTTTAAATGGTTGGTCCTGGCAACCCGGTCATTTATCTTTGCAGTTATTGTCTCGTCTACCTGAATGTTGGTCGGCTTTTTACACATCATACCATTGTCCTCGGCTTCGCAAAACATTCCGTAGGACTGCATGACATACCTATCAGCTGTACTTTCGTCTGACGTCATCATTACTTCATAATTGCTTCAAACTTCATGTCTGGTTCAATAAGCTTTGGCAGTACCTCCACTATCTAAGCGCTATGTTCAGTGCTCATATACACAACAAAAACATTTCAGAGCTAAGCATATCCTCTTCTTCTGTTAACTTGATATTCTCCGGGTTTAACGACTGTGCAAAGGGCATGGCAACGGAGGTCTCTGGTGCGTAAAGTGTCAATTGTGCGCGTCCATAATCAATGATAGCTATCGTGGCAAATAGCACGTCGTTACCCAAAATCAATTCGACAGCGAGCTTAGAAATCACGAGAGAGACAAATTCAAGCTTATATCCACACATCACTGCCGTTATCATCACTTGCTGCGTTATTCTTTGTTTCGCTCTTCCAACCGCTAAAACAAAAAAGTGTTCTTTACAAGAAGAATCTGCAAGTTCACATTCCTTGTTTTCATATGCTCGAACACAGTCTCGCTGTATGCAGAGATCGATGAACCTGAATCCACGATAATAAAAAATGTTTCATTTTGTGCGATCGCTTCAATACGCTTTGTTTCCATTATTTCGTGCGCGACAGCCACACCGCTACAGTCAAATGCAAGATTTTGCTGATTAATTTCAAGAGGGCCACTTTCCACTCTTCTCTCTGTTTCATCCATACACACCACTACACTTACGTCCCCTTAAATACGCGAGATTTGACCATTATCTCTTCGGGTTGAATCCGGAGACGTATCTACAATTCCTTCCGAATCAGGTTTTCCGAAGGTGGTGATGGTTGGGGCCGGGCCTACTATTGTCGGTGTCGTAACAGCTGATGACCTTATGCTGAATGGCACGGATGCTTGTGCATTGTCGTGTGCCATGGTGGGAGATCGGCGTCCTCCTTCTCGCATCGGACTTCGCCTACTATTCGGCCTCTAATCCCTATCGTCGTGGCCACCTTGGCCTCTGGACCTATTGTGGTACTCGCCTTGGCCTTCGTATTGGCGCTGGTGCCTCCCTCGGTTTTGGTTTCTCCCAAATCTCATGTAACGCACCGAGAACTCTCTCGATGGTCCCGTGGGACCATTCGTTTCCCATTCGACCGTTCCTGGGCCTATTTTCTGACGTGCGTGGTTTTTAGGATATGGGTCATGATTCGGCCGTGCTCCGCGATTTCTCCCTCTATCTTGGTTTGGAGTAACGTTTGCCCTCGCTCCATCTGTGCGTTGGGTGTTCCAGGGCCTCATTCCGGGCCTATCCCACATTTGTATCTCTGACCTATCTTCGGGTCTATTTCCCATTATTCGCCCCTCATATCCTTGCAGCGCTGTCAGTAATGATATCGCGTCGCGCAGTGTTCGCGACGCACTACCATCAGATGGTGTCGGGAAAATGCCTCATCATATGTGATATAAATTCCTGTACACCAATTGGGGGTTCTAGAAGCCTACTGATTTCACCATGGCGCGGAAAATAATCAACAAGGCTTTCGCCGCGATAGGTTGATACCTTCCGTTGGTAATTTGAGTGCGTACCATGTACGTACATTTGCTCCCCAGTATTTATCTAACAAGGTGCCTTAAAGTGGGCGTATTTTGCATATTCGCTAACTGTTAGGGGGAACGAGCTATACACGGGGCTTACCAAATTTCTCTGTACTAAAATCATCCGAAATATACCGGGAATGTCTCTAAGTTCAAAATATGCCTCTAGGTCACTGATGAACTGTTTCGCGTTAGCCATACCACTATCAAATTTTGGGACAGGTAATTCATTAAGAAATTGCGTGGATATGTGTGTGTTCTTTTGCATGCTGAGCGTATTCATTGGTGCCTGAATATTAAGGCGTGTTTACATTTTCATAATTAAAACTGACGTGAGGCGAGACCGGGAGCGCAGTATTACGGTCGCCCGGCCCTTCCTCAGTATCATTACATAGTGTTTGAGGCGACCTCAGTGCGGGGGCGGCAGTGGTTTGGATAGGGCCCAAATGCACCCTTTCCATTGCCTTGCGCGTTTCTATCATTTCCCTTGATTTTTCCTGGAGGGTTAGCACCGCCTGTTTTTGAGCAGCGACAGCTTTTCCCTTATCTGTGCAATCTCACCCAGTTGTGAGTTTTTCCTATCCTCCATTATTACGCTGAATTTATTCAGTTCAACGTTCACTCCTATCTCGAAAGTACACTGACGCCTTCTATCATATCGCAAATTGCATCGTTCCGTCTTTTATTTGTTCACTGAGTTCATTTATTTGTTCCAGGTCCGACCGGTTTGCCATTTAACATTTTCAATTTCAGTAACAAGTTGTACCCAGAGCCGCTACTACTGCACTTCTGATATTAACTACTTCCCCTTGCAGGTTTTCCTAAGCAGATCTCATGTCAGGGACCATGCTCTGTAAGCACGATTCTATTTCGCGCCGAGCGTTCTGCTGTTGCTGAATTGTCACACCCTGCGCGAGGAGTTAACCCGTGACCTGTCTTTGTAACAATTCTCCTTGCTCTTTTAGTTTATTTGCTAATTGCTGCTGCAACATTTGCTTTTGATTTTCTAATTGAATTTCTAAACTACTTGACAGCTGTTGCTGCAACAACTCCCTTTGTATTTCTAATTGATTTTCTGACCTACTTGACAGTTGTTGCTGCAACATTTCACCTTGAACTGCTATTTTGCTCGACTATTGTGAAAATTGTAATATTATCTGTCTATTCCGCCATCTTCCCGCATACTATCACTCCTCTGGTATTCTCCTTCGAATTCTAGGCTACATTCATCGTGTACTAGTTTGCTGTTTTCCATTTTATCTTCTGCAGTTTTCCGCACAAATTTGTAACTCCTCAGCCTCATCTAACACTGATGCTAGGACAGAATGGCCCCTGATTATGGTTACTTCTGCAGCAATAATTAACCTGCTAGTGTCCTTCATTAGCAATGTAGCCTGCAATTAATAACTACCTTAATTATACCCATCCAAAATACAGTAAATATAATTATATCTTTGTGACTTACTCGTTCGTGCTGCGAGATTCCTGCTTCGACGAGTCGATGTGATGGTATCCAATGAGTATTTTTCACTATTCACTAAAAATAATTTTTCACTAAAACAACAAAAAAGGAGGGATCGATGCTGGTAGAAGGGGAAAGGGAAGCTAGTGTCACTTCTTGAATAGAGGACGACGTTGGCGTCTCGGCACTACTGATGTGGTGTGTTGTAAATTCAGGACCCGCTGCAACTCTGGTCTCGTTGCCTTCTTGAGCGGGTTCCTGCTTCGTCATCGTCTCAAATTGGACGTCCAGAGTTCTAGTTGTGCGCCAGTGACGTCGGTTTGTCTTCGCTGATGTCGAACTGCCCTCCGGTGTGCCTGTCCATTGACTTAGACGTCGTCGGTATCTCGGGTCTTAATTTTTGTGAATCTCTGGCTACGTTATGCGCTATGAGGTGTTTGAGTTCGTTGCACTACACGTTACGGAGCGATGTTACATTAAATCGTTCCCATAACGTTGGGCGCCATATGGAGTTCTCGGCGTTCTAGACGCGTAGTTCTGAAGTCAGAATCCCTCAGCTTGTAACTGAATTGGTCCCCCGGTGTATTTTTCTTCTAGTGGCTTCTAGTGGCTAGTGTTGAGCAGTATTGGCCTTGTAATGTCTACAGGGGGGTTAAATTACCTCTGGCTATAATGAAACGTCAACGGTAATGAATGTTGCCTTTATTTTTCAGTTATTCCTACACATTCCGCAACGTGCATCACCACTCCATTAATTATTCGAGGCAAACAACTTGATCTTCACAATTCGTAACACTATGAATTTAATTACGGCTAACATACCGGTAATTTCTGAAACGGCGGGATTTCTAAGTCTTCTAACATTTTCGTAGAGCGATCGACGTAGCGATCATAGTCGGCAATTCCTTACGCGAGTGCGGAGTTCAGAGTAGTGAATTTACTTGCGATATGTAAATCTCGCTATGTCCGATTTCATCCCTACTCCCCATATGTCACGTGATTACCTGCTGTTTTTTATTCATGTGACTGTTTCCCGTTTTTGTATTCGCCGGTTCACATTGCTTACGTTGAACTTATTGTCTAAGATTTGGGCTTTTCGCTGAGTTTCTAACTTTCTCTTTCCCATGGCACTAATTAAAATTAGTTGAATCTAAGCTGTGTCACATACGTAGTTTTGTGACTATAATCCCCTTACTTGTCGCAGATGGTACGCACTTCCGACTTTGAAAGAAATTGCAAAATTTCGAGCCCTATTTCCATAAACCTGGGTATCAGTTCCTTGCCTTTGTGTTTCAGTGCCACTTGTCCCAAGGAGGGGAACAAGTGTACGGTACGGTTCCTTTCTCCAACACAAATTACAGTATTGTATATAAGATTTCTCCTATACAAGCTATTATATTAAATACAACATTTTGTATCTTAATTTGTGCCATTGCGTGGTTAAAATCACTTCATTATATTCCACCATATATATTATAATAGTTTCACTTATATGGTTAAAGTATTTTCAATAATTGCCTGGCCTGTTGGACGGTATCACCGCTTTCAATCCCAGAAGACCGCCCAATCTGACCCACCGGTTTTTTGTGGTTTCCCCGGGGTCGACAGGCGAATGCTGAGGTGTTTTCTTCTCTACCCGATTTCCTTTCCGTCGTTTACCTTTCATTCCGTTTCCTTCTCATCTTTCAGGTGTGCTTCTATGTCTCGGGGTGTATGGCGGTGCCAGACAGATGGTGAGGATGTATGCTTAATGGAAAGAATACTCCCCGGGGGCTATTAGAAGCACCATCTCTCCAGCATTAAAGTTGCAGAGCTTGAGAACCGCTTTCTCAGAAACCACTGCAGATACGAAAATGAGTATTTTGTAATATTTATATAATTATATACTTGCCAAGTCCACTGTTTTAATTTCATTAATAACTCTCACCTAAACCAATAAGAACTTTTCATAATTATCTATGTATTTTAAAATTACTACCACCTGTTAGTAGGTAGGGAGGTACTCTGTTCAACTCAAGCATAGATTTCACAGGAAATACAAGTTTTGAGATCCACTGTACCCAAAATGTATCATTGTATGTATATATTATGTGCCTGTTTGTCTTATCTGTCGTGAGTGATAAAATTTATAAGTCGAAAAGTCGGATAAACACCTAATTTCATATTTGAGGTAGACACATTAAAGCATACTAAACTATCCTTTACAGTGGAAACATTTCTGTTATTTTTAATTTCCCCAAAATTAGCCGTAACGATATCGATCAAAATATCATATGTTGAAGTTATTTGCCTGGCTAATAAAATGTACATATATCTTCAATTTTCTGTGAACAGTCTATGAATAAGGGTGCTGGTTTTTGTTAATATACGATAAAACGAAGTATCCTATTTCAAAGTTAAAGTTACATTATCTTTGATTATGCAACTGTTCTGGGACGTCTAGTGTTAAATTTACAGAGCGAAATAATGCGAATTTTGTAAATAAAACAACAAACACCGCAGCTCACGAAATAAAAGCAGTTTTCCATTGTTTTACGGTTTTCACACATTTTATAGTGATTATGAATAAATATCCTAATGGATAAACACCAATTTACAAGTCTGTATTATTTTGTAACAGCGTGGTTTTTTTCCGTTGCAGTCAATTATTTTCAGAAGTAACAACTGACAGTCCGACCGACAATATTCCGAATAATTGAATTTTTGCTTATGAACACTCCTTAACTACTATGGTCTTTAGCGTCCCATTCTAATTGAGTGTGAAAGACCGGTAATTTTGTTCAGAGGACTCTTTATCAGGCTTGAGGTTCTGTTACGCGGCGTAAATCTACGACACGAACCACAGGCTTTACTTCCCTTCCGAAGGAACTCATGCTAAGGATTTTTACGCTCGAAAAAATCCATCGCCCTCCGCCAGGTTTGAAGCCGTGACCTCGGGAACTTGGGGCTAGCATGGTAACCACAAACCACGGAGGATGACACCAGAGGCCAGCATGGTATCCCCTGGAGGACGACTCGATATTCCGAGCTGCATCGCTTACGGTCATTACAAATAATGCACATTTTGAACTAGTTGGTTGAAAGCATCAGGTTTCGAGAAAAAATCCAAAATTAGCGAATTTCTGTTGTTTCAACACAAAATTGACTTGCACTTTCTTTAATTCCTATTCTGAAGCATATTATATCAACATTTAGAAAAACTAAATGATGCCGTAGGATATGCAGCAAACTGACCGAGTTCGATTCCGTTGTGCCAGGCACCATGAGCTTAGGTTCTGCCCCCCCCAACTTCATTGTTAGGAGGAACCTGGAGTGGACTATATAATGCCGAGAATTTTTCCTGTCCCCCACATACTGTCATTTTGTTCCTTATCGTGTTTCAGGGTCGAAGGACCAGACAAGTGGACGGCGGGCGAGGCGTATGCCGGTGGAATTTACTTTCTGGAACTGTCTGCTCTGGCGTTTGGTGTGGGATGGACCCTCATAGTCCCTTGCATGGGGAGAGGTAGGCCCGTTGGGATTCCCGTCGGCGTGAGGATGCAATATCTGGAGACAATAGGGATTCCGTCTGTGTCCGATCCTGCAGCCCAAATCTGGTCACCCTCTGTATCCTTCGCTTTACCCCTTCCTAGCAAAAAAGGCGACTGTGCCTTTAAGTGTCGAAGTCTTCATCCACTTCCTTATGATTATAACCATGTAGTAATCTGTGGTACGCACCAGTAATTTCCGTATTTTCGCACTGACGCAATTTACCTGCCAGTAGTTTTAAGTATATTTTCTTCTCCTTCTTATTTTTGAGAAAAACACATTATCCTTTTCCATAATCGGATGTCGGTTGTTTCCTTTTTCTAAGAAATAGCTCACTGTCGCCAGAAGTGCCCGTCGCGGATTTTGAGTCATAAAGGGTAACATCTTGAAATCGAAGCTAATGTTGACACTTGGGAGAACTACAAAATAACGGTAATGCTCTAAGTCACGAACAAGTGACTCATGAAAATATTGCCGCTGTTCGAGCAATACTTGAAGAAAAATTCAACTGACATCTTATGAACTTATTTGGGCTAATTTTGTTTTAATTTATGGACTCTCTTTAACTGCTGTTGCTCTTAGCGTCCCATTCTATATTTGGTGTGAAAGACCGATAATTTTGCTCAGAGGCCTCTTTATTAGGTTTGAGGTTCTTTTACGTGCCATAAATTTACGGCACGGGACCACCGGCTTTACTTCCCTTCTGAAGGAAGCCATGCTAAGGATTTTTACGCCCGAAAAAAATTCATCGCCCTCCGCCGGATTTGAACCCGCGACCTCGGAAACTAGAGGCCAGCATGGTAACCACTACAGCACGGAGAACGACTGAAAAACTCACCCCGATCAAAAACAACAACGCATTGATTGGAGCAGAGAAACTCGAAAAAATTCCAAGGTGGCACTTCAAATTTGATTTGTAATATCATTACTGCTGATGAATCTTGGATTTATTATTATAATCCTAAAAAGAAAGGTCAATCGGCTTATTGGATCTTTCGAACAAAACCTAAGCCTACAAAAGTCCGACGAATTCGTAGTGCTGGTAAGATGTTTGCTAGATTTTTATCTAAAACGGACCATATTACTACTATAGCATTAGAAGATAAACGTACCGTTACTGCCAATTGGTAGAAACATAAATGTCTGTTTACAACAAATTTTTGAAAAGTTGGTAAAAAACGCCCTAAAGTAAACATAGTGTTACATCATGACAACGCATCGTCACATACAGCAAAACTATCTGAGTATCTGGATGCCTTAAAGGTGAGCACTACTGACCCTCCATCATACAGCCCTTCCAACACCTTGTGACTTCGTTTTATTTCGAAAAATTAAAGATAAAATGCATGAAATCACTTTTTCGTCACTAGATGTAGCAGTGGAACATTATAAAGACCTGGTTTCTGAAGTGCCTTAGGAAGGGTGGCATCATTGCTTTTAGGACTGGTTTCATCGAATGCAAAAATGTATTGATGTTAAAGGGGAATATTTTTAAAAACAATATCATCATTACAATTTTTTAAAACTAATCCTTGTTTGATTTTCTGAAAATTTTCTTTGTAGCCCTCGTATAATAGCTCTTCTATGGGATCTAATTGTTTATTTCCTTTGTCTCTCTCCAACTTCTACTTGATTAGTAGTTTGTGCGTACTTGAAGTTAAATATGCCTAAAGCAAGAATTAGTTTGGCAGACAGAGCTAAAGAATGCAGGCCTGAAGGCTTCATAATTTCTTGCGGTGTTTTAATGTGCGAGAATATTTAGAGTCGCCTGGAATATAAGCGGAAAGAAGCTTTAGATTAGCGATTAGCACTTAAGTCTGAAAAGCACACAGAGTGCCGTGAAACTGTAAGTTGGCGCGCCTCGAGTGGCGAGTTTGAAAGAAACTTTGGAAAATGCAAGTCGTGTGAAGGAGCCTAAAGAAGAGATGGTTTCAAAAACTGCATCTGCGTTTGTTTAAGCCAATATACTGTTGAAGAGATGACTATCCTGCTATTCGGAGTTGTTAACTGATGAAGTTATGTTCGAGCGTCGATATACCTACGACAAACCAGAAATACAAATGTATGTTCCAATGCCCGGCGACAGGAAGAGTGAAGAAATCAAGGAAGCAGTAAGAGTAGATGTTTTCGTGTTGTGTGATAAAACAGACACTAATGTAGTATTATCTTCAATGTCTTGCCTTGTCCATTAGTACTATCTAATGAAATAGGAACACATTTGGCTCAACTTAATTGAAATTGGATGCAACAAATAGTGCAAATTGTGCCAATACCACTTAGGACACATTTTCTTCGTACAAAATAAAGCGAGAACGTGATGTTACAGTGGTTAGTGAACTCACGCTGCTTGATAAAAGTATGTTAATACTTGCTTGAGGATATAAATCACGTAGGATTTTGGGCTCACAAAGTCCATCTTGTGAGATGTATTTTTGAAAATGACCTGGAACGGTTGAATACAGCTATAGTAAAAGAGTAAATTCCTTTTTGAATGCTCCAAAAAAGAAAAATAAGAAATTATTGTGTATTTTTGAAGAAGTAAGAAAATACACAGAATGAATAAAAGGTCTGCCTATTGTACTCCATGGGACTCGTGGTTTAAGTGTACCATCTACATGCCAACACTTGGGTGATGGAATGACTGGGTAATGTTGCCGACTTTTTTAAAAGATTGGATTAACTAAATTCCGGTGTTAATTTTTTCAGTAGGTACTAGTTTGATCAGTTGAAGTGATCAAACTGCTGGCCAATTTTGTCTTTGTTGTGGGCCCTATCTTATGGAGTCGCTTACTTTTTTGAAGGGGTTAAAATACTCAACCATTCATCTGGTTATTGGGAAGTTGCATGACCTCAAGACGAAGTTGAAACTGCTGACCTAGGGAGTATTTAATCAAGTGATCCTATAACCCTTAGTAAGAACAACTCTCACAACAGATGAAAGCAGCAGTAAAGTCAAAGCTTACATATTGTTACTCAGTCAGCTGTTGTAAAAGGCAGGAATCAAAGGGTCATGGATTCAACAAGGAGCTGTGTGGGGAATTCTTCGATCGCCGCCATGCACCGAAATACTTGTCTTCAACAGAGCTGCTTATATTTAAGAAAAAAGACAAATTTCTAAAACATATAGATTCACAACAGCTTTTGGAAGCCCGCAACATATATCTGACCACAGATAAGAGTAGAGGACTGCAAACGAGCGATCTCGACCAGTTACGGTGCTCGGCTTTTCCGATCTTTCTTTGTTATATTCGCTCGCAATCGTGTTTTGTTTCCACTCACTCTGCATCGCCCAGGGGATCGCTCTCTCGTCAAGTCGATTGCTCGTGTTCTGTTTGAACCACTAGAGCAGCACAGACTGACTTGTAATGCCTACAGCTTGTCATTCGTGGCATAAATAGCCTATATGCAGAGTAACATATCTAGTACGTACTTCATAGTACTGTACGGTACTGAAGTGTTTAACATCTCTGCTTGTCATACTGGAAACCGGGGTTCGATTTCCGTAGTGAACAATATGTTTAACTCTTTGTTCCCTTTTGTAATTTAATGCCGTATAACGTTTTCATATACCTACTATAAATACCAGGTGAGTCAGCTGTCACTACCTATTTTAGAATATAGGTCACCCTTTTAGCCGCAATTGCGCTTTAAGTCCATTTACTTCGCTGACGTTTTTAGATAGAAGACTCAACATTCAGCGGAAAAGCGGTTTAAGGGACATAAGATACTCCATACAAAAGTACATTTCAAAAACACACGACTCATTTACTGATAGCAGATTCCGGAATTCCAGTAGATTTTACAAACTTTTACGTTACAGTGCACATGGCTACTTAACTGAAACCCCCCTGATAAAATGGACCAATTATATGTGTTCAGTATCAAAACCATTAAAACAAAATAGCGGAATTTTGTAAGTAGAGAAAGGATACTCTAAATTAGAGACAGGTCTATACGCAAAGTGGACGCTGTACAGCCAAGCTACAAATATATTAAATAAATGTTTATTTCACTTTCGGCGTAAACTACGACATGTACATCTCAAATAACACACATAATAACTTACGCAGGTTAAATATCCATGGTAGACGTCCAACAAAGAATTAAAACACTCTTAAAAGATTATAACATACAAGAAATGTAGTGAGGTGATATCTTCGCGGCGTCTCACAGGTAAGAAAGAGCTAAGGTTTAATCGCCAAGGGTCCATCAACTAAGCACCCAAGTGGGCGAGTGGAATTATACTCATGAGACTTAGTCGCCAGTAAAGTGGGTTCGAGTCTATGCGTTGTTCATGTTTTTTTTCTTTCTTCTCATTAAGGCTTGGAAATCGATTACATAATAATCTAGGTTTAGAACCCCGAGTTTTTAACGAAATCACAAAGTAATAGTTGTTGATAGTATAAATTTTGTAATGGAATGGGTATATTAACCTAAAACAAACTGTGATTTTATACCTTTCTGTCCCATTTGACCGGCATTACATCGCAAAGTGATGTTGTGAATGACTTCACTCCTCATGCCTATATAGTTGTAACAGCATACAGTCACATTTGTGCAAACCCTTCGCTATGTATTCGGCAGACGAGTACGTTGATATGCTCCTTATATACGGAGAGGCGAGAGCGAATACGTAAGAAGCTCAGCATTTATACCAGGAGAAGTATCCAAATAGACGGCAACCAACACCAAAAACTTTCCAGAATGTTGAAAGACGTCTGCGTTCATCATCACTTGCAAGCATGCCTTCTATGAGAGACGCACCAGTGACATCCGGTGTTAAAGCGGAAGCTGTTTTGAATGCCGTACAAAATAATCAGCACACTAGTACACGGCCAATTGCACAAGAGTTAAACACTATCCAATCTTCTGCGGTGCGAGTACTGCAGGCGAATAAGTTTCATCCATATCATTTGCACCTACACCAAGCACTCCAAGAGAAAGATTTCGAAGCTTGGGTGCACTTCTGTGAATGGATGCTGGGCCGAGTGGCAAACGATATGGGGTTCATCTTGTCGCAGTAATCTGTTCGTGTTATCTTTTTTACTTTCTCTACTACGTATAGTAAGTAGGGGAAGTATTGTATTCCACTCAAAAATTCGATACCGAGATTTCACCGGAAATATATGTTTTGAGACCCCCTGAATCCAAAAAAGCATTTTTGGAAACATGTCCGTGTGTGTGTCTGTCTGTCTATGTGTCTGTCTGTCTGTGTGTCTGTGAACAGCATAACTCAAAAACGAACAGTCGGATAAGCACCAAACTTGGTATTTAGGTTCAGTATCTTCCAGAGATGCGACACGAAGGTTTTCAAGAAAATCCCCCCACCCCAGACTACCCTTTACATGGAAGATTTGTCGAAAATTTTAATTTTCTCAAAAATGGCTCTAACGATTTTGATGAAAATATCATATGTTTAAGATAATGTCATGAGAAATGAAATGTATATCTCGAATTTTCTGGGAATGTCTCCAAACGTATTCTTCATTGTGAACGACTTTTGCATAACTGGTAAACCATAAGAGATAGACAAAATTTTACTACACAAAAAATGTAGATCGCGTTAAAATACACAACTTATGTCATATACATTTCTTTTGTTGAGTGAACCGTTTTCGAGATATTGCTTGTTATTTTCTTAAATTTTCCAATACTTATACTTTTTCTCAAATTCGTTATTCATTTTTTTTATGTCCTGGACATGCAAAGAGAATGGAATGCGCCACATAGCAACCAGCGTTAAAATATTTGACTATCGCTTAAAAGCTACCATATTTCCCTTGCATCTACAAGAAAATTACCAATAAGATTGACATCTCGATATCTCGATTAACATGAAGCATACGGAGAATAGGCGTTTGTAAAAATAGTGTGTACAAGAGTAGAGAAAGTCATGTGAGTGTAACACATCAGATTTTTTACTTGGCGCCTGTTGTTGTTTTACTATTTTGAATTTTGGGTTATTTGTCCTCCGGCTAGCTATTATTACTCAGTCGAGCAAATATCTCTAAGCAGGGCGTGTAAACGGAAAGGAGTTGTTACTGAAAGATAACACTGATAAAAGAATTTGTTTTTACACTTTTATTGCCGTCACACTTAATTAATAGTTCACATGTGTAATCTTTATACACGCCTGACTGAAACTGTTATATATCCGAATGTAATTACTATCGTAATAGCTGTCGTGTACTTACTTCACATTTTGTAACTAACTTTACGACGTGAGAGATTCTGTAGAATTGCGTAATGTGTACCTCGCGAGAGATTCTGTAGAACTGCGCGACGTTTACCTCGTGAATGATTCTGTAGAACTGCGTGATACTTGCTTTTGGCTCAAGAATTTATACTCCCTCACCCCGATATGCCTAAACATTATAATAGAGCTGCTATTGGTTACTAAATCGCGCCAACATTAGCGTATGTTTTGTCCTCCAATCATAATTACAAACACATATGCTCTAGGAAAGATATTCCCTCCATTTCTAAAGAAAGGCACACTACCCTGACGCCATTTGTTTGTCTCTTCTAAGTGATAAATAACTCACCCCATCGCTTCATTGTTACCCACTCCTACTGTCAGTTTCAGTGAGGTCGTGTAAACTTATTTCCTAACAATGCTTATACCTAACAAACATCTAAAATCATTGTCATACAATAATGTTAATTTACACTACAATCACTCTGGCATTCACAGTGTTGTGATATAAAATACTGCCTCAGTCTCCAGAATCCTGTTTTCGGTTGATTCAAGATTCCACAACAACGGAACCGTAAATCGCCACAACATGCATTATTAGAGTGTTGATAATCCTCGTTGGGTAAGGGAGGCAGCTTTCCAAGAGCAGTGGGGAATGAATGAATGTCTGGTGCGAAATCTTGGGTGACCATCAGTAGGATATATAGGAGAGAGCTGGCTCACTTTTTTGCGTTTATATGGGAAAGGATAGGGAAAACGAAGGTAGATGCTAGGTTGAGAGAGCCTTCAAGGAGGAAAATGCGTTTATATGGGAGAGATAGGGAATACGAGGACTGACGCTAGGCTAGACAGTGGTAGGAGGGGGAGTGCGCTTTATATGTTTGAGAAGTATAGGAACAGGAAGAGGGTGCTAGGCTAGACAGAGATTGAGGAGTAGGGTATAGGTTATATGAGAGGTATAGGAAAACGAGGGGAGGTGTTAGGCTAGACAGAGGCTGAGTAATGTATGGTTTATATGAGCGGTATAGGAAAACGATGAGAGGTGCTAGGCTAGACAGAGGCTGAGTAATGTATGGTTTATATGAGCGGTATAGGAAAACGATGAGAGGTGTTAGACTAGACAGGGCTTGAAACGTAGTGCAGGGTTTATATGAGAAGTATAGGAAAACGAGGAGAGGTATTAGGTTAGGAGAATTGAGTTTGTGTTTATAAGGAGAGACGAGAGAAAACGGAGAGAGATCCTATGATAGGATAGACAGGTGTTAAAGTTAGGTTAGATAGGAAACCAAGGAGTGATACTCAGCTAGAGGGGGGGGGACAGGAGGGAATGCGCTTTTGAGAGGTAGGGGATACGGGGAGTGGTGTTAGACTAGACAGGGCTTGAAACGTAGGGCATGGTTTATATGTATGAGAAGTATAGGAACAGGAAGAGGGGTGCTAGGTTAGACAGAGGTTGAGGAGTAGAGTATAGTTTATTTGAGAGCTATAGGAAAACGAGGAGAGGAGTTAGACTAGACAGAGGTCGAGGAGCAGAGTATGGTTTATGTGAGAGTCATAGGTAAACGAGAGAGGCGTTAGGCTAGACAGAGCTAGAGGAGTAGAGTATGGTTTATATGAGAGGTATAGGAACAGGAGGAGAGGTGTTAGGCTAGACAGGTAGTGTAGCAGTAGGAATATGGGCTTATATACAGGAGAGATAGGGAATAGGAGGTGCTAGACTTGAAAGCGACTTTAGACGTGAACTTAGGGGAAAACTGTTTCATGTCAATGTTCTAGACATGCCCATCACGTAACCTATTCAGGGAAAAGGTGACTCGTTCAGGGGAAAAAGGCGACTGCTCAGGGAAAAAGGAGGCTCACAAAGGGAAAAAGTTCACCAGCAAAGGGAAAAACGTGACCAGCAAAGGGAAAAAGGTGACCAGTAAAGGGAAAAATGTAACCAGCAAAGGAAAAAGGTTAACAGCAAAGGGAAAAACGTGAACAGGAAAGGGAAAAAGGTGAGCCATAAAGGGAAAAAGGTGACCTGCAACGGGAAAAGCTAACCCACTAACACTAACAGGTAAGTAATTCAGGTAGTATTGCAAGAGGCTGACTGGATCATAGCAGTGTATGATTTCACAGGTAATTCAGCTAGTATCGTATGTATTTAGGCTAATTCGTCTAATAACACAGGATAGATTCCAGATGCTAACTGCATCATGGCTCTGCATGATTTCACAGATAATTCAGCTAGCATCGTGGGCATTTAAGGTAATTCAGCTAGTATCACAGGAGGATAGATTCTAGGGTTGGGTATAGCATAGTTTCATATTTCACAGGTAATTCAGGTAGTATCACGGGTGCTCGTGCTAATTTAGAGCAGGAATTCGTATCAGAGCTAGTTAAGGTAATTTCACATGATTCGGGTAGTATCACAGGTATTTAAATCATTTTCACAGCCAATTCAGCTAGTATCTTGAGCATTTAAGCTAATTCAGCTAGTATCACAGGAGGCTAGATTCCAGAGGCTAACTGCATCATAGCTATGCATGATTTCACAGCTAATTCAGCTAGTATCGTAGGTATTTAGGCTAATTCCGCTAGTATCACAGGAGGTTAGATTCCAGGGTTGGGTATAGCATAGTTTCATATTTCACAGGTAATTCAGAGGGTATCGTAGGTATTTAGGATAATTCAAGTAACATAGGTGTTTAGAGTAATTAAGCAAGCATTACAGGAGGGTAGGTTCCAGGGGTTGGTTATAGCCTAGTTTCGTATTTTACAGATAGTTCAGGTAATATCGTAAGTATTTGGGTAATCAGCATAGTTTCACAGATGCTCGTGATAATTTCGATCAGAGATTTGTATCACAGCTATTTAAGGTAAATGCAGGTGATTCAGGTTGTATCAATGGTATTTGTGTCATTTTAACAGGTAATTCAGTTAGTGTCTAGGTATTTGGGCGATTCAAGCATCATAGGTGTTTAGAGTAACTCAGCTAGTATCACAGGAGGCTAGATTCAATGATCAGGGTTTCGTATCAGAGCTATTTAATGTAATTTCACTTGATTCGAGCAGTATCACAGGTATTTAAGTCATTTTAACGGGCAATTCAACTAGTATCACAGGTACTCATGGTAATATAGAGAGTAATTAAATTATAAAACATTTCTCATCCAACGTTACAACAATTTATATACTTTTTCTAAATCTTACAAACTTATTATATGTTAAACAGTTATTGTACGATGCGGAGAGGGATAAACTGCATATTGGTTCACAAATTGAAAAGCTTTACGTCAACATACCTTTATTTTAGTTCGTTGTAGATGTCTCTCCCCTTTTATCTAGGCTTGAGACTAGCACTAGGATTGCTCCTAATGGCAGGGTTACCACCTTCCCTTCCATCTTCTTCTTTCTTCATCAGGCGTCAGCTATCTGCATATACAGCACACAGATAACCTTCTTTTTTAAGATTGTAGACTCACGAGAAAATCTTTATCTTTAACTTACATTCTTTTAAGCACTGTTTGTAATGGCGTAATGTCCATATGCATATGTCGTTATCCCATCCTCAGCAATAATTCTTTTATCATCAAACGGAGTCAATGCAATTTTATTCACTTGCACTGTAGCAAGAGCATGCTTTCGTGATAGGATCAGATTCATAGGTGTTCTGATGATTTCACAGGTTTTAAGACAGTCTGTATAGCTGTCAAACGAAATGTACTGCTTAATAGCGCTACGTTTTATACCTTTAATCTTTTTTATCATTAACCCTTGAATATCTAAGGCATACATCTTAGGACGTAGTCCAACAAAGCGTAGGATGATTTTGCTATTAGCCTCATCTTTAAATTTTCCCAATACCTTCTTGTTCTGAGTAGAGTAACATATATGGTTAGCAGGGTAATCAGCTGTATCGAGATTCTCAAGAAAACGTAGCTTGTCCTGGTACACATCTTCAGTTGTTACACGATGAATGAACGAATCAGTGTCCATATACATAAGCTTCAGGTTTTCAGCTCCATAATAAGGCAACAAAACGTCGTAATGATAGTTATGCATTAATGTCTTGGAGATATCCAACACACTCATACCAATGTATATAGGCTTGTTGAATACAATCTGACGAGAGGCCATATGTACAGCAGCTAGATTATCAGCATATATCGTCCTGTCGATAAACGTAGGCTTGGCGATCAGCTTCTCTAGAGTTTTTTCATTGGTCACCAGTCGTATATCCATACGGTTACGCAGGTTCTCCATAGTTTTTCCAAACATAGCGTTGTTAAAGAGCTTGTAGAGATCCTTCTCGAAATCATTTGCAGCTTGTTGTCGTAGCCTGTTGTTAAATTCCACATAAGGTTTCAACCACTGAGACTGTCGGAATTGTAGCACACGATGGATTTTTGTTAGTCGTAGTCCATGACTAAGAGCTTGCTTCAAAGCCATGTAATGCACTACGTACTTCTTTCGAGGTCCAAGATGGGGTATCAGTTTCTTTGTAGATGATCCTCATGGGTACATATTAGAAGTCGACATCGAGTATCCTGCTGAACTTCACGATCTACACAACGATATACCGTTCCTGCCAGAGTGTATGAAACCATTGGAATCATCTACAAAGAAACTGATACCCCATCTTGGACCTCGAAAGAAGTATGTAGTGCATTACATGGCTTTGAAGCAAGCTCTTAGTCATGGACTACGACTAACAAAAATCCATCGTGTGCTACAATTCCGACAGTCTCAGTGGTTGAAACCTTATGTGGAATTTAACAACAGGCTACGACAACAAGCTGCAAATGATTTCGAGAAGGATCTCTACAAACTCTTTAACAACGCTATGTTTGGAAAAACTATGGAGAACCTGCGTAATCGTATGGATATACGACTGGTGACCAATGAAAAAACTCTAGAGAAGCTGATCGCCAAGCCTACGTTTATCGACAGGACGATATATGCTGATAATCTAGCTGCTGTACATATGGCCTCTCGTCAGATTGTATTCAACAAGCCTATATACATTGGTATGAGTGTGTTGGACATCTCCAAGACATTAATGTATAACTATCATTACGACGTTTTGTTGCCTTATTATGGAGCTGAAAACCTGAAGCTTATGTATATGGACACTGATTCGTTCATTCATCGTGTAACAACTGAAGATGTGTACCAGGACAAGCTACGTTTTCTTGAACATCTCGATACAGCTGATTACCCTGCCAACCATATATGTTACTCTACTCAGAACAAGAAGGTATTGGGAAAATTTAAAGATGAGGCTAATAGCAAAATCATCCTACGCTCTGTTGGACTACGTCCTAAGATGTATGCCTTAGATATTCAAGGGTCAATGATAAAAAAGATTAAAGGTATAAAACGTAGCGCTATTAAGCAGTACATTTCGTTTGACAGCTATACAGACTGTCTTAAAACCTGTGAAATCATCAGAACACCTATGAATCTGATCCTATCACGAAAGCATGCTCTTGCTACAGTGCAAGTGAATAAAATTGCATTGACTCCGTTTGATGATAAAAGAATTATTGCTGAGGATGGGATAACGACATATGCATATGGACATTACGCCATTACAAACAGTGCTTAAAAGAATGTAAGTTAAAGATAAAGATTTTCTCGTGAGTCTACAATCTTAAAAAAGAAGGTTATCTGTGTGCTGTATATGCAGATAGCTGACGCCTGATGAAGAAAGAAGAAGATGGAAGGGAAGGTGGTAACCCTGCCATTAGGAGCAATCCTAGTGCTAGTCTCAAGCCTAGATAAAAGGGGAGAGACATCTACAACGAACTAAAATAAAGGTATGTTGACGTAAAGCTTTTCAATTTGTGAACCAATATGCAGTTTATCCCTCTCCGCATCGTACAATAACTGTTTAACATATAATAAGTTTGTAAGATTTAGAAAAAGTATATAAATTGTTGTAACGTTGGATGAGAAATGTTTTATAATTTAATTACTCTCTATATTACCATGAGTACCTGTGATACTAGTTGAATTGCCCGTTAAAATGACTTAAATACCTGTGATACTGCTCGAATCAAGTGAAATTACATTAAATAGCTCTGATACGAAACCCTGATCATTGAATCTAGCCTCCTGTGATACTAGCTGAGTTACTCTAAACACCTATGATGCTTGAATCGCCCAAATACCTAGACACTAACTGAATTACCTGTTAAAATGACACAAATACCATTGATACAACCTGAATCACCTGCATTTACCTTAAATAGCTGTGATACAAATCTCTGATCGAAATTATCACGAGCATCTGTGAAACTATGCTGATTACCCAAATACTTACGATATTACCTGAACTATCTGTAAAATACGAAACTAGGCTATAACCAACCCCTGGAACCTACCCTCCTGTAATGCTTGCTTAATTACTCTAAACACCTATGTTACTTGAAATATCCTAAATACCTACGATACCCTCTGAATTACCTGTGAAATATGAAACTATGCTATACCCAACCCTGGAATCTAACCTCCCGTGATACTAGCTGAATTAGCCTAAATACCTACGATACTAGCTGAATTAGCTGTGAAATCATGCATAGCTATGATGCAGTTAGCCTCTGGAATCTATCCTGTGTTACTAGACGAATTAGCCTAAATACATACGATACTAGCTGAATTACCTGTGAAATCATACACTGCTATGATCCAGTCAGCCTCTTGCAAAACTATCTGAATTACTTACCTGTTAGTGTTAGTGGGTTAGCTTTTCCCGTTGCAGGTCACCTTTTTCCCTTTATGGCTCACCTTTTTCCCTTTGGTGGTCGCCTTTTTCCCTTTGCTGGTGACATTTTTCCCTTTACTGGTCACCTTTTTCCCGTTGCATGTCGCCTTTTTCCTTTTGCTGGTCACCTTTTTCCCTTTGCTGGTCACATTTTTCCCTTTGCTGGTCACCTTTTTCCCTTTGCTGGTCACGTTTTTCCCTTTGCTAGTCAACTTTTTCCCTTTGTGGGCCTCCTTTTTCCCTGAGCAGTCACCTTTTTCCCCTGAACGAGTCACCTTTTCCCTGAATAGGTTACGTGATGGGCATGACTAGAACATTGACATGAAACAGTTTTCCACTAAGTTCACGTCTAAAGTCGCTTTCAAGTCTAGCACCTCATATTCCCTATCTCTCCTGTATATAAGTCCATATTCCTACCGCTACACTACCTGTCTAGCCTAACACCTCTCCTCCTGTTCCTATACCTCTCATATAAACCATACTCTACTCCTCTAGCTCTGTCTAGCCTAACGCCTCTCTCGTTTACCTATGACTCTCACATAAACCATACTCTGCTCCTCGACCTCTGTCTAGTCTAACTCCTCTCCTCGTTTTCCTATACCTCTCATATAAACCATACTCTATTTTCAATCTCTGTCTAGTCTAACACCTCCCATTGTTTTTCTATACCTCTCATATAAACTATACTCTACTCCTCAACCTCTGTCTAGCCTAGCACCCCTCTTCCTGTTCCTATACTTCTCATACATATAAACCATGCTCTACGTTTCAAGCCCTGTCTAGTCTAACACCACTCCCCGTATCCTCTACCTCTCAAAAGCGCATTCCCTCCTGCCCCCCTCTAGCTGAGTATTACTCCTTGGTTTCCTATCTAACCTAACTTTAACATCTGTCTATCCAAGCATAGGATCTCTCTCTGTTTTCTCGTCTCTCCTTATAAACACAAACTCAATTCTCCTAACCTAATACCTCTCCTCGTTTTCCTATACTTCTCATATAAACCATGCTCTACTCCTCGACTTCTGTCTAGCCTAACGCCTCTCTCGTTTACCTATGACTCTCACATAAACCATACTCTGCTCCTCGACCTCTGTCTAGTCTAACTCCTCTCCTCGTTTTCCTATACCTCTCATATAAACCATACTCTATTTTCAATCTCTGTCTAGTCTAACACCTCCCATTGTTTTTCTATACCTCTCATATAAACTATACTCTACTCCTCAACCTCTGTCTAGCCTAGCACCCCTCTTCCTGTTCCTATACTTCTCATACATATAAACCATGCTCTACGTTTCAAGCCCTGTCTAGTCTAACACCACTCCCCGTATCCCCTACCTCTCAAAAGCGCATTCCCTCCTGCCCCCCCTCTAGCTGAGTATCACTCCTTGGTTTCCTATCTAACCTAACTTTAACATCTGTCTATCCTAGCATAGGATCTCTCTCTGTTTTCTCGTCTCTCCTTATAAACACAAACTCAATTCTCCTAACCTAATACCTCTCCTCGTTTTCCTATACTTGTCATATAAACCATGCTCTACTCCTCGACTTCTGTCTAGCCTAACACCTTTCCTCGTTTTCCTATATCTCTCATATAAACCATGCACTACGTTTCAAGCCCTGTCTAGTCTAACACCTCTCATCGTTTTCCTATACCGCTCATATAAACCATACATTACTCAGCCTCTGTCTAGCCTAGCACCTCTCCACGTATTCCCTATCTGTCTCATATAAAGCGCATTATCCCTCCTACCACTGTCTAGCCTAGCATCAGTCCTCGTATTCCCTATCTTTCCCATATAAACGCATTTTCCTCCTTGAATCGTCGCATCTAGCCTCGTTTTCCCTATCCTTTCCCATATAAACGCAAAAAACTGCGCTCGATCTCTCTATATATACCTACTACCATCATATTGGACCAGTTTTCTTCGAGGGGCATACAACAGGAGCACGCTACCTGGAACGCCTACGTAATGAGCTCACCTTGCTAATAGAAAATATACCACTGCAGGAGCGATTAACAATGTGGTTTCACCACGATGGTGCTCCACCGCACAGGTTGATGATAGTCTACAATCATCTAAATGCGGCACATCTTGGTCATTGGACAAGAAGAGAAGGACCAGTCTCCTGGTCAGCAAGACCACCTGATCAAACGCCTCTACACTTCTTCCTCTGGGGTTATTTAAAGCAACAAATTTATGCAGAGGAGCCAGAATATCCGGTGCCTTCGCCAAAGTATTGCGGTGATTTGTAGATCCAGCAAATCGCCATGTTAGTCCGAGTCAGAATTTCCATACAACAGCGTGTTTAGGTGTGCATTAACCAACAAGGGCAGCCGTTTGAGCACTTATTTCGCTAAGAGTCGTGTTCGAGCATTGGTAATCATCAGTGATTTCAAATAAGTAGAACTTTGTTACAAAAGAATCCTTTCAGATCCACCATAACATATCAACAGTAGGTGATATTTATTACAAAATACATTTCTATGCACTACATCAAAGAACTCTATTATTACAACTTCCATAGTAAACATTGTTACATGTAATTTGCTTATTGTCTGGGGTTAAATGTGAAGAATCCTTATTCCATCAAGTTCAACTGTACATATCTATGCGCGTTTAAACACTTGCCTAATTGTAGTTTACCAAAAAGAAACACTAAGCAGTAATAAACTATTAACAAAAATAAAACTTAATTGCAGATTAAAACAATACTAACAATGTGAAACATAATAGTTTAAACTAAGATTGTCTTTGAATATTACAACACATTACTAAAATAGGTTCACCCAAGTGATTTGACCCTCCTTTATTGCAAACAGATATTTTACGACAGTACACTCCTTCCAACTGAGCCACCTAGAAACACGAGGACTTTCTAACCAAGTTAATATAATATGAAGTATGTGCCTGTCACAGTGCACATTTTCAGTTGTGAAAATATTTCCTTAGCGTCAGGAGTGTATTAAAAATGCATTAAAGGCAGTACTATAACATCTGCCATATTAGTCATCTCGCTAAGTACGAAACCAAAGACATCCATGTTAAAGAATTTCCTTGGATGCCATGGGCCCGATGTTTTCATGTTAGAGTATAAATTGAGAATTGCATAAAAGTGGATTGGTAGAGGTGGCTGACTCACGTGGTATATTTATAAATATATATTTACATATTATTATGTATTTGTGTATAAACTTAGTTATAAATAATATACCGTATACCATTATAATGTCACCATTAATAAAACTGACATGGTAAATCTAATATAGCATGTACAGTGTAACGTTCACATTATGTGATGCTCTCATGTGTAATAATGTAGGAAATTTTACCGGCGTGCGGTAAGCGGTTAGGAATATTCAGGCATTTTGTCCTAGTAAAATACTGCACACATGAAGCAAAGTCAATGTTTTCTGAAGTGTTGCCTTAACTTCAAGTTAGCTTACGTGATCAAAACTTCTATTCATGTTTCCAGTAATCCGAATGTCGGCATAAATCTTCGCGCCGTATGAGCAGGAAAGTTCTTAAGCTTCTTTCCAAACGTTTTATCGAATTTCGTATTGTTATTTTCTATCCACAAATCAGTAGTAGCACTATAAATTTGTTTTGTGTGAATACTAATATTTTTGGAATTATTTTCTCCCACACTACTGCAGATCGGACCTCAATGCACGTAGGGTCACTTAGCAGCATCAAAATGTCCATATTCAGCTCCAAAATCAAGAGGTATTTTAATTAGGGAGATGAAATATAGCCTGCTAAACATATTAAATGATCATATGTCCACAGCATATATTTTAACGCAGTCACCTCGAAGGATCTGCTTTATTTTGTAAGTTACGTGAGCTTTACTGGCGCGAGAACCAGCCTGGGAGCATTTATCTGTTGCAACACCTGAGCACCCAGCGGTCTTTTTACAAAATTCACAGTTTGATATGAGAAGAACTGAATAAATCCTTTGTATATAAGGGCGTTTTTGTCTCTTACTTTTCCAAATTTAATCCGGAAGGCGGCCAAATTTAGTCTTTTCTTGTCGTCAGCAAAAACCTCTGAAGTTTAAATTTTAATATCCGCATCTACTCTAACAATGCGTGTTGCAACCTATTAAATCATGAGAGACGATGTCTGTGCTTCTGTTTGAGATAGACGCAGCTGAATATCCTCCAACATTCATGCTTACATAAGAAAATATGTCCTTTCATCTACTTCTAGTATGCACCGCTAGAAACAGAACACTCACCGAACACCACATATAGTATGGGTGATTGTAAATCGCCGAGCGCTCCTGGTCTGCTTGTTTCGTCATTCATCGGGAGCACTCATAAATTCACACGGCCTATCTTCACTGATGCCGACTAAAGAAGCTACGATCTGTTGCGCTAGCACACTTGCAGGCCTCTAGTCAAAGAGCAACTTCTCCAAGAAGACACCGTGGGAGTGTGAAAGTGCCAGAGATCCTCAATGGGACAAGGGTTGCTTGCTCACTAAGACTATGTGGATTCTGAGAGATTTATTTCAAGTTACAGTTTTGTGTTTAGTGAAAGAAGGAGGTGACTGACAAAAAAATACAGACTCCTACCATTATTGTTTATGTAAAATAGTCATCAGTTTTTCGCAGTGCTTGATGTAATGTAACGCAGGCCTACTTGTTTTTTTATATAAAAAACTAAAGAGAAAATACAGTTTTTTAATTTTAAATCTACAAATCCTTGAAAAAATAAAACCATTTTTCAGCATCTTTAGCTATGTAGTCCTCTCCATTTTTAATGTTTTTGTATAAGTTGTATAACTCGTAAACTATATGAGATAAATAGAAGCTTGCTAAATTTCAAATAATTTTTTGTAGTAGTAGCTGTTCCCGAAATATCCTTCTTTAAATATTTAAGTTTTCTTAGATAGAGCTTTCACGCGGCATCTATAAGGTATCTTAGAAAATTCACATTTCTTCCCGCATTACATATAACTGTTGTAGTGTTATTGTAATCGGTAAAAGATTTATCTATTTTTAGTATCTGAAATATACGCTTTTTCCTTCTGTAAAAATGTTTTAAGAATACACGTTAAAAACTTTTTTTGCATAAATGCATTAAAGCCCTCTTGAAATAACACGTAATAAAGTATCTCTAAAGTAAATAATTGTTTTTACATCCGTTTTAATTTAAAATTTTTTTTTGAAAAATTCCTTAAAAATAGTTTCTTACAGCCGTGCGGGTGTATTGGTACTGGACTAGTATTCAAATCATCACCAACGCCTTTGATTCTAGGCTAGCTTGTTATTATTCATTCATTATCTGTTTACCCTCCTCTTATGTAGGACTTACACCCCCCAGGACTTACAAGCGGGTGCCTGGGGTCAGAGGCCCGTCGAGGAGCAGACACTCATGGATCAGACAGAGCATCCAGGATGGGTGATCAGCCCGATGCCTGGTATGGGATGAAGGAAGTAGATGAAACGAAATGTTTGTTGAAATGGATGAAAGGAAAGGTGAGGATGGAGCAGTGGGTGGAATGAATGGCGGGGGAAACCGGAGAACCCGGAGAAAACCCGCCCAGATGCCGCTTCGTCCACCACAAATCCCACATGCAGGTCCCTGGGATTGAACCCGGGTCGCCTCGGTGGGAGGCGAGCGGTCTAACCACTCGACCACGGCGCCGCCCTAGCTTGTTATTAGACATCGAATGTGTATGCAAACGCGTATTTATTTTGGTTATACTTGGTATATGGAATTAATTTTTGCAGTAAGTTTTATACACTTCTGTCCCTGTATGTAGAGTTTTATAGTGCATATAATTGCACACTTCCGATATTGCTGCGTATTAATCATTTTTGCATGCATCGAGCATATGACACGCGGATTTTTTAATTTTTAACTTTAATATCATTATTTAAGCACACTAGTGTCAAAATAATAGTCTTATATTGAGACACATCTATGGAGGTACAGAGTAAACTTAAGAGTGCTCTTTTTGCAGGAAGGATAAATGAAAATTCTGCAGTATTTTAAAGAGAAAATATGACATTAAGGTGTTGTGATTTGTGGATAAAATATCTTCAAAGTGAAACCTTGTGCTTCCTGAAGTAATTTATCCAAAGTTAGTATGTGCTTACAAATTTTTCCCGACAACATCCGTAGACGTGAAGAGATCCCTCTCAGCATACCTACTTGTGTTAACCGTTAAACGTCATAAACTTACACCTGAGTATTTTAATAAAATTTTCATTGTGTACTGCAAATCAAATTACAACGACCGGAATAATATCTAAGGAGGAATGTACTTTGTAAGTGCCAAAGGTATAAGCTTGAAGTTAAGCATATTAGTGCATGATTAGTGCACATTTTCGAAATCGTAGAGTATACATATTTTAAGGACTTTTACAGCATAAATGTATGCATATTTTAGATATCTTTAGTTCATACAAATCCAATGTCTACTCATTACGCAGCGTTTATTTCGCAGTATCTCTTTCATATATTTTTACGTTTCTTAAGTCCATGTTATAGATTAGTAATGGCTAAAATACTTCATTGATCTAATACAAGTAAAATACTAGTTAAAGCACACTCTAAACTAGCAAAAGCAACAATACAGCTCAGCTGTATAGCTTATAAAATGCAAATTTGCTTATATACAGAGACAAACACTGGTGGCAACCATTTTGACGCACATGAACTAATGGAGCATTTATTCTACTACAGAATAAATGAGTTGCAACTCTCTACGTCGAAGAGAACGCCAAAGGTCGCGTTTTTCTTGAAATGTGATACAGTGTGGAGTTAGAAATGAGAGGTGCATTATTTTTAAGAAGTTATTAAAATAATTATATCCTGCATTAATTAATGAAATATACATAACGTTAAACACAACATTTTAAATTATTAAGTTGTACAAACCTTTTTTGGCCAAATTAGTCTTTTCATTCCCCGCTGAACAGATTAATTTAAATGCTGATTAACTTAGTTTAGCTGTTGAAATGGTTCGGTGTGCATTTTTCCACTCTACAGTATGGACTACTGTTTTTCACGGTAGGCTCTTTGTCATCCAGTTGTCAGTGGACAGACAGAACACAGAAAAGAAAGATCCGTGGAGATGGAATTCACGGGAAATAGTTACATAATTCACATTACAGATAGCGCGCAAGCTAATTCTTCCGAACAAACAAGGGAAACATTTTCTAATAAGTGCTAATGTTAAAACCGTCGTACTGTGTGATCTCCTTTACTTAATTTGATGTCGAACTGCACATTTATTTTTGAGAGCACATGTACAAATTTGACTGTTGGGTTTTCAAATTCGAAGTACACGGGTAGATATATTAGCATTTCCACTTAGTGACTAACCAAATTCACTAGTGCTTCAACACCATTATTTCTGAGCCAAATATAACACACATAGTTATGCTAACTTACAAGCATAGGTGAAAAATTAAATTTTCTTGATTTTCTGTAGATGAACAGATGATACATCATGATAAAGATCAACGTACTGTTTCTGCCATATTAATTAATTTTTACACGTAATTACCAAAAGACATTATTTAGGGCATGATCAGGACTTCCATTCCTTACGATAGGAAGCGCTATCCAGCTAATTGAGCCATTTTAATATTTCGTTGTCTCTGGTTAATCATCTGCCCCCGTTCTTCAATTTCATAGAGAGAGAGAGAGAGAGAGAGAGAGAGAGAGAGAGATAAACGTTCAACTGGCTCATATGGTGGACGAGGGTTACGTTGCCAATAGCAGACGTTCAGCATATTTGTGTTAATGCCAGTCACATGAGTCTCAGTATTATATTACATAAATTTCACTTCTCATGTAGGAGTTATAAGCAACCTACGTCTATGACCATACTTAAGACGTGGTAAATTTCACTTGATAAGCAATTGCATTCGCTGTTGCATTACGAGCCATGAAATCAAGCAAGATCACTTCTTGAAGGTCCTAAAAGTGGACTTGGAATAAAATCAAATTAAGCTGGCATATCTAATTTTTTCAGTGGTGCTACAGCCTAGCGCAAAGATGACTAAGCTGAGGTGGCACGTGGACATATTGTTGTGATAAACTCCTCTTGAAAGCATTGTTATCAGTATTGTTATTTACTGTTTATTTTTACCCAGATCTAGTACACTTTATTTATTGTTTGTTTAGTTTTGCGCACGATGTGCTATGTAGGCTACTGGTGGTAGCGCGTATTAAAGCAATGCATGTCTTAATTCTTGAAACTGTTTGCTGGACTTCGAATAAATACATACTCCACGAGTGTATATATTTTTAGCAAACATGTATTCGGTGAAGAAACACAGTCTCAACAAGGATAGTGGCTAATTTAAAACAATAGCGTGAAACGAAATCTGGAGTAACAAAACAAGAAAACTCAAAGAAGGATGTACATGTGCTCTAAAGTAGTATTGCGCAAATATTATACAAAGGCTGATTCGAAGACAACTTATAAGAATGTTCGTTGACAAATGAAGAAATAGAAGGGTTCATTTCATAAACGTTGAAAATGAGCGAAAATAAACAAATTGATTTTACAAATAATATTACTAGTGTTATCCAATAACATGATATCTGTGATATTTCGCTTATTATTTTGTTTATTTCTAACATTGTACTCAAGCAAAGAAGTGTATTGCGGTTCATTCCAAGGCATTATTATATTGTTATAGACAATCAAGGTGGAACTAGACATTCAAAATCACTTTGTGTGTCAAACGAATACCGCCTCATTAACAGATGAAAGGATAACCGGCGGTTAAGACCCTTATTTGCATAATGCGTAGATAAAAGTTTTTTTTTCCAAAGGAAACCGTCGGAGAATTTGCATGAAATCTGGGTCAACCCTTTCCCTGATTTGCACTTTTTAAACTCACAGAGAGAAGCCGACAATGGTTACGCCTCCTTTTTGAAACTCACTAAGGATATCGCCTTTCCAGTCCCCTTCAAATTTGCATATCGGAAACTCACAACGGACAGCACCATGACATTTGCATATTATGTAGACAAACCCATTCCCTAAGTTCATTTTTGAAACTCACAAAGAATACCACCCTGTCACGCCCTTCTCAAATTTGTATATTGGTAACTCACAAAGTATACCATCAGCTTATTTTCATATAATGCAAGTCAAGCTTTTCCCTGATTTCAATATTTAAAAATCACAAGGGATACCCGGTTAAATTCAACTGCAACCATTAACTTCAATATAAAATTGTAAAAATTTAATTAAATGCCCGATGAAACATATCAGAACAAACCAGCATTTCCCCCGGGTTCCAATTGTGCCATTAGTGTCCCTCTATCCCTAAGTGTAAATGAAAAGAAATTATAAATAATAGAGAGGTAGGATAATGCAGAAATTAAGTGACATGTAGCCCAATCGTGAACTTTTGGCATAGTTATAAATGCGGGTGGCATTAGCGTACTACTAGCAGGTGATTGATTACTCATGCCTAACCAAATACCTGTCGGCTGCCCTGTAACTCCTCTCTTGCGAGTGGTTTTCCATTATAGCTGTTGCGAACAAAGCCGTAGATTTTTATTTAAATGCATGAAAACATAAAAGGATTGATGGTTAAAAGAAGAAAGGAAAGTGTAATAAAGATATATACTGCTTGCTCAGGTAGAATCCTGCACCTGAAGATAATAGAAATAATGTAATATTAGTGTAACATATAACGATTAAGCGTTATTTTAACTGGAGCAATTGTCTGTGAATCGAATGTGTCAATACTCATTGTTAACTATAGTCTGAGCATTTTCTCTTTTAGCTACTTTTATATATGCAGCAAATCTATTCATATAACAACCATCGTTCATAGGGAATTCAGGAATCATGACAGCAAAAGACCTTTCTTCCGAGACACTCTCCCAATCAATTTTACACAAAATTTTTAAATCATTGTAGGTTGTTTCGGTGTATACATAATCTTCATATATGTGTTTTAAGTTTAAATTGTCCTGCCTGAATAGTATAATCGTGTTGTATTATCATGAATTAAATTCTTTGGCGCATTAAGGTAGCATTATGCTAGATATATAGAGTCCACATTACGATATCTGCCCAAGCTATAAAAGAAGGCGATTTTCCCCTGCTTTTCAGTGATGTCGTCAAATCTAAAGATAGAATTTTCTTTGACGTCGGAAGTATGCAAAACATGTTCTCCATCTTGCTAAGTATGACCTGTATTCATCAATATTTTCAAGTAGTTTAACGAGGTATTGATGCTTTGGCTTCAATGAAAGACTGAATAAATATACACCTTTTCAAAGGTGTAGTTCATTCTCGTGAAGTAGCATGTTGAGTAATACATTTGTTTTTCCTGGATTTGAGCTACCTGGAATAAGAGCTGTAACATTAGCAGGAAGTAGCGTTCCATGGCAATCACATCTAGTCTCATTCCAGGTCTAATGCTTGAATCGGTAGAGAGCACTCTTGCTTCACAAGCTCCAGCTTATCAACTGAATATATATATATATATATATATATATGTATATATATATATATATGTATATATACAGGGTGAATCACCTAAAACTTGCACCGCAAATATTTCGGAAATGGAACGTACTGATGTGACGTATGTAAGCATTGTTGCGTACATGACCTTGGCTGCCTGGATCGGGTATTACGTAAGTGAGTGTTGGGGGTAAACAAGCTTGTAGATAGCGTCCCACGCCAAGTGGCGTGCGTTCAGTCAGTCAGTAGAGTCGTAGCTAGCAGGCAGGTTGTGTGTACGTGCTACCCATACAAAAGCATGTCTGGCGTCCTCACCGACGGACATGAAGCCAAGGAGGTATTGTACCCACTTTTATTAATACACTATCTTACCATCCACGTCTTTCCAGTGTAATTTATCATAGTAGATAGATCCTTTCTCCCATCTGAACCATGTAGTAATCCTTTTATTAGATATTTTCTAATATTTTTCACTTTTCTTGTCGTGACCTCGCCTTATATAAATTATTAACTTTCTGGTACCTCAGTTGCGAGTAGCTCTACCTCCCATTGATTACTTTGTTTAGATGTCACGACATCTTGGTGTGAGCCGCCGAGTATTTTGGCCGGATATTTTTGAAATTTTAACTGCAAATTTTTTTCTCTCTAAAATGCAGCGTTTTTGGTCCTCCACGTGTTAGTTAGAAAACGTAATTTTTTTTCTTGGCTTAAGGGTAAGGATTTTGGTTGTATAATTTGTGGTTACTTTCTTCTAAATTCCTTTTGTATTGTTTCCTGAAAGTCCCATGTTTATATTTTAATTTTAAGTTCATTTTTAATTTTTTCCATCGTCTGTCGGTGGCGTGGCGTTAAAACTTTTGGCTCCATTTTTCCCCTTACCATGGCTTCACTCCTACTAAATTCTGATACTGTGATAAATCATTCGTACTGGTCATTTTAAAGTACTTATTTTTGTGAATTCTAAAAAATGTGTTTTTGTAACTTTGATAATATAGTTGCGTGTGTTAGCTGGTCTACGTAACATTGCATTATTGGTTGCGTCATCTTGTAAGTTGTTAACGACTCGAAAGTGAAGCAAATATTTTAAAGTTCGCGTGTTGTGTGTTTAAAGTTGCGTGTGTATAAAAAGTGAGGTGCATCTGTTTGGAATAATAAAATAATAAAACGAAAGCAGTTAAGAGTATATATATTGAAATTTCATATTTGTGCATTGTACGCTCGCGGTACGCATAGTGGTAATCATAATGATGATAATTTTGCTTCACCGTTGCCTTGTTTGGTTTATCTAGTTACGCAATGAATATTTTTGGGGGAAAATATTTCAAAATGACTAATTTAAGTAAACGTTTCAGCTACTACCAGCCTTGCCAGTATCTTCACCTAATTAGGTTTAATGTGCCTCCAATATGGACCAGTAGGACGTGGATGTTGATGGATCAGCTATATGTGTGTTACCAGATTTTGGAAAGTTACACTGGAATTTTGTGGTAAAAAGAAAGAATAAGAAACAAAACCTGTAAGTATGTGTACATTGTGTTTGAAAAAGTTGCACAAATCAGACAGGTATGCTAAATTTTTATTTCACTGACTAATGCTTAATTAAGCTTTGCTTTTCAAGAATAATGTGTGCTATATATGTCTGCTAAATTGAAAGTTTATCACCATTTTATGTAACTTAAGCTTTGAATTCTGTTTTGGGCATTGCAAATCATTTGTTTTGTTATGTTATACTGCAGGAATGTGTTTGATGTGTACTGTGTGCTTAATTAAGCTTTGATTTTCACGAATGTTATGTGATAGTATTGTTTTGGTAATGATGTGCTTTGTTTTGTTGCATTCGTTCGATTTGATTTGATTTTGGGTTTCATTATGATGCTGTGATCCTTTTTCTTTGCAGAAAATTGTTGCATGAATAGTGTGTGTATATGTTTGTGAGGTTATGTGAGAGATGAGTTAATATTTGCCTTGGTGGAAGTGCCAAAGAGTAACCCCGACGGTGGTAGTGTGAGAGATGAGATGAGTTGATGTCAGCTTCGGTAGAAGTGCCAAAGAGTAACCCCGATAGTTGAAGTGTAAATGTATGATTTTCAGGAGGGCTACATGTACCTGGAACTTCGATTTAATGTGATGAGTTGAGAAATATTTTGATTATTGGTGTTGCTGAAATATGCCCAGTATAGCGTGTGTGATGTATTCACACGAGAGAGTAAATGTAATGAAGTAAATGCAATGAGAATAATTTTTTGTGTGTTTATGCAACAAGTTTAGTACCATCTTATATAGCGAGTTTTAATACCATCTATTTTCCAGCTTAATTTTGATTCGGAGGATGTGGATGCAACAGTATGATGCCATGTTATTTGTGTCATTCCTGAAATGTTAATGTGATTTCTTTAAGTTTATGCCTATGTCAGGTATTTTGACTTTGCAGCATGTTGAATGAGGCACGTCAGTGAAGATGTTTTATTTTCTCAGTAATTACTGTGTACGAGAAAGTTGAAAGCTAAGATGATGATGATGATTGAAATGATGATGATGATTGAGATGATGATAATAATGATCATAATCAGATAGTAATGTAGAGGAGACTACGAATTTGACAGTAAAGCATGAGTATTGTAGCTGAAAATATGTAACGAGGTGTAGTTTGATGTATGTACTGTGGATTTACTTTTGAAGTCTGGAGTAATGCACACAGTAGTTTTGGTTAGTTATTTAAGTGAGTGTTGTGTATAATTTGGACCATGGTCAGTATGAATGATTCCATTTCATTGTCATGTATGAATGTATTGCAAGTGCACTTATTTCTTTTCATTAGTAGTACCAGCTGGTTAAATAATATTGGGATCCCAAATAAGTTTCTATATTTGTGTTGTGTTATTGTATGTAAACAATGAATGTCAGTGATGTAATATTTATGTATTCTGGCCATTTTGTGTCTCTGTATTTGGATTCTAAAGAAGTTTGTGTTAAATTTTGGATGGTAACCCCTTGTAAAGTTCACTTTTTATGTCAACATGTAGTCATTTTTTTTTCTCTTTGCCCCATACTAAAAGAATTGATTGATTGTAAACGTATTGGTATTTTCAAATCTTATTACTGTAAATGACATACTACTTGTTTTTTTCTGTATGATGATCTTCTGGAGCACAATTTCTACCCTTCTGTGATTTATGTTATAGTGACTTTGCTGATTCCGGAGCTCGAGTGTCCAGAAGAGTATCCCTGCTAGACAGACACGCCAGAGGTTCCAGAGACACCACAGGAGAGCTGTCGTTTATCCACTACACTGCTGTGGCATAAGGAGCCACTATTTTGGGGGGCAGTCCAAGCTAGCGATTGCTCCCCCCACATCTTCAGCGACTTGCTCACCTGAAAGACTCTGCAGCTGAAAATTCGTCGTTGTGAGTGATGTGGAAATTCCACCCACAAACAGTTACGTCGGTCCTTCTCTTTCCTTTCTATATATGTCTCTTTCTATTTCTCGTTATTCCTTCAGGTTCCTTGCTCATTATCTTGGTGAAAGGTGGTAGACTCTACCTAGAATTACTTTAACTGGAATTAGGTAGATCGCCAATCCCTTACTTATCTAAGTTCAATCAGCTTTGTACAATTCTTGGCTGCTAGATGTTCTAATATCTTTTTTGCTGAATTATATTATTATGCACAATTCTTGTTTAATATTGATCTATACATCTATGTGTGAGTGTGTGTGTGTGGTATATCCCCTTTGAAATTCCCCGCAGCTATGTTGCTAAAATGTCAGCATGCACATCTTGTAACATAGATGAATGTCCCTACACAAAATATGACAAGTGTACAATATATAAATAATCTGCTTGAAATTAACAATAAAAGAAGCAATAATAGTTACGTACAATTATACAGATATTTACAAGTCGGCATGCTGTATTTTGAAATAGATTTATTTTAATTTTGGGTGTCCAGCACAACTGGTGATTGTTTGTGTTCATTTGAGTAGCACAAAGAAGAGAGAGAGAGAAAATGCTCTTTTTGCTCTTCGTTTTTCGGAGTTGGTTTCATTGTAGTTTACTGTTCCATCTGTACCGAAAACTGGTATTTTGGGCTCTTTCTCACTATTCCACTTTTTCACTTGCACTAGTCCCTTGGTTACCTGTATTTTTAGGCCACTTCACACGCATATTCTGTGCACTGCTTACAAATAGTTACAATATATGTACTAAGATGCTATAGTATCAGCAGCGGTGCCTTGCTCTCCGAGACATTAACCATAAATGTTGGTTGTAATATAAGAACAACTATTTTTAACACTTCTCAGTTAACCCTCAAGTTTTAGTTTATTATCCGTATGATTGACTAATGCAAATAATTTTCATAGTGCATGAATTTTACTGTTAACCCTTCTTTATTTTAGCAGTACATACAAATTGTTGTTGAACGAATCCTTACACTTGAAATATTAACATACTGTACAGATTACAAATGTTAAATTGACATATTAAGTGATTTGGTTGCAAGAATCAAAGTTGCTTTCACACAAGCGAGTATAAATATTACTTGCTTAAATTTGTTCTTACTATCTTTCTTCTCAATTATTGAGATGTTTTTCTCTCGCCCGTGGCGAATTTACCATTTCTAATTAATCAATGGCCGGCCAAAATATGACCAATGGAATTGCACATAAAAATTACCCTCAATATTACTATTTATAAGTGTACACTAAATTATAATAAACTTTTGGGGAAGTTCAGCTAGTTGAAACAAATTATTTATGCATTGAATGGCTTTAATGCTTGCTGATGATAGGTCCCCAAATTTTGCCATCATCTATACCTATTAACTGATAAGTTGTGGACCGAGCTGGTCTGTTATCTCCGCTGGCCCTCTGTCCAGTAAATACATTCTGTGGTATTCTATGCTCCAGGCTGACGATTTTTTCTTATTCCTTACTAGAACTAAATCTCCAAGCTGGGGCGTTTATTTCTTCTTGTGCCTTTCTGCTGATTTCTTTCTTTGGTCTGCTTTTCTCCAAATTCTTTCAAGGGCTTTCTGGCATTATTCTAGCGGTGTCTCCTCCATTCCCTAGGGTATAGTTTTCGGTGTGTTCTTTATTACAGGTTACGGTTTTCTTCCAAACTGTAGTTGAATTGGCGCATAACCTTTAGTGGCGTTCACAGAGTTATTTATGATAGCAATGATCTTACCATCCTGTGTGGCGTTTGTGATTTAAAATTCTGAAGTAACTCGTAATGTCCCTAAGAATGCGCTCTGACATGTTCCCTTATGGATAGTAATTGGAATTGTGGTACAATTTTATCCCTTTGTCACTTAGCGCCTTTTACATATCTTGCTCTTGTGTGCCGTGGCATTGTCACACAAGAGGGAGCTTATCATTCCACACTCTACTATGTAATCATTTAGGAGATTTCTGGCACACGTCCTGACTGTGATGTCCTTTATTGGATATATTTTTGTGTACTTCGAGAAAACGTCTAAAAATTCTAACCCAACAACATGGATTAATGCATTTGGAATTTGAGAGTTCATTTATAACATTTATGCTATAACATCATCCGCCTGTTCCTTTACTGCAAACGGTAGGTTACGGCACTTGTGAATATATGGGGCAATTAGTTTGACGTCAAAGGAATTTGTGTAGGCCGAACAACGTCCTGATTTCGACGAAAACACTTCCTTATTCTTCCAGTGCACAAGTGATAGGCTTTTTCTTTTGTGATCCGACAGGTCAGTGCTGCCGCTACTATCTTCCTTATCTGATCCGGGAGATCTTTGTCTTGTGTCAACGATTCTTGAAGAGGGTTCTGGACCGGTGTTTGGCTCTCTTGTCGGGGTTCGACATGTAACATATGCAGTTCAAAGTGTTCCGACTCTCCGCTAATAGCCTGCGTGTTAATGTAGAGTATTTCTTTGCCATTATCGCTTTCTACAGTAATGTTCTCTAATTCTTCATTCGCGTTTATAATGTTAATCATGAAACGTGGTTGATTCCACAAAAAATTCTTCCTCTTGAAGTTGTTGTTCCTCCTCGGTGAGACCGCTGTCGTTATTTAGATTCTCTTTGTTAAATGGTACTTGAATGGTTTTCTGTTCCAGTGACAGACATCAAAATTGATTATGGCTCCCCAAGCATTAAAACAGTCTGCACCAATAATCGCATTTTGTTGCAGTGTGGCACAATTAAGAAAATTACATTGAATAACTTGTTTCCTATTTTTATCAAGACCATAGTTTGTGCTTTACCCTTTCTGCCCATTTTGAGATTGCCACAGTGTAGTAGACATTTTTAATGGGTAGCGACATGATTTTAATTTTTATGTTCAGCAATTGTTGGACATAATCCTCAGAACACACAGAAATATTTGTGCTGCTATCTAAAAGTACTGACGTTGTTACATTCCTTATCTCTATTGTAATTCTCGGCGATTCATTGTTTTCCTTATTTTCTATCTTTTGTTGGTATTGTTGTATCGCTTTCCATTGTTTCACTTTTGTGTGGAAGCAATGGGCCCTGAGTTTGACGATTTGGTCCTGTCAGTGTGTAAGGTGTTTACCTGGCCACTGCTTGATTTTCCCGGATTCTGATTATTGCTGGTGCTCGTGTGTTTATTGTTCATTTCCGGGTTCGATCCCCATCTTTGCCCATTGTTCGTGTTTTCAATAGTCTGTGAGGGTACCGGCCTGTGTCTTCCTGATCCATTTGAGTATCTCCGGTATCTGTCACAGTTTCCTCGGTTCATGTTTTGTTCTGGCGAGTTTCTGCCTTCATTGTTGCTATTGCCGTGGTTATAATGGCTACGCCCTGGGTGGTGCATATTGTAGCGGACCAGGTTGAGCATTGAGAATTGCAACATATTTCGTTAACCAGCGCAAGTGTGGAATTCAGGTTAACAGAACACGTCAACGCTGCACAACGCCGAGTCAGCGCTTCTGTATGTATTTATACTACAGGGTTTTGACTCGGTCGCGGAAGTTGCTACGCGAGAGTTGCCACGAGAGAGTTATCAGAGAGTTGCCAGAGAATTGCCAGGCAGTTATGAAAGAGTCGTCAGATCATTTGTCAGACTCGCCACCCGTTAACCAGGTAAGCATGCGTCTCATCTAAGTTCTATTGACTTGCTGGGACTTCACCCCAAACCGAATGTACTCACTTAAGGTAACAATATAATTTATTGGGTCAATGCATCCCCTGTTCATCATTTAAATACCCCCTATCCTGGAACGCCACCCTGGCCTGCCTACCATCCCAGTACCGACGCATCCCCCCTACCTCTGAGCTACCAACCCCCCTGTGTAATCACCTACTGCGGGGGTAACCATCCCCGTGGGGTGTTACAATGTGGTGGAGCGCCGGGTACATGTAGTAGGCACCGACTACAATGTGACGGAGTCTCCGGGTATAAGTGGGGAAAACATCCTTACCTCTTCCAGCCAGGGGATGTAATCAATTTTTTTTCTCTTTTCTTTTTGCAAGGTGTAAAACACGCCTCATTTTGGGATAACCTTTTACCTGAGGTTATCTGGTGAAGACCCACCCTCCCACCCTTTGCATCATGAGTTACCTACACAGAATATAACTTTTTTTTAACTTTTCTCAAGTTATGTATATTGTTTTAGTGTAGTACATTCAAGTTATTATGCATGGCTGAACCTGCTCAAAACTCTACTAGTCCTACTACTAAAAAGATTAGAAATCTGTGCGCAGAATTAGCAGCTATACAGGGGGAACAATTTAAATTCCAAGAATTTCTAATCACAGATTTGAAAGGAATTTCAAACGAGATCGCGGCACACGCTGAGACGGCAAATCAAATACGTCTCCGCTCCGGCAAGATCATTAACACTTCTAGCCCAAGCACAAGTAGGGTAGAAAAACAGTTAGCCATGAATAAGGGAGACGAACACACAAATACTATGAGTAAAATGGACTCACCTGTTTTAAGTAGAAGGGTAACTGAAGCACCTCAACCCATGCACATTAGTCGTCCACCATTGGATCCGGATAGCTTCGCGGGGAAACCAGGGGAAAGTGTAAGGGACTATCTCCATAAGTTTGAGTTGATAGCGCGTGCCAATATTTGGGATGACCAGCATAAGGACGCAGATTGTTTGTCTAGAATGCCAATAGACCCCCGAACCCGAAACAGCACAAGAGCAGGAAGACAGAATTACCTGTCTCATAGAACCCATAGAATTAGCTAAACAACAAGAGGAGGATCCCCAGCTAAAACCCCTAATACAAGCCGTAAGACAGCCGGGTACAGCGAATGCTAAACTAGCACGACAAGCTGCAACATACGTGCTGAAATCGAATGTCCTGTACCGAAAAAATGCTGGTACTACAGGGAACATGCACTTGTTAGTAGTACCTGATAGTTTAAAGCAGGAAATACTATATAATAGTCATGACGATCCGCTAGGAGGACACTTCGGGTTTTCAAAAACTTTTCACAAAGTTAATTCACATTACTATTGAATTGGAATGAAGAGGGACATACAAAATTATGTAAGAAGATGCACTTCCTGTCAGCAACGAAAAGGTCCAGTTAATCAGCGACCCGCAGGTTTAATGCAACCCATAAAGGTCAACTATATAGGAGAAAGGTCCTCCATAGATATCTTGGGGCCTTTCCCAAAGTCCTCTGGAGGTAACAGATACATAATTGCGGCTAGTGATTACTTTTCAAAATATTTGGAATTAAGGGCAATCCCATAAGCTTCTGTTGAGCATGTCACTGAATTTATCTTGGACGACGTCATCTGTCGTCACGGCGCACCAAAATATATTCTGTCGGACAGAGGGTCCGTATTTATGAGCGAAGTGACACAAGAACTACTTAAGATGATGGGAACAATACCGACTTTCACAACAGCCTACAGACCCCAAACTAATGGTCTAATAGAAAGGGCGAATAGAACTATCGCGCAAGTAATTAGTAACTACGTAAACACACAGCACACAGACTGGGATAATAATTTACATCAAATTCGGTTTGCCATAAACACAAGCAAACAGGGGAGTACTAAGTTCACACCCTTCGAATTACTGTATGCACGGAAACCGGTATCACCCCCAGACGTTCAATTACAGGGCACTTCACAAAACCTATTTGTGCAGCAAACACGGGAGGCAATAGTAAAAGCAAGGGCGTTAGATCCCAAAACATAGTAAAGAGCCAGAGGAAAAATAAAAATTTATATGATTCAAAGAGGCGGCACGTCGAGTATAAAGTCGGCAATTTGGTGAAGCTATATACCCCTAAAAGGAGGGTAGGTAGAGCCACGAAACTTTTGATGAACTACACAGGACCGTATAGGATAATGAAAAAACTGGGCCCCTTGAATTACGTAATTAAGGCCAGAAATTCCGTGAAACTCCAGAATGTCCACGTTAGTAGAATTTCACCATATTATGCATAGTGAGCATACAGCACACTTGCGACACTCGCACAGCGAATAAACACAATCTTATTGCCACATATAAATGACACAAAAAAATCGCCTACGTATCACTCAATGTCCATCAATACACAAGTGCTGACATTATTACATGACGGAATGCGTTACACAAATGCGTCCACGCTGCAGTAAGGCTGAGGCATAAAAACAAACAAACAGGAAAAGAAAGAGGTTAAAACATTAAACATCAGCAATAGTTCTCAAATAGGTTAAGTAATAGGTTAAAATGCAAGACGTAGTATATCTTCGGACCTCCAGCTTAAGTTAGGCTAAAAGTGATAATCCACGCGATTCACTTTTACTTTTTTAATTTTTTTGTTGCTCTCTCTTTCTCGCGATGAAGAGAAAATATATCTGGAAGTGAAAATATAATGGGAAATCCGAGACGCGACCCTGTTATTCGCTTAATACAGATATCTTTGTTCAGATACAGGAATTTGAACAATATACATTATCCCCCCCAGGAGTTCAGAGTAGGGCCGAGGGACACAACAGAGAGCAAGTATAAAGAAGTATTGTTTTTGTTCTTAAGTTCGGGGAGCAGAGTTGAATAAATAGGAAATAAGATTTAGTGGAGGTCGAACGGTTATTTCATAGTACTGTTATTCATATAACTGTTAGTATAAGATTAATTTAAGATAGGTATTTGATAATGTGTTTTGAGAACTATAGGTTGATGTCAGGAATTCTTTTCTTCGACCTTACACATGCGTTAGCGCATATAGAATAAATAATAGTGGGAAAAAATCGAATAACGTACACTCTGGTACGACAACCAAGCGCTATTAAATAAATAAATGTCAGTTAACACGCAAGGCGAAGCAAATCAACGTGCAAAATAGATAAATGTAAGGTGGCAATAAGCAAGTGTAAATAATTAAAAAAAATTCTCTCACCACTAGGGCAGATAATACACGAGATGGAGCAGGGACATAGAAATTTTGAAACTCGCATCATTGGTCGGTACAAATACCACATCTAAATTTATCACAGGTCCCAACCATCATAGCGACACACAGCCCCAGTCAAGGATATGCAGCAACCTCCTCCATGCTAATGGCATTATACGTTCGGACAGCCCTGCTAACAATGATAGTAGCAGCCATATTATTTAGGAAACCCGAGCTCATCTTAGCAACTACGCTCCCGACAGCGCGAGCAAACTCTATCATGCAAGATGAGCTCGTCGAAATCATAGAAATAGTATTTATGACTGTTTGCATAGTAGTCATGGCCTTGTTAGCATACAGAATATTGAAGAAATTTTGTAAGGAAAAGTCGAACTTTTCAAACTCGACCACGGCGGAACCACAGCACACGTCACCTCAGGGAATTATAATTCTGGCAACACCAACCGATGCCGCCTCAGAATCAACACTAACATGACGGAGAAATAAATAAGAGAGATAAATAAAATAAATAAATCAAAAGGCTCAAAATAAACAAGGGGATGAAGGCAGGAAAGACACAGGTATCCTCCACGAATTACGCAACACAAGATACGTAACACATTCCACACACGCGGAAGGGTACAGAAATTTTGTTTCACAAACTAAGGAACACAGATATCGCCTTCATAAACATCCAATTCTGCATGAACGGTAAGTGTTGAAAGCAGCAGTCTGGTCATGAATTCCGCTGACACAAGTATTCGTCGCCTCACGCACAGAGCTTGACTTTGCACTTCTCAGTGGCGTGTAGCACTGCGACAGGTATATGAATAGAAAATGGAGTGTAAATATGGTTGTTGTTTTTTTGTGTTTGTTGTGTTTCATTGGTCACAACATCTGCAATATTCGTATTTCTGTGTACTAATTTCAAAAACTAAGTCTGTTTTAGAGGATGCCCTCCAGCAGGCAAGAGAAACCACAGTCTACAGCAGCCTCAGCGACCCTCTTCCCCGGGTTACAGAAGCGAGGTATCAGCAGAATGCCAAAAACGGACATCTAACCACCGCTTACAGACAATGCAACACACACACAAAAAAACGGTTTTGTACAGTTACAGACAAAAATCATTGTATAATGTACAAATTTAATTCTTTTGTTCGAACGAACATACCAAGGCAAGCAGAACTTATGAGTAGTCGCATCACACCTGGATAGCAGAACTTAATGTTTTCTTTCTGTTCCGTGTTTTTTCCCCTCTCTCGTTTTTTCAAAATTCGGAGAGACAAGGAATCGGCAGGGGTACCAACTCACTTTCTAAATTTACCTTTTCTCTGCTGTGTTTGGTCTCATCCCGTAAATTTTAAAACGCAATATAATCCTTCCAACCTTATCCTAAGTGAAATCCATCTTTGTAAAACAACCCTGTTGCTGCGCACCAAGAGACCACCAAGAAGAGAAGCAACCGACAAAAAAGACCCAGGTCGAACAGTGCCCACCAGTATACGAACGCTGGTAACTCACCACGGGAGTCGCGCCAAAACACGAAGAATTGGTGCGCTCCGAGGGAACGCCACTGCTTGACCACAGCAATGCAGCATGCGCGGAAATAAATACTACGTTTCCGAGAAAATGGCTAAGTGTGCAGAGTCACTCAGCAGTTTTGTCCCAGCACCTTATTCATTCAAGGCAGAGTTCACCTCCGGTCACAACAGTAAGCAACCAGCTGAGAAGAGTCCAAGATTGGCAGCAGGCTGCGGTGCGCAGTCGAACCCACCCCTAACGTACTCACCAACCCTTAAACAAAATTTTCCCTGGTATCCGAGTCAGCAGAGGCCACCAGAGCATTTCAATTGTTTAAAGCTCAACCATGTTTTTTTTTCTCTTTTTCTCTCCGCCCTCGTCTAGGTAGACTGTTTTAGTACCCCCTAAGATGTTTGTCCTCCTTTTCAATTTTAAATTCCGGGTCGGAATTTGGCGAACCTGGGACCGATGTAGCGGACCAGGTTGAGCATTGAGAATTGCAACATATTTCGTTAACCAGCGCAAGTGTGGAATTCAGGTTAACAGAACACGTCAACGCTGCACAACGCCGAGTCAGCGCTTCTGTATGTATTTATACTACAGGGTTTTGACTCGGTCGCGGAAGTTGCTACGCGAGAGCTGCCACGAGAGAGTTATCAGAGAGTTGCCAGAGAATTGCCAGGCAGTTATCAAAGAGTCGTCAGATCATTTGTCAGACTCGCCACCCGTTAACCAGGTAAGCATGCGTCTCATCTAAGTTCTATTGACTTGCTGGGGCTTCACCCCAAACCGAATGTACTCACTTAAGGTAACAATATAATTTATTGGGTCAATGCATCCTCTGTTCATCATTTAAATACCCCCTATCCTGGAACGTCACACTGGCCTGCCTACCATCCCAGTACCGACGCATCCCCCCTACCTCTGAGCTACCAACCCCGCTGTGTAATCACCTACTGCGGGGGTAACCATCCCCGTGGGGTGTTACAATATGATTGATGCGTGCTACTCTTCCATTGGGGCCTCTGCTGTCTGTTATGGTGATACGGTTGCTGTCTTCTCTCTGCTCGTGGTGGCTGAAATCTGCTCCTTGTCCTCGGTGACGTGGGATGCCGTTCATTGTTGTAGTGAGGGGCTCTTTCCCCGGTCCCCAAAAAGATGGAAATTGTCGGCCATATTGTGAGTAGTTGCCCCTTTGTGTTGGCTGCCACGTGTTGTTTGCGCTGGGCTTCTGATCTAAGGTTGTTATAAGCACAAACATTTTTATATAGTTTGGGGCTGAGAAACAAAACCGTTACGTATTTGTGGGTCGAAATGGTTGGTGAGTAGAGCAATTACTTCTGTGTCTGACAGTGTTGGTTCTATCTGCTTGCTCTTTTGTGCCAATTTAAGGACACAGTGTATTAAGCTACCATGGCTATTCACATAATAGCGGCCATTGCTGAGCTGCAGTTTAACTTTGTTAACTTCTGTTGGTCCCCAGTAGCGTAGTAGAAAAGCCTGTTTAAACTGAGTGTATGACAAAGAATTTCCCAACGTGAGACGCAGCCAGTTCAGTGTACGCCGTTTAAGCACTTCCATACAACAATCAATTTTATTTCCTCCGGTGTGGCTTTTAATCTAAAATATTGTTCGAATGCGCTTATGAATTCCTTTGGGTAATCTCCTTTTGTTTTATCATAGGCGGTGACAACTCGTTTAATAAATTATAATTTAAGTAATTGGGATTATGAGAGCAGGTACCGGTGGCGTTACACTTCTGGCATGCACATTAAAATTACATTGACTATGTACATTATTGGAGGCTTCGTCCAGTAACAATGGAGTGCTGTTGGGGTCTGCCAATCTTTGGCAATCACTTGGTGACCTTTGACCTGCGTTAGGTTCCAGTTCCATTCTTTGCATGGAATTCCTAAATTCATTAATTCCCCTATCATACACTGCATTCATGGTTTGTACTACATTTTCAAGTTCATTAATTTCCTGTGAGTTTGCTACCTGTGAAGCAGTTACAACCCTCCTAACAGCTGTGATTTCGGAATCTACCCTTTTTACTAATGCTTGCTGGCTTTGTGCCAATGTTTCTTTTACTTGCTCTAACAAGTTTTGAATTCTAGCATCGTACTGTTAAAGTTTCTACCTGGGAATTGACAAACTCTGACAAAGTAGCTATTTCTCCTTTACTGACTTGCAAATCCTGTTTTAGTGTTAAAACCTCAGTTTGAATATTTGCCTGTCGTAAACTAATTTGCTCTAACATTTCTTGTACATGCAGGTTATTTGACGCTAATTCCTGTTTTAATTTTTGACTGTTTGTTGTGATTTGTTCTTGCAATTGCTCCTGTATATTGTGTAATTGTTGATTATTTGTTGTCATTTGTTCGTGCCACTGTTGATTACTAGAAACTAACATTTCCTGTAAATTATATATTTGTTCCTGTAATTGCCTATTTGAGTCCCTCAAGGTTGAGGTAAGCATGGACTGCAGCATCTGCATTATATTTGCAGAGCTATGTCCGAATTCCACTACAGTAATTGGTAAATCATCTGCTTTGTTTTTAGTTGCAACAATATGTGGCTCAGGTTGTGTGTTATTATATTGGCCCAGAGGTAGATCATTTGCTTCTCCCTCTACGTGCGTGTCAGCACCCATGACATGATTAAAATCTTATTTCTCCTGAGCAACATGCTATTTTAACAGTTAACAATTTTGTGAATGATATAAATTTATAAATTGTATTTTGGTACTTTACTCTTTGTAGACTTGACGTTCTCGAAGGTCTTGTCGAGGTGTAGCTGCGGGGGTAGTGACTCCTTTGAAGCTGATGTGCGTTGACACTTTGAAGTATCTGAGCGTGGGTTGTGCCACTTTGAAGTATCTGAGCGTGGGTTGTGCCTCCTTTATCAAAACCACATTGACACCATTTGTAACGGAAAACATTGGGCGTCATTTGTAGCGGGAAATCGTTGCTCCTCTGGGTTGATGCACTCTGCTGCAGTTTTTTGGTCTCCGGTTACCTCTGCTCAGCGTTTGATGATTTCTCCATTCCTAATAAATTACCTATCTAACTAATTTCACTGATCTCAAGGTTTTCGTAAATGAGGCAAATTAAAATACACTGCATTTCTCTTAAAAGGTCATTTATTATCAATAAGATGTTATGGGCGGATAGCTTTTCCCATCTTCAACAATTCCCACCAATAATAAATTAGGAGCCTAATCTAATTGTACACGCTTCCCCATCCATGTGCACACACGTGCATCCGTCGTCCTGAAAGTATAACTGAGTGTCGAAGAGATTCTATAGGAGAGTGAAAATCTGGGGCATTTTCCCCTTTTTATACCTAAACCTAGTGAGACGCAGCCAGTTCAGTGCACGCCCTTTTAAGCATTTCCATACAACAAACAATTTTATCTCCTTGGGTGTGGCTTTTAATCTAAAATATTGTTCGAATTCGCTTATGAATTCCTTTGGGTGCTGTGAGTTTGTTTCATCAAATATGGGCGGTGACAATTCGTTTCATAAATGAGAATTTGAGTGTTTAGGATTATGAGAGAAGGTACCAGTGGACTATCTTTAACAAATCCCACCAATAATAAATTAGGAGCCTAATCTAACTGCACACGCTTCCCCACCCATATGCACACACGTGCATCCGTCGTCCTGAGAGTGTAACTGAGTGTCGAAGAGATTCTATAAGAGAGTGAAAATCTGGGGCCTGCTTCCCCCTTTTATACCTAAACCTAGTGACGCTCACCTTCGCGCCTATAACATTTCTAATTGGTCCTCAGACCACGTTATCTTATTATGTATGAGGTTATTCTGCTGCAAAACTTCGCACACGCGTCCCAGTGACGCGTCCGGAAGCAAACTCAATATCTCTATCTCCTTCCTTTCTGTGTCTGTCTCTTTCTATTTCTCATTATTCTTTCAAGCTTCTTGCTGATTAGCTTGATGGAAGCTGACGGACTCTACCTAGAATTATGTTTACTTGGAATTAGCTAGCTCGCCCGTCCCTTACTTATCTAAGTTATATTCGCTGTTTACATCTCTTGGCTGCTAAATATTCTAACATCTTTTTTACTGAATTATATTATTATGTACAATTCTTGTTTGATATTGATCTATATGTGTGTGTGGTATATCCCCTTTCAGTCCACTCTAGTACCATCCTTGACGTAAATATCGCCTAAAGTTTCGTGGGCGACTTCAAAACCCCTGCAAGGTACAGTAATCCGAACTGGGCCTATATTTGGGCGATATTGGTATCTACAGCATATCTTTCTCTATCATAGTTTTTCCCTTCATAAAAATCCATTGGTTGGCATATTGGACCATTTTTTCCAAAATTTAATTCTTAAAAAAAACATGCTCCATGATCCGATTGGTGAGCTAATTTGTTTCGCTTGTCCTTTGACTCCAGATAAGTACGTTACAATTTCTCCGCCTTGTTCCTACATTTTGACGTTTCCCTTTCTGTCTTATTATGTGGGATTAAGTCGTAGCTTGTACATTAATTTTATCAATGTACTAAGACTTTAAATTAAACAAACTAATATGCTTCAGAATTATAAATAAAGAGATTTATCTTTAAGCTTAATACAGTGGGTAAATCATTCTGTACTATTGTTCCTTGCAAATAAATATGGCACCTTATCAGGGCAATCAAAAGCTGGCATTATTTAACCAGAGGTATCGAGTGAGTTGGGCCACGGTAACGTGTGCGACTCGCATTCAGGAGGCCCCGAGGTCGATCCCGGCGACCGACCACTTTTACTCATTTTTTCGTGGTTTCTCCAGGTCGGCAGGTTAACCTTCAACCACGACGTTCCTCCCCCTCACTTCCTGTAGACATAATCTTCCTTGTCATCTGTTTCAGGGTTGTAGGACCAGGCGAATATGCTCTGTGGGTCGCTGCTGGTCGGTGGCTGTGCATTCTGTGGAGGTTTCTTCCCTGGCGTCGATGCGGGACTGGTCAGGTAGCTCTCTCCTCCTAGCAGAACCTGTGGGGGCACCGCCGGGGGTTCAGTGGTTCGTGTGTGGGCTCGGGAGGCGTCGGATGCGTTCGATCTGGAAACGTTAGGGACCCTGTCCATGCTTGCGCTCGTAATCAGCCAGATCTGATCATCCTTCGATCTCTCCCCTCATCCCTCTCTCCCCGGGGTCAAGGTAGAAGGGAAAAGGGCCGCGGCCTACTTGGTGTGCTCTGTCCCGGTTGTGGAGGCACCTCCGTTTGTCCGTGCCTTTACCTTTAAATACATTTGCCATAGGTATTATTTTGTTGAGATGTAACAGAATTCGTCAGCCGATTCTTCACTTGAGAGTCGTGATCACTGTTTTCTTTCAATATCCTGTTTATTCATCATCTTCCCCTATCTATTCAAAGAAATCTAATTCATCGTCTACGCTCATGTTCAAAACTTCCAATAAACATTTATGAATTTTTTACTTTTCTCTTGTGTACTCATCCATCTTTCAATCACACAGAGATATGATGTAAGAGAAAAAATTTATAACAGCAAATGGCACAATTTTATTTTGTCGCGCGTAGCAATAACAATTATTTCGCTCCGCAACACGTGTCGTTGAAAGAAAGTAGTACATAAGCAGTGCTCATCAAAGCATGAACCAACACTCAATGCTACAACAGACACTAAATAATGGAAGTTAATGATGCAGCTAGAAAAGGAGGAGCCACTTTCGATTGTTAATGGTCAATTTTTTTGCTTTCTCGACTACGTATAGAAGTAGGGAAAGTGTTATATTCTACCCAAAAATTCGATGTCGCGATTTCACCGAAAATGTATGCTTTGGGGTACCATGAAACAAAAAAAAAAGAATTTTTTGAAAAAAGGTCAGTGTATGTGTGTGGGTCTGTCTGCCTGGGTGTGCGCGTCCTTGAACAGCATAACTCCAAAACGAAAATTTGGATAAAAACCAAACTTGATATTTAGGTTCAGTACCTTCCAAAGATGACACGAAGATTTTCAAGAAAATTCCCCCACCACGAACTACCCTTTATATCGAACATTTTTCGAAAATTTTTATATTCTCAAAAATGGCTCCAACCATTTTGACTAAAATACCATATGTTTAAGATATTTTCATGACAAATTGAATGTATATCTTGAATTTTCTGGCAATGTTCTCAGAAGTCCTCTTCATTCTGGATGACTTTAGCATAACTGGTAAACCGCAAGAGATAGACAAAATGTTACTACACAAAAGATGTAGATATCGTTAAAACACACAATTTATGTCATACTTTTTTGTGTGGAGTGAGCCATTTCTGAAGTATTCCTTGTTATTTGCTTGAAATTTCCAATATTTATACTTTTCTCAAATGGTAATTCGTTATTCTTCTTTTTTTCTTTCTTTCTTTTTTGTCCTGGACATGCAAAGAGAATGGAATGCTCCACATAGGGACCAGCTCTTAAAAGATTTGACTATCGCTTAAAGATTACTGTATTCCCATATTCCCCTTACACCTGCAAGAAAATTAGCAATAAGATACTTTCTGCAAATGTTTATCTCGATTAACATGAACTAGATGGAGGAATAAAGTTTGTAAAAATAGTTTTACAAGAGTAGGGAAACTCATGTGGGTGCAACACATCAGATTTTTCTTTTTAAAGTTCAAGTGCCGAGTGAAATCCGCTTGCGACTAATCCAGGGTTAATTATTTCACTTATATGTTGCCTTTACTTTTTCTTCATATTGACGTCATCGCTTTATAATTTGTTGCTATTGTTACTCCTTAAATTCATTATTATTATAGCTATTAAATTATTTCTGTAAAGATTCAACTAATTTTAATAACTCTTTCGCCATTGAAAACTACTGCTTTTCGGACACAATCTATTAGACCGCTTCTAATTTCAGCACCTAAATGACTATTAATTTAAAATTTTAGATATTAGAATACAAATAGAACAGATCAAAACATACCTACTAGGAAGGCTTTGAATTTTGCTGCCTTTTCTCCAGAGAAAATACGTGTAAATTTAAAACAAAAGCCTCAAATATTATCTTATTCCAAGTAAGACACCTGTATATATGCCCTGGATGCAACAATTAACCAAACAGAAAATTGAACAAAAAAAAATACGGTATACCGAGTGATTTATATCGTTCATTTACATTTTCTTGAAATACTACAGCTGTGGGCAGTGAACTCAACATCAAAAACTAAGAGTAACCTTTATTCTAATTCTACGGATTATGTAGTGAACTTTATGTATGCCAAAATGATCCAATATAAAATGACCATGTTTTTAAAACAAGAAAACGGGACCTTTTAGTATTTGCCACAATGAAAAAACAAATTCTGGATGAAAAACAGTAAAATAGGTAGCTAGAAATGGTTTTATCACAAATACTTAGGTTTGGGATCTAATATTAAATAAACAAATAATTACCGTGTAACTTACATGATGTAGTAGTATTAAATTCACTCCAGCCAAGCAATTCTTTAGAATTGTTAGTTCAGCATGCATTGATATTTTTCTGATGAATATATTTTCTTTAATAAGTTCTTTCTGTCACACAGCATTTTGCAAACTTTTACACGAGTGTGATTAAATTTCACCTTATTAATGAACATAGCTTTCAATGTTTACACTGAAAGAGTGTCACTTGTCCACAAACCAATCATGTAACAAGGCACTCGTTCAGTGGGGTGTTAGTTCCAGGCAAACAAAGAAGTAATTCCAGCATTTTAAGAAAATTGGAATAAGGCACATTGTTGACAACAAAGTGTGAAATAATCTCTGCACAGCAGTCGCTTGGTGGTTGTACCTTCTAGCTTGCATTTTCTCCAATATTTTCGGTGTTATGTAATGTTTAATATGCACCATACTCATCATACAGAACGGTATCACCTATTATAGATGAATGAACCCGTTCGCGAATGAAATCTCGTCTTCTGTATATCCCTCCCTGTGGTATCCCTCCTACAAACTCTCAATGGATGCAATCCAATTATTTATATATTCATCTGCAGCTTAATAAAATGTATGTTTAAATTTTGCAATCTCTGAGGCTAAACCCTCCTCTTCCAATTTACAAAGAATTGGTCTGACAGAGCTGATATTATGAAGCAATCTTCATCCTTGAAACCTACTTTGGTTTTTAAATAATTAATACAGAAATTACTTCAAAAACTTCAATCTTTGTGCCCTCTATCCTTTGAACGGTAGATTGAAAAAGTTATGCTTGATTTGAACAAAGTACAGCTATGCTTCTTTTAAAGGATTAAAAAAACGGTTTGATAAAAAAATTTACATTTATTTGATATTCAGAATATAATTTCATAGGAACGAACAAACTCAGAAGACGTTCGACCACAGGGAGTAAAGCAAGCCGTCTTGTTTTGCTGTACCCTAAAGCTTGTTTGTATCCTAGCATACATATTCACAAAATTCTCTAAGACTTTCAACCCTTACAGTATACACATAGAAATAAGAATATATTTTAGAAACAATGCCTTCGATATGAATAGGAAGGACTTCAGCAGCCATCTGGATAGCATTGTGAACAATATGAGCAAAACACACAACCCCAAGTAAGTTATGTCCTAAATTTCGTTTTAGTTTTCTGAAGACGTTGTAGACGCCCTTTCTACATACAACCCCAAAATTGCAGTTCCTAATCTTCATAAAGAGCAACTTTTTTCTTTTAAATTAGTATTTTTCAAAGACTCAAACAAAACCTAGCAATCGTTTCTGAAGTTTTTCCAGACAGATATTTAAGATCCAACCTTTTAACTTGAATCCCCGATTAGGATTATAATAGATAACGAGCAATGGAAACATTTTTACTTCCCTATGGTTCGATGCATCCGTCATTATTGAAATAAAATTCTCTTACTGTAAATCAGATCCTAGTTCAGAAATGGCAAATGGGGTTAAAACATTTAGCATAATTGTCTCGTCTTTACTACGATCGCATGTAAATTTTGCTCAAAGTACACTGGATAAGTTTAGAAGCAAGGTCCATGGTTCTGAAGGATTGGTTGTGCTGGACAGTAGGATAAGCGAACGCTTCTTCAACAGTTGCTAATTTTATATCTTTTTCACCACAACCTTCGTTTTAATCACATTACCCAATACAATGATAGAAGATGCACTTGCACGCACCATTCTTTTGTTTCTCTCTGTTTACATGCTGTGACATATCCGATCATCCCCCCTCCACTTGCCGTATACTGAAAGTACATGTACACTTATTGAGTCGAATATCTAAGCCAGAAATTGTTTTTCTAATGGATGCATCGTCCTTCAGCAAGTCACTATTAATAACACACTTCCTTTTTGGCGGTGACATATTATTTTTAGGTTTCTTAGCACTCGCAGTTTACAAAAGTACGCACACTCTATTTTAGTATTTCATAAATTTAGAACACAATATTATCTTTTACCAAAGTCACAACTGTAATGAATTTGCTTTTAACTGAAGCAGTTGTCAATGTTGTTGGAGGCATTCACATAAAACAGAGTGATTGCAATTAGTTAATTGGCATATTATTGCAGATGTATATCAATAATATAAACCGTATTTTCTATTTGGTAAAACTGATACTAAGCAGGAAAGCTAAAAGAAAGAAAGAAAAGACTGGTACCTTATTTACAATAATCCCTACGTAAATATACCCTCCGTATGTTGTAATCAAGTGCATCACCAATGTATTCCTACTATCTATGTAGCGCAAACTGCTATTTTATAATTAGAAACTAAGAAGAGTCCTTCACTGTATGGTTTTTACAAATTATATGACATGTCCAAAATATTTAACGAGTAAAAATAGCATGTTAGGCAAAATTGCAATTGTCTGTGGTAAAGGGAAGATCGAGATAATTTTACAATCATGTCATAAAGAGGTGCGGGATAGTAAATTAAATTAAAAATATGGCCATTCTAGATTAAAAAGGGCAACCGTGCTATTTCGGGTAAGTCAGCCAGTAAGCTAATTTAATTAACAATACTAAAAAAGTGTTTATCTGGCATGATACTTTAAAAATGCCAGCACCGCCATCTTTCTCCTCACTGTGAGAATGGAGGAACAGAAGAAGCTGCAATTGCCTGCTGTAGTTACTCGCCGAGAATACAGCCTATGCTTATACATGCGACCTAACATATCCGATGTTAGGTTAAAGGTTGTACATAAACCTTCACTTTGGACACATAACTTGCAAGCAAGCATCCATTCACTGTCGAAGAGATAAGCCTATTTCTACTTCTAACCTTAATTAAATTCACTATACTGGGTGATCAGTATAAAGCAAACCAGGTTTCATGGCTCTTAGCCGACCGGCGGTGAAGCGCAGTTCTTCAGTGTGAGTTGAGCTCTTCCAAACGTGGCACGTGTTTGTTAATTGACGCAATACAGTGCGTATTAAGTGAAATGGCGCTATTCGAGTATCGGTATTCTGCTCCCCAAAAAGTAATCATTTATGATTTATTCGTCCGTACAGAATCTGCCAGTGCCGTAAGATTATTTCAAGAGAGATTTCCTGACGTTCAAGTTTCAGATCGAACTACGATTCATAGATTAGTAAATAAATGACATGAAACAGGAAGTCTTTCTGATAATAAACATAAGAAACCACATGCAGTACTCACAGAAGAAACTCTAGATAACATTGGACATGCCCTGCAAAAGTCTCACTTCGACGTCTTTCCCAGCATATGGAAATATCCTATGGCGCTGTTCAAAGGGCTACAAAGTTACTGAAGTTAAAGCCTTATAAAATTACTGAAATGCAAGAACTTAAACCGGGTGACCCTGCATTAAGGATGTGATTTTGTAAATGGATTTTGAATCAGGTACACGACGGTCAAATGAAGCCTAATCTGATTTTCTTTTCGGACGAATCATGGTTCTACCTAAGTGGGTATATTAATACACAAAACAATCGTTATTGGAGTGCTGAAAAGCCTAACCACCTTCACCAGGAACCCCTGGGTGATCAAAAATTAGGGGAGTGGTGCGCTATTAGCAGCAAGAGAATAATAGGCCCATCTTTTTTTTTGAGACAGTTAATAGTGAGAGGTATGAACAAAGTATTTGGTTAATTAACTGAGAGGGAAAGAAGTTACGAGACTTTCCAGCAGGACTTCGCGACGGCACATGCAGCCAAGTTCTCCTTACAGGAAATCCATGAAGTGTTTGAAGCTAGAGTTATCATTAACAACATATGGACCCCGCGCTCTCCCAATTTAACCCCTACGGTTTTTATCTCTGGGAGGATTAAAAAATAAAGTTTACAAAACAAATCCACACACTTTAGAGGAAATTCAAAATAACATTCGTCAAGAAATTGGTGCCATTTCTCAGAGGGGACTGCAGCGCGTAATGAGCAATTACCAAGCAGGTGCCAGAAGTGCTTAAACAACGAAGGGATACACTTCCAACATATCCTGGATTGATATATGTAGATACTTTTATTGTAAGTGTTTACTTTTTGTTTCTTTGTTAGAAATAACTTACACAACAAACCGTAGTATATTTACTGCGGACTTGCTGTCAGCCGCTCAGTGCGCTAGCAAGCAGCACCGCCAGCCAGCTAAGAGCCGCGAAACCTGTTCTGCTCTATGCTGATCACCCAGTACTAAATAATCTCTTAAATCCACTGTAGAATATGGCAAAGAGAATACAGAGAGAGGGGGGGGAGAGAGAGAGAGAGAGAACTCGGGTAATGCGGGAAATTCTATGTCGCCAAAAAGTGCCTTAGTGAAAACTACGTGTTAAAAGGATGTCATCAAAACCATATAGAGTACAGTGTGTCCCACTCGCTACCGAATCCGGACATTGATTACTGTTGTGTGGTGCAGCTTGGAGTAGCAACAATGCGCTTGTCCGCTGGATTATTTGTTATTGTTGTGATTGTTGCGTTGCGTGTGTAATAATTATTGATTGTTGATTGTGTTTATTCGTTATCCGAGTGTATTGAAAAACACCTTCAATGCAGTTCAGTTCGTAGAAGGACAATAAGTCCAGTGAAGTGCAGACGAAATGACAGTATACTCTAGAAGAGCGTATGTTTATTATTTGATTGTATTGGAAGACAGACTCAATACGGACATGTCAAGAGCAGTTTGTAGGGAGATTTGCAGACAACTGACATCCACCAAATAAGTCCATCATTTGGGCCTTATAGCAGAAACTAGAAACAATGGAACTTTACTTGACAGACATGCAGGAGGTAGAGAACAAATGGCACAGGAAACGATTGAGAATGCGAACCATAGGCAATAGCGTCTATCTCTAAATCACCCCACCGACTTTCGCAAAAAACAGGAATGTTAAAAATCATTTGTCAGAATGCAGCAAAAAAAAACGAAACTTCACGCTTACTGTTTCACTGCGGTGCACAAATTAAAAGAAACTGACAAAATGAAACGAATACGTTACTGTCAAATGTGTCAAACATTTCTTCAAAATAATCCAACCATTCTGGACTACACTTAGTCCACGGATGAGGTGTGGTTTCATCCGTCGGGATACACAAATAATAAACATCCCCGTATTTTGGCAAGTGAAAACCCACATATGATACATCAAAAGCCCTTTCATTAAGAAAAATTGGTGTTTGGTGTGCAATATCCTGGCGGCGAGTAATTGGTCCCATCTTCTTCAATAGCACGATCGCAGCAAATGAATACCTTGAAATATTCAATACGTTTGTAAATCAACTGAACGCCAGGAACCCTCCATATTTCCGGCAAGACGGTGTGATATATCATGCATCAATTGCCAGCATACCGAAATCGAGTTTTTTTCAGCGACCGCATCATTTCGAAAGAGCTTTGGCCGCCGCTCTCGCCGGACCTAACCTTTTTGTTTTGGTGGGTCATGTGAAAGGGAAAGCTTATAAGAACAAACCACAAACTATAGGGTTGTTATTGCAATGAATGGAGATATGTGCAAATTTGCTTCAGAACCAGACATTCACATCCAGACATACTAACAAGTTGTTGTGCAATTTAAAATGCATTTGAAAATTGACAAATTCTGCACACTGATAAACAGATAAGCAAGTTTATGAACTTTATCTAGGAACACACTGCAAGTTTCCAGCATTTATTGTAGGAAATACTGTTGACACACATTGGCATGCTTAATGCTATTCACCAAGAGTTCTTACGTTCATCACTCAACACCACACATATTCTAGTAGTTCAACTGTTGTCACTTGGTAAATTCAGAACCATCATGTGAAGTTGGCAACTGCTGCATCTAATTATGTAGAGCATGCTCCAGTAAACAGGAGGTGAGTTATCTGCATTAAACATCAAACAGTTAAAAGATATGTCAACTTCCACAAAATTAAAACTGATTAGCTCCATTAAACGCAGGACCAAATTAGGAAATACCCAGAAAGACTAACAGAAATGTGTATTGTTAGCAAAGAATACATAAAGGAAGGTTTAGTACAATTGCACAAAAATAATGAATGAAAAGAATAGAAAATCAAGGTTGGAGGTATATGAACAGATCGAGGGGGATTCTGCACCTTTGAATGAAACTGAGCTAAAGTTACTTTAGGATTATTTGGTTGAAAGTCATTCCAGATATCAATAGAAGGTTTCAGTTATGTTTACCAGCACAGTATTTACATGTTAATCAACATTACCTAAAATTATTTATATGCGGGCAATTATAAGCATATTTCAGAACCAATTTTCCAGTGCAGAGGAACATCTCTTGCATCAAAACACGTTACTGAATGCAATGGTAGGGTTACAAAAGGTGTATTTACCTCAGAAATAATTGAAGAGCAGGTGGGAAGAAGGGTATGAACTAAGATATACGATTGTCGCGGCCATTACGATCTGCTCTCACCGATTGGAAAACGCCTACTGCGTAGCGCCAACACTGCGGCAGGTTCCTCAGGAGTCGGTAGACAGCGCTATAGGCGTGAAACATCATTCAGGTCTACCACCGTTAAATATTGTTCACCGGAACTTAGTTTTGGAAGACGCCTCGTACATATTTTAATCTTCATATTCACAATAAGTTTCTATAAAAATTGCAATAGTTTTGATCAAGTTATAGTACCTAGTTCTCTTTCCCTCCCTCTTCCCTCCCTATCTCTCTCTCTCTCTGTATATATATATATATATATATATATATATATATATATATATATATATATATCCGTTTTTCAATTATGCTACTACCCAACTTTCAGGAATATTCTTAAGTGAAGTAACTCCCATTGAGCTCTTTGATAATAAAATTGGCATGTCTTTAGAAAGTGTAATGTTATAGTTGCTAGCGTTCTTTGTAGCATAAATTCTTGTGAATACAAGTGTTGGAAATTATTAGTACACATACTTTAATGTTCTTATTTCCAGTATCATACACTATTTTGTATTCCATCTGCATTGGAATACTATCCGTCTCATTTTATGACTTACTCTGCCAAAACTTTGAACTGGAATTTAAGGATTAAAATAAATTACAATACGAAAAGAGTTCAGAATTTCAGTGAAATATCTCTCATGCTAGTCAAAATAAACTATGTTTTTAACTTTATTTCTTTATGCACTAATTAGAACAGCTGAAAATACAATGTTACATCTTACTTATAGAAATCAAATTCAGCTTTTGTTTGTTTTTTAAAGTTTTCTATCTATTTTTTAATCAAAGTAGGTTAGTATGTAGTACTAATGATTAGATTAGATGTTTATGGTCTAAAACATCTTAAGCATAATAACAGAAAGACATTTGGATAGAAGCTGAGAAAAACCATTTGAGAAGCTTTCTGTCTTGCACTCTGCAAGGCATGTATTGCAAATATTAGAAAACTCAAAAACAATTTAAAGCTCAGGTTAAAAACACAAGTATTTCATTACTGTGCAAATTTCAAACAATCATACTTTAATTGTTTTAAATTAAACACCATCCCGGGAGATTTTTAATAACTTTAATATAGCCTCAGTGCAAATATGCTCAGTTTGAGTGTATATCTGCTGTAAATATGTCAATAATGACTTGCTAAATAGATGTATCAGTTTATTCTGTGTTGAGTCATTTAAAGCTAACAATGTGATAGCCCAAAATTAAATTATGTTTGTGGCGCATGCTGTATATTAATCTAGATTCTGAAGCAGCCACTCTAAGATAATAAGTTTATATGCACTCCTTCTTATCAAATAGTCTCCTTGCTTTCAGGCTCTAGAAAGAAAATGTAGAACATAATCAAAATTAAGGTGTTATGCTGACTTCAGCTAGTTGCATGTATCATATGCCTCTATTTGAGTATTGCTAGTGCTAAATGCAGAAACCAGTCACAAGCCCTCAGTGACCGAACAAGAAAATGCGTAAGGAAACCCAGACATGTTGACACAAGAGCATACTGCAAACATTACAATAGCCTCCATCACAAATTCTGCAATGCTGACAGCACTGTAACAGAGGTTAGGGTAGGGGATTCTAACATACCTCAAACAGCAGATTAAGGGCTGCAAACTTGCCATCGTAGTCTGTATGTTTGTTGCACAGGTACGCGCAGGTGTCGTGTATAATATGTATAATCTTAGTATACACTATTTATTCCTATCTACAGTCGTATTCACAATGAACAAAATAAAGTGCTTACAAAGTAAAGTTTAAGCTATAAAGACAGACCTTATGGCAATATATTTAAGATCCCAGAACCATAGCTGAGCATTAAGTAGGTGTACAACAGTAAAAGTATGTCTTATACCAGGAATTTTACACTTTTTCTACATACATTTGTTAAATACATATGTGGTTTTGTTTGGGGAGAAGATACAATGGACAAAGTCTTAATTAATTTGCATTGACATCAGTTTAGCTGTGTTAGGACAAGCTAATATTAGGGACCTGCCGGACGAGGGTTATAGGAATTCTGTTCATGGATACAAACAGGTGAAGAAGAAAGCTTTTGGAGAGTTTGAACTTGCTTTAAATTGTCACAATGAATCAGAAGACTCAATCCAGAGATTTGTTGGCGGGGTTACTGATTATAGTGCCAAAATTGATAGTGTACTAAAAGATAATTTAGAAAATGCAATTGTGTTTAAGGGAACATCAAAATTAGTTCAAAATGATTTGTTAGATGTTATTTTTTTTGTATAATCAAATGCATAAAAGATCATTATAGCAAAATCTTTATCTCTGCAAGCCAACTGATAGCTCTAGTAGATTTCAAATTGTTTTAATGGTGAAATTAAGGAGATATTTTAGGGATTTTATTTGAGTTACATGGTAGAAGTGCAAAACTTCTATTAGAAGACATTTTAGAGCAACTGAAGGGAATTGTAATGTGTAAGTCTCCAAGAAAACCATTTGCCACATGCAAGACAAACCATATATGTTTAGGGGCCAAAGAACGTGTGTACTAGTCAGCCACAGTATGATTGTGTGTGGTGAAGTGAGTTGGGCATCAGAAGGACAGTCAGCTAAAGAAAGCATCTGCAGTTCCGACTTACATTTACTAGCAAGGCTGAGGCTTGAAAATATAGTAATGTTTTCACTGTGTGATTGTGCATTTCCCTATTGCCTTGTACCTCACTCCCCTCTGATCCCTAGCCTTGACTGTCAACAAAATACAGTGGTGTCCTCTTGCAAGTGCATTCATATCATGGCCGACTAGTACAAAGAGCGCCAAAGAAAATCTCACAGCACCTCGCGTCTATGTCACATTATTTATCGTTGTAGGTGGCATTGCGAAGCCATGGCCATTTCATTGGTTGCTTTAGGCCACAGTGCAAGGGTGCACCAGTCCTTCTGTTAAATAGTTACACCAATAATCACAATAAAGGTTACAAAATGGCGTAGAAACGAAATATATGTTTTCGCTCTCGATCGTATTGGCTAAAAGAGAAAGAGCTAGGGTGAGTGCATTCAGTTTCTCATACATACCTCGTATCATGATTGGTAGCCCATACCTTATCGGCTAGTCAGAAAACGCCTTTGAAGGGGTTAAAAGCTAAGGGAAAAACTTGATGGGCGCCCAGGTTAGCGAAATGTAGAATGTGTAGTGTGAGCAGATTGTCAAGGGGTGCAAATTAAAGCCTGAATGGTATTCATTAAATACATAGCAAGACAGCACTTTATAACAAAAAATAAACAGAACTGTATTCTCACAGTGATATCAATGCTTGTTGCTGCATAGAAGCAAGCATAACTAAATAATAAATAAATAAAGCCGCATGTTTTCCCTCTAATTGAAATCATAATTGGTTAATATACCTTTACTAACATATTGCTGATCATAGGAATACAACAGGATTATAGACAAAAATATAACCCAATTTTATTGCCAAAATATGTGTGTCATATTCGGTAAACCATATACATATACATATTTATCTCTAGTTTCTAAACACGATCAGTCAATTATAACAAAAGAGTAATTTGCATTTAGAAAGCGAATATCATCTGCGGATGTTTTACGGGGAGTGCACACTTTCTGACGAGAATGTAGACCGTCTTCTCCAATTTCCTGGAATATTTTTATCTAGTAATTTACTATAAAACACTTTTATGCACTGCCGTTGTAATTGCTGTAACAGTGCGACCAGCCTTCCACATACCCACGATACGTCCACGAGTAATTTCGCTAGTATACCGATTGACTGGCTCTGAGACAATAGACATGTTTTGGTTTCAGTAACACCAAAAAAGCAAAGGCATCAATCTCCCCTCTTTCCCTCCTTATTGCTGTGATATCAAGCCACCACGCTCTGTGATAGGTAAGGTGAAGGACACGCTACAAAAGACTCCAGAAAACGATACAAAATCCGCCGAAGATTTTCTTTGGCGCTCAGTATACATGCTTAGTGTGGGATAAATATACTAGAGCCAAATATATCTACTATTATGCTTACAAGTAAAATTTAATTCTGCTACATGCAAATCCTTTCCTCCTAGCAGAATACCTTTTCATATCTACCAGGAAGTGGTCCATTTTTTTCTTCTCTAGATTTCTGGGGAAACTAAAGGATGTGTTCATTTAATTTGTCTAGAAGAGAATTCCATCAGCTCCTCCAACCAGATTGTATTTCCAGCATAGAACTGTCGTTACTAACCTTGAGCATAAATTCAAGTTATAAGAAACCAATTACTAGTTCTATATTCCAGAGCAAATATGCAAGTGGCTGCCGGTGTTACAGCGCCGTTAAACTTCATCACTCAGAATAACATGTCACATACTTTCTTGGAACGTGCATCAATGAGTTGAAAATATTAATTACTATTGACATGGAAACAGTTGATGGTGGACATCTTTCAACTAACTACAATTTAAAATATACTGAGAAACACTATAGGAGTGGAAAGACTTTGCACATTCTCCCTTGAGAAAACAATGACTTATTATATCCAAGATTTTAAAAAGAAAGTATGAACAATTTGCAGCAGCTAAAGAGGGAAGACTGGAACCTTTATATATCAGTATAGATGTGTGTTAATTAGATTGTAATATCTATTTGTTTGATTTGGCTATTATCTGTGTGATCCCCACTGAGCTGCCAATATAAACCAAACAAAAAAGTGCAGTGCTCATCGTTAAGGGTCATTTTGATTAAATATTGCATTCATTAAGCGTTAAAATTTAGACATATGTAAAATATGCGGGACATATTTAATATATGTGTATAATTACCAAAACGTTAACTTTTGTAATGGGTTTTCTAAGAGAATCTTAAAACATGTTTCTAATGGGTTTGCAACTGGTTTATAAACTTAGTGGTGAAATTTTTATCAGAGGTGAATAGATACATTTAGTTAAACTTTAAGACACTTTAAAATCATAATACAAGTTTGTATAGTAATCATCTTTAAGCAATAAAGTGATGAAAGAGGTATATTTTCTGAGTATTTTAAGCACAAACATATATTCACAAGGACATTGAATGTATTAAGCCCTTTTTAACTCTTGAGTTTGTAGAAAATTTTGGAAATGTTAAATTTACTATTGCAAAATTATCACTGGAAACAAGAGCATTAAGCTCTGCAGAAAAGTTTGCTGAGCACTGATTAGGCCAAAGGCTGTGGGTTCAATCCTGGCTCTCAATACTAGCAGCTAATTATACATAAATAAATATAAGCTTCAAATGCTATGTGATGGGTCGTGCAGAAAAGCAGAGAAATCTTATGACCTAGCAGCTACTAACACTTTTAAACTTCAGCACTTTCATAAAGTAAAGTAATATTCACATTATCATAGGCAACTGAAACTACAACCTTAATTTCTTGGATGCTTCAACGTACAACAAAATGTGTAATCAAAGTTTATCTCTATTACCTAGAAGTAGATAGTAGAATAACCTTTTGTAAGAACAGTTTGTTTAAAAGTGTGTAGGAAAAGTCATGTGGATGTAACATCAGATGCTTATGACATATATTATTCAAGTGTTTTAAGCAACTGAGTGAAATTAATATAACATATACACATAATATTACCTTTATATTTCTGAATGACAGACAGCAGAATGTGCTTTGTTGCCATTCTTGCAGGAGATATCCATAATCCAAAGTTTCACATATATATACATATATATATCTGATTCTGTAAATTGTTCTTGTATATGTGATATCGCCTCCGTCAGATCGTCGAAGTTCCTATTTGGATATTTGTAAGTTGTCTGCAATAGCTATGTTCCTTACTCCTGACTCCAATCACCCCTTCTACATCAATGTTCTATTTCGACACACAGGCAGCTCAGATATCAGTGCAATATTAAGTTCACCTTGGTCACCTCCGTCGTTTGCACCTTGTTTGTCTGTCCCTGCTGAAGGCCTGAAAGTGTTGTAAATTCACGTTATCCCCATATTTCAGTCATGTCTCTGTTAAGCAAAAGACGTTTAAGTCCTATAAATCTCCAGAAAGCGATCACAACACACTTTCAATCAACCTTAGATGTTCCATGCCTACTGTTAGCCTGAGAGGAGGTTTCGAGTCATATTGTCTATCTCCCTCGATCAGGTGCATTTATTTCCTGCGTTGAATGGTTGACTATAAACACTCTCGGCTCCGTTTGTTCACCTAACGACTGAATCCTCCGTGGAGGCTGCCTTCTTCCTGGATTCTTCCTGCCTCCTTCCTTTTGGGTGATCTTCGTACTGGTTACTCCCTTTCTTCCTTCTGGGTTCGGTTGTGGCTGGAATAGCCTGGTGCATCTCCACGCCTCGTACTTTAGATTCAGATTGCAGTTGCCTTGCAGTTGTTTGCTGCCGACGCTGCTCAATGCTCGCCGTTTAATAATTAACTCGTTGAAGCGCAGAATCGCACGACGACCCTGTTTTCTAGCCCCAAATATGTTCCTTTTGAGGAAGACCCTTCTATTGCGCGCATTTCGGAGGATTGCAGTCGGCTGTAATCCTCCGCAATGCTCTATAGGTGCCTGCATTCATGGAGGGTCGCGGTCTTAAGCTTATAAAGAGCTAAATGAAACTCTGCAGGCCTCTTTCTATTGCCCCAAGGACCCTATGGACCCTCACTATTTCGTAGGCTCTCAGTTCCACTCCACGTTTGGCCACAACATTCATAACTATACCTTCGTAACCTCTCAATCTTCCCCTTCCTCTTCCCTTACACCATATATCACTATTTTGTCTCTCCTAGATTGATGTTCAGAGTAGCCGAGTCTGTTCTCCAAGATATTAATCCTTTCTACCATTCTACCCACATTATCTTCTAGAATGTTTTCGGGTCCACATACGTTGTACATGCGAAGCCTTCGCGCATTTCCTTCCGAAGCTGCTGAGACAGATTCCGCATACTCTCCATCACAGTGTTCGGCACAAAATGACTCAAAACACATGTCTCTCCTCCGTGGCCAAGCACAATCTCCACGACTTTAGTAAACAACACACGGGCGTTAAGTGTGATGGCGCTTTTTAATTTTTTTTCCTATTCTTTTAGAACTCACTTTCAGAGATTTCCGAAATGATAACACGCAAAGCCGCTAAAAGCTTCTAGCTGCTTCTATAATCTGAAGTACTTTTTTCATTATGTGTGAAAATAACTGACATTAGAATGCAAAAATCCTGTTTTCTGAATTGCGGCATTGCGCATGACAGTTGCAAACAAAAAATCCTTATTAAATGTACAAGGCGCATTCGACCAAGGTTGATAATGAAATCAGAAACCCAAGCAAATAATATGATGGGAGAAAATACCTGAAGGATAAATCCAATACAACTTAAAGTTGATTTGAAATCTGTGGACTGAGAAAGACGGAAGTATTTTAGCCTAAGAGTTGAGGCAGTATTTTATATCACAACACTGTGAATGCCAGAGTGATTGTAGTGTAAATTAACATTATTGTATGACAATGATTTTGTATGTTTGTTAGCTAGAAGCATTGTTAGGAAATACGTTTGCACGGCCTCACTGAAACTGACAATAGGATTGGGTAACAATGAAGCGACAGGGGGAGTTGTTTATCACTTAGAAGAGACAAACAAATGACGCCAGGGTAGCGTGCCTTTCTTTAGAAATGGAGGGAATATCTTTCCTAGAGCATATGTGTTTGTAATTGTGATTGGATGACAAAATAGACACTAATGTTGGCCCGATTTAGTAACCAATAGCAGCTCTATTATAATGTTTAGGCATATCGGGGTGAGGGAGTATAAATTCTTGAGCCATAAGCAAGTATCGCGCAGTTCTACAGAATCATTCACGAGGTAAACGTTGCGCAGTTCTACAGAATCTCTCGCAAGGTACACATTACGCAATTCTACAGAATCTCTCGCGTCGTAAAGTTAGTTACAAAATGTGAAGTAGGTATGCGACAAATATTACGATAGTAATTAAATTCGGAAATATAACAGTTTCAGTCAGGCGTGTATCAAGATTAAAGATGTGAAATTAATTAAGTGTGACGGCAATAAAAGTGTAAAAACACATTCTTTTATCAGTGTTATGTTTTAGTAACAACTCCTTTCCGTTTACACGCCCTGTTCAGAGATATTTGCTCGACTGAGTAATAATAGCTAGCCGGAGGACAAAGAACCCAAAATTCAAAATAGTAAAGCAATAACAGCCGCCAAGTAGAAAAAAAGATAACACGACAGATTACCGCGGCAAATGGCTCCCAGAGCGTGGGGCCAAATAACCAGGAAGGGGCGAGATAACCAGAACGTGGAGCGAATGGAGCAGTGCAATTAACTATAAGACGCAGATCTCAGAAACAACCACCAGAACGACCGACGACGCGGATGAGAGGACATCAGCGACTACGAGAACAGAAGACAACAGTTGAATTCGACAGCAAGACGACGTAGATCTATGGTACTGCGACGCAGAGGCGATATATACTTCTAGGAGAGAGGGGCAGGAAACTGGGCATCAAAACAACGTCATCAGATAGCATCATAAAGGTTAGAAAATTGTAAACTTTATGTGTATCATAAAACAAAACAAAAAAATTGTGAGAAATTAAATGTTGCTGAGAATCGGAAGAATTAAGAAAACAATATCTACTAATAATACTGAAGAAATAATTATGGAAGGGGATAATGTAACAGTTGGCCGTAATTCAATACAGGTTACGGAAAATACCTCAAACAATGTAGGATTTGAGAGAGGAGAAATGAAGAAATATACACAAGTGTGAAGAGGCTTATAACATTACGAATACACAAAAACAAATCCTTCATGACGTTTTGATGAACAATAGTTCAGTATTTAATAATATCCCAGGCAGATGTAACGTATATCAGCATACATTTCAGGTAGATGATGTGCCACCATATAGGCATAGGTATGATAATTTGCCTATAAGTCTTCGGGACAAAGCTAGAAAACTAATAAATAGCATATTAGAAAATGAGATTATTGAGCAAAGTAATTCTCAGTATATAAATTCGATCTGTTGGAGTATTAAACGAGATGGTAGTTTGAGATTAACATTAGATGGTAGATATGTCAACCAATATATGAAGTCAGATCATTTTCAAAGTGAAGGAATCGAACAACTCATCACGAAACCTTCCAGAGGGAGATTTTTGACATCCGTTGACCTCACTGCGTCATATTGGCAAGTGGAATTAGATCCAAAAGTGCGTGATTACACTTCATTTCAATACTTGGGGATCCAGTATCGTTTTTGTGTAAATCCCTTTGGTTTAAAAAACTCAGGAATTGGATTTTTTAGAGCAATCCACAATATTTTTGGAAATTCTGCTGATGACTTTTTAATAAAGTATATTGACGACTTCCTCATCATTAGTCAAACATTTGAGGAACATATGAATAATGTAAATTACGTGTTAAATAAACCGCAACAACATGGTATGACTGTAAACATACTAAAATCAATATTTTGTGTCAAGGAAATAAATTTTCTGGGTTATGTAGTGGATGAACGGGGTATAAGACCTGACCAGAAGAGAATAGAAGCAATAATGAAAATTCCACCACCAAGGAACGTAAAGCAAATTATACGTCTCTTAGGGGTATTCAACTTTCTGAGTAAGTTCGTACCAAGGTATTCGGCTGAAATAAAAGCACTGCGGCAGCTACTCCGAAAGAATATCAAGTGAAGATGGACAGAGGATCATCAAAAATGTTTTCAGAGGGTCAAAGAACTCTTTGCTAAGTCCATATTGCTAGAGAGGCCCAGAGAAAATTGGAAATACGAGATTTATGTCGACGCATCAGTTCAAGGATTCGCCGGAATTTTAGGACAGCGAGACATCAATAATGAGTTTCACGTCTTTAGTACAGCTTCTAGAGGTCTTACAAACATTGGGTGAAATTCTTCGGTGACTCAGAAATTGGGGCACTCTATTTTTCATTAATTCGCTTCAAGACCTATATTTATCAGCAAAAGGGGAAAGTATATTCGGATCACATAAGCATAACTTTCATCCAACGGTTTAGATTATGTAGTGGAAAACTTGCTAGATACTTTCACGCAATATCCGCATTTGATACTGAAATTATACACATTCCTGGCAAGAATAACACCTTCAGCGATTTGCTATCAAGATTAAACTACAACCCACAAATTCCCGAGAATATTGAAAGGCCCAGAAAAGAAGTTAAAATATTGACAATTGAAATTCCTTTAAGCAAAGAAATGATAATAAGATTGAAAAATATGGGGTAAATTCAAAATGAGGACGCAAAATTATTTGAACTAAAAGGAAATGCATCATTAATTGAAGAGGCAAAGAAAGAAATTGTAGCAATTCGGAATGGAACATTATACAAGAAGCATGGAAAAGAAATACCTAGTTGGAAGGTAATGTTTCCGACAAGTATGGAAAAGGAGCTAATTAAGAATTTTCACGAAGGGTTAGCACACTCAGGGACAGACCGGACAACTTCTGTGATTTTAGAAAATTTATGCATATCCAAATTGCGTCAGAAGGTTCGGAAATTTATCTTGTGCTGCACCCTATGTCAGAAGGCTAAGCAAATAAATGCAGCATATGCATTTGAGACCATTTCGGTTATAAGGGATAAGCCGAGGTGCGTAATTAGTATTCACATTCATGGTCCTATGCCTCCAAGTCAATTTGGAAACAAATATATATTTGTCTGTTATGATATATTCAGCAAATATGTAAGAATTTACCCTTTGAGAAAACCTACAAGTTTAGCATGTTTGAATAGGCTAATCAAGTCGTATGTGATAGAGGAAGGACCAGTCTAATGCGTTTTGAGCGATAATGCTTCGTCCTTCACAGGAAAAAGATTTTTGGAGGGACTGAAAGAAAATGGCATTAAACAATGTTTTTCGTCAAGATACAGACCGAACTCCAACACAGTGGAGAGGGAAATTAAGAAAATTTCGAATTACATAAGCGTGCTGTGTCATCGAAAACAAACCCAACGGTATGGATACGTGAATTTCGTTCAAAATCTACTCAACGAAACAGTAAACAATGTGACAGGATACAAACCATGTGAACTTAAATTAAGAAAGAAGATAAATACAATATGTAAGAAAATTCCAGAAGCCATTCCAGATGAGCACTCGATACCACAAACGGAAGAAGAGATGTTCCGACAAGCATTCGAAAGGATGAAGCAAAAGGCCATAAAAAGCTAAAGGAAACATGAAGAGAAGAAAAGAAGAGAACGGAAGATCAAAATCGGAGATTTAGTTCTGGTTAAAACTAAGAAATTGTCTGATAAGGCAAATAAACGTTATTGGCGAATGTTTCTAAAATATAATGGACCATATGAAGTTGTTGAAGTATATGGAACAAACACATATGAATTATGTAACCCAGCAACCCGAAAAACCATTGGAAAGTTCCATATTTAGATGCTGAAACAATACAACATTGAGGATAAAGATGAAATACAAGACCAAGAAGATGAAAAGTAAATTCAGGATAAGTAAAGCTGAACTGCAGACTAAAGTATTGGAATTTAAGAGGGTTAACTATGTGTATATATATCATAAGAAAGGATAAACAAATTCAGCACAAAAATAAATGTTTAAAGGGGAAAAAGAACATTTTCTTAGTAAACTGTATCCACATTTGAAACGAAGCATGTAGTAAGCATGATTTAATGTCATATGAAAGTAAAAGCAAGTAGATATAATTCAAAGAGTATTGCGAATATCAAGTACAAAACTATAAAAAAGGGCAAGGATAATTAAAGTAAAGATTTATATAGCACACAGATAATGTGAACTTATGTCTTAGAATTAAGAGATGTAAACATATTTGTGTAGAGGATGAGCATTTTGGTAAATATGTGCAACAATTACAAAATGAACCAGGGTAAAAATCTTGAGTGTATAAATTTTTATGTCAATAACCTAAGAAAGTATAACCATTTTGTAACTGTGACCTAAATAGTTCAGGATACAGTATTTGCTGTATAAAAAAATTGTAATGTCAGATGTATGTATATAAACACATTTTATTTTATATCATAACACTGTGAAAGCCAGAGTGATTGTAGTGTAAATTAACATTATTGTATGACATTGATTTTGTATGTTTGTTAGGTATAAGCATTGTTAGGAAATAAGTTTACACGGCCTCACTGAAACTGACAATAGCGAATGGGTAAGTTGTTTATCACTTGGAAGAGACACACAAATGACGTCAGGGTAGCGTGCCTTTCTTTAGAAATGGAGGGAATAGCTTTCCTAGAGCATATGTGTTTGTAATTGTGATTGGATGACAAAATAGACACTAATATTGGCCCGATTTAGTAACCAATAGCAGCTCTATTATAATGTTTAGGCATATCGGTGTGAGGGAGTATAAATTCTTGAGCCATAAGCAAGTATCGCGCAGTTCTACAGAATCATTCACGAGGTAAACGTCGCGCATTTCTACAGAATCTTTCGCAAGGTACACATTACGAAATTCTACAGAATCTCTCGCGTCGTAAAGTTAGTTACTAAATGTGAAGTAGGTACGCGACAACTATTACGATAGTAATTAAATTCGGAAATATAACAGTTTCAGTCAGGCGTGTATAAAGATTACAGATGTGAACTATTAATTAAGTGTGACGGCAATAAAAGTGTAAAAACAAATTCTTTTATCAGTGTTATGTTTTAGTAACAACTCCTTTCCGTTTACACGTCCTGTACAGAGATATTTGCTAGACTGAGTAATAATAGCTAGCCGGAGGACAAAGAACCCAAAATTCAAAATAGTAAAACAATAACAAGCGCCAAGTAGACAAAAGGATAACACGACAGATTACCGCGACAAAGTATGAAATTATTTAAAAAGCTATGAGGAAGAATATTCAGTTCAAACTTTGGAATGCCCAACTCAGTGGTTTGGGGATAGCGTTTAAATTCAATATGATCCGATTTCATATGTTATTTGGAGAGAGATACTGTACATGGCTTTTCCTCGGGGTTTTCACCTATCCCCAGAATGCGAATGTCGGATAACTCCAGTTCTATTGATTATTTCATTAATGTACCTTTCGATACGACCCACCTTGTTAAAATACATTAAACTCAAAATAAAAAGGAAAGAAGAAAGATATAATTTAAAGTAAGAATCTCTCAGGAAACAGAATTTTAGCACAACGTTTGGTTTTCTGTATATCGCTATAACTTTAGCAATGCGCATAAATTTGCTCCGTCATCTTTACCCACACCCGTGCGGTAGAGAGATCCTGTTTTGCTTAATACAGAGCGGTCAGATTATGTTTCGGCTGGGAGAGAGCGGGAGCTGTGTGCAGTATAGTTAAGTGCCTCCTGAAACTCCATTCTGTAATGTTCCGCTAATTTTTACTTGTACATAAATAACGTTTCAATTTAGACTGTTTCCGCAATGTATGATCCTTTAGAAACGCCTATTTCTTGAGATAAATGACGTAAGTAGTATATAAATGACGGAACCAGCACACTTCATATGCAGCAAAGTGCAATTAATATGCTAATTAGGACTCCGACGTCCACATGCCACGGCCCCTGGTCCCTTTTTGGTTGCAGATGAGGTTATAAATTTTGTGGAGTATAATGGAAAGGTTGATAGGCATGCAATTAAGGTTGTCCGTTAATCTGTCAAAATGAACAAGTGTAATAAATTATGCTTTGTAACAAACGAGAAGATGCTGTTCTCCCCATTCCATTTCCGCACACGTGCACTTTAGGAAGGCCACACCTGTAGTAACCCCCTCCCACCAGCTGCATTGTGTCTCCAAACACGTGCACCTGGTCAATATAACGAAGACCGTAACTTTTTCCTGTCAAAATGAACAATGATGTAATAAATTATGCTTTGTGACAAAAGAACAAGCGCTATTGTCTCCATTCCATTCTACAGCACAAGTGTTCGTTAGGAAGGACACCCATAAAGCAATCCCACCACCACAGCATTCTATTCTCTCCAAACACGCGCACCTGGGATATTAAACAAAAGACCAGACTGGTGCCCACGGTGACAAAAGAACTCTTGGAGACTGTGCTATTATACCTGCGGTGTCTTTGTTTGACGGTGGAAAAGAGAGAGACCCGTTCAGACGAGGCAAGCTTCCATTCATTATAGACGGCGACAGGATGCAACCGACCCTGCCTCGCGGGCAGTTCTCTCTAAGAGCAGCCGAACCTTCACGAAGACCTACGGACATCTCCGAACATAGATATATACGATCATAACAACTCTAACACTTCCTCCAAGCACACGATCCTGCACGAAGACCTACGGTCATCGCCGAACATATTTATACATTCTCTAGCTTTCTGTGTTTGCATCTATTGGCTCTTTCAAACAGCGATATCAAAAATGTGTTTCACATATATCATTACCTATTTTAAACTCCTGTGTATACTTAGGTGTCCTTAGGTCTGTGTTCGAATCTTACTGCATGCAAAAGTTTAATGTTTTAGTTGCTAATGAAAAATGGATACTTTAATAGAGTAAAACATTATTTTATCATTACTGGGATTAATGAAAGCCGTTTTTGGGTATCCCGAGGGCCGAGTTCGAGTCTTAGTGTAGTGAAACATTAATGCTTAATAACTATTACAATTTAGGAACATAGGCGAATAGGGTAAATCGTGTTAGTTTTTATATATCATTACGATGTTTAATGCAGGGAATTCTTAGGTACCCAGACGTCCTAGTTCGAATCTTACCCTGCGAAACTCTAATCCTTAATAAATATTAAACTATGGGAGCATGCGCGGTCAGATTAAAATGTATTTAAATAATATAATTATTTATATTAAACCCTTGTGTATACATAGGTATCCGGATAAATAGATTGGAATATTTATTTTCTTTCTTTTTCTTTCTTTTCACTTTTTCTTACTATTTATCTCTTTCTTTCTTCTTGACTTGCATACACACAAGCATTGATATATATATACAAGAGCACATACACAGAGCCCTTGCACACACACACATATATATATATATATATATATATATATATATATATATATATATACATGCACCAGTGCACGCTCACACACACACGCACACACATACAGCAGTGCACGCGCACACACACACGCTAGCATTGAAGAAAACTGTCTCTGATCACCCGAACCTTCACGAAAACCTGCGAACTTACCCGAACGCCCGTGTAAACGTGTATTTGAATATAAGAGATATCGCAATTAATCACCGTTTTATTATTAAAAATTTAGTATATGATTGTTCAAAAAGGTCCGTGTCACCTCTATAATTAGGATACCCTCAGTCACTAATCTTTAATGTGGTAATGAGTCTAGATGTGTTAACATCCTGTTCTGAATAGTCCTCTTTCTAAAGTGTTATCAAGGTGAAGAGGTCTACATTACCTCAAGAATAAGGATGAATAATTCAGCATATAAGCTTATAATTCCTAGTGCATCAGAATACCCTTGTAGTAAATGCAGGGAAAAATTCGTCCGAGGTTATGACAAGAGAAAGCATCAGATAAGCGGTAAGAAGCTTTTCAAAGACAGGCATCTTAATGTAACTTTGAATGATGGTTATAAGGGTCAGCGGCACGAAGATGTGTGTGAAATAAGCAGTTCTCAGAAGAAAAGCAGATTGCAGCCTACTAAAGGTCAGTTATTATCAGCAATGGAGGACTGTGACATGAAAGAATAGGAGACATCGTTTGAGGGACGATTGAAATCGTATTTTATACGACGCGAGTCAACAAAGGATCTGAATATGCACCTGAATGACGCAAAACAACGTATAATCCAGTCTGTTTATACAGAACTTGGTGTTCACAAGAGTGTGAAAATTAATCAGCTAGCCGAGTGTCGATTTGTAAACAGTATCGTAGAAACCTGCGAATACACATTCAAAACACGGAATCAGCCTGTGTTTCTAGAAGCGGATCTGGACCCGATACTGGAAGCGAAATACACGAAATTGGGTATTGAAATGGAGAAATCACAGTTTAAGGGTAGCAACTGGGCACTGCTTGCTGTGGAAGGGTTTCGACTTCCTATTACCAAGTAAAATCCGTTACGAGTAAGTAGCTACATTCACTACCACGATCTGTCGGAGCTAAAGAAGCGTGTATAAACATCCAGAACTTTAGCAACGAGAAATGCTTCATGTATTCTGCATTAGCCAAATATATTGAGAAGGATGCGCAACGCGTTATCAAATACCAACAGCTTCAAGATAAGTACGACTTCAGATGTGTTTCCTATCCTACTCCGCTTTCTCAAATATCTAAGTTTGATAAGCTTAACAATATGTCTATCAACGTTTTCGGGCTGGATGAGAAACATGAAGTGTATCCGATAAAGGTTGTTGAGGCTGAACCATCTGAACACCGTGACCTGCTACTATTGAGTGACAGTTGTGGAAAACATCACTATGTATATATAAAGAATTTTGAGAAGCTCGTTCGACGCCAGAAATCTAAACGTAATGGACGTGTTTATACCCGTAAGCGCTGTTTTATACATTTTGAAGATCGATATGGAAGAAGCGGATTGGAAAAACTACAAGAACATGCATCTATCTGTATTCAATATGGTGTTGCAAGGGTAGTTATGCCTAACAAGGAGAAATCCATTGTACAAGTTTAAAAATGTTGAGAGGATGTTGAAACTACCTTATGTCATCTATTGGGAATTTTGAGAGTGTTATTAGTCCACTCCATAATTGTATTCCCTATCTGGAAACTTCCTATACAACTCCTTATCAAGAGCACACACCAATGAGCTTCAATGTTTACGTGAAGTCATCATCCACTGTTGAACACCTCGAAACTGGGCTTCCTAAGGATGCCTATGTATATTGTGATTATGATGCTGCTCAGAAGGTTATACCATACCTGACATCTCTTGAAAAAAGATTGATAATTTGCGGGCTAAATTACATTCATTATGTAGACTTCCACGATATTCACCACTGATGTGATCATGGTCGCGTACTTTGTAGTTTTTTCAGTAAAGGTTTTTCCACACAGCAGAAGGATTTCGACTCTTCTACGGTATGCTACTTGTGTGGAAAAACCTTTACTGAAAAAACTACAAAGTACGCGACCATGATCACATCAGTGGTGAATATCGTGGAAGTCTACATAATGAATGTAATTTAGCCCGCAAAACACCTAAATATATTACAGCCTTTATGCACAACCTCAGTGGGTATGTCTCCCATTTCATTGTCAAGGAGATGGGTTGTACAACTGAGCGGGTGGAGGCAATTCCTAGCTCTGAAGAAAACTATATCTCATTCACCAAGTATGTAGGAGATATAAAGCTTCGGTTTGTGGATAGCTTTTGATTACTCAGTACAAGCTTGGATAAGTTGATAAAAAATCTAACCTCATATCCTGAAACATTAAACTACTTTGGAGAAGGCAAATTGAAGTTGATGACCCGTAAGGGAGTATTTCCCTATGATTACGCCACGTCATGGGATTTATTGAACGAGACCTGCTTGCCTGCTAAGGACTCCTACAATAGACTAAACGAAGAAGTTACTGATACTGACTACATTCATGCTAGAAATGTATGGGAACTGTTTATTGTGAAAAACCTGGGCGAGTAGAGTGATCTCTACTTAACCTCAGATGTTCTTCTTCTAGCTGATTTCTTTAAGACGTTTAGAAATTAAATCCTCAAAACACACAAATTCGACCCCACTCATTATTTCACCTCGCCAGGACTTACATGGGATGCTATGCTACTGTATACGGGAATTCACTTGGAACCTTAAGGATTATGATCAACTGCTCATGGCGGAATCAGGTATAAGAGGAGGTTTATGCCAAGTTTCCCTTCGCTATGCAGAGGCAAATAACATTTGTATGGATAAGTATGATCCGTCGAGACCAACCCAATTTATTACATATGAGGACGCCAATAACCAATATGGTTGGGCAATGTGCCACGTCCTCCTTTACGGCGGATTTGAATGGGTTTCACCTGAAGAAATTGACTTAGAAACACTACAAGAAGATGATCCTCAGGGGTACATATTAGAAGTTGAATCGAGTATCCTGCGGAACTTCAAAATCTGCACACCGATCTACCTTTCCTGTCTGAGTTTATGAAGCCCAAGGACTCGAGTACAAAGAAACTGATACCTCATCTCGGATCCCGAAAGAAGTATGTAGTACATTACATAACTTTGAAGCAAGCTGTTAATCATTGGTTACGGCTAACAAAAATCCATCTTGAGCTACAATTCAGACAGCCTCGGTGGTTAAAACCTTATGTTGAATTTACAAGATGCTACGACAACAAGCTGCAAATGTTTTCGAGAAGGATCTCTACAAACTGTTCAACAATGCCATGTTTGCAAAAACCATGGAAAACCTGCGTAACCGTATGGATGTACGACTGGTAACAAATGTGATGACTCTGGAGAAGTTGATCGCCAAGCATTCGTTTATCGATAGGACAATATATGCTGCTAATCTAGCTGCTGTACCTATGGCTTCACGTCAGATTGTATTCAACAAGCCTATATACATTGGTGTGAGTGTTTTGGACATTAATGTATCACTATCATTATGATGTGTTGTTACCATATTACGGAGCTGAAAACCTGTAGCTTATGTACATGGATACTGATTTATTCATTCATCGTGCAACAAATAAAGATGTGTACCATGACAAGCTACGTTTTCTTGAGCATCTGGATACAGCTGAATATCCCGTCAACCATATATGCCACTCTAAAGAATAAAAAGGTGCTGGGAAAATTTAAAGATGAGGCTAACAGCAAAATCATCCTGCGCTTTGTTGGAATACGACCTAAGATGTATGCTTTAGATATTCGGGGATGGATGATAAAAACGATTAAAGGTATAAAAAAAATAGCGCTATTAAGCAGTACATCACATTTGACGGCTATACAGACTGTATTAAAACCTGTAAAATCATCAGTACGCCCATGAATCTAATCCTATCACGAGAGCACGTTGTTACCACAGTGCAAGTGATTAAAATTTCATTGAATCCCTTTGATGTTAAAAGAGTTATTGCCGAGGATGGAATAACTACCTATGCTGGTCATTAGAGCATTACAAACAGTTCTTAAGAGAATGTAACTCGTATATGAAGATTTTCTCCTGAGTCTACAATCTTAAAAAATTGAAGTTTACTCATGTGCTGTGTAGGCACATAGCGGACAACTGGAGAAGAAAGGAGAAGATGGAAGGGGAGGTGGTAACCCTGCAATTAGGAGCAAATGCTATTGTTAGTCTCAAGCCTAGATAAAGGGGAGGGACGTCTACGCTTACAATCCTTGTTTAATTAAGCCATGATTTAACTGATAAAGCTGCTACGCTTGAACAAAGAAATGTAAGCATATAAAACAATAAAAAGATGAGTAAAACGCTATAATATCTCCTCAACCATGCGGATGCGCTAGTTTATGTTACTTCTATATATCCTCACTGTTTAATCCTCTCTACATTGTCAAAAGATGTAATTGTTAGTATTTGCATGAACACAGAGAAAATCAATTCATTAGTATATTTTAATAAAAACTACAAGGGCACATGACTTAATATTATCATCCTCAGGGGGTAGTTTAAGTCGTTATTATCAGCGATTGATATAGCAAGACATCGATATTCTCACAGATATATCAACGAGCTTTGCTACAGTAGAGATCTGACATTGCATACAATGAGTTTTCCACTATCATTCTAGAATAAAGAGCGATATTGCTATCACATTCTCGAACCTCGGATTCGGCGATAGACAGGATCGATTGAAACTGAAAAAGAAACTATCGATTCTGCTTTCTGTATTCCCATTGTACCTACAGCATAATGTGTAATGAAACTAGTTCCTCAAAAGTTTATTTCGATTAGCATGAAGTAGGCAGAAGAGAGTTTTCGTAGGTATAGTTTGCAATAGCTATAGAGAAGGTCGTGTGAAAGTAACATAGTTTTTTGTTTTAAAATTCTCCACAAGCTTATAGAAACTCGAATCTTTCAGCAGGCATTCAACAATTGTGAATCGGGTGCAGTAGTTTCATTTCGATAAATTTTCAGCAATAATCGTTCGTGATTGGTACAAGCACGAGTTGTGACAACAGATCCGGTAGCTACAGTAACATCAGGCGTAGCTACAACGCCAACAACCGGCTACAAAACAGCTATAGCAGTAGCAGCAGTTAATCCAGCAGCTGTAGATTCAGCAGCCTCTGCAACATCAAGCATCACAGCAAAAACAGCAGCAAATATGACAGCTGTAGTAGCAGATACAGCAACTGTAGCAACAGCAGCTATAACATTAGCAGCAACAGATCAAGCAGCCGTAGCAAAATCAAGAACAGCCAACAAAAATGGTTATAGCAGCAACATCAGAAGCAAATACAACAGCAACCTTAGCAGATACAGCAGCTGCAGCAACAGAAGCTACAAAAACAGCTGTTACAGAACCTACAGCTGTAGCAACATCTCCTGCAACCATAGCTACAGCAGCAACAACAGGCTACACATCAGCTGTAGCAATAGCATCAGCTAATCTAACAACTGTAGATTCACCCACCCCAGCAACGTCAACCATCGCAGCAATAACAGCGGCAAATACGACAGCTGCAGTAGCAGATACAGCAGCTGCAGCAACAGTAGCTACAACAATAGCTGTAACAGATCCTGCATATATAGCAACATCCACTACAACAATAGCAGCAACAACCGGCTACACAGCAGCTGTAGCAACAGCAGAAGCTAATCCTGCAGCTATAGATTCAGCAGGCCTAGAAACAGCAACCATCACAGCAATAACAACAACAAATACGACTGCTCTAGTAGCACATACAGCAACTGTGGTAACAGCAGCTACAACAATAGCAGCAGCAGATCCAGTAGCTGTAGCAACATCAACAACAGTCACAACAATAGCTATAAGAGCAACATCAGAAGCAAAGACAACAGCAACCGTAGCAGATACAGCAGCTGCAGTAACAGCAAGAGATAGAAAGGTGCCTCAAAGGCGTTAAGGTGCTGTATAACACTAAGAGGTTTCAGAGTTCCAGCTCAGTCATCTGCGGGCACTTGTGCTTGCAATTTCTATCGCAATGAGTTACACTATTGCTGTCAGTGGCAACGAATCTGTTCTTACTACATACCCGAATCTCCCTCTACAGATAGATCTAAAGGGTCATAATGAGATTGCTCTATTGAATTTTGAAACCTATTCCATTCCTAACGTGGATTAGGGTAATTATCAATTTCATTACATGCACAATGTTGAAATTAAGATAATTGATATACCCGATGGAACTTACGAGATTGCTGATATCAATGAATACATCAGAGATAAGCTAGGGGTGGATGAGAATGTCTTCTTTATTAGACCAGCAATAACTCAATGATGGCTGAAGTTAAATGTCGTTTCACCGTTAATTTTTCCAATGATCGTTCTATAGGATCGCTCTTGGGTTTTAGTGACAAAATTATTCCAGCCAATCAACTGGCTGTATCTGATTTCCTGGTGAATATATTTAAGGTGAGCATCATACGAATCGGGTGCAGTATTGCAACACGCTCTTTCATCGACGGTAAAAGTGAACACTCGATCTATGAGATTTTCCCATCTGTTCCGCCTGGGTATCATATTTCTCAAGAACCGTCAAATACAATTTGCCTTCCAATCATAAACATTAATGTCATAGAGCAGATTAGTCTTTGTGTAGTGGACCAGAACGGTAATATCATTGACTATAGAAACGAAGATATAAGCAGAAGACTTCACATCCATTGCAATAGCAATAGATTTTAGAAGAAGTCAGCGACGTAGAGGATATAATAATGGAGTGATTCGATGCCCGCGCCATATTCTGCCTTTGACAACCAGCGGGTTAATATCACGCAATCATCAGTTCCTTCAGGCATTGGGCCTCAGAATCCTATAATCATGGACATCTTCAATGTTACCGAGACACCGAGATTCGACAAGATCACTAAAGAACAGGAACATGTGTTTTTGCCGCATAATACTCTGGACTCTAATGGCGAGATTAGAATCCCTTTTCAAGCTGAATATTTATATACATTACCTAATCGAAGTTAACTATATATCGAGGGGAGTATTACCAAACCTAATGGAGCAGCTACTACTGCAAAGCTTACCAATAACGCTATTCCATTCATGTTTGAGGAGATTCGACTGGATATGAAACGGCTCAACTATTGATCGAACCAGAAACCCCGGGATCGCATCAACTTTACGCAACTATGCTGCTCTCAACCCAATGGAATCTGATCGTCTGCTGAATGCTGGATGGTGCTATCCTGGAGAAGACATGGACATTGTGCATGCAGCAAATGGAGCCTTCAATGCTATAGTACCGCTATCGATGCTTCTGGGATTTGCTGACGACCACAAGGAACTCATACTCAAAAGCAAATTTGGGTTGGTGCTGATTCGATCCAAGGACTCTAAAACTGTATTATAGCGCCTCAGGGTGAAGAAAATGCCGCTGTTTAACTTGTACGAATCGAGTGGAGAATGCAAGTTATTCAACTTTCTGATGCTGAAAAGGTTGAAATCCTCAAGATTGTTCTATCGGACATTGCGCTGTGTCTCCCGTTTAGGACCATGGATCTCCATACTCAGTGTGCTGTGCCACAAACTAAATCATTCACCTGGAATGTCGCCACCGTATCAAAAATGGAGAAACCGAGATTTGTCATTTTGGGTGCTCAGGCTTTAAGATCGAGTAATGCATCTAAAGACGGTTCCATTTTTGATCATTGCAACATAACTAATATGAGAGTTTATCTTAATAGTGAATTTTATCCCTACCATGACATGAATTTGGACCCTGGAAGCTCGAGATTTGCACCATTGTATGAAATGTACTCAAAGTTTCAAAACCCTTATGAAGAAGAGAATTATCCCTTATTGAAGAGAAAATATTTTCTTAAATTTGCTTCTGTATTTGTTATAGATTGCTCGCATCAACCAGAGGAATTCGTAAATGGTGCTGTCAACACCAGAATAGAAATTCAAGCTAGTGCAAATATCCCTGCACATACCTCCTTGTATTGTTTAATAATTCATGATAAAGTATTTACATAAAAGCCTCTGACTCATATGATGCAGCTTATATTTTAAACTAATCACTGTAATGTAAGTATTGCTTTTTTCATTAGGAATGTAAATATTTTTAATGAATGAAGCATAATGTAAAAACATACCTTCATTCCTTTTTATTATTTCTTTATCACGCAATTCAAACACTTTCCTCCTCCATCTCCTGGTTCCAGTATATGACGTTATACTTGCAACACATATGTTACCTAAATGGTAATCTATAAACGAATCAAGTATTTTTAGGATGCAAATTTCATCACTATTTAAAAGTATTTCACAATCATTTAAATTAGTGTTCAAAAATCGTATTTTGGAATCTTCTATATAAGCAATGACATTATAGGAGGTGTGATCAAAACGTTTCCCAAATGACGTCATAAATACTACACAACAGTTTGTTTTGTCTAAACTGCACTGTCAACCTCGAAGTAGTCTCCTTGGGAGTTGATGCACTTGTCCCAGCGCTTTTGCCATTGCTGGAAGCACCTCTGGAGATTCTCTTCTTTCAACATGTTCAGAGCTTTCTGCGATTCGCGATGGATGACATCAGTGTCCTCAAAACGGTGTCCTCGGAGCCGCATTTTAAGTCACGGCAAAAGAAAAAAGTCCGCTCGTGCCAAATCTGGAGAATAGGCGGGATGGGGAACAGTATTCATCCTATTTTATCAAAAAATTGGCGAAAAAAATGGCTTTGTGTGCGGGCGCATTGTCATGATGCAGGAACCAGTCACCACTCTATTTCTCCGGGCGTTTACGTCGCACATTCTCCCTTAATCTTTGCAGCACTTGTTTTTAGAACACTTGATTCACTGTTTGACTCTTTGGCACAAATTGCTTATGTACAATGCATTTAATGTCAAAAAACGCAATCATCATTGACTTCACTTTGGATCTAACATATCTGGCCTTTTTAGGGCGTAGAGATGAAGGACTCTTCCATTGTCAAGATTGTTGCTTCGTTTCTGGTTCGTACCCACAAATCCATGTTTCATCTCCAGTAATAGTTTTCTCCATAAACTGTGGGTAATTTTGTAGCTGTTCTATATCTGTGCCGGCAATCACACGGTCTTCCTTTTGGTCATTTGAAAGCAGATGGGGCACGAACTTGGCGGCAATTCTTCTCATGTCCAAATTGTCTTTCAAAATGCTTTGAACACTACCAAAGGAGAGTCCTAATGAGTCATAAAGTTCTCTTATTGTAATGCGTCTATCATTTAAGACCATTTCCCTCACCTGATTGATATTTTCATCAGTTTTGCTGGAAAAGAGTCGCCCCGAACGATCTGCATCTTTAACTGATGTCACACCACCTTTAAATTTCTAAAACCACTCAAATGCTTGCTATTTGCCCACAACTTCCTCCCCATAAGCTGTTCTTAATATTTCATAAACGTCTGTGGCAGTTTTACCGAGTTTAAAGCAAAATTTGATGTTTGTACTTTGTTCTTCGTAATCTGACATTTTTGCTACGCGGAAAAATCGCAACACTTGCAAAACACGTGTTCATTTCCGAGCGTCTACCCCGTCACTGCATGATCACAGAAAGTCACGTGACCTCTCATTTTATAGGGAAGGAACGCTGCATGTATAGTCTGAGTAAGAATTAAGGAAATCTCAGCGTCAGCATTGTTGTGAAGTAATTCCGGAAACGTTTTGATCACACCTCGTAAGAGAAATCAATATTTTCACAATATTCCACTCGCGGGCACTTTCTCGATTAGAGGAATGCCTTGAATATAGGGAGAGTCTCTGGAATTATCTTCCAGTCTTTCAATATCATGTATACAAAGTTGTCTGTGTTTTTACTGTAAGCACTGGAAGATCGTAGAAGAACCATATCTTAATATCGTGCCTTCTCGAGATGTAGACGTCTCGGTACCCGCTTCTTACCGGAATGTTTCTTGCGGGTGTCGATGCTGGTTATTCTATCCTCTAAGAGCGTCAGCCTCCTTTCCTGAGCTTCAAATCTGTTCTCCTTCTTCTTCCCCTTCGGTTCCATCATGTCACCATCTATAATGAATGGAAGCTTGCCTCGTGGTAACGGGCCGCTCTCTTTTCCACCGTCTCAAACAAAGACACTCCAGGTATAATAGTACAGTCTCCAAGAGTTCTTTGTCACCGTGGGCACCAGTCTGATCTTTTGTTATATATCCCAGGTGCGCGTGTTTGGAGAGAATAGAATGCTGTGGTGGAAGGGTTGCTACATGGGTGGCGTTCCTAACGAACACTTGTGCTGAAGAATGGAATGGAGACAATAGCGCTTGTTCTTTTGTCACAAAGTATAATTTATTACACCATTGTTCATTTTGACAGGAAAAAGGTACAGTCTTTGTTACATTGTCCAGGTGCACGTGTTTGGAGAGAGAATGCAACTGGCGGGAGGGGGTTACTACAGGTGTGGCCTTCCTAATTTGCACTGTGCAGAAATGGAATGGGGAGAATAGCATCTTCTCGTTTGTTGCAAAGCATAATTTATTACACCATTGTTCATTTTGACAGGTGATGGACAACCTTAATTGCATGCCTGTCAACCTTTCTATTATACTCCACAAAATGTATGACTTCTGCTGCAACCAAACAGGGACCGGGGGCGTGGCAGGTGGAGGGGGCAGGTGGTTCTTTCATTTCTATACTACTGGCGTAAATTTTTGTTTCGCGAGCGCTCTAGAGCTACCCCAGTTTCGTCTAACCTTTTTCGATTAAAACATTAGCCTACGAACTGCGGCGTTTAGCTAACCAGTTTCCACAAACCTAAGAACAAGTCGTCTAACTGAATCTGTTTCAAACTTCAACTTCGGTGAAAATGACCTACAGACCTCTCAATATGAGTCGGGTTTCACGTATGTGTGGACTAAAAATCCTTTACTCCAATGCGAGCTTTGCGGCCATTATTCCATTGGGATAATGATTGGCATATACGCGTGCACTGAGATTACACTGACCAATATGGAAATGACACAAATATAAAAAATACTGGAAGTACTGTCTACTCTTTATGAAATAAAGCAGGTGATAGGGATAGTCGAACACAGGTTCCTTGTAGTCACTTAGACATATGCGGTAACATAAACTGAAGTCGTTGCGACATGCTTCTCGCTCTACCAGCCGAATATTAACATAACCACTGAATATTTATGTTTTTTAGTTTAACTTTAGTGCTACATTATGACGTCACCAGTAACCAAGAGAACGTTGTCTATTAGGTAAATCTGGTTGGATAGTTCTCTAGTGTAAAAAATTTTATATATATAAAAGGAGTTAGAGTCGCAGAGGAAACAAAGAGAGGTCAATTATACCTCATATATATTGGGAAATCGCCCTCCAATGTGAATCAGATCTCTTGAGGATAGGAGTACCTTTTCTAGCCTTAACTTATGGTTAATATTAGTGAAATAATTCAGCGAGGGTTGCTCTTGATTTCTCTTAGCTAAACTTCCATAATGCCGCTGACTAAAACTCCTGTCCGTGAGATTAGAACATAGTAACCATATCTCACTGGGATTGATTTGCTTTGAAACAACAGAATAGAAAGCATTGCTCCAGCGGCGGCGTTTAATGTTTAGATAATTTATTTTCTTAGTATTTTACAATACTTTGGGGACGGAAGGAAAACGTAAACTGTAATATGAGCAGTCAGAATCAGAACCCGTGGTTAGTGAGTCTAACAGAGCGAGCCAGGCTCATGTAGGAGCAACGCACTTTATCACAGCGGTAGTCATTTAAATGTTGTGTTTTTATAATCTGTGTGCTTTGTATTCCATTGGGAGCCTAAACTGCTGTCGTAAATGCCTTCACTTCAGAGTTCAGCGTCGGGTTACACTGTGCATGCCGGAATATCACAGCAAGAGGGAAATAAATGTACGCTTTACCCCCGTGTGGTGTGAGCAGCGGGAAAAAAAGGGTGACCGATGTCAAATTTTCATGGGATAAAGCGCTGTGTGCCTTCATCCGTACAGACTGGTCAACGGAGGAAATCACGTCCTTTAGTTACACTCTTAGCAAAGTTTGTTCATATTACTCTTTCATGCTCTGACATATTATTGTAACCCTATGTATGAGCGATAAAGAAAACAGAGCAAAGAAGTACAGAACCTGAGAGAAAATATAGCGAAATGTATACAGAATTACTAGTAGGTTAGCTTGCATGAAACGAAACCCTATTTAGACGTTCAATGAATTGAATAGATAAAATTTGGCAATCGAAATTGTATATTTAGTCTGCGTAGTCATTTATCTTCATGTTCACTGTTGTTTCTTAATATAGACCCATTTTAAAGTTCCAAGCGTTCATTTCAATCATCCCATATCGTAGCAGTGTTAACCTTCGAGTCTATTTTTCAACTCTTCTTTTCTCAGCATTTTTCACTCATCAGAATGCTCTGAGTCCACAGCTTTTGATTTATATACGTGGAATTATCAGCATAACTTCGGAAAATACGAATTTAAAACAGTCCTGCACTATTTAAAAAGTGCCAAGTAGTTCATTCTGCAGTTAAATATTTTTCATAACACACCTGGGAAAATTAAAATGTCCGGTAGACTTATACGGAACAAATTATTTTCTAGTACACCATTTAAGATTAATGAGCACCTGCAGAAAAAATTCTGAATTTTGGACACCATTTCAAATATGATTACTTTTTTTAAAAATCTGAAAATTAATTTTAAACTTTCTAGATTGAGGATCCAATTGTTGTTTTGTCCTTATGGCGTTTAAATACCCAAAAGCAACGTTTAAATGGCTGTGTGTAGGTCTGTGCAAATAAGGCCTGAAAATTACAACTTTATTTTCTCGTAATCTTGTTTTCTTAAACTTTTGCCACTTTAAAATGTTCCTTGTGATGTTCCTTTCCTTGAATTCTTTCACATTTACAGTTTACGTTATTTGAAGATGGATGAAGAAATCTAAGGAGCCTTTATCTATATTGAGCATATTTTTGGATAATTAAATAAATTATTGATTTGTTATTGAAGTATGCACATTTGTATAGAAACATATTCTTATTCTTCTGTATGCTTTAGTCTATGTAGCAATAGCGGTTTCATTTCATCCATCCATTGATTTGCCGGTCGGTCTATAGATCTTGTACTATTAAGAATGATAGTAGAGGAGTGACACCGTTATTTTCGTGTAAAGGTTATCACTAACGTAGTTACGCTGTGTTAACGATTATAAGCTAGATTAACATGGTAACGGCTTCATCACGAACTTTTCTCAGTATACTTTATATGTACGCTGTATAATTCTGCAATCCAATGTTATGACTGTAAATGGACAATTGAAACAGCAAATTTTCAGGTACTGTAAGTTTAGCTTAATACTGGAATTTGTTCTAGTGACTCTGATTTTAAACATGTTCGAACTCTGCACTAAGCAAACTAGCACATGCACATGGCGTACAGGGTTCAGTACCCGAGGAATCTGAGAAAAAATTCCGCCTCTATCTATAGTTGCCGAAGTGTGCATCTGGTTGAGTATTCCTTCCTTGACCAATTAGTTCTTTTCTAAAATTTGTAAGCATGACCGTTAAAACAAATTTGGGCGAAAGTCACTCCTCTTGATTAAGGCAGGAGTGCTACAACTTATTAATGGTTATATTTCGTGGACAGTTACAAATAACAGTTATACTTACGTTATTAACAACTTAATGGTTATCACGTCCACAGTTACAATGCGTTAACCATGGCACTAAGCGAAATGAACGACGTTGATACGGGCTTAATTTGTAGTTACCTGTTACCAGTAATAATCACTGTGACTATGTCTCTAACACAAAACAGTTGCTCTTACTTTACTCACACCATGATTACAATGCCGAACTATAATCGCTAGATAAACTTGCAATAAACGCTATTTCTTCTCATCTTATTCTGCATGTTCTCACCATGTGTTCCTCCAAGTTACCTTCACCCTGACTGGCTAAGGCTGATCGCGCCGATAGTGCGTGCGTCTTCCCTAGAATGTGAAAAATGGGACGAATGGACAAAACGATTGAAATGCAACAAACATGTCATGTTCACAAATGATATGTCGGAAACATGTAACTGTATGATAATACAGAATACTCAACTGTCAGCTATAGACTGTTTGTAGTCGAGCAATTCCTTTCACGTCAGAGTCTGATTCCGTGACGTCGAGCTTACCGATTTACCCGCCATACATTTCCTGGCACTTTGTAATGTAATGCGCAAACACACATGATAACGATCTAAAAGAGCAGCAAACTGCATGCCGCTCAGATTTGCATGGGCTTTATGAATTCCAATGTTCCAAATTTCACATTTCCTTAAGAATTTGTAAAGAGTATATCTGCTGAAGTTTGGTAACTCTGGGTCATAACTAATCACTTATAAGACTTTATACTTATATCATCGGTGATTCATTTCTAATGAAAAGGCTTATGGACTCGCTTACGCTCATCGGATATGTACTGTGACTTTGTCCAGTTTTCCACTGTCATTCTTTTTTTATCTAGTTCAACTTCGTTCACATTTTCACTTCACTAAGGTGAACTAGACCAATACTTCGTCACCTCACTTTCTTCGTAACGCAGCCTCTTCACGCCGAACGATTCACTTCACTCAGGAGTCGAACACAAGACCTCCACAACCCGTCGCTCCGCAGTGGCTCTCGCTGCAGGTCACAACAGCTGTCACCAACTCGCTCGGATAGTCGCTCTTGATGTCGCTCGGGAAACTCACCCGTCAACTCGCTCGCTCACTGACTCACTGACGCTACTCAAATCACACTCGGCTCGCATCAACTCGACTCGATTCGCACTGACTCACTCTACTGTCGCCACTCCTCACCTTCCACTGACTCGACTGCCGCGGGAGCGCTCGCTTATATAGTCAGTGGAATCTTTCCACAAGATTCTGGAATGTTCTAGAACTATTTCGACACACTCCCTGGAGGAGGGGAGAAATTTCCAGAAAGTTCCAGCTATCTCCTGATAGCGCGTCCGGTGTTTAGCTGGCAAGCAGCGGTTATCTTGTTTACTCCGACCGCCCGGCGCCGACCTACGATAACTTTGGGCCATAGCCGCTGCGTCACAATACTGAATACATCTGTTTTCTCAGATAACACTTTTTTCTTCTCAACACAACTACAATATTTGAGTTCAGAGATTACCGTGCATTCTGCCATGATGCGGAAATTGTACACTATTATGAAAAGCTCGTGCATTTTAACCTCCGTGAATATAACTTTATGCTTGAGTTCCAAGGGATTATAAGTACACTTGCACATGATGAAGTTTAAACATTGGAGATAATCCCCCTCTCGCCCGATACAGAATATAATGCACTCTTATGTACCAGTGTAATATTACGTAATTGCGTTCAGATAGTAATTCCCAATATATTATACAGTAAGGAAGATTGAGAGTGTAATTGTTTTTCTTCCTGTTATTTTCTTAAACATTACGTTAGTTTCTTAATGGCACTATGTTGTTACTAATTACTAAGTTTATTTATTTTTTCTAGATGGTATAATGGAACAGTAAGCTAAACATACACAGTTAGTAACTGCTAGATACTTCCCATCCTTCTGAAGCGAATTCTACAAGCGAGGAGGGATACCGCAAACTCTGAGGTACATAACCTTCGTCATACCAGCAATCAAAATTATACATGGAATACCAGCTGAGGTACAAGTGCACAAAAAACAAATAAATAAACAAAACATAACGTTATAGTGTTTCTATTGAACTACATTCAAACAACTCTATTTTAATACAGATAATTACATATTAGTCTACATATGAAGTAGCTAATTGGAAGAATTTGAACATTTTAAATATTTTATTTTGAATTGTATTGCTCTTTATCGCCATAATTATTGTAAAATAATAAAAGTGGTTATGGTGTTCTAGACTGGCCAAACCATTTCAAATACATAAAATAAAATTAAACGCAAGTCTGCATACCGAATGGAACAATACTGTTTTCATGAAAAACAATTTCAAGTTAAAGTTCAATTGCTGCAAATCTTCACAGTCCTGTTCACTGAATGATCACTACATAGGATGACAAGCAAGCACTTTTTTCATTTTGTTCTGCACTTTTTGTCTTTCTTTCTAGAAGAATACTTGCATCGTCCTTTCATGGGATTTGTTAGTCTTTGGGTCAAACTACTTCTTCTCCAAGCAATTCTTTCAATGCTATTCTTACATTTGATGATATTATAGTAGCATTCATCATTCTCACTCTACATAACGTTTGAAAAGTTCCTGCCTTCGTGCTAACAGAAACTTCCTTCTTTGGTCAAACGCCAAATATTTCAATTGGGGATTCTCAGTTTTCCATAGGCTTCACAAGGGGTTATGTAAAATCTGATAAATTCAAATATTACTGGTACAGTTATACCAGCATAATAAATAAACAAACGTAATAGCATACAAATGAATAATACAAAAAAGTGTTATAATATTAGGTTAGTCACAAGGAACACCAAGTGGGGTGCATGTGCACAACATCAGCTATTTTAATTCTAAATTCATGTTAAATATTTAAATTTTAAGAACAAATTCACCATAGTTGTATTATAAGAGTTTAGAAACAATGCCATGAGCTTTCCTTGCTACATTATATGGCAAAATTAGCTTACTTGGGGTACATGTGCACCTCACTTGGTATGACGAAGGTCGACGAGAAATACAGGTTATGGTGCGAGAAGGTCACGTGATCAACTTAGTGCCAGCAAAGCCAAACTCTTGCAGAATAAATCCATTGCCGATATTGCTCGGAAGTTACATCCCTTTTGGTATATTTCAATATAAATTATTGTTGTAAGTAGTGAATGTGAAACATGTACGTGTCTATATTACTGCATTGCAGTTCTATAGTGCAATAGTTTGGAGTAGAGGTTGAAATTAGCCGCGTTCTAGATGCGTGGTTGTGAAGTCAGAATCCCTCAGCTTGTGACTGAATTTCTCTCCCGGCGGGCTAGCGTTGAGCAGTATTGACTCTGTAATGTCTATGGGGGGTAAATTACCTTTGGTTATAATGAAACATCGGCTGTAATAAATGTTAACGTTCTTATTTAGTTATTGCTACATATTCTGGAAACGCGCACCACTCGAGGCAAACAACTCAGTCGCCACAACTCGTAATACTATGAATTTACTCACGGCTAACATACCGGTGATTTCTGAGACGGCGAGATTTCTAAATTCTCTAACATTTTCGTAGAGTGATCGTTCGTAGCGTGCATAGTCGGCACTTCCTTACGCGAGTATAGAGTTTATAGAAGTGAAGCTACTTGCGATCTGTAAATCTCGACATGTCCGATTTCATCCTTACTCCCCAAATGTCACGTGATTACTTTGCTCACTTTTTAATGATGTGACTGTTTCCTGTTTTTGTATTCGTCGGTTCACATTCCTTACTTTGAACTGATTGACTATGGTTTGGGCTTTTCGTTGAGTTCCTAACTTTCTCTTTCCCATGGCACCAGTTAAAATTAACTTTATTCAAACTGTATCACGTACGTAATTTTATGACTATAATCCCCTTACTTGTCGTAGATGGCACGCACTTCCAACTTTGAAAGGAATCGCAAAATTCCGAGAGCTTTGTCCATAAACCTTGGGTATCGCTTTCTCACCTTTGTGTTTCAATGCCGCCCGTCCCAAGGAGGGGTGCAAGGTTACGGTGCGGTTCCTTTTCTCCAACACAAGTCAAAATTTTATATATAATATTTTTTTCTATACGAGTTACTATATTAAATAAAAACATTTTATCTTCATTAGTGCTATTACGTGGTTACAATCACTTCATTACATTCCATCATTTATATTATAATAGTATTACTTTGTATCTGGTTAATTTGTTTTAGATAATTACCGGGTCGTGTTGGGCCGTATCAACGTGATAATTTATCGTTATAGCAGCAGATTCGCTTCAGTGCGTGGAGAACATGTGGAGAGGTATGTTTTCACCTATTTGTTCTTTATATTTATATATGTTTTAGTTCTTATGACATAAATATATTGAGTAAGCATAATATATAGTTAATGAAACATAACGTGCTGCTCTTTATAGCGCCACTGTTTCGTGTTTCAATGTGCCATAACCTGTAAGCAGAATGCCTCGCAGCAGTAGAGTGTAGGACTGCAGATCGAATTACAAAACAGAAACGAGGTTGTCTCCACTGTTTCACTTTCTAAGGATGAGACTTTAAGAGCAATGTGGATAAGGAAGATACCTACTGACTTTACAGGACTAAAGACTCCTATTATTGAGTGTATTATACATTTTGTAGAACCTGAGATTATAAGGATTGACAAATGCATTGTAAAGGGAGAGCTCAAAGACTTTCACAGAAAAATCCCCAAACTGAATCATAGAGCTTTGCGTTGCATTTTCCCAAATGTTCCCAAATATCTAACCAATGAAAAAAGCTAGTGTAGAAGGATTTCAAATGTTGAGGCGCAACAGTTTAAGATGGTAATTGAAGAAAGTTTAATCATCAGAACTTAAGGCAAAACAAATTGCTTGTCTCAATGGTGTGGTATCCTATTACCACAAGCATTTGGCTGGAAGTGGGTGGAATTTACAGTTTAGTGATGAAGTGTTGTATTTTCTTCTTATTGATATAAATGGTGATCCAGGGATTACATTGCAGCCTCATGGTTATTCAATCTGACCTTGTGTGTAGAGAGAATGTTTTCAACTATCAGTTAGCAGTGAATAAAATTCCAGTGAAGTTGCATTTGTTGCAGTCAATGGATGTGCTGGAAGACCTGATGAACTATGTCAAGTGTAAAAGTAGTGAACTGTTTAATTATGCAATGACTTAATGGAGAAATTGTTAGATATAATTAATGCCAGTGACAGCAATACAGAAACTCCTGAGTTCAATAAAGAACAATTGCATTTGTGGAAAAGCCGCTGCCAATAGTAGACGTTATTATGTCTTCCTCTCTTTTTTACATTCCCCATCAGCATACATTTCTTAGTGTAATGGTAATATGTTGTATCTACCTCACCGTAGAAACATCAGAAAATTTATTGCTAAGCTTTCTCTCACAAAATGGAGCATTGAAGGCAGTTTTGATACCTGAAAAGGAAGTTGAACTTATTGAAAGATCATGAATGTTTGATTAATTTGCATGTAGATTAGATTTATTCGTATAAGAATCCCCAGCTTAATTTTAAAGGAGGTGCAGTTTTGGAGCACTAGTCATGACAATCTATTGAATGTAGCAAAAAGAGCACAAGTATGCAGGTTGTCTGGAGTCACTTCCAAATACAATGATTAGTCACTATTAATTGTTCCAGTGAGCAATATGTCAGGTGAAGAGCTGTATAATCTCCCTCTGAAAGTAATTCAAGAAACAGAAAAGCTACGTTTCAAAACAGTTGCTGTAATATCTGAGAATAAGTCTGTAAATAGAAAGGCCTTTGAATACTTAGCACCAAGTTCCACTACAGAACAAGCAGTTTCTCATCCAGTAGATAGTAGTAAGAAAGTGCTTGGTGTATTTGATGCTGTACATACAATTAAATGCATTAGAAACAACTGGATTAGTAGCAGGAATAAAAGCCAGTGCCTAACATACTTAGATTTTGAAGAAAATGAAACCTTTTGCAAAGCTAAGTTCGAGCACTTTAATACTTTACATAAAAGTGAGAAAAATGTCTTGTGAAATATGTCATACTCTGTCTCATAAAGCTATGTATCCTTCTTCAATAGCAAAACAAAATATAGGCCTTGCGCTTGCTATTTTATGAAAAGAATATAGTTGCATTATAGACTGTGTCAAAAAATAATGAGGGCTTTTCTGGATCTGAAGGCATTTGCACATTTTTGAAAAATAATCTGCATATAGTGGGAGATAATGAATGTGAAAAGTGTATTTGAAGGACAGCGATTCAGTGATGAGTACAGGGAACCAATCCGAAACAGTGGGGGTCTACAGAGTCAGTTTTTACAGAGACCATCTATCTGGCTATAGGCATGGAGGAGTAGAGTAGGCAGAAAAGAGTCTGTTTCTTCTGAAACGTTTCAGGCATTTATAATAAGTGTGGATGTTTTAATTCTAATGATACCTTATATATTTTGTTTGTACAAGGTAGATTATTTATTACTCAGTAAATTCTAAAATGGTGTGCTTGAACGTAGATTCGGTATTATAGACAGCTGTGTGGAGGAAAGTACCACATAAGCTATTAGCAACTGATTGAGAGTGCGAGAAAACTTATTTTTAAATCTGATGTTCCGATGTCTCTCTAACACTTTGTTGCCTTGTGATGATGTAAAAGCAACTGTGGATATAACCCGTTTTACTTTCATTTTGAGACGTGATTTTGCTGCAGCCTATGTACCAGAAGAACTGCTTCCAGTTTTGAGTTACATAGCAGGTTACATAGTAAGGCGTGAATTTGAGGCAGCAGAAATGTGAAACGTGTGTTTCATAGATGCAGCATGATAAAACCGTGGTTACAAAATCACCAGCTACATATGATTTAATTGGAGCACTTGATAGGGGCAAGCTGAAGTTGCCGACAGACATTTCTTTGTCGCGCGTATGTATTGTATGGTTTGTACTACAAATTATTTCTGATGAATTTTTATATGATTTTTTAGCTTGTAAGAATAAACTAGGAATTTTAACGGAGCTGTGTTCGGGTGTGCTGCGGCATTTTTTTAATGGCTGCAATTTTGTAATGGCTGTAGATGTGGAAGAAACATGTGTTCGTCCAGTATTTCGGGGAAAATCATCAATATTTGTTTCCGTGCTTGTAGAATTGTATTAAATAATTTTGTAAAAAGCGATTTACGTACCTACTTCAAAATGTGATGACAGTAACAAAAATTAAAAAATTCAAAGCTACATGGTCACATAGGCTTCTTATGAAAATCATTTTGTGCTTAAAGGTAGATCTTTGCTTCCCTGTACATGTATGTAAATAAAATGCACTAAACGTATTCATTTTGTTGCGGACAATGATTTTATCTGTTTATCTTTTGTTTATGTATAATTGTATAATAGAATTTGTATGTGGCAATGCATAATATCACTTGCAATGTTCAAATACACGAGCAATAAACCATTGTTTATTATTATTATTATTATTATTATTATTATAACCTTATTCCCTTTCTATTTTGAATATAACAGAATGTTATTGGCCTTTAAGCAGTTTTACAACAATGCAGTATTTGGTCTCTTTAATTAGTATATAAATTTGTCATTACAATATGAAGATCGTCATATATTTACAATATAGTTGTTACAATAATTATACAATCATAATAATAAACTAGCAGACTAATCAACACTCTACTAAACTGACTTAGTTGTCTTCTTATTTATATGAAAATTGCTACATTCATAGAACTCTTCAAGTGAATAAAATGCTTTACTTTTATTCATTTATCATCAAATGCTTTGAATTTATTAGTTGGAAGTATGATAATATGATCCGGAAGTTTATTAAGCATGCGTAACCCAAGATATTTATGGCCTTTGTGTATTTTGGATAACGTTGAATATGGTAGGCCTATGCCCAAATTATTTCGTGTTTTATAGCTATATCGGCGGCGCCATGGCCGAGTGGTTAGACCAATCGCCTCTCACCAAGGCGATCCAGTGATCCGCATGTGGGATTTGTGGTGGACAAAGCGGCGTCTGGATGGCTGTTCCGGTTTCTCCCGCCATTCATTCACTAACTGCTCCATCATCACTTTTTCCTTCATGCATTTCACTATCACCTCACATCGTCTACTTCCTCGCTCTCATACCAGGGCTGATCACCCATCCTGGATATTCTATCTGATCCAAAGTGTCAGCTCCTCGACAGACCTCTGACACCAGACACCCGCTTGTCAATCCTGAGGGGTGTAATTCCTACATACAAGGAGGGTAAACAGAAAGAAGGAGTTTTATGGCTATGTATTGTCTAAGTGCATAATTTTGTAAGTTTTGTTAAACAAAGATCAGAGCATTATATACATTATATATACATACATAATCCTAGAACATTCATAATTTTCAGTTATTGATAAAATTATCTGCAAGGATGGTTATAACTTTCTAAATTAACAATATATGTAATTGCCTTAATATCAAACCTGGGGTATTATGTTTCGCTTCTCTCGAAAAGCTGATTTACGTCGTACGTTTCGATTTTTATGATAATGCTGTTGTGGCTAGTTTAATATATTTAATGAGGGATAATTTAATATATTTTATAACGTAAGAAAACAAAGAGAATGCCGGTGTTACATCGAGCTGCGCTAAGCTGAGGACTAGGGCTGGACTGGATTGACTACGGAGGGGATTCGGCACCGATCCAGAGTGGATACTGCATCTACGCCCCACGAGGAGGCATCCCCGGGAGGAAGGATGAGGCGAGAAGAGACACCGGACAGCCGGAACCAGGATCGACGGCACGGCAATGACAGGGTCTCTAAGTTTCCAGATAGAGCCACCCCGGCAGAAGGACAGGCAGACCGGGGACTCCACCCCACCCAGAGGGGGTCCAATGCCCCTCAAGGGGGTTCGGATACCCCAGCAGCCAGCCGAAAGCCGGATGTGTCACAAAGGGCATCCTTTTCCCCTGCCACGCTGCACCGAAACACCAGCGCCGACACTTCCGAACCTGAAAGAGACCAACGGGATGAAAGATGAATCAAATGAACAACGAAACGAAATGGAGGGAGAGGAAATTCGGGAGATTAAATAAATCACTCCAGCTTTCGCCCGGCGACCCGGGAAAACCCCTGAAAAAACCCATGGTGTGGATTGGGCTGTCGCCGGGCATCGATCCCGGGACCACGCGAATGCGGGCCACTGAAATAACCACCGGGCTATCCCGCTCGGTAATACTATCGCTAATGGCTAATGGCTCCCGGCTGGAACTATTGGTCATGTGATCTCCATGGCTCGCGCGCCATGGCCTGTATTTCTAGTCGGATACTCATCTGTGAAAAATGGGCAAAAGTTGCTAAAATTCATAAATATTTATTTTAGTGTTACTAAAAGCTACATACCTTCTACTTCAATTCTATGTAACTTTTATAGCTATATCGTTTTTAACGAATGTCACACAGCGATTTAAATATCTGCACGGAAGCCAACGCTCCTATAAAATTGTAGTAAAAGGTAGAAATTTTGCCAACATTAAAGTGAACAAACATTCAAGAGGAGCCTCAGGAATCTTGAAGTACTGAATTTGCTGCAGAGGAACACATAAAGATGAAGGAAGTTCTGTCTATGCAAATATGCTCTTTAAACCATAAAGTCTGATTTGGGGTTATTTTAGCGTTATCATTTTTAAACCATTTTTATTTCGGGTTTTCATTTATGGCATATTCCAATTTTCGGTATAAAAGAATGAAGTTTTATATGCCTCCTTGTAAATAACGGGATTAAAACACTAGGGGAATTTTTGTTAACAGGCTTAGTTGTGATGTTATTCAACAATAACATTGTGCAAGATTTTAAGCAGAAAATTGAAGTCTCATGTTTAACATTTATTTTCTTCCAAACCAGTAGGATAATTAAAAAATCGTCTCTACAAGTTATTAATATACTATCAAGGAGTTTAATTATAAAATACTGATTTAAAAAATAATTGCACCTATGAAGGAATTTTTCAAAATAATATTTTAATAAAAATTAATATATCGAGGACTAATAAAAATATGTATAAAATTTGGTGTACACATTCTACTTTAAACACTGATTGCTGTATTAAAATTTCAAATTGACCATACTGAAATTGTGGATATTAGAAATTTCACAGATGGGTGTCTTTAAAAAATTTGGTTTATACAATGAAAACATAAATTTAAAAATAAGGGCAATTAAATACTGGTTACGCATTGTACGGTGAGACAAGCCACTTCCACGCGCGGTGTGTTCCAGGGAGCAGGTACGGGAAGGGTAGGATATGTGTAGTGGCAACGAAATTACGCAAGGGCTTAGAACAAAATGGGGTGCATTTGGTTACGTGGAGGGACATGGGATGTAGCGGCTGGAAGATAATTCACAGAGTACCACGTGATATTGATAGAGAAAATTTTGGAGTCATAGTGTGCAGGTAAAATTTAACTTAACTTACAACGTCAAGTATCGTGGGGTTGGGGGAGAGAGAGGGCTATTTCGATTTTTATAAACGAGAACAAAGAAACGGCTTGCGGGGCTAAGACTGATTGCCAGGAAAGATAACAAGCTAATTGATGACACCGAGGTGAGAATATGTCTACTCTGTAGTGCAGAAGCATGGAGTTATATTCTGGTAGAGTGCATAGAAACAGAGCTATCGAGAAAAGAATATTTACCATAATATTTTCTATATTGCAGTAGGGGAATAAAGGTTTTCTTAGATGTGATGTCGGACGCTGGGTGTCACAAAATGGGGGCATTTCTAGCTAAAATTCGGCAAAGGAGGCTGATTGTTATGGAGAACGGAAGAGGGGAACATAACAGCGAGGGCAAGAGCACTATATATATTTAATATTAAGTTCGTAATTTTATTTCATTCTAATTCATTTTTTTCTTTATATGTAGTATTCAATGATTCTTTGTTAGTACACTGTCTTGTTACTTTCTCTACTACGTATAGTAGTAGGGGGAAGTATTGCATTCCACCCAAAAATTCGATATCGCGATTTCATCGGAAATACATCTTTTGAGGCCCCTGAATCCAAAAAAAATTTTTAGAAAAAGGTCCGTGTGCGAATCTGTGTGTCTGTAGATGTGTGGCTGTGAATAGCATAACTCATAAACGAAAAGTCGAATAAATACCAAATTGGTATTTAGGTCCAGTATCTTTCAAAGATGCGACACGAAGATTTTCAGAATAATCCCCCACCCCGGACTACCCCTTACATGGAGCATTTTTCGAAAAATTTTGATTTTCTTAAAAATGGCTCTAACGATTTTGATTAAAATATTACATATTTAAGATATTTTTATACAAAATAAAATGTATATCTTGAATTTTCTGCGAATATCCCCAAAAGCCCTCTTCACTCTGAATGGCTTTTGCATAACGGGTAAACCGTAAGAGATAAGCAACATTTTTCTACATAGAAAATGTAGAACTCGTTAAAACACACAGTTTATGTCATATACATTTTTTTTTTTTTTTGGAGTGAACCATTTTCTAGATATTCGTTGTTATTTGTTTGAATTTGCCAATACTTATACTTTCTCACAAATGGGAATTGGTTATTTGTTTTTTTATGTCCTGGTCATGCAAAGAGAATGGAATGCTCCACATAGCAACCAGCTCTTAGAAGATTTGACTATCGCTTAAAGCCTATTCCCCTTGCACCTACAAGAAAATTAGCGATAGGATAGGTTCTGCAAATGTTTATCTCGATTAATATAAAGTAGATGGAGAATAAGCGTTTGTAAAAATAGTTTGTTCAAGAGTAGAGAAAGTCATGTGAGTGCAACACATCATATTTTTCCCCATTATGTTAGTATGCTGCACCGAAATGTATATACATAGGTATTTAGTGCTTTACTCTTACTGTAAGATTTCAGGGACAAGAAAAGTATGTACCGCCGTAATTCCCATTCCATTTGTTTATTTGCAAGTGTAGTATGAAACTGTTAGACAATAAAAGTCCTTCTACTAACTGTTTTCTATCCCGATTACTTTTGTAACCGTTATCGCAATGTAACCGCTACATTATATTTGCTCATTCCTAGGCCGAACTCACCCCATCTTACGGCTTATTTTTAATTAATGCACCTTTTTCCAGCGTTTCACGACCCCAAATCCTGAATTATATAAAGTCGTTAGTTATTTATTATCATGTTAATTATTTGGATAACAAGCAGTCTCACCCTTCCACATTTCAGCGAGTCATGCATGATGTGATGCGGTCAGCTAACATTGATCTGCAAAATCTCTGCTAGTTCTTTCACACCAATGAATCGGGCATTACGTATGTGCTCATTTGCGGCTGTAATTGCTTGGGGAATGACAAAATTTTGCAGCTGACCTGACTCTGGGGCTTCAATAGGGCATGTCCTACCATTAGTAAACTAGAAATTCCATTTATATATCTGCTGGAAGGATGGAAGTAACAACATAGGTATATAGTGTGGACGATTTCTGTGAGATAACAGAGTAAAGCATAATTAACGCCAATAACTGTAAATAATTTAAAACGAAAGGTCAGCATTTATATCAAGAGTAACATGCAGTCTCTATCGCTTAGTCAAAGTAGCGGAAGTAATGTATTCACTCAAAATTCAGCATTGTATTCCACCGGAAATATGCGTTGTGAAGCTCTCCGAAACCGAATATAGCGATTTTATTTTTTCGACCTTTTTCCTAAGGTGTAAAGAGTATAGCATTAAGCCAAAACAATTCGATATCAAGATGTCGCTGGAAATACGCTTTTAGAGATCTTCAGATACCAAAAGGCTTTTAGAAAAAGATCCGCGTGTGTTTGTGCGCGCACGTGTTTGTGCGCGCACGTGATTGTGCCTGTGTGAATCTCTGTGGACAACATAATTAACTGAAAAGTGCCATAAATAACCAATTTCACACTAAATCTGTCATATTTTAATAATGGGAGATCAAGGTTTTCAAAGGATTTTATTCTCCTCCTTAAACGACCCTCTACAATTCTAGATGGCAAATGTTTAATTGTTTTTCGTTTTTCAAAAAACAAAATTGTAAGTACTTTGATTAAAATAGGATACGTCTGATGTATAAGGAAGTTGAATCAGGCCTAAAATATCCAATACCATGTTACACCGGGAAAAAAATTCAGGCGATCTCAAATATTAGATATATCTCAAATGTTACAAGTGCCTTAAATTTCATGGTTTTATTCTTAAGCACTATTAGCCTTAATTGTGTTTTAATAATTCTTCTTTCATACGGCGGCTTGTAGACACTAAACTGGGAAGCTAAATCAGACTTAAAACTCGGATATTAGCCTTTTATTATTCTAAACTGGAACCATTATCACTATACTGGGTGGCGGAGGTAGATATGGATGTCATTTTCTTGGTAGTTAATGCTATGTACAAAAACGAATGAAAGTGACAGTATCTTTTCAGTGCGTGAAGGCTTATTGCACATAAGGTTCCATACCAAAATTTTAAGCTGTTTTAGTACGTTTTATTGTATGTTTAACACAGATAATGATAAATTAATTATTTATTTCAAAATTTTCAGCTGCAGATGTTTCCTAATTACTTGGGACATACTATAAATATAAGAATACGAGTTTTAGACCACTTCCATCAACGAACTCATCAGAATTATGGAAAGGTGTCAGAACAATATGACTACACTTTCATACATTTGTAAGAGGTTGACTAAACAAGAAACAAATGCGGAAGAGTTTCTTTTAGTATGGAGAGAAGAAAAATATGCTTTATGAAGAGGATGATGACACCTTGGGTACGCTGTGGTTGATTATCTGTGACATATGCAATTTTTTTGCTCTATGCAGTTTTGTACAATGGTCAGTCCCAAAAGGTTTACCATTGCTATACAGTATTTGCTTTTTGTTTCCAATATAACTGTACCAAGTTGATATCCAAATTTTAAATTATCTTTATCCATAACTACACTTGTTCTAATTCCACACATTCCGATCAGTTACATCAGTAATATGCAAGATGATGGGAAAATACAATATGTTTTCTCTGATACGTGTACTATATAGAGATGTATGTAGGTCAACACTGTAAACGCATAGTACGAGTACCTGATACACTTCCAGTCAAAGAATGTATCGATCACTAGTTTCTGATAGCTATAACTTGTATTCATGACGTATCAGTTTTGCTGAACTAAAATATAACGTTTAGGCAACGAGGTAATTATTTTAACTACAAAAAGTTCAAGGAAAAGAACTGTCTTACTCTTTCTGAATGGCTTGGATTCGTGTATTTGAAAATATTATTGTGACTGCGCGCGCAGAACATATAATAATGTTCCTACGGACCTGCGGTGCGAGCACCTCCCGGCTTATCTACCTGCCGCGGGTTAGGCTAATGGCCAGTCCCTTTCTGGAACAAAGGGCGCTTGGAACAATAGCCATTGTGTGCCAATTCCACTCTCCAGAGGTTTCCTTTTGGCCCTTTCTGGTAGGTTCTCGTTCTCGAAAGTTCCACTTTGTATGCGAGGACTGTATAAGGGATTGCTGTCGGCAGGACGATTGAAATCAGTCGATTAAAATTGAATTTAATTTTTATGGACGCTCTTTAACCACCATGGTTCTTAGCGTTCAATTATATATTGGACATGAAAGACAGGAAATTTTGCTCAGGACCCTTTTCATAAGGCTTGAGGTTCTTTTACGTGCCGTAAATCTACGACACTGAACCAACGGCTTTACTTTTCTTCCAAAGGAAGCTATGCTAAGGATTTTTAAGCCCGAAAAAAATCCATCACCCTTACCTGGGTTTGAACCCGCGATCTCAGAAACTATTGTACCGCTAGACCAAGGAGGATGCTTTTCAATCGATTTGAGTTATGTTAGAACGGACGGCGCAAGTGGGCAGTGATTTGAATTGTAACTTAGTAGTTAGTTGTGAGTCGTGCAGTTCTGCAATTCAGTTGTGATTTGATTAGGCGGATCGGTTGTATTGTGTTCCGAGTGCGTACCAAAGTGACTCAAGTGTAACGTCTGTGTTACGTTGAGTGCCTAGCGATAAATAAAGTGTGTTTTCGCAGTAACTGGTGTTCTCATTTGTTAGATTAGTGTCAGGAGTGGGATAAAAAAGCCACGATGGAGGAAATGTATAAAACATTGTTGGCGAAAATGGAGAAGATGCAGTCGGAAATGAAATCCGGAATGAGAAGATGGAGACGAAAATGGAATCCGGGATGGAGAAGATAGAGACAAAAATGCAATCCGGGATGGAGAAGATTGAAATAATGGGAAGTGAAATAACAACAGTGAATTCTGCAATGGAGAAGATGCAGACAGAAATAAAGAGTGCTAAGGAAGAAATGAAGGGTTTAAGGGAAGGAAAGAGGACAGAAATGTCCAAGATGAAGGCGGAAATATCGATTAGGTTTATTGACGAACAGATGGTCAGCATGAAGAAAGACGTGGAAGATCTCGGCGAAAGGTGAAAACCTTGACCAACGCGAAAATGCCGTGAAGGACTTCGGGGATCGGCTTAGGGTCCTGGAAGGAAGACCAGCGCCAAGGAACCGAACGCTATGGTGGAAAAAATGCATAGCGAAAGACTAAAGGACTTGAAGGTCGAGACGCCAGGACGCCAAACGATATCCACGCGTATCAAGACACCCAAATACGACGGAACCTCGTTTTCGAAGTCTTCCACCGACAATTCGCCGCCGTTGTCAAGCGATAGTCAGCAGAGGAGGAAGTCAGCCTCCAGGGACGGACAGCAGAAATTCTGAATGCGATTCCAATGTCGGCGAAGCCCGGAGACTTTTGGGAGGCCTTCAACAACCGGTTCGGGAATCATCGCTCAGCTTCGGCCTATCGTGGTCAACTTAAGTCAAAGCTGCAACAGCCAGAGCAGACACCGCATGAATTCGCCCTCGCGGTTGATCAGCTCGTAAATAAAGCTTTACTGGACCTCGCACCCAGTTACATATCACAGGAAGCTACCTACAGCTTTGTCGACGGGTTGCGTAACGCCGAGATAGTGAGTGTCTGATGTTCGGCGACTGTAAGGCCATCTACGAGGCGCTAACGGCCGCGTTGAGGATGGAGGCAGCCAAGGTAATAGCGGCACCTACCTCGAAGACCAGGTGCATTCGATGCGGCGGGCACAGACGATCAACATAAGGACGTCGACGAAGATTTTCAGGCGGTGAGTGTTGGGGGTGTGGCCAGCCAGGACACCTAGTAAAGGACTGCCCACACCAAGCCGACGAGCAGGCGGGAAACGAATAAACACCGGCCTGGCAGGGGACACGTCATGGTCATGTTCACCACCCAATCGAGTGACGCTGCGTGACTGGTGCAGAAAAATGGATGACAACCTCGTCGCGGATGGCTGGATACGAGGGAAGCCTTTCCGGGTGTTAGTTCACACAGGTACAGCCGTGACCGTAATAAGATCTGACGTGGTGATGGGCTTGCCGTCGAGGAAACCGCGTCGGCCCTACCAACTAGTGACAGCATCCACCTTGCCAGTGGACAAAGCGGTCCTGATGGAGTTGATCCTGGGGCGGAGTATCGTAAGGCCGTGGGTTTTCATCGCGGGGGTGACTGAAGATGTGCTACTGTCACTGGATGCCCCCAAAAGCCACGAAGCGACAGTCGACATCGGCAGGAGTGTCTTGATACTCCGCCGAGGCGAGGTGACGCTACGGAGCCCCAATGAACATCCAGCGATCTGCAGGTTGGTCCTGACGGTGGAAGTGATTGTTCCAGCAAGAAGCGAGGTGGTGGTGACGGCGCGTCTGGAAGTCCAGCGCTCAGGGATCCTGGTTTTGGGCCGGAGGATGGATTATGCGTCGCCAGGACATTGCTGTCTTGCCGAAAGGAAGTGCCAGTTCGACTGCTATATCCATCGGATACTGAGCAGGTCACAGAGGCCGGAACGGGGTTAGGGGAATGCGGGTTAGCTGCAAGTGTAGCGCCGTGCGACGAACCCAAGGATCCAGAACCGTCTCAAGATCTGGGGCCCCAGCCGGAAGACCTGTTGAAGAGGACGGCCGAACATCTGACCGCGGCACAACTGAAGAAGGTCCGGCACTTTCTTACGCAATTCCAGTTCGCTTTCAACCAAGGTGACGGCAATTATAGCGGCACTGACCGAGTACTCTTTTACATCGGCACCGCAGACAGCTAGTATATCCGGCAACAACCAACACGTGTTCCTCTGGCAAATCAAGCAGAGGTACGAGACATGCTGGAGGACACAAATTCTAGGGCATCATAGAAGAGTCTGACAGCCCTTCGTATTCCCGTGTGGTCTTGGTGAAGAAGACGAACGCCGAGCTACGCTTCCACGTGGACTATAGGGAGTTGAACGCTGTCACCTGAAAGGACTGTTTTCCCTTACCCCGGACTGAGGACACCCTGAACACTCTTGCTGGCGCCCAGTGGTTCTCGACCTTAGACCTGAAATCGGAAAATTGGCAAGTGGCTCTGGACGCCAGAAACAAGGGAAATACCACATCATTCACAGAATAAGGGGTTTGGCAGTTTACAATTATGCCATTTGGCCTCTACAAGTGCCAGTCACTTTCCAGAGCCTGATGGAATCCGCGATGAGGGGAATGACCTACGACGCCTGCCTGATGTAATTCGGCATCATCGTCATTGGCAGAGCTTTCGAAGATCATCTAGAGAACCCGACCAACGTATTACAGAGACTACAAGCAGCTAAACTGAAACTAAACTTGAAGAGGTGCCAACTCTTCAGCAAGGAGGTTAGCTACTTGGGCCACATAATCTCAACAACTGGGGTGGCCACGGAACCGGAGAAGGCTCGGGCAGTGAGAGATTGGCCTCACCCGAAAGATAAACGAGAGTTGCGCAGTTTTCTGGGTCTGTAAACTACTACCGCCGGGTCGTCAGAGGCTTCTGCAACATCGCGTAGCCCCTCATCCGTCTGACGGAAGAACACCGGTCTTACAAGTAGACAGCAAAGACTGAGGACACGTTTCAGACGGTTAAGTCTGCACTTTGCAGTGATCCCATTTTAGGAGGTTCTCCACAACCGGGCGGCAATTTTATTGTGGTCGTCGACGCCAGCGACAGTGGAATTGGAGGCGTGTTATCCCAGGTCCAGGATTAGCAGGAGCGAGTAATAGCGTACTACAGCAATACTATTTCCAAGGTGTTACTTGATGGGAGCTCCTAGCAGTTCTGAAGTCACTGGAACACTTCCATAAGTACATGTACAGTCAGTCATTCCACCTAAGACCTAACCACTCCGCTCTCACCTGGCTCTTGAGCTTTCAGAACCTGTAGGGCCAGACAGCCCGTTGAGCCCAGAGGCTTCAGGAATACAACCTCACACCAGAGCGTCGGAGCGGAAGGAACTATCCCAATACAGATGTCCTTCATGGAGATCCTGCCCGGAGGAGTGCTTCCAATGCACCTGGGTGGAGGAGAAGGAACGTTCCGCAGCTATCCGTGTGATTTCAGCGGTACCTGCAGGTGGATGGGATAGCGCAGGCTTAAGGAGGGAGCTGTTGGCGGACGCCGACAAGAGACAGTTCCTGGGAGAAGCGGAGGAAGGAACTAGGCCGAGCTGGAGGACATTGAACACAGGAGTGTGTTTATAAGTCCTTGGTTCAATGGGACTTACTGAAGACCAAGGAAGGTATGTTGTTCAGAGTATGGGAGCCACCGACGAAGAGCCACCGGGATGACTCGAAGAGAGCAATTGGTCCTTAATGCAAGTAAGGTGCCGGAAGTCCTGGAGGAATTACATGTGAGGGCTTCAGGAGGAAATCTTGGATCCAACCAAGCGATTGAGAAGCTCCGACAAAGGTACTATTGGTTCAGACTACGGACGAACGCTGAGAGGCGGTTCCGCCAATGGCATGTGTATGCGGCAAGCCACGGCCAACAGAATAGGAACGGGTCGCATGTAGCAGTGTAATGTGGGAGCACCATTCGAAAGCGTCGCCATCGATATAGCGGGAGCCTTCCCAGTGTCTGACAGGGGTAACAAGTATCTGTTGGTTGTCATTGATTACTTCAAGTGGTGGGAGGTATACGCCATTTCTAATCAGGAGGCCAAGACTATCACGGACTGCCTAGTAAAAGTAGTTTTCTGCCGATTTTGGCTACCGATAGAGCTACACAGCAATCGGGGCACAAGCTTCCAGTCGAACCTAATGAGGGAAGCGCTGGAGAAAGTTGGAGTGCACAAGATACGTACAACGCCTTTCCACCCGTAGTCAGACGTCATGGTCGGGCGATACATCAAAACCCTAGAAGAGCACCTGAAGAAGATCGTGGATAATAGCCAGAGGGACTAGGATGTTAGCGCGCTAATTTTCTTGCTGGCCTACAGCTCGTCGACTCACGACACTACCGGTTTGACACCAGCTAGCTTAATCTTCGGCAGAGAGCTGCGTCTTCCGTGCGACCTGATGTTTGGGTTCCCCCTGGGGCGGAACAATCAGCAATCGACTATATGGAGAACCTCGTGGACTGTCTTCCATTCGTGTACGAGATGGCCCGTCAACATATCCAGATAGCGAGCGATCGGGTGAAAACCCGCCACGACTGCCAGGCCAGCAGCGAAGGTTTCCAGCAAGGTGATTTGGTGTAGCTGTATTGCCCTACCCGGACCAAGAGGCGTTGCCCCAAGCTCCAACAGCCATGGCAAGGACCGTACCGCGTGGTGAAGGGCATCATTGATGCAGTCTACCGCATCCAGAGGCTGCTCTGAGGGAATATGCTGGTGGTATACATAGACCACCTAGCCCGCTACGACAGTACTGTTCGGAAAGCCCAGCCCTTAGGTGGGAGCAGTGCGATAGTGCGCGCTATGTTCCTGCGAACCGGCGGTTCGAGCGCCTCCCTACCGATCTACCTGTCGCGGTTTAGGCTAATAGCCAGTCCTTCTCTAGAACAATGGGTACTTGTAACTACAGCCATTGTGTGCCACTTCCACGCTCCAGAGTATTCCTTTTGGCCCTTCTGGGAGACTCTCGTTCTCGAAAGTTCCGCTTTTTATGCAACGCCTATATGTCCTGCTGTCGGCAGGACAAGTCATTATTAAATTCAGTCGAGTTGAGTTCTGTTAGAGACGTCAGTGCAGCTTAATTGTGGGTTGTAGCTCATTCGTCAGTTGCGAGTCGAGCAGTTCAGCAGTTCAATTGTGGTTTGATTCGAGGGATCGGTTGTGTTGTGTTCCGAGTGTGTGGCAAAGTGACTCAAGTGTAACGTGTGTGTTACATTGAATGCCTAGTGATAAATAGTGTACTTTCGCTGCAGCAGAATGTGTTCTCATTTGTTACAATATGTTATTTCCTTATCAGTTGAATGACGACGCCCACGATGTGCAACATTGTTGAAACGTTTATTCGACATGCATAATAGTTTTCTGGTGTTTCCAAACGGTAGATCTGGAAGTTCGTCATTGTCACTGACATGTAAAGTTGTCAAAATGAAATCCAACCTGTCTCTTGATATCATACAAGAAATAAGTTCACTCCGGTTTTTGTTATCTCCTTGCCAGCACATTTTTCTTCTTTGACCAATGCTACGAACACAAGCATTTCGTTTTCATCGCAGTCACCTAATCTGTTTCGTTTAACAGCGTACTGATTGGTTTAACTATCATTTTAATGATCTGGTGAAAAAAAATACTTTACTGTCTGAAAGAGAATGTACTCAATAAGGGCCAAATGGTAGGTCATACAAGAAAATCATGTTTAATTCAAAACGCACATAATCTTTTTCATATTTTATTTTATCCTTGGAAAGTGCCGCAGCTTGAGATCGAAGATTTTCGAAACAGATTCTTTACTAATCTGGCTATGAGAATAGTCTAAATTCACCCTCATGTGGTACTTAGATATTTCTGTAGGGTACTCACCATCTAAACTTCCAATGTATGAACCACTTTCCAAATGTATACTACTGAGTTGAATTTGTAGCGGTTTGTCTTCGGAAGCAGAATCTTCATCAGTTACATAATGACTTATAATCAGTAGTGAGAAATGATGCCACGATCTGCACGATTATTGTAAATATCATCATTTAAATATTTAATAAAGTGCAAGCTCCTTCCTGTATCTAAGAAACGTTACGTTATATGATCCTTGAAGTCCTGGAAGAATATATAAAACTAAAGACATCTCATTGCTCACATACATTGCGAATACTGTACACGAATAAGATGTAATAAACATTTAAGATGCTGTAACACCTCCTAGTGAAAAGTAAGGCATAATATGTGCATAACATAATCACCTATTCAAAACTATGCCCATTGCAATGCATCCATTATAACACGTCCTTCTTTTGGAACCTCACTTAGCAGACAAAACTAGCAGAAAAATGCCTGTCTGCAAAAATCTACAATATAAAGTTTACTATGGCTCTTTTTAATCATTGGCTTTAGAGACATGGTGAATAAACCCATTTAGTATTCTTCTAATTGATGCACAACATGCTTTCATTTGTACGTCAGTTTCAAGTAGGTTCAATAAAAATATGAAAGTTTTGGAGGTTAATGCCATTTAGTTAATGTTTCAATACAGGTATTGTTTAACTCATTTTATTATATTTCGCTATAAAATACCCCTTTTACTTTGTTTTTCTCACTGAATGTTTCAACGAGTAGCTACACTGTTTTGCATTTTAATGGCTATAGGGTACTGTTGCTATTTTGTTTTTATATTAAGTCCAAAATAGGCAACGTTAAAATATTATTTGTTTTTATTCCTTCACTCAAAATGAAACAGGTTTATTTAGGTTTATGCGGTTATCATTAAACATTTTCTGAAAATACAGGAAAGACGTGTGTTGGTAATCAAACACAACTTAACAAAATTAAGTGGTTTCCGTATTACTGCGTCACCCGGGAGAGAGCGCGTTCCACTCTGCCGTGGGATTCGACATACCGTCAAGTCCGATTTTTCACCCACCTAACAGAAATCGCCTTGGCCAAATGTCTCTGAATTTCTAAGCATTTTTCTATAAACTTACGAAAGAAGAAGACTATTTATACTTGCCAACCTACCGCCTACCCATCTACCTACTACCTATATACTCATCGGACTGAAAGTGTGAATACACAGTCCCAATACATGTTTAGCTTTCTACTATTATAATTCATACTTGAACACTTGTCATTATTTCAGACTGGACTGACTGACGGTAGTGACATAGTACTTCCTATTCAAGTCGGTCGTTTTTGTGCAGGCGTCACAGGCAGCAGTGATGAGGAAGGCATTGAATGATGTCTCAAACGGAATCAGCAGTTCGAAAATACACACTGATATTATTCCATGAAGATAACGCATTTCAATCTTCTTATATATTAATTTCGTATAATGAAAACGTGCGTTAGAGCTCTTATTACCACTATTTCTTTCCTATTTCTAAGTTCCTGCTCACCGACTTATCTTTAATAAAACCATATCGAGGTGTATAAACGTTACTTATAGTTCTGATAACTTTATTTCCTAATAAGTAAATTGTTTTCAATTTCTAAATGAATTTACTGGTTTTATTTCATTCCGAATAAGCGATGGAAAGAATAGTGCGGGTGTTATTTAGAAAAAGCTGACGGCGTAATATTTTAAACAAATTTGTTTATAATTCCCAGATATATTTATATTGCATCTGCTAGAGAAACTACCGTAACAACATCACAGCATGTGGTCGTCTAAAAATATAGAAATTCTATACTCGTATTATCTTGACGGAAAACGATGATACCACGATATAGCATTACTGTCATCGCTGTCAAATCCGACGGTCGAGTAGGCCACAGCATAGGTTCATGAAACCCATTCTATCTTCCAGGATAGGTGTGATCAAGATACTCTTTCCATTCGTTTATAATGGCGTTCCGATGCGCCGTTCAGCTGTTCAAACTTAAAAGTTCAGTGTAATAGGCACATACTCCAGTATTCTTTCCGATCTTAGCTTCATCAGCAGGAAGAGTCGAAATTTCTTGCCGCTTACAAGATGCCAAAGGAATTAAGATCCGATGACTTGATCTCCGGGAATCCCACATCGTACATTAGGTGGTGTGGATAAAACTGAAATGCATCTAGCGTCTCACAAAACTAAAATCCTACTCACTGTCAGTTGGGTAAAAGCTTTCTGTCTCAGGTGTAATCGAAGTGCGCTGAGGCAGAGTTTCGATGGAATTGCACTAACAATCTGCGTCCCACAAGAAGTAAAGGAAAAGAAGTTATTTGGATAAAGTTTAGCTCGGTCTCACAAGGACAAGCTTCATCTCAAAATTATTTGAGCCACCCCAATAGGTGTGTCGACATTCATGACTGAAGCATAAAACATGGAGGGTAGAATTCATGATGCATGAAAGAAGAAGAAATGTATATAAAGTTCGCAGAGAATCATATTTAAGTAACTATAACAAGCTTATCGTTTTGTAAGACAGAATGTGCTGTGACTTGAACGCGCTTTTTAGTTTCGAGCTATGAAATTGATGATGGAGCTTAGAGTGCTGACGAAAAACTGAAAATATTTTTGAGGAACATAGGTGACCCAGAATTCCAAAGTGATGTTGCAGCAGGGCATGTGCTACCGTTTGGCAGTTTACTCAGAAAATCGTGAATCAAGCTGAAGGTTGGATTAATGTTCGATCAATAGAAGAGTTGGTGGAAAACAAAATGCTAAAACAGATTGTCACGTAAGATAAATATTTCCTCATACTATGTATAGGAGCATCAGACTGTACCCACATACAAACAAAATAACATAGACACATGTTGAGGAGCGTGTCAACAGAAAATACGTTACAATTATAATATAGGTTCAAGTAACGTGTACAGCAAGGGAGTCTCGTTGGTCTGGTTCAGCGCACGATGCAACTCTTTGAAGGAATTCAGATGTGTGCAGAATGATGGCGGGGAACCTTGCGAACGTCCTTGTCTCTGTTACACAGGATACGGTATTGCACCTTGGGTATGAGGCCTTATCAATTTGTAGCCCTCCCCTACAAAGGGCCTACAATAGTTTTATCTCAAATGAAGGGGTTATAATCCAGAGCTATTTTGGTCAACTTTCAATTCTTCAGCGAAAGGTACGTTTAGCCACATACAGAATACCATGAGTTATATTCAGCTGCGCTATGGTTTATAACGCCACAGAATATCGTCAAAATATTATTAATACGAAGCTGAAGGAGAAAATGCTGATAGACTGGTAGGAGGGGAGAATATCCTCCAAGAGTGAGGTAGAGAGGACAGGAAAGAAAAGACTCAGTTGAAGGGATAATACGTTGTTGGTAGGTAATTAAGAATTTTTATTTTAATGCTTAACGGTATATAATGGTTTCAAAAGCAAAACGTGCATTCAAGATTGAGAAAGAAGCAGCATCAGCAACTACAAATTTGGGTAGTACTGTTCTTCAATAGCCGCACTATTCCGCTTTCTAGCAACCTTTTGCCACAAAAGCTTTTTCTAATTTCAAGTCCTACAGTGTTCGTCGCTTTTTGATTTCTTTGCCTTCTAGTTGCAGCAGTCTTTCGCTTGGATATTTCACTTTCCTGTATCTTTAAAAGAACATACCTCTCTAGATCTTGAAAGCAGAGCGCATGTGTAACTTCAGTTTCCAATTCATCTAACAACAGCTTCTTCTGCCTTGGTCCTGCAGTAGTATAAGTCCCGGATGAGCCAATTGGATTAACGATAATCCTGCCGCTAGGGGCGCTAGTGTCGCCGCGAGCGACGGCGGTAAGTTTGAAAAGCGCCATGAGCGGAAGGATTATCGTTATTGCAATTGGTTCATCCGGGACGAGATAAAAGAATTAAGGATTAGGGAAAGATGAACGAAAAACAGGAAGAGACGTGGAGTGTTTTGATTGGTAAAAATAAGGCGAAATGTGATTGGTTCGTTAATTCGGGTGGAAGATGAAGGAAGGAAGATAAAAGAGTATGGAGGACACGTGATGGAGAGGAGCGGGGTGGCGAGGTGTTGTCTGTGCGGAGGTCGGGACTGAAGGAGGGAAAAGATGGCGAACGAGGGATAAAAAGTATAACAGAAAGTGACGTGTGAAGTTGTGATTGGTGGGAATAAGAAGTGATGTTATTGGTGGAAAGGAACAAATGAAAGTTGTTGATTGGTAAGAATAAGAGAGATTATGATTGGTGGAAAGAAAAATGTGTGGGAGTGGGGTATGTTGGAGGTGATGGGAAAGGTAAGTTTTCCTACCAACAAGATTTGCAAAAGCCTCTCCAGAACTCATCAGCAATTTTTGAACGTTGGATGGTAGTTTTCTTTAGTGGATAGAGAGATGGGGCGATATGAGATGCGGTGGCGAAAATGGGAACTAAACAAGATGGCGGAGACAAGAGGTCTAAGGACGAGGAAATTTCGAGGTTAGTGGTCCACATGGCGGACGCAAGAGGTGGGGGCAAGGAGACGCGGTGGTGAGAATGGGAACTAAAAAAGATGGCGGAAGCAAGAGCTTAGAAGAGCAGATTTTGAGGTTAAAATAGTGGGAACTAAAAATGGTCGGAGGGTCGGCGACAAGGAGATGCGGTGGCCAACGTGAGAACTAAACAAGATAGCGGACGCAAGAGGAGGGTAAGGAGATTTGAGGTTAAGATTTTTAGGTTAAAACAGGACGTAAGCATGGGAACGGAATCTAAGATGGCGAAGGCAATGGTGTGGACGAGGAGATGTGAGGCGCGGTGGCGAAAATGGGAACTAAACAAGATGACGAAACAAAAAGCCTAAGGACGTGGAGATTTCGAGGTTAGTGGTCAACATGGCGGTCGCAAGAGGTGGGGGGCAAGGAGATTTGAGGTTAAGATTTTTAGGTTAAAACAGGACGTAAGAAGGGGAACTAAATCCAAGATGGCGGAGGCAAGGGTGGGACTAGGAGATGTGAGGCGCGGTGGTAAAAATGGGAACTAAACAAGGTGGCGGAGGCATGAAGTTCAGGTTAAAAATATGAGGTAAACGTGGAGAACTTAAACCAAGATGGCGGTGGCGTAGTGGTGAAAATGGGAACTAAACAAAATGGCGGAGGCAAGAAGTCGAGGGACGAAGAGATTTGAGGTTAGGGTCAACATGCGAAAGATGTCGAACGCAACAGATGGTGACGAGGAGATAGAATTGAGGATTAGGGAAAGATGAAGGAAAAACAGGAAGTGACGTGGAGGGTTTTGATTGGTAAAAATAAGACGAAATGTGATTGGTTCGTTAATTCGGGTGGAAGATGAAGGAAGGAAGATAAAAGAGTATGGAGGACACGTGATGGAGAGGAGCGGAGCGGCGAGGTGTTGTCTGTGCGGAGGTCGGGACTGAAAGAGGGAAAAGATGGCGAACGAGGGATAAAAAGTATATCAGAAAGTGACGTGTGAAGTTGTGATTGGTGGGAATAAGAAGTGATGTTATTGGTGGAAAGGAACAAATGAAAGTTGTTGATTGGTAAGAATAAGAGAGATTATGATTGGTGGAAAGAAAAATGTGTGGGAGTGGGGTATGTTGGAGGTGATGGGAAAGGTAAGTTTTCCTACCAACAAGATTTGCAAAAGCCTCTCCAGAACTCATCAGCAATTTTTGAACGTTGGATGATAGTTTTCTTGAGTGGATAGAGAGATGGGGTGCTATGAGACGCGGTGGCGAAAATGGGAACTAAACAAGATGGCGGAGACAAGAGGTCGAAGGACGAGGAAATTTCGAGGTTAGTGGTCAACATGGCGGTCGCAAGAGGTGGGGGCAAGGAGACGCGGTGGTGAGAATGGGAACTAAAAGAAGATGACGGAAGTAAGAGCTTAGAAGAGCAGATTTTGAGGTTAAAATAGTGGGAACTAAAAATGGTGGAGGGTCGACGACAAGGAGATGCGGTGGCCAACGTGAGAACTAAACAAGATGGCGGACGCAAGAGGAGGTTAAGGAGATTTGAGGTTACAGTACCAAAACACCAAAGGATATATTCCTACGCCAAGCAGGCCCGCAAAATGATTATGCGTGTGGTACTTACCTCTTACTGGTGTTGATGCGTCACCAAAAGCGCAGCAGCTTCACGCGACGCGAAAAAATAAAAGCAAACTGTTTTTGAAAATGCTTAACCAGCTTTAAGATCAACCAACATCACTACACACTGATATACCTAGGTTTTTTAAAGCGGTACAGACGCCCTTTGCACAGACGTAATTTAACTATACCAAAAACCTGGTACTGGACCATCGTAATGGTCGCTAGCGTACGTAGGAGCAGGGTTCTCATTGCCGGTCGAAAGCGGTCAAAAAAGTGTACGACGCAGGTGTTCACAGTAGCTACTGTCGAGTCAACCGTCGAGATGTGAATGAACGAAATCTGTTCTTGCCGGCAATCTGGCTCGGAGATGTGAGGAGCGGTGGCAAAATGGGAACTAAACAAGATGGCGGAGACAAGAAGTCAAGAACGAGGGGATTTGAGGTTAGTGGTCAATATGGCAGACGCAAGAGTGGTAATCAGCAGTCGATAGGCGTCACGATATGCCCGCTGCGATTAAAGAGCTGCAAACTGCGCGATAACTTGAAAAATATTGCCCGTGGTGACGTATTGCGCGGCGCGCGCGTTTGCCGTAAACCGTTACAGTTGCCATACTTATATTATCCGTCTTTTTTTTAAAAAAAAATAACTAGTTTTTCGGGGTTTTCTCTGGTTGGTAGACGAATGCAAGCTATGTCTGCTTTTTTCATAGTTTTTCCCTGGTCCGTAGGCGTTTGCTGAAGCGGTTGCCGAAGTTCTTTCTATTTTTGGTGGTTTTCCCAGTTTTTTCGTGGTTTTCCCTGGTCGGTAGGCAATTGTTTAGGTTCTTTCTCGTATTTCGCGGTTTTCCCCTGTTGGCGGGATGTAGCTCAGTGTGTGCGTGTGCGCACACACACACGCACGCTCTCATACATTCGCTCACAAAGCTCTTTCTATTTTGGGGTTTTCCCTCGTTTGTTGACGACTGCAAGCTCTTTCTGATTTTTCATAGGTTATCCCTGGTTGGTAGGCGTTTGCTGTAGTGGTTGACGAAGGCCTTTCTAATTTTCGTGGTTTTTCAGGTTTTTCGTTATGTCCCTGTCCGGTAGGCAAATGATGAAGTTTTCCCTTGTCGGCGCACGGATACTAGGCACATACTCGCACACACACACATTCACACACACATACATTCGCTCACAAACTCTTTCTATTTTTCGGGCTTTTAAAAAATTAAATAGGCACACACACTATAATAGTAGCGTATAAAAAATTTAACAAACAAAATCCACACAATGACAAAATTGAAAATGTATGTATATTTTAACACAAAACGTTTGTAGACGAATGCAAGCTCTTTCTGCTTTTTCATAGGTTTTCCCTGGTTGGTAGGCGTTTGCTGTAGTGGTTGACGAAGCCCTTTCTAATTTTCATGGTTTTTCAGGTTTTTCGTGGTTGTCTCTGTCCGGTAGGCAAATGATGAAGTTTTCCCTTGTCGGCGCACAGATACTAGGCACATACTCGCACACACACATACATTCGCTCACAAACTCTTTCTATTTTTCGGGTTTTTAAAAAATTAAATAGGCACACACACACACGCACACACACACACTATAATAGTAGCGTATAAAAAAATTAACAAACAAAATCCACACAATGACAAATTTGAAAATGTATATATATATTTTAACACAAAAGTGTGCAGTGCAAAAGAAAATAAAAATTAAATAGGCACACACACACATTTAATAGTAGCGATACCGCTTGATAAGGCACAAATTGCACGTTGTTTGTTAGGGCAATGCATGATGAAAGTTGGCACACTGGGAAGTTGGTTCGCGCAGTTTTGCAGCTCTTTAATCGCGGCGGCCAATCGACTACTTCATCAGCATCCGTTCACACGGTCATTTTTCAAGTTATCGTGCAGTTTGCACGACGCGTACAGCACGTGCTTACCCGTATGATCGCCAAACACCGTCACAGTTGTCATAGCTTGTCGACTTATTTCATGTTCTTTTCAGCGCATTTCGTTTAGAGGTATTGTTTATTTGTTTTTCATGGCAATACGTTTTTGGCATAAGTTTTTTGCATTAATTTTATATAATGGATTGCGAAAATGGAAGTTTCTATTTGTATTTATGACAACTATGAAAATACAAGGAGAAGGACAGGCTTTTTCCACCTACCATGCTGTTGCTGATGGTGCGGTTGGCGGCCATATTCGACAGGGTGCGGTTGGCGGCCATAATCGACAGGGTGCGGTTGGCGGCCATATTCGACAGGGTGCGGTTGGCGGCCATATTCGACAGTTTATTGCAATGCGTGCAACAAGGGCACACAGCCACTTGTTGCTCGCGTCGAAAGTTTGTGCGTGATTTTTCTCAGATTTTATGCACCGCACATCACAAAATCACTACACACGCCACTGATAGTTTTAAATATTTGACACTGATGTTGAAGTTGTGGCGGGGCACTGTTTTAACTCCACACGCACGTAATAAATCGCATAGCCGTGCGGAAATACTTACCTTTCAGCGAAAAGCGCTACTGGGAGTGCAAGCTCAACCACTATTAGCAACATGTACCAAGCGTTATAGTTCTGCTCGCGTTAGTCTTTCCTCCTACGATGTCGTTGTTGATGGTGCGGTTGGCGGCCATATTTGACAGTTTATTGCTATGCGTGCAACAAGGGCACACATCCACTTGTTGCTCGCGTCGAAAGTTTGTGCGTGATTTTTCTCAGCTTTTATGCACAGCACAACACAAAATCACTACACACGACACTGATAGTTTTAAATATTTGACACTGATGTTGAAGTTGAGGCATGGTACTGTTTTTAACTCCACACGCACTTAATAAATCACATAACCGTGCGGAAATACTTAACCTTCCGCGAAAAGCGCTAGTGGGAGTGCAAGCTCAACCACTATTAGCAACATGTAGCAAGCGTTATAGTTCTGCTCACGTTAGTATCGGAGAAAACAGTGAAACGAGCGATTCTCATGTGCAGCGGAAGCAGCAGTACGTGAATGACCGTGTGCTGATGAAGCAGTCGATGTGCGTTACAATATGGCAGCCGCGGTTAAAGAAATGCAAACTGCGCGATAACTTGAAAAATGACCTGAGAACGGGTGCTGATAAAGCAGCCGCGTTTAAAGAGCTGCAAACTGCGCGATAACTTTAAAAAAAATGGCCGTGCGAACGGATGCTCATCAGCGAGAAAATCTTTTAAATGCGGTTTTATGGTCGATGGTAGGGAAAAGTGCAGCGGTGGATGGATGGATGGTGTGACCGGAAGTGCACCGGAAATGACTGCGATTACAACTTGGCAAGTTGTGGCGAAGTAAGGCGTCAGGACTTTTAATGAGGCATTTAACTCGACGCGCATGCTGAAACTGCGGTTGCGATAAGCGAACTTATAAAAACCCAGTGCCAAGAGCAGCAGGCCGTAGTGAGAAACGGGAGCGATAGTGGATTTTGCTATAAAATCGTGCTATTTGACGTGATATAAGTTTTAGAGCAATACGCGCACATGTGCGGGTGACTTCATCGATCGGTATTGACCATCGCCCTAGTGATAGCAGAACATACGCCACAGCAGTTGTTCCCAGAGTGTTAAAGCCGAGAAAAATAGTTTAAAATAAAAACAAAATAGCAGCAGCACTTTTCAGGTAAAGAGCGATCGGTGCATTCGGTGGATAAGATGGAGCCGCAACCCGGGGGAAGTCGCGATGACACCTTGCAGCCTACGTTCGAAATTATAGGGCACAAGCAGAGAATGCTGCCAAAGCTTTTTTCCGGCTTTACAGAGTCGCAAATTACCGTAAACCCGGTCCCTAGGGATGTTAACCCGGAGCAATGGGTATCGCATTTGTTTAACGATATTCTAAACTTTGCGAAAGAGAACCTGTTAGAAAACGAACCCGGATATTTAGGCATATCCATAACAAACGAAAAGGAGGCGTCTAAAGCCTTCAATATAAGCGTAAGGTGCGTAGAGCAATTGAATGCGGATGTCATTGTTCGAAGCATCGAAAAAGTAATGCAAAGTAACCAACAATTCTTGCTAAGCGGACCTCTTCATGTAACGTTTGTGTGGACCAAGGAGGTCTCGGGTTCGTGCCACCAACCTTGCGATGCCTGTAGGGACATTAAAGGCATTGTCGAAATAGCCAACAAAGACAACTTGTGTTTAGCAAGAGCCATTGTTGTAGTTAAATCCAAAGTGGATCGCGACGTCAACTATAATACGATGACGCGTTCCGACTATCTGCAAAAATCGAAGGCCGTAACCTTGTGTGCGAGCATCGGTCAAGGCCACGACAGCTGTACGATAGATGACGTCAGACGCTTTGACGCTGCGTTAAAGGGCTACGCTGTGACGGTGTTTGGCGATCATACGGGGAAGCACGTGCTGTACGCGTCGGATAAGAAATGCGATAAATACATCGACGTCATGCTCCACGCCGGGCACTTTAATGCTATCGTGAACCTTCAGAAGTGCTTTAAATGCAAATGGTATAGCCACCAGTGTCATTATCCCTCGGCACACAAAAAAGAATTTCATAGGTGCGACGTCAGGTGTGCTAAATGTCATCAGCAGTGCGATGCGCGATTTGACGCCTACATACGCTGCGCCGGGTGCAACAGAGATTTTAAGGGACCGACATGCTTTGCAAACCACTCGAAAAAGGCGTTTTTTACCCAAAGGCGCTGTCGGTGTGCGATGTAGAAAAGGTGTGCACGTCTTGCAATAAGCTCGTGAATGCGAGGCACAGAAAAACCGCGCACGAGTGCGGGGAAAAGTACTGCTATCATTGCAAGACACACGTGAATTCTAACCACATGTGCTATATGCAGCCGTATGCCGCAAAGAACAAAAGAAACCGGTACGTGTTTATGTTTATTGACTTTGAATGCACGCAAAACATTCCATATACCGACAAAAAGGACACATACGAGCATGTACCTAACTTGTGCGTGTTGTACCAAGCCTGCCCGCTCTGCATCGACGAACGCCACAAGACGGCATACTGTACCGAATGCGGTTGCAAAGAATGGGTGTTTATGGACGAGCCCGTGAAGCAGCTTTTCGAGCACATCGCGCAGGCGAGGTTCGAAGCCTGGGACGTCTACGTCGTGGCGCATAACCTCAGAGCTTACGACGGGCAGTTTTTATTAAAGTACATGGTGGTGCACTTAGACCGGGTGCCGGAGCTCATCATGAACGGGAGCAAGATCTACAGGATGAGGTACGGTGACGTCACATTTCTAGACTCGCTCAACTTCATACCCATGCCACTCTCCCTTTTTCCAAGTCCTTCGGATTGAAGGAATGCAAAGGTTATTTCCCGTATCTGTTTAACACGAAGGAAAACGAGCAGTACGTGGGTTCGATTCCCGACAAAAGGCATTACTGTCCGGAGGGCATGTCGGCGGAGGGTCGGAAAGCCTTCGAGCAGTGGCACGAAGAAAAGGCGTCCTCCGGGTACGTCTTCGACATGAGGGCGGAAATGGTGGCGTATTGCAAGATGGACGTATTTCTACTCAGTCAGGGAGTTTCCAAATTCAGAAGGGAATTCTTGGACGAGAACGGAATAGACCCGTTCAGACAATGCGTCACCATCGCGCAGGCGTGCATGTATGTGTATAGAAAGCGCTTCATGCCGCTTAAAAAAATTGCCCTCTTGCCAGCGGGCGGGTATCGACTAGCGGACCGGCAGTCTCGCGCCGCATGCATATGGCTAACTTGGCTAGAGATGCAAAACCGCATCGTCATCCAGCACGCCATGCGAGGACGCGAAGTTAAAATCGTGGGGCACAAGGTGGACAGTTACAGAGAGGCTGAACAAACCGCGTACTTTTTCCACGGCTGCTTTTACCACCGATGCAGGCGGTGCTTTCACAATCGCCATGCGGTGATATACAACTCGGGACACGAAACCATGGCCTCCAGGTTAGAGAGCACCGAGAAGTTCACTGCCAAGATCAAGGCCGCCGGCTACACCGTGGTGGAAATGTGGGAGTGCGAGTTCAACGCCGCGATGGAGTCCAACCAGGACCTCGCGCGCCACGCAAGGGACTTTGCGGTACCGGAACCCCTGAACCCCAGAGACGCCTTCTACGGAGGTCGCACCAACTGCACCAAGACGTACTGCGAGGCGAAGGGGGATACCAAGATCTACTACTACGACGTATGCAGCCTGTACCCGTACGTGAACAAGACGAAGCCCTACCACGCGGGCCATCCCAAGATCCACGTGGATCGATTCCTGCGTTTGGAAGACGTCGGGGGCGGTTTGGTGAAGTGCGAGGTTCTACCGCCGCAACGCCTGTACCACCCGGTGCTACCGGCGCGCATCGGCGGCAAGCTCATGTTCCCGCATTGCCGCGCTTGTGCGGAGGCGGAGAACCAACACGAGTGCCACCACGGAGAGCGCGAGAGGGCGTTGTCGGGTACCTGGGTGGTCGACGAGATGAAGGTCGCCCTGGAGGAGGGGTACCGCCTCTTCCGGGTCCACGAGATCTGGGAGTACTACGTGGTGCGGCACGAACCGACCACCGGAGCCAAGGGTCTCTTCGAGGACTACGTGAATCAGTTCTTGAAGATCAAGACCGAAGCCTCCGGCTGGCCCTTTGGATTGCGACGACCCTGACGCAAAGCAGCAGTACGTGGAGCAATTCTTCGAGCACGAAGGCGTCGCCCTGGATCCCCGGGCCATCGCCATAAAACCCGGCAGGCGGGAGCTGGCCAAGCTGATGCTCAACAGCTTCTGGGGCAAACTGGGGCAGAGGGAAAACCTCCCCACGTGCGAGCTGGTGGACCGGTACGACCGCCTCCTGGAGCTGCTTAACGACCCTGGCGTGGAAGTGCAGACCTACGTGCCCGTCACCGACCGGATAATGTACGCGGTGTGGAGGTACTGCGATCAGCGCCGCAAGGTCAACCCCACCGCCAACGCCGTCCTGGCGGCCTACACCACGGCTCACGCGCGCCTGGTGCTCTTCTCCTACCTCAAGAGGCTGGGAGAACGGGTCTGCTACTTCGACACCGATTCCGTCGTCGTCGCCGCCGCTCCGGGTGACTGGACGCCGTCCGTTGGACGCCTCCTGGGGGACATGACGGACGAGCTGGAGAAGTACGGGCGGGGCTCTTACATCGCCCGGTTCGCCTCCACGGGGCCCAAGAGCTACTGCATTTAGATCGTTTCCCCCGAGACGGGCAAGACCTTCTCGGTGTGCAAGGTGAAGGGGATCACGCTCAATTCGGGCAACCTGGAGCTGGTGAACGCCGAGGTGATTCGCGACGTGGTGCTGAGGGACAACGACCGTGCGGTGAAGCTGGCGGGCACGCAGATTTCGCGGAAACCGTCTTGGACGGTCGTCACCGAACCCAGCTCGAAGACGTTTAGGATGGTGGTCAACAAGCGCGTTCTCGCCGGCGATCACGATTCCTATCTCTACGGGTTCAAGAGGAACGCATAAATGAGACGTCTAGAGCCGCGCCAAAGTCATTTCGAACCGGGCGCCCCTGAGGAGACGATGCCCGGTCCCCGAGACCTGGGGCGATTCGAGTTTCCCAGCACGATGCTCGTGGCGGGGCCGTCGCGCTGCGGGAAGTCGACCTTCGTGAAAAACCTGTTACGCCACGAACACCGGATGTTCGACGTGCGCCCCAGGAGGGTGCTGTGGTGCCACCCTCCGGAGTATTCGCCGAGACTCGAACCCTCGGCTCTGGGTTGCGAGACCCACGCGGGCATGCCCGAACTTGCTTCGGTGGGCGAGAACGACCTCGTCGTCCTCGACGATCTGATGCTGGAGGGGGGCGGGAAGGACGTGTCCAATTTTTTCACCAGAGACTCCCATCACAAGCGCTTCGGCATCGTCTACATCCTGCAGAATGTGTTTCCGCAGGGTCAGAAATATCGCAACATCTCTCTGAATGCAAAGTACGTCGTGGTCTTCAAGAACAACCGGGACAAGATGCAGATCGAGAGACTGTGCCAGCAGATCGAACCCAGGAACTCTAGGTTTCTCTTGGAGGCCTTGGAGAAGGCCACCGAACGCCCTCACGGGTATCTCGTGTTGGACTGCACTCAGTACCCGCCCGCCCGATACAGGTATCGAACCGGCGTGCTGCCGGGGGAAAACCTCTCTTATTTCGTACCCAACTGAGACCGCCGAGAGGACTCGGGTTCGTTTCGTTCTATATTATCACGGCAGGGTCTTACCCAACTGAGGCCATTGATTTTGAATAAAAAGTACCACTTTGGGAGCGAACGTCATTATCGCGCAAGCATGGCTAGAGGTAGGTTAAGGCTTGCGACGCTGACCAGTCCTCGCATAGCGAGAGAGCACGGTAATTTACGGCTCTGGCCAAGGCGAAGGCCCCTCTGCGCAAAAAGTAGTTTAAAAATGCCGATGGCGATCTGATCAAGGCCATTAGCGAATGTATGCTCAACGTGTGCAGAGGTCACGTGCAACTTCCCGCAAAGTGCTTGGGTCGCCTAAAGAAGCACAAGGCTTCTTGGAGGAAGTTGACAGATAAACGGCTTCCTCTGAAGAAGAAGAAGAGCATCTTGGTTCCAAAAGGAGGTTTTTTGCCGGCATTTCTCCTACCCGTCTTGGCTTCGCTTGGCGGCGCGCTTGTGTCGAAATTAACAGGATGAAGTACGGCAAGCAGATCCTCGTTGCACCGCAGCCAAAGACCGTCGATAAGCTTCACGCTATAGACCGCACCATATCCAGATTGGCTAAAGAAATTCAGAACCTGCAGAGCGCAAAGCTCTCTGCCGACGAAAAGTGGCGGCTCGTAAAATATAAATTGGACAACTACCTCGATCTCGTGGCACAAGTCAGAAAGCCCTTCCTCGGCGACGACGACGACGACGACGATTACGAAGGCGTGTACGAACGCGTGCCGGTGAAGCAGGAGGTCGAACCCCGAACCATAAAGGTCAACCTCCTCTTGCCTCGCAAAAAGAAGAGGGCAAACCGTGCCACTCCGAAAAAGAAATCGAAATCGCCTTCCGCGTCGTACCATTTTCGCAAACGCGTCTGGCAACCCCTGTACAAGTAAAGCATGAAGAAATGGAAGGCGCTAAGGCGATACTATGCCAAACCGGAACACTATGCCGGTTTGGGTACGGTCAAGCCCCTTCGAAAGGCCACGGGTGCGTCTAAGGCGAACATCGAGTCCTTCCTTCAAACCCAGGACAGTTACACTCTGCACAAACCGGTCAGAAAGCGGTTCCCCACCAGATATTATCACGTGACGAATATGGACGATCTTTGGGAGGCCGATCTAAACGTCATGAACAGCGTGAGGGAACATAACAAACCTTACGTGTACATTCTGACCGTTATCGACGTATTTTCCAAATATGCTTGGGCCGTACCCTTGAAATCGAAGCTGGGTACCGAAGTTGCGCAAGCGTTTCGCTCCATATTCTCCCAACGCGTCCCCAGGGTCCTCCAAACGGACAAGGGAACCGAGTTTACCAACAAGACTTTTCGAGACTTTCTGAAGAAACACGACGTGAAACATTACACAATCAAAAATAACGTTAAAGCCAGCGTCGTGGAGCGCTTCAACCGCACCTAAAAAACCAAGATGTGGAGGTATTTCACGCACAAAACAGTTACAGATATCTGGAGGTCCTTCCGGCCTTACTCGAGTCGTACAATAGCTCGCATCACAGGTCCATAAAAATGGCTCCGAAGGACGTGAACGAATCTAACATTTTACGAGTGTACCGCAATCTCTACGGAAATAGGACCCTACCTCGCGCAGGGAAACCCAGATTTTCCGTGGGCAATCACGTGCGCATCTCTAAAGAAAAATGAAATTCGACAAGGGCTACGAGCAGAATTGGACGGACGAAATATTTCGGATAGCCAAGGTGGTGCGCGGTCGGCCAGTGGTATATAAGTTGAAGGATCTGGCCGGAGAAGCCATAGACGGCATATTTTACACCGAGGAGCTACAAAAGTTCGCGCTACCTCGGACGTTTAAGATCGAACGCGTTTTACAGACCAAGGGCCGAGGGCGCAACAAGCTGGTCTTGGTAAAGTGGAAGGGGTATCCGGCAAAGTTTAACTCGTGGGTTCTGGCTTCGACCATCGATTCGACATGATTAAGACGAAGCGCTTCTCCATCACTCTCGTGAGCAACGCTTCCATGGAACGCTTTACCGACAACACCACGGCCAGATTTTCTAACATCTTGCCCGAGAGAATCGTTCTGCAGGGAGAATGGGAGGTCGCCCTGCAAAAGGTCAGGTATCCGGTGAAATTTTATAACCTTTCGCGAGACGATGCCCGTCTGGTGGGCACCAAGTACACCATGACGCTCCTCCCCACGCATTCCAAATTCAGCCTGGAAATGCCGCAAGGCATCGTGCACTAACCCAAAGACTTGGTGAACCTCGTCAACGCCGTTCTACTCTAACACTTGCACGTGGAGAACTTCTTCCTCTTCGACGAGCGCAAGAAGATGGTGGACGTGAATGCCGCCGTCGCCCATCCCGAACCACTACCCGACATTCCGTTCGACGGGTTTGTGGAAAATGTCGCGCGCACGGCCGTACCGTACGCGGTCGGCGAATACGAAGCTCTGAACGATGCGCCCCACCAGAGACCCAAACCGAAAGAGCGGAGCAAAAGCAGTCGGAAATGAGGCCTTAAAGGCGGGCGTTCACGTTCTGTGCGATGTGACTGTCGCGGGAGCAGCGCTAAAGGAAGCGCTCCAACGGAGGCTCAAGGAGCCCGGATACAATTTAAAGCGAAAAGCCGACGAAAAGCTCGATGCCATGCTCGGTTCCGGCGCCAGGCGCCTCAAGAGAATAAAACCGAGCAAATCCAGAAAGAGCAAGCAGTCGAAGCTGAAACGCGGTAGGCGTAAGGTGCAAGACGTATTTTCGTAATGGCAGACGCGGCCGTCCACATGAATTCCGAACTGGACCTCTTTACAGAAGTGCCGGTTCAGATGAGCATCGAGGAGTCACTGTTCCTATACCTAAACCCTCAAAACACTTTAATGAAAAATGCCCCCATCACCTTTCATTATTCCGGAAATGCGGACGATTACCTAGACTTGACCTACGTCGTACTCGAACTCATGGTGCGCATTGTAGATGACAAAAGAGAGGCCTTAAACGCTGACGCTAACGCCACTCTGGTCAACAACGCCTTAAATTCCCTGTTTCAACAGGTGGAGGTAACCCTCAATAACGTCATCGTCTCCATGCAGCAAGCCGGTTACCCCTATAGAACCTACCTCGAGACGCTTCTCAATTACTCCGAAGATGCCATGAACACCAAACTAGAATCCACCCTCTGGAGAAAGGATACGGCAGGCATCATGGACAGTTTTATCGCCAATGCGGGTTTTCAGTGGCGTCAGGGGTTTACCAAAGGGAGCAACGTCGTACAGCTCATCGGTCCTCTGTCCAACGCTCTATTTAGGCAGGATAAGCTGCTTTTGAACAACGGTAGCATGACCGTCAAGCTCACTCCCGCCTCTCCCCAGTTTTATCTGTTTTCCGACGTAGATACCTTTAAGGGGTACGCCGACATCGTGTCTGCCACGCTGCGCTTAAAATCGGTGCGGCCCTCGCCGACCATAAAGCTCGCGCACCAGGCAGTGCTCTCAAAGGGCAACGCAAAGTACCATCTCAAGGACGTCAGCTTTCACGCTCTCAGCATCCCCAAGGAGTCCAGGGCAATGAGGTTTAGCGACGTGTGTATAGGGCAAGTTCCCAGGAGAGTGGTAGTCGCCATGGTCACCGACAAGGCCTATTCCGGCCATTTTAACTCAAATCCGTACAACTTGAAACATTTTAAAATGAACTTCTTTCAGCTCTACGTGAACGGGCAACCCGTTCCCTCCCAACTTCTGCAACCCGAATTTACAAAGGGACACTATTTGCAATGCTTTCAAACCCTGCAGGACGGCCTAGGCATTCATTTCAAGGACGAGGGATACTCCATCTCCAGAGTAACCTACCCGCAAGAGTATACGATAATGGTTTTCGATCTCACTGCAGACATGAGCGCTAACGAGTCTCACATCTCGGGTCAGCGCCACGGAACCGTCTCTATAAGCATCGGTTTTGCCGATAAATTGACAGAACCGGTCATACTTCTGCTGCTAGCGGAAATACATCGCACGGTCGAAATCGACGCCAACCGATCCATTTTGGTATCATGAACACCTTTCAAATTCAACGGTTTCTATCGACATGCCCCTTTACGCGCTCTCACTTTTTAGGCGTCTACCCCTGCGATAAACTACCCGTACTTCACGGCATTCGAACGCCTCCCTTGGCGCTAGTGGCTAACACCGACCCCAGCACCAAATCCGGGCAACACTGGGTTTGCATCTTTGTGGACAAAAACTCGCATGGAGAATATTTTGACAGTTACGGCATAGGACCGCTTTCGCCCCATTTTCTCCGGTTCTTAAATTCGGTCTGCGGGACACGTTGGTCCACCAACGCCAGAAGGCTGCAAGGTCTCGACAGCACCACTTGCGGTCATTACATCATCGCCTACCTCACCCACCGCTGCTCCTGCTTACCAAACATAAGTTCTCAAAATATCACGTCAGTAATCACGCGCATAATGATGTCGTCATTCGCAAAACTTACAAAGACGCATGCCGCGCAAAGTGCTCTGACGCTCAGCAAACTTGTCAACCCTTGAAGGTGAGTACGTGTGTGTGTGTGTGTCACTATGCATCACATCTAACCTAATCCATCCTCTTGCACGTGCTTTCAGAAGACGCTCCTGCTCATATAAAAAGCAACGTCACGGTGCCGCTCGCCTCATTCAGAGTGTACCATGCAGCACGCGGATACAGTCATTCTGCCATGCAGCACGCCGACCAGGTAGGTCCGCACCTATGTATTAGCTTGCTTTTTTCTATCCCGTTTATCTCTCTATCCCTCACATTATTATTTTTGTTTTGTGTGTTCCAGTATAACCGGATGTCAAACCCCGACCACCTCAGAACCCAGGGAAAAAAGGAAACTACCCATCTTCGACCTCCAACAGCATCCCGACAGCCCTGCTCCGCCAGCACAGTTCCAACACAGTGCAGTTGTGGATCCTCTGGCGGATATCTACTTCCTCAAACCGCAACAAACTAAATTCGTCAGTGTGGAATTCTCCCCCCAGCCGCCGCACCATCTCGTCGTCACCATTGCCAAATGTGGACAGCACAACGCAGTCGTCATGAGTTCCTCGCAGTGGCACAAACTCGTCGAAGCCATCCCCATCATTCACAAACGCTTGAATGACCCACAGGGACGTCTACAGGAATTTTAATTCAGCGACAGCGTCACCATCGTGTTTAAGTTTGTGTTCGGAAATCTAAAGCTCGTTTTCAAAGACCGGCAAGGCGCATCCGTTACGCTCAACCAACAAGAATTGCACGTGTTGCATGCCCTGCAGCGCATCATTACCGACATCATGTATCACAAAAATAAGGAAGAGATGGACGTGCAAAATCAAATCATGGCATACCACAAGTACATGCTTCACAACCATGCCTCCAACGTTCCCTTACATAACATGCATTTCACGCAGTTCACCAAGTACATACGGTGCGCCAATTTTAGAACATTCCTCGAGGTGCATCATTTCCTCAACACCTATTTCGCACTGCGCATCTTACAAAATAGTCCTTAGTGCGCATGTATTTCTACCAGCGTTCCAACCGCACCTCACCCAATCATCTCGCGCCCTTCGCTCCTGCATCATGGGTTACAGAAATTACCTGTCGGTGTACTACCATGACAGTAAGGTGTTTAAAAACTACGAGGTGGACGGTCACCCCCATAAAAATACACCTTATGCACTTCGCTTCGTCGACAGCACCTACGACGGAAAATCCGTCTCCGCCAGAGTTCACAGCTGCGAAACCAAAATTCATTTTGTGCTATCTAACATGTACTTCAACAATATCCATTTCAAAGCAGATAAAGAAGACGCACAACATCAGTGGTTCCAATTTGTGCCCGCAAGAGGTTTATACATCGTTTTCTACGAACAGCAATACATTTCCACAGACAAAATGCAGCAAATGTTAAACGAACCCCCATGTGCTACGGCACGTGCTTAGCGGCGCATTTGGGTCGCGAATCACCCTATATCATACCCGATCACATTCACGGCGTTTGCATGTTCAGCACCGTTCAAAACAGAGTTCTCCTCCAAGAGGAAAACCGTTAAATCAACGGACACAGTGTTTTTCCTGCGGATGTTGTGCAATAATCGCTAAGCGCTTCCGGCGGATGTAGTGAACCTCCAACGAACGTTTCCCCCACCAGTGCTTCCCCCTGATGTGGTAATTCTCCAACGACCTTTTCCCCCACCAGTGCTTCCCCCTAATGTGGTAAATCTCCAACGAACTTTTCCCCCCACCAGTGATTTCCTGCTTCCGGCAGTTGGGTTATATTTATGCACGCGCATTCTTTTCCCCTTCATTCGGTGCTAGCCAGCCGTGGGGGAATGCCAGGACCGACGTGTAAAGACTTCCACTGCTCGTTTTGCTTTCACCAAACGTGCAGCTGCGAACTTAGGCTCCGTCTCACCCGCCTGTGCACGCAGTGTCAACTCGGTTTCTACGAAGACCTCGATCAACTCAACAAGCAAATTCAACAATTCCTTCGAAGGTACTCCGCTAGAAACACCACATGAACTGCTTCATCGTGCTCTTTCGGTATCTCGATAACGGACGAAGAATCCACCTGCTACTGCCCAGGGAACGCCAAGTGGTGCTGCAGAACGGCATATACATCTTTGAACGTTATCCCCCAAGCGACGTCGACCTTGTGTGGAACCAACTTCCCAGAGACGCACAGGTAGTTTGCGCACCTTATCGCAGGTGTAAACAACACTACAACCTTCCTCATCAAACCACTCATATAGACGGCCCTCCCCCGTTTATCAAAAACTGCCATCTGTGCCGTCATAATGTCACAGGACGCCCTTAAAGAGCTAGAAGAACTTTCCCGCAGCGCCGACACTCTCAGCGTATCTACGCTTGAACAGCACGTACCGTATCGTGTCGTCGGCGTCAAAACACTCGACACCGTTCACGGTACAAAGCTCGTCGCCAAACTCTACAACGACACAGAAGTTTTCCTACCAACAAGATTTGCAGAAGCCTCTCCAGAACTCATCAACAAACTCAACTCTACCTCATTCTGCATCATATACGCAGGCGAGGAAAAACTACGCAGCGGTTTCAAACGTCACATCGTCACGTTCTCCCCATATAACCCTAAATAATGTCCGACGAAACCTATCCCGTCCCCGTGGGGAACAATCTTAACCTACAACTCATTCTCAACGCAGCATCACCTATCCGTATCCTCTGCATCTCCAACTCCTATTTCCGCAGCAGCAGAGTTGTCACCATCACACTCGACGTCCAAGGGGCTCACGCCGTCCACGTCAAATGCGTACCTACCAAAGTGCACCAGCATCAACAAGACGCACTATGCATCATATACCTCGGCAACAGCAACGTTCCTGCTCTAACCAACAAAGTCACATCCACAGGATGCTTCTCAACCAGCCATTACAACGAATTTACCATCCCCATCTATATACCAACCTTCACCGAGTTCGTCAACGAAAGTTTCTCTCACCTGCTCGTCACCTGCATCACCAAACCTATCCACCAATTTACCGTCGATAGCAGCAGCAGCGATGACGAGGACTCAAAGTGCACCACGTACTTTAAAATCATTGTTGTGCGCGAAATCTGTGTGTCCTAGTGCCTCAACAAACTATGAATTTTAATGTGCTGTTGTTTCACAACTCACCTAGCTTTTTGGCTTAATTATAAACCTTGGTACCGTAATTATTGACAGGAAGGTATAAATAATTGAATAAAGAAATAACAGTAGGATAGAGAAATAATTGCTACAAACAATTTCCGTATACCAAATCAATATATAATGTAATAAGCTTGAGCTGAAAGATTTGTCCGGAAAGAAAGTAATTAGCAAGTCATGTCAAGAAAAGTCATTAGCAACAGCGAGGAGCGAACACGCTAGGCATAGTCGTCCTCGTGGTATGGTGGTTACCATGCTAGCCTCTAGTTCCCGAGGTCGCGGATTCAAACCCGGCGGAGGGCGATGAACTTCTTCGGGCGTAAAAATCCTTAGCATGGCTTCCTTCGAAAGGGAAGTAAAGACGGTTGTCCCGTGTCGTAGATTTACGGCACGGAAAAGAACTTCAAGCCTGATAAAGAGACCTCTGAGAAAAATCACTGGTCTTTTACGCTCAATGTAGAATGGGACGCTAAGAACCACAACAGTTAAAGAGCGTCCATAAATAAAACTCAATTAGTTATTATTACGTTAGGCATCAAGGTATTTGGAATGCAGTTTGGTTTAAGTTCAGTACATTTGCAAAGTCACGTAGGCAAATTCTGGAAATTGGAAAAGTGAAAGTTTCTTAGACTCAGGCGAGCCATAGCATAGGAACGAGAGGAGGTACGGCATAGTAAAGTCAGAGAAGCACATGAGGAGTTTAATATTGGCCCAGGTGAGAAAGGAAATTCGGTGGGGGTATTGAGATGTAGGCGGAGCTAAAATTAATAGATGTTCATGCAGTCTAAATTGGACATGCTCTCTCTTGAGACTTATTCAGTTAATTATGTGACCTACTGGTGTGTTAGTTTACGCGTCCAATGACGCACTTGTGTGAGTAAGATTTGGCAGTAGCCGCGAAGGGTTTTACCGGTAAGCATTTTAGCGACTGACGACAAATCACGTTTCTAGATTCTTTTATTACGGAAACGGTTATTTCAAATCGTAAAATTGATACTGCAGAAGTTTACAGGTATAAACTTCAATTATTATAGATTTAGTACTACGATTCATAATCAGTTTGATGATTTATTTTACAAATGGTCTGCAACTCACTTCAACAGCTCAAGTATTAGATCACATCTAATTTCTCAGCCAATTTAAACTGATGTTATTCTTTCTCAACACCCAGGCATACCCTGAGAGAAAGATCTCATAGCTATACCACTAGAGCAGCTGCTGCACAAGACAACAGAACGAGACAGGAGTCGACATCGGGGAAATCAACGAAGTAGTTGAAGTAAACGACTTCAAAGGTGTCGCGCCATCGAGCGGTTTTAAAAATTCAGACAACGTAGTACGTTATCAAAAATGGCGCACCATCGCGGGACTTAGAAGTGAGAACCATCAGAAGCTGAGGAAGCCATACTGGGAATCAAACCCAACGACCGACAGTACGAGAAGGAGGGAAGACTGTCTAGAACGGCTGTAGTTCAAGCTACAAAGGTACACGGCAAGCAAGAAAGAAAAGAGAAGACAACAGCAACTACAACAGCAGTAAGCAAGATACTGAGTGTAGACTTATTCTTTTCAATGTTATTCATGTAGATGTAGTTAAGGAGCGGTAAATGTTAGGAAAAGAATTGAGTAGAAATAATGGAAGTTCAGGAGGAAGAAGGTAATAGTAGGACGAAGCTGTGCAGAATAAAGTAACAGAAATAGAAGATAATCATCGAAATATGCAGAATAATTCAGAAAGGGAACAGGAAACAGGAAAGTACAGAAGTCAGGGAGAAACAGTAAATAATTCAGGAATGGAAGAATTGATTTAATGGCAATGGTGGAAATCTTAAAAGGTATGGGGGAAATACTAGGAGAGAGATAAGGTAATCAACAAGAACTGGGAAAGGAATTAGAGAAAAAGATGGAGAGTAATCAACAGAAATTACAGGAAAGAATGGAGATTAATAATCAGAAATTAGAAAATACTCCATAGGAATTAGGAAAGAAGGTATAAAATCAACAACATGAATTTGAAACATTCAAGGATGAAAACAAAGGGGAAATAAGCAATGTTAGAAGTGAAATAAGAGAAAACATAGAACCGGTTGAGGGAACAATAGAAAATGTTAGGAAAGAAATTAGCCAGGAAATAGAAAAATCTGGAAAGAAAATTTGTAAACAAGTCGGTGAGAAATCAGAGATACAAAATAGGAAATTAAGGGAGGAAGTCACAAAGAAATTGGAAACAGAAAGGGAAATAGCAAATAAAGAAATGCAACAGGCTAGGGAAATAATTAGAAGAAAGTAGAAATAGGCAAACAAAAAGCAGATAGGGAATGTGGGAGACAGGTCAGAAACTTTAAAAAGTCACAGATGAGGTTAAGCTTGTAGTATATACAATGTCCATTAGAAAATTTAAGAATAAGTATAAATGTACCAAATTCAAACTGTAGTAATGTAAATGAACCATCAGCAACAAACGAAGCGATACAAAGTGTGTTAGCGGACATCTCTTTGCCAAATGTAGGTGCAAGCACTTCCAGTAGTGAGCCTAGACGAGGCAATGTACAGGGAAATAGAGATCAGAATCATAACATGTACTGCCCTAATCATGTCAAACGAAATTACAAAACGCCAACTTTTGGAAATGAGAACTCAGACGATACAAAATGTTTCATTCAGCATTGCAGGAATATTTCACTATAAAATGTATACCGGAGGAGTAAAAAATGACCATAGTTACAAATGTTTTAAGGGAAATGTAGCAACTTGGCTAGATATCACTGTAGGAAATTATAATGATTTCAGGGCCTTTACAAATATGTTCATGAGTAGATATTGGGGAGTAAATAGGCAAACAAGCATTCATAAATACTGCCACGAAACATTTTCCAGAAACTATTCAGCAATATCTAGTTATAGCAAAGCGCAATAACGTATCAGAACTGATTGATTTGCTGATAGCACTAGAGAGTAACAAACAAGAGTTCTATGCAGCAATTAACAGAAATCAAGCAAGAAAAACGCAATGGAAAGTTCACATTTCTTCGGGAAAGGGGTACTGTTTCATAGAAACGGAAATAAAAATAGCATTATAAATAGATATAGGGTCCAGTTCCTAGATCAAAACCAGCACAGTGAGAAAATAGAAACAGAAATCGTTTCGATAGAAATCAGCAAAATAGAAATTCAGACAATGTAGGTAGACATGTTCAGGTTAATTGTATGAATATGGGAAGATTTGATAGACGTAGGGGATCAGCAGTTTAGAAGTAGACATAGCTCAAACAAGGAATATTGGACACGAGAAAATAATTATGAATTTCAACCTAGATTGCCTAGACAAGAGGATAGAAATAGAAGTGGGAGAAATTCACCAATAGAAAAAGACAGGGCAGAAACAATTGAAATGAATAGAAAAATAGTAGGAAATAGCCAGAATCACATGAACGAAAATGGAAATGTAAATAGCAGTTTAGCAGGAAGAGGTGCAATTAGCAGGATATAGGGAAGCGCCGGTTCCAGTCACAAGCGCCTTCAGTAAAGGCTGGGAATAAGAATAAAATTAACGATTATGTTATGTACACGGTAATAAGGGCTTCCAGAGGGCAAACACTGATCACTAAGAAAGGTAGAGAAATTTAAAATATGCATGAAGAAAATGAAATAGTACGTGATCCGCCGAGGATAAAAATAGAAATTTATGGGAAAGAATACAATGCGATAATAGATACTGGTGCAAACAGTACGTCTGTTCACAAAATTTTATGAGGAATTAATAAAATGTTGTATTAAAGTAATGTCATTACCGGTAAGTGGAATATTTTGTTCAGCGGCAGATGCCAAGAGGAAAGAAAGAGTGAAATCTCAAGTAATGTTATGTGTAGAAGTGAATGGAGTTTCTTCTGAAATTTTGTTTCTTGTAGTGCAAAGATTAGATACAGATGTTATAATCAGATGTGATTACTTATATCCATTATCAGTTTTGAAAATAGAGTTGTGAAATTAGATACAGCGAACGAAGCCACTGCATTAACGTTCATTGAGGATAACATGTCAGAACACATGATAAGGGATCAAAGGGAGGAAGAAGTAAGAGGAGATGGCTTCTTTGTGGAATGTATTAAAATAGGAACTATGGAGATATAAGAAAATGAAGAAGAATTTGATTTTGAAAATCACGGAGAAATAAGAGTATTATGAAGAAATAAAAGTAGTTCATAATTGTATATCAGGAAATTCCAGAGAAAATCCCTTCAAAAATTCTGATTATCATGAAGCGAATAAGTACTATGATACTGAAAACTGTGAGGATCTAGAAAATTTATTTCGAGTAAAAGTAAACTAGGCAAAATATTTAAATGAAGAACAGACGGAATAATTATTTAGAATGTTGATGAAAAATCGAGAAGTATACTCAGAAAAGCCTGGGAAATGTATAAATTACACGCATTGTTTTGAAATGATACCTATTGAACCATATACACGTAAAGCACGGGTAATGCCTTTCGCTATTCGAGAAGAAGTGGACAATGCCACAGTTCATAGAAGTAAATGCTTTACTGAAACACTGAAAAATCATGGGATAAAACATCATTGTTCATCCTAATTTCCGTCTAGTAACCCAACAGAACGTGTACTGAGAGACATAGGTATCCATTTTCGTGTACTAACTCACAGAAATAATAAAGATTGGGTTAGATATTGTCCTCTAATAGAAAAAATTGTAAATGGAACTATAAATGTCACAATAGGATTTGCACCTATAAAACTCATATTAGGTAAGGAAACGGAACAAATATTGCAAAATGGACCTAAATGTGGATAAAATATGATTCAGCTAAGTGAGGAAGATAGGGCTAGAATTTATTTTTGAAAGGATAAAGAAAAGGGCAGAAAACCGAAAATTCAAAGGGAAAGAAAGAAAACATAAGTGGGAACCTGAAATAGGCGATTTAGTTTTAGTAAAAGATAACAAGTTATCAAGTATATTAAAAGGGGGAAATAAAAGAATGGAACTATTATACAAGGGTCCTGCAGTAATTGTATCTAAATTTGGAACGCACGCTTATGAGTTAAAAATACTAAAAGTGAACAACTAATGGGTCGTTGGCATAAGCAACTCGTTCTTCCATACAGGGTGCAGTCAGGTAATTCTAGCTTTTGATAAATTAAGTTTTGGAAGCAAGTTTGTTTATACATGATTATAATGATATGTATAACGTGGAAGACAGGATTCTGAAAATTGTAATTAGAGAAAAAGAGCAAAATTGTAAAAATTAGTCTTAAGTAGAACATAGTGAGAGTGAAATGCAGTGAACTTAACAACGATAGAATCAGTGCTTCGACCAAAGTAAGCAAACAAACTAAAAACTGAAAGCCAAATACAAAGAAAGAGCCACTTGGAAATTTATATAAATTCAAAAGTAGAGAAAATAAAAACGTAAAATTGCATATAAAATTTATCATAATTTTATTTAATTTGTGGAGATAAGAGTTACCAATTCTTCTTGAAATAATTGTATGTAACAATGAGTAGTAAAGAATAAGAAATTTGTAAAGTATGTAAGAAAATTGAAAGAGTTGTCGACAGGGGAGCAGATAAATTTAAAGTTAAAATTTTATTCGGGCAAACGTGTACATTTCTTTAGTGTTGAGAATAAGAAACAAATGTAACAGTACATTTTTATACTGTAATTATTGACTTGAAGATATAAATAATTAAATAAAGAAATAATAAGATAGAAAAATAATTGCAACAAATACTTTCCGTATAATAAATAAATGTATAATGTAATAAGTTTGAGTTGAAAGATTTGTCCGGAAAGAAGAAAGTAATTGGCAAGCCATGTTAGGAAAAGTCATTAGCAACAACGAGGAGCGAACGCACTACGCATGAAGGTTACTGGAATACAGTTAGGTTATAAGCTCAGTACATTTGTAAAGTCAGGTAGGCCAATTCTGGAAATTGGAAAATTGAAAGGCCCTTAGAATCAGGCGAGCCATAGCATAGCAACAAGGGGAGTTATGGCATAGTAACAGTCACAGACGCACACGAAGAGAGCTTAATATTGGCCCAGGTGAGAAAGGAAAGTTGGTGGGGGTATTGAGATGTAGGCGGAGATAAAATTAATAAATGCTCCTGCATTCTAAATCATACAGATTCTCTCTTGAAACTTATTCAGTTAATTATGTAACCTACTCGCGTGTTGGTTTAAGCGTTCAGTGACGCGCTTGTGTGAGTAAGATTTAGCGGTAGCGGCGAGGGTTTTTGCCGGTAAGCCTTTTAGCGACCGACGGCAAATCACATTTCTAGTTTCTTTTATTACGGAAGCAGTTATTTCAAGCCGTAAAATTGATACTGCAGAAGTTAGTTGGTGTAATAATTCAATTGTTGTGGTTCTAGTGCTAGGATTTATAATCAGTTTGATTATTTATTTTCAAATGGTCGGAAACTCGCTTCAATAGCTGAAGCATTAGATCACATTCAATTTCTCAGTCAATTTAAACTGGTGTTATCCTTTCACTACGCCCACGCATACCCTAAGAGAAAGATCTCATAGCTGTACCACTAGAGCAGCTGGCGTACGAGACAATAGAACAAACTACGAGACAACACTGGGGAGCTCAACAACGAAGCAGTTAAAGTAAACAGCTTCAGAATTGTCGCACCATGGAGTGGCTTTAAAAATCAGTTAACGAGTACGTTATCAACTTCACAGGCAACAGTAGGTCTTCATCTTTACGTAGACTTGTGGTATATCATAATTCATCGTTTTTGACATTTTATTGCTCACTACACCACATAATTCATCGTAGATTAAGACTATTTAGTTTCCTAAGTTATTATATGGCATTAAAGCATAAACATCGTGTAATGTTTCACGAATGTGACAACTTAAACTTCCGGAGTTTAGATATAAATGTACCCACTGCAGCTTATATCAGCGTAATAGAATTATTATACTCTTTCTTAAAATGATCAGTATTTCAGAAACTGGAGAACGATGGTTTTCGAATGCTTTAATATTTTACTAACTAATATTTAATTAATTTAATTAACTTTTAAAGTAATTAATTTAATTACTAATTCCAAACTTATTCTTACCTGATATTCCTATACTGAAGAATACTACGTGTTGAGTAGTTCCTTTTCTGAATCCCTAAGGATGATTTATTGATGCCAGTTAGTTTCAAATGTGTTTTTATTTTCAATCTACTTTACATACTAACGTATCTATATCTACTTCAGTCAGATATATTTATTATGTCACGAGTTTCTAGCATTGCATGGGATCTTTGTTTTCGCATCTCTAGCAAGTGAGATTTACAGGAAGTTATTTCGGTGTACTCTTACACATTTTCTATTATTTTAGAATTGAATTCCGCTTTCTTCCTGCGTAAATTTAACATATAATTCCCAAATGTGCTTTGACGTCCTTTTGACATACCACTGAAAGACGTTTCTAGGAAGTGACACTGCTGGGAAAAGAAAATATACCTGAAGAGGTAATATACCCGAGTGAGCTCAAGTGCACTGCTGTGACAGCATGTTCTCATCAAGAGAGCAAACGATGTAAACATATTTGTTGCTACGAATTTCCATATCAAAAGTTTACGCACGTAATGAAAAAGGCGCAGAACATTTTATTCACGAACCAGTAAATCCGCTACCCTCCAATAAATTGGACAAATTACAAGCAGGAAACAGTACTCTAGGTATAAAAGTTCCTCAAATATTCGCAATCGGAGATGCGTATAAAATTGTTCAGCATCGTTTCTATGACCCTATCGATTGTATAATGATTGAAAGTAGATTTAACAAAGAATTCGCTCAAACTATTTGTTTATGTTCATTTTTTTATCATGGCCAGCAGTATAAGTCGAAGAAAGCATTCTCCTTTTTGACATAACGTTGGAAATAAAAGGATTGTCACTGGTAAAGAAATAAGTCTAAATTGTAAGATATGCTAATCTTCAAGCTAACGACCCATTGTTGATTTGAAAGATTCAGATGTGGGAACAAGAAATCTGTATAGTGCCGTAGGTATGGAAAAACCACGAAGACTAGGATCTCACAATAGTGGGATGCTTCATGCCTATGGAAAACTAACTTTATCGAACTGGATTGCTAACCCTCCTCGATGGCGACTATGATTTCAGGGATCCCAGGAACGCAATTTCGTGAGGTGCATACCGTTTTATTCACACCGCCCATTGGGATTCCAGCAATCTTGGGCTCTTAACTTGTAGATCCAGTAAGGACTTTTAAAACACCAGTACTGTATAGTATGCCTGTAGACGCTTTCCGTCGTGTCGCTGAAAACGATACTCTCGCCTAGCGTATGTCAACTGGGATAGTAACTTCCGGTGCAAAATCGGTTTTCCCGCATCGACCAATCCGAAAGTTACATACTGAGCGCGGCATATGCCCATTGCTTTCAAATGTACACATTGTGTGACATTTTTCAACCCGCATGTTTAATATTCAGTGATGTCAACGGAATTATCCTAGATCGCTGTGTTGCATATTAAATAGTTTTAAAAGTAACACACATTTAGTTCAAAATTTATCTAGGATCTCAGTTTGCTACAGTTTACGTGTTTTCATTATATTATTGGACTACCTGATGCTCTATTCAGTGTACGATGTGCGAAAAACCCTAAGGTTGGCTAACTGTATCCGATTTGAGACCAAATTTTTAAAGTTGTGGATAGTATTTTAACCGTTGCGAATTTAAATCTGGCAGAAAATTCTTCGACAAAATTTAAAAGGCATACGAGGGCGTATGAGCAGCAAGAGGAGAGCGAATGTGTTTTTTCAAAGGCTTGTTGGTAAGTAGGGTTTATGAATGTAATACACAATGTAGAATAGCCAAGGTTAAATCCATGACGTAACCTGAAATGCATTGGACATATTTATTTTCGGAATAAAATTGTATTGACGACTCATGATATGTGCATGGCTAATATTACCTTTTGCAAGTCAGCATTAGTTCGACAGTTTGCTTATGCCTAATAAAACTAATAATAAATCTGTTGGTAACTTGATAATGACTGAAATACTATTGAAAAATAGAAAGCACCTTTGATATTCTAGTTAGCCTTTATAGTTGTTACAAAGCTAGAATTGAAAACTTTCTCTTCCCGTTTAAATATTAATTTTACTTTTGCATTCTTTGAACTTCAGAGGTGTGTATCCTTTACATATGGGCTTCTGCGGTGCATTCTCCTGCTCAACACCTCCAGAAGTGGCATCTTAAGGATCATGGCGCACATTTGAAGTAGTTATATTTAATAGATTTTCTATTTTTCTCTGATAAACTAATGGCAGAGTTGCCACTTCCTTTGTAAATTATCTTTTCTTTACTTGTTTTGTTTTTCACTGTAAGAGTATTAGTACACTCAACCATGAACATTTTGGGGACAGTGTTTGCCATGGCGTACTACCATATGCTAAGATTAAACACTTTAGCAAACTGCACAAATAATAGTGTCATTTTATCAAACTAATTATTTAAATTTCCAAGCTTCAGCTACGAAGGATGTGGTAAAACATCTGGTATTGGATACTTCATAGGTTGTTGGAGTGCTTCAGTCAGTAATATCTTACCATTAGTTTATTTGGTATTAAGATTAACTTATACACAGCTCATAGTATTTTCACACAGAAAATGATTTCTTTGTAGAACCATTGAGTTTTCAGATTAAGTAGACAAATTGAAATAAAAACGCAAGATTTTATAGTAAGTAAGTGAAAATACACTGATGCACTTACAAAATTAGAGTAATTTTTGCCTCGTGTTCCTGAATAATGAACACATAATAGTTGCTGTGAATGAAGAGGGTATATTAAAAATAACCGGATATTTTATAATTCAAACTCTTTTGATTAATGCAGCAAATAGCGATGCAATGTCAGTCATGGATGCTGTAGATACAAAGAACATCACCTTCCAAGTATTTTAATTATGCTTATTATTCAATAATTGAAGCATTAATGAGGTTTTCTCATCTTTCTTATGTTTAGCGCAGTCACCGTCTCAAGGTACCAGATGTACACTGGCAGATGTCCAAAGAGTCAAGGGAATTTGGGTATTTTTTTGTTTTTGTGGATGTGCAGTGATCATCTCCAGGAACCTTAATGTTGTACAAAGCTTTCTGTCTCACCCATAGAGCAATTTATTGTCGTACATCATAAGTCAGGTTTTTTTTCAGGTTTTTCTCAGTCCTTAACTGGCAAATACTGGAGAGGTACCCTAAACTTAAGTGTGATACGTTTCCCTCCCTTTCGTTTATTACCATGTATCATCAATGTCTATGGCCTGTGGTGCCGTATGTACTAAGAACGGACGTTATATACTATTCAAAATTTTTAAAAAAGAAATCACCCAATTAATTTTATTAATGTAATGTTACATGAAAATGAAAATATTATTAAAAAAACCTCACTCAGAATGATAATTCGTAACATCGGTTAAAAATGAATCTTATTTCAATTACACCCCGTATAGTTAGAAGGTAATTGGCTACTTATGGTGACTTCAGAAAGTATTCGTCTCAAAGTTTTAAAATTCTAGCAGTCAAATTAGCGGAGAGAAAATTCGTGCTTTTAATATGTGGGATATTGCGGTTTACAAGTTCTGGGACTTTCAAGATTTTTATCTTTTATTACTTTTATACTTTTTTAAAAATTGCCTGATAGTTTCAACCTTTTTACCTTTTTGTGTGTAAAGGCAATTTTTTATGAATTTTGTCGGGTATTATTTTTGTAAAATACATGAAAAGTCCACCGACATGTGGTTTAGCCTGATGGAGGAATACTTGTGAAGTCGTAAAAAGTTCAGTCAAAACGCTAGTAATTCCGGACTTTGACATTTCCCCCCGTCAGATCAAAACCCATTTTAACAGCAATTTCAGATATTATGACAATGTATTAAATGCATGAAAAATTATTTTGTAAATCAAGAGCAATTGTCAGAAAATAATAAAGTATATAATCAAATCTTGAAAAAATTATAATTTTTTTCAATTAGATAGTTTGGATGCTAGAATTTTTTAAATGCTTTCTGTAGTCACTGTATATGGTGTGGGGTTTACGTTTGTGCCTTTTAATTCAGAGGCTCGGAGTTCTAATGTCAGTTGAGGTGACCAGCACGGTTAAGTTGTTTTGGGATTTTTCCTTATCCTCAAAGATAACTGTTGGGTAACACCCACCTCTAACGAACGCTTTCTCATTTCAGCGTTCATTTCACCGTCTTTTCAGATTTGAGTGTTAAAAGGATATAAAAATCTCCAAAATGAATAAAAGGAAATTTTTCAGAAGCAAAACTGACCACATAAGAATAAGAAACACAAATTTATACCTTAAATCCCTGCAACAAATGTGTAATAATCAGTGGTATATTGGATCTTAATTGATATTGAACTATTCTTCGGGATGTAGTGAGCGAGAATGTCTGGGAATACGGATTCCTCACTGCTTTTGGTGGAAAAAGGCGTTTATTTTCTTTAACAATCACGAAGACTAAGGGGGAAAGCAATGTACGTCAAAACATCAAAATATCTGGCAATTATGCCTTCTGTGAAACAAAAACTTTAGCTGTTATTTCAAAGTTGTGAACAAAGTGAAATCAGTGATAGTTTTTCCATAGATGTGATAGAAAAAGCCAACAATGGTAGTATTTTTAATCCAGTTTATAGATAACTACTAAGTTAAAGATCCACTTTTACTTTCTTTACTACGTATAGTAAGTAAGGGAAGTATTGTATTCCAACCAAAAACTCGATACTGAAATTTCACAGTAAACACATGTTTTGAGGCCCCCAAATCCAAAAAAAGCATTTTTAAAAAAAGGTTCCTGTGTGCCTGTGTGTGTATGTGTGCGTGAACAGTATAACTCAAAAACGAAAAGTCAGATAAATACCAAACTTAATATTTAAGTTCAGTGTCTTCCAAAGATGCGACACAAATATTTTCAAGAGAATCTACCCTCCTCCAATTAAACTTTACATGGAACATTTTTCAAAATATCTGATTTTCTCAAAAATGGCTCTAACGATTTTGATTAAAATGCCGTATATTAAATATATTTACATGACCAATAATAGGTTTATCTTGAATTTTCTGGGAGTAACCTATGAAGTCTTGTTCATTCGGAAGGAGTTTTATATAATCTTGTATAACTGGTATTTCAATATCAGTTTCAACATTAACTAAAAGTTGAGGACTATTACTGGAAACATGTTCTGAATTTTCAGAAAAATTAAAGTTGGTGTTAGGCAGTTATTTCAGTGTATTAGTTGGTTTAGTGGTTCCGTATTAATAGCTTTAAAGCTTAAATTATTTAGTTTAAAGGTACGTATTCCAGAGGGGCCCCCGGAACAGGGGCAGAGCCTCGCACGCAGGCCATTCGGCCATAGTGCTTCCAACATGACCCCTGGGAGTGAGTGGTGAGGGGAGAGACCCGAAGGGCGACCAGATTCGGATGCTGACGGGCGCAAGCATGGACGGGGTCCCTATCACTTCCAGATAGAACGCAACCGACGCCGCTCGGTCCCTGTCCACAAGCCACTAACTTCCAGGGTGCCCCGGAGCGGAGCCTCACGCTGAGGAGAGACCTAATTGAGCGGTACCACAGTGACGCCACGGAAGAAACTTTTACAGAGCGCAAGCCACCGCCCAGCCGCAACCCGGCGAACACGGTGCCTGGTTCTACAACCCTGAAACAAATGGCAAGGAAGATGATGGGTACACGAAATGAGAGGAAGGAGAGTCGTGGTAGAAGATGAACCACCCCAGCATTCGCCTGGCGACCCGGAAAAACCACGAAAAACGCATGGGCCAGAGTGGGCGGTCACCGGGCATCGATCCTGGGACCTCCCGAATGCGGGCCCCCGACGTAACCGCCTAAGCCATCCCTCTTGGTAAATTTTTGAGTTAGTGTTATTAATAGCTAAATCCAACTATAGACATGCTTTCTCAAAATTCATTTGCAATCCACTAAATAAATAAAATAGCAGCAAGGATTTCAATTAACTTTGTTATATTCACATCGTGATTCTTTTAACACTAAGAAATTGCACACCTCATGTTGCAGTGAATGTAAAATGTCACCATTAATAGTCCATTTAACGAAAGTAGTTTTCAGCTTAAATCACTGCAGCAATAGCTTTTTTAAATTACACCTATTAAGTAATTGTCATTTGGAACCAAGATTTGCTTTCACTGTGTTCATATAGAATGACATTAAAGCCAAAAAAAATGTATAAATTGTTTCTCAGATTCTCCTAATATCCATTACTGGCAAATTCCAACCAGGTAGCTTGGTTAGAATTTGGTGGACTTATCTTAACTTTCTGTTTGAAATATTTAACTTAATTTCCTGTGTCATAGTTTTTATGACCTGTTGTTATTAATGATATTAAAACATCATCATAAACCGGCAAATAGTTCGGGTTGTAGCATTTTCTTATTTGGGAAGTCATGCAAATAGTTCTCTTAACTGCCATACACAGCGATGTTGGTATGATAAGTATGACGAATGATGGTAAACCTCAAGTGGTTGTGAAACAACTCCTTTCATTTAAAAATTGTGAGTTACGAATAATAATAGGGCAATTCTGTGATATTTTGTTGTTGTTATTATTATTATTATTATTATTAATTTGAGAGTCATAATTTGTCAGTATGAATTTTAAAAAAAACCATAATTAGTGCAACTTTATGAGGGAGAGGGGTCATATAGTAATGAAACATATTAGTTTACTGCGGAAACAAAAGTAATGATGTTTTGCAGTTTACCATTTGCTTTATGGTTTAGTAATTCGTTTGCTGCACATTAACAAAATATTTTAATCTGCTGACGTAGAAGAAACTAATAATTAGTATGTATTCTAAGTATTAAGAACTTAACAGCGTAACGAAAACAGAAGGAGAAACTATGTCTAATATGATGCTCATATAATATTGTCTTCCAGCTCACAAGTACTAAAAACAACTATTTGGTTTGAATCCATTTTAAACACAAAGTTATTGAGTATTATGATTCCAAAGTCAAACTGAAAAATAATGCTTTACTTCCTTTACCTTTTGTTTTCCAACTTTGCTTATACCTATGTGCTATCTCGGGCATAGGTTTGAGTAAATATGCACTTCTCAGTGCACCATTTAGCAGGAGTTGATGACCTGTGTATTAGAAGTTTCTGTATTTTAAATGGACTAAAGTTACATATATTGAAATATTTATTACCATAGAAGATAGTTCTAAAACATTTTAACCCTCTTGCACTTTAAAAAAGGAGATGGAATTTATAGTGTTAGTATTCATTTTAAATGGCTTGGCATTAGATATAGATTAGACTGCAACAGATACTACATATAAATCTCAACAAAGAGCAATAATTTATCACAAGTTAATTGCTAAGAAATTAACTATTTCGATAATGTACAAGCAGCTATTAAAAATGTATCACAGTTGTTAAATGTGCGTCAAGGGATGTGAATGTAAGAGATTTTGTTTAAGTTTATGTCACATAAGATGACGCTTTATATAATGTTGTTTTTATTATTTCAATAATTGCTTTTCGTTTTTGCTGATGTATTTAATTTATTTTTAATACATGTGTTAATGTATAATGTGGTGTTTTATGTATAACTATACACTGGCATTCTTTGTACATCGTAGGATATAATTTTTTTTATAATTTGTACATTATTGTAGAATACAAACCAATGGCATTTCCGTCATTGTAGGTTAATAGCAATTAAACTAACGAATGGTAAACTGGTATAAACAAAGAATAACATTACAAAATACCAAACCACAGAATTTTATACTTTCGTACCTTATTGAAAACGAGTAAAAAGATAGTCGGTTTAAGACAATAAAAAATGATAATCTCAGTATTCTAGCAGATGAGTAGGGCAAACTGAAAGGAGTGCAAGTTTTGAATAAAATCACGTGTGTTTTTTATGGCTTTCTCTCCAGGCTGAGAAGACCATTAAAAACGCTGGTGACTTTATTAACACTTACACTCCTTTCAGTTGGCTTCCGTACGTCTCAGAAACGGTGGGTGGGGCCAACAACAGTACGCGGGGACAGGAGTGATCGGTTGATTATGTAGCTAGGTGTATTACCGACAGCAGCGTTAATTCCGCTAAATTAAGATCGAGTTTTATTTATGGACGCTCTTTAACTGCTGTGGTCCTTAGCGTACCATTCTATATTTGGCATGAAAGACAGGTAATTTTGCTAAAAGGCCTCTTTATCAAGCTTGAGGTTCTTTTACCTGCTGTAAATCTACGACACGGAACCACCGGGGAGCCATGCTAAGGATTTTACACCCGAAAAAATCCATCGCCCTCTGCCGGGTTTGAGCCCGCGACTTCGGAAACTAGAGGCTAACATGTTAACCACTACATCACGGAAACGGCTACCCGAAACATCAGGAAAAAGCGCCCTATGCGACACCTTACCCCACCATTGAGTTAAGAATTTGATGTTAATCTGTACACTCGTCACACCATAAGACTCGCTGGAATATGTCGGGATCCTCTCCTAGGAATCTCGAGTATATCGGTACAGTAGCTGCATCTTCTTTCTAAATCATCCTCACGAAGATCCTGCAGGAGCATCGTCCGATGAGTGCCAAAGATTATTTTTCACGCCAAGGACGTCAGTTCAGTTTGTGCCAAGATTGCATGTATTTGTATTATATTAATATTTGTATTGACATATTTGTGTTAAAAGTGCAGTTGTCGTAATTCGTCTTTTGGTTGAGCAATAATAACCAGTAGTCTATTTATTTCTTGTTACCTAGTTGGGAAATTGAACCCACTGCCTCCCTAAATAATGTCCCTGTTCACGCCTTAAATGAAACGAGAGATTCTTCAGTTAAAGGGGTACGAAACACAAAAATGAATATCTCATTCACTGCATTAGTTTCCTTGTCGTTAGGAATAAATAACAACGCACGCAGTTTCACCATCCCAAGGTAAATGGTTATCGGGTTACGGTCTGTTATTGAGTTGACGCGTGACGTCATGAGAGTCACACTGCACCCAGACAAGACGCACGCTGCATAGGTGTTTTAAATGACTAACAAGTTTGCGTGTTAATTTCACTAGAATTTCCTAAATTCTCTGAATAACAAAGACTAGAGCTAAAGCTAGCGAACCACTTTTCATAATCCAGTTAATACCCACTACTGTGAAAAACAGTAGTCCAACATCTGCTTTGAAAATGAGTGAACGTGGTATCCGACCTTATCATTTGAGCCAAAAAGAAGCGATTTTGAAGATTTACACCATTCTGACAGCGATTCCGAAACAGTGTGAGCACCGAAAACCGTGCTGGTTCCATCCATTGGAGTAAGTGTAAGGAATGTACACCTATGAATAATGATAAGGAAAGTGTGTGTTGCTCGAACTATGAAAACAAACTTGGTGAAGGGTGATTTTGTATCACAAAGCATCCTAATTTTTACAAATTAGTTATAGATCGTGATGTACTGAAAATTGTGAGGCATAACTTAGCGTTAAGAACAAAAAGTTGAGATAAAAAGAAATTAATCCCGCCAACAATCCTGCTAATAAGACCTGGCGATATTCCTACTACGAACAACTTACAGCGTGGAATAATTAATGAACTGCTATTGGACACAGAAGAGGAGTTGTCATACCATCATGTGTACTGCTTAGTATTAGAAATGCTTTTCCAGAACCCAGTGAAGTATATTCTTCACTAATCTTCACAAACTTCACTAATAAACACACAAATTAAAAATAGTAGGTTTTAAATTCAACTATTATTATTATCATCATTATTATTCTTATTATTTAAAATTGTATAGCGTGTCTGTCACCAACCTTCTTGTGTTGATCGAAAAGGCGAGAGGTACTTCAATCGTAGTAACTCCAATGGAGGTCGAAGCGTGGGAGCTATATTCTTCGCTATTGACAGATCAATTGCTGCATCCGATAATGGATCCACACAATGTGCGTGCAGAGATTTTTTTATGTCACGCATTATTAGCAGTTTCCATTCTTCGTTAGATTCCTCATATTTAGTTTTCATGATCCAAGACCCAGATGCTTTGGAGTATTGAGTTTTGACACCAGTATTTTTTTTTATTTACATTGAAATTGTAATCTAGCCTGCTATCACGGATCTAAGTTGAAGGCATTTATATGAAAAATGTATTCTTTTCAGAGTATATCTGAGACGAAGACTGTGATAACTTTCTAACTGCCAGTATGTATATAATGTCGAATATGAGCCAAATCTTTTAAAAAGGTGCTATACAAAATAATTTTCTTCAGAGCAAGATAGGCGCTTGATTCCCTTTAATCCATAATTTATTTCTTTGGTCTTCTTCCAAGAATTCATCATGTTCATGAGATTTCCATTCACCGTTTTCTAGCCATTTATGTTCACTTTTCATATGATGAGGAATTGGTGGAATGTTTCAATTAATATATTACCGTTCTCGTTACAGTTTTGCGCAGCACGGCCTAAATGCTTATTTATACTGGCTTTCCATGCCATCAGCTCTGGGTAATTGTTTTCTACAATTTTAATTTTTTTCGTTAGACTTTTATACAAGCACCATACGTCAAATTCATGTTCAACTTCCGGATATTGAGCTTTTAACAGGTATATTACACCTTTATATCTGTCGGAGAGAAGAACTTCAACTCTACACATTCCCTATTTTGCAAGCCTAGTCATTATGCTGTCACAAGCAACCTTTTCCAAATCGCCTTTGCATACCTCTTTGAAGAAATTCAAAATCAATAATTTTGTGCGAATTTAAATCCATAACAGAATAGACTAAATAATTAGACTGAAAATCCTGGGGAGTCATACTGCCCATCTCCTGCCAACCATATAGGTATACTACAACCTATTAATGAATTCAAGTTATTTTTTCTTTCTTGAACTCAAAATGCTCTAATAACTGGTGCTGCCATGTTTCGAATGGTTTTATCAAATGTATGCCTTGAAAACATTGCCAAACCCAGTGATTTGCGGAAGGACTTAAATTGCTGAAACAATGAGCTGTATGCATAAAAACTAAGCAATTGCTTTTGCTACAAATTTGTAGGACAATCTAGCAAAAGCTTCGATAGATATGCATAATAATAATTAGCAATTGCTTTTACTTTAGCAAAAGCTACATCATGCACGTCAAGTTAGTAAACGTTATGCACATAGCAATTGCTACGATTGGTATGCATAACACCTAGGAATTGCTTTTGATTCATAGCAAATGCTATGAAAAATTGAAGCCTGCCCCAGTTGTGGCTTCGCTAGTCTAGCAAAAGGTTTTTCGTAAGCATAAATGACTGCATTTATGCATATCCGGGAAAGAAAGGTCTACAAACCTAGAAGGAGTCATGAAGAACGGGATTTCAAAAAGTTATATCGATTTAGCAGTGAAAACGTTACGTGGTTAAGTGGTTATTTTGTGGGAGAAAATGATGAAACACGTGGTGGAACTTTGAGCAGTCAGCGGAAAATGAGGACATTTTTGAGATATATAGGAGACCTCGGTTTTCAGCTTGGCGTTGGAGAAGACATGGGTATACATCAAAGTACAGTGTCAAGAACTGTCACATACGTAGCAAACAAAATTGTTCAAAAAACTCACCTCTGGGTGTCCTTTTCTTCAGATCAACAGAGTATGCACGATGCTAAGCATCAGTGGCAGAGAAAGTACAATTTTCCGTCTGCAATTGGTGTTTTCGACTGCATACATGTGAAGATTCCAAAACCACATCATCACGGAGATGAATACGTCAATCGCATCTATAAATGCGCAAGCTACGTGTAATGCTGAGCAATCTTTCACCAGTGTGGATATTCAGTGGCCTGGGTCAGTGCATGACTCACGCATATGGAGTTACAGTGCACCGTGCGCAATAATGAAAATAAGTATAAACACAGTTGATAGCAGATGAAGGCTACGGACTGGCACCGTGGTTAATGATTCCATATCGGAATCCTGTTACACTGCAAGAAATTGCTTATAATAGACTTATAAAAGCAGAACGGGGTATAATCGAACGTTGTTTCGGACAGTTAGAGAAAAGGTTTCCAATTCTTCATTACGGAGTAAGACTGAATTTAGCGTACACACCAACACTAATACAAAGTTGCTTCATCCTACATAACGTGGCCAAATATTTGGTTGATGATCATGATCATTTTGATGACTTGGACGGTGATGGGGGTGATTTTGAAAATGAAAATGGCATTGAAAATGGTGATGATGAAGCTGCAGTATGTGCAGAAGAAATAAGAAAGCGAAATGAAATTGCTGAAATTATATTACTTTGTAAATCAGTTATACAAGTGAAAAAATCAGACTTTAAATCCACATAATTTGAAAATTCTGCTGTAAATGAAAAATGATTTAAAATAAAGTTTATGTGGCAGCTATAGAACTAGTTGGTTTTGTTTTTGAGAAGTTCTAGTTTTTTTTAAAAATACTCGATTTGTATTCTGGTAAACTTCAGCTGCTCGCTGATTAGTAATCTCTGATAATCGGCGGTGGACAATCCTCTGCTTTCTTTAGTTTCAAAAATGCTCTGACGCTTTACAGGTCTCTCAGGTTATTGTTCCCCCCTGATGGTAGAGATGGACCCTCATTTCATGTCACACCTCCCTGACATGCACCTGTTAAAATATATATATATATATATATATATATATATATATATATATATATAGTTTACTTTTCTTTATTGCCCTCGAAATTTCAGAAAGTGCGCAATATATAATCAAATCAAAATGAACGAAGAAAATTGTTTCTTTCAAAATCTTACCTGGAATCTTGTTTAGTGTTGGATTGTTATCTGTTGACAGAAATAAAAACAGTTGTTGCTGCCACTGATTCAGCTTAATTTTTTTGTTTCCTGTTGCCTTTATGTCGATCTTTCTTTTCACTACAGTTTTCATATTACTTATTTTCATTGTTATTTGTTTGGAATTCATTTTTTTTGCCACAAAGCTGCTCAATTTTCATAATTGCTTGCCCAATCGCTTTCTCCTTTTCTTGCTTTATTTTTGGAACTTGCGATTTATTTAACAACACCGGTTTGTCCTTAATTACATTCACAAACACATCATTAAACTTGTCCATCTGATGACATCTTACCAAATTTAACAAAAGAACTCGATTAAGCGACAAGGAAGCACACTAAAATGTACAGCACAGTTTCAAAGGAACGTGAAGTTCGTCTGCTTGCATGACGCAATTGGATTTGCTCATGCGCGCTTAGGGAATGATCACTTGGAGTGGCCTGGTAGCCGGCAAGCAATTCCTACGCATAGTTAGCAATTGCATTTAAGCAAAAGCATGCGATTTATGTATACAATTTAGAGCAATTGCTTTAGCTTCCATCATTTGCTAGAGTGAAAGCAAAAACAATTGTTAGGTTTTATGCATACCTGCCAATATATCAGATAATAATAAAGAACTTGCTATTAAAGTATTTCCTTCCGGTTTCTTTCCTAGTGAATCTTGTAGTTCCAAGTGAGTAATAACACGCTGTTTTAACAGATAGCATTGTCCCTTTAATGTAATGAGAAATTATTTTCACTTTAGCTCTACATGAAACGCATACCTTGAAACATAAAAGTAGAGATGTCCAAGCAACAATGAAATATTCCGCTGTAGCTTCATTTTCATGTATGGTGAAAGTATTTTCTTCTCCTTCTTCTTCTTCTTCTTCTCCTCCTTCTTCATTATCACTTGTATCAGAATCTGAAGTATCAGGTTCGTAGAAACTTTCATTCAGCTTATCCTGATCTGATCTTCCTCTTGTTTCATAGATATTTTCAGGTTCCAACAATATAATGTATTATATTTCCTTATGATTTCAGTGCTTAGTTCTCAATGCACTTCTGAATTCTTGGTTTCTTCATCACCCTCTATTCTGAACTCTCTTTTGCTACTTTTATCACTATCGCCTTCGTTGTCAGTCTTATTGCAAGTAACACTATCGCATAGCTCAGAAACTATGCTTTTACGATTTGTAGCTTCACTCGTTCTGTTCTTTGTCGTTTGCTCTTGGACAAAATGGCAAAGAATCAATTGTCTTACAGGACTTGATATCTTGAAATTGCCTTCATTGTTCCTTATAGTAGAAATAGTTCCAGATTTTAATAAAGGCCCTCTGAAATTTTCATCCGGCATAAGCTGTTTTTTCAATAACTGTGTCTATTCATAATCTATGTCCTTAAAATGGAAGTAACACAAACGAGCGCCGGGATTGGGCATGAAATCTTTACTTTTGCAAAATTCTACCCATAACCTATATCTTTTGGGAGATTTGTCTCTGGAAACGCGTGAAAATCAGTTCACTTGAGTATTTCCCTTCTCACATTACAGCCATATGCACAACATTGATGCATTTTATTTTTCACAATCTTACGTTGTTTGTATAATACTAAACTGATTCAGTAACACCATCACCAAAACACCACCACAAAGTACACTACTCTTGAACTTAAATACCAGTAAGAACAATTTTTGAAAACGTATTACTGCACGTGCAGCAATGACTGAATTGTGATCTCCCTGCTGCCTCCAGCGCACTGTTGGCCCTGATGACGTATAAGGTGGTTATTATTTTGGTTGCACAGCGGTAACGGTGTGGTGGAGTAAGAAAACCATGTTACCATTGCATTTTACAGGTCATATCCTTCATTTAGGAAGAAACATGATTTTTGTGTTTCGTTCCCCTTTAAAGCAGTTCAAATACAAAAAGTAATGTGCGGTCATCCCTAGTCCCACTATGTGGCTTGCCTTAAACATTGTATGAACGGCTTAAGCCGATCAAATTAAATTAGGATATTTGTTCTAATGGTATTTCTTTTACTCTAGAATAAAAAGCTAGACTTTACCAGCAATAAATCGTACACTTTTGATTAACATACCAAAGCGCACCCCCTCGCACACACCAGTTAGGGAACCTATAGGAAGTGAAAATTTGTTCATTTTTTTCAGATGTTAAATCTGACTTGTTAAAGTTAGAATCCTGTTAAATCTCCTAAGGTTTCAATGTGGTGCTATTGGTTTGATTTCTTTTCGCGTAAAATGCTGACCTCAGTGTAATGTGTTTTTCCCTTTTTTTGTGCTTCTTACGTCTGATTCCTTCTTCTTTTCTTTATTTATTTCCTTAGGTTTCCTATTTTTAAGCGCACCGATAAATTAATTCATGAAATGAACGCGAAAATTAGCTCGGGGATCTGAAGCGCTGAGGTGATAATCTAAGGACTGAGGGAAATGTGAGGTTCATCAGGCAGATGCGCTCAACATGAATTCTAATGTGGGTATGCTCATTTTAAAATCTCCTTAAAAACAGTTGAGCCCTTAACATTTGCTGCTGAGCATGCAGAGATTTTCCGCCATAGATGGCAGGGTCAGTTTATTAACATCTGTTTGATATATTTATGCAATTTCAATATAGTTTTCCCGAGTAATAAGAACATAGTAAAGAAGTACTACATGCTATAAGCAAATCCAAAATTTCAGTTCTCTTTACTTTTAACTAGGTAACGTTCAAATCCTTTTTCGCAAACGTTCGGTTATGGATAATGGGAGTAAAACTGTGATTTATTACATAAAAACTTCAAAGTTTTAATTACATTCCAATAGCTTAAATTGCAATTAAACTTATAAGTTTGGGGCTTTTTTTGCACTTCCTAGAAGAAAAACGCATTCTAAATAAGCCAAACCTCTTATTCGTCTCAGAGGCACGTTGTTAAGTTTCTTAGAACCCTGATTTAAATACAGGCCTGGATTTGCATATATCCCGTAAATTCTAGGAAGATACTTCATATGTAACCAGAACTCGGACTTTATTGCGCACTTTCTCAGGTTACCAACGCTTAGAACGTTAGGTGTATGCCAAGGCGTTGGTTTAGAGGGACGCGGAGATGACTCATTCCCTCCGTTATATGGGTGCAGTGTCGTGAAGGATGAAGTTGCAACTTGATGTGCATTACAGTATTAATTTTTACGATATAGCTTAAGTACCCCACATTCTGATAGGTGCAAAACATTAATGAATATACTATTGGAATACAAACGATAAAACAGCTTCCTTTTAAGATCCATCTATTCAAGTTTCCATAGTTCTATTGCAATAAATAGCAATACAGTTTTGTAAAGTATCAAAGGAAAATTTTTACCGTTTATCGCTTAGAAATCCTTTGTATTCAGAAAACGTTTGTTCCACACCATAAGAAGTGAGCAGTGCAAAACGAAAATATGAGCTGTCACACGTATTATCTAATGGCTTCTCGTTAACCGATAAAATATCTCTTATTTAACACATTGTTGAAAATCACTGCTTTCTTCAACGCGGTTCCAAATTTCTTCTTAACTCTTTCCAAGCTTGGATGTGTGTTTGCTGTAAAAGTACTGATACAAATGTTTTCAACGAGTTGTAGTCCGCTGGACATTTCTAAAGTTGACAATTCTAGTTGTTTTATTGTGGTGGGAACATCTCTGTAAGCGTGTTTTGTGTACAGTAGATTTTAATGCAGTGGTTCTGAAAACGACTTTGCAGCCTTTACTGATGTAATCGCTTCATCATCAAATGTATTTATTACATTCCTCCTCAGCTCCTTGTAATGTTCACAATAGTACAACGCCGCCTGCAACCAAGTTCCCCACCGAGTTATAATAGACTGTGGTGGCAAAGAAATTTCCGTTATTATTTCCTTCAATTTCTGTATTCTAGATGGGACTTTTAAAAATACCTTCTTGACGTTGGATATTAAACTGTCAATATCAGGGAATGTCGCCATAATTTTTCAGCTACTCTATGTAGACCACGAGCCAAGCCAGCTAAGTGTACCGGTTTTGGATACCTAGTCTGGAATTTGCTTGCTGCTTTGTCACATACGATGCAGCATCCGTCACAAACAGAACGTCATTAAGTGTTTCTATTCCATCAGGCCACAAAAGAGTCATAGCAGTCTCAAACGGGGTGTCAATTGTGAAATTATTTACTTTAATAAGCACTTCGGTTGTTAATAAGTATTTTGTACAGCCTTCCCCGGAGATAATATTCCAACAACAAATGATCTATAGACCTCCCTTCCACATCTATCGTTTCGTCTATCAAAACCCATGTTTTATTATTTGTGACAGATCTCCTAATGCCGTTTAGGACATCACTATAGCAAGGAGGTGAATACCTTTTGCGTAGAATTGACTCGCTGGAACGTTTCTGCCCATGTGTTTCTGCAGAAAGGATCTGAAAGTAACTTGTGGAAGAGAACATTACAACATACTATGATTTCACACAGGTATTTACTAAACTTTGAGTGCATGAATTCGAACTCGTAGACTGTGTACCTTCATTTACATTTTTGCGAAAAATCCTTATACTTTGTAGATGTTGCTTAGAATTGCAGTAATTCTGGATGAAAATACTTCTCTGGCCTTTAAAGCTGTATGTGACATACGTTGCAAAATATATTTCTTCCTCTTATAATGAAATACTCACTTCCAAACTCGTCCACATATTCAAGCAACTTGTGGGTGCTTAAATCTGACATGGATGTCCTCTTACAACTCTGTACGTGTTGGCAATGCGTGCCTATCCCGTTGCCCTATAGCTATAATCCCGCTGGCCTTAGAAGGGAACCTGATGTAAACAAAAAGAGCGCGCGAAGTACTGCTTTTGCAAATTGTACTACTACGCCCTGGGCGGAGCATACGCACTATCTGAAGACACGTGCTTCTGACCTAAACCACCTGACTGGCATAATTGCACATCAGCGGTGAACGATCGCATTATCCTCTTTTCATTAACACTGCTGCTTTGTTTGGCAGCAGATGATTATTTTACATTGTTTGTGCTGTATCCTTTAACCAAACCGGACTTTGAAATAATTTTGTGTTGGTATATTCGAATATTGAACAACAACATTCTTTAATTAACAGGTTTCCTGTAGATCGAGTATGAGTTATAAAATATTTAAAATACTGAAGGAATAATATAAACAGTATGGAAAGATACAACCGGAATGATAGTAAAATTACAAATGTTCCTTATTAATCAGAATATGAAAATGGTCCAATCCCGTCCATTTCCACTTCCTCCTCAACATATTTCGTGGCAAGCACAGGTTTTTTTCGCGCTTCCTTTTCTTTGAAGGTGATAACAGCTTTCCAGTGTGGTGCTTTTCCAAACAAATGGAGTTGACACTTTTACAGAAACACCAGAAAACCCGACGTGAAATTGTCTGTTATGGCTAAATCCGGATACTTCTCACAAAACTTTATGAACACATTCAGTAAAATAGCTTTTTCACCACTTTTTAAAACTATCGCTTTGGGATGTTTCACATATATATTCTGATTACTCATAATGATTATTAACCTTAACCAGCGTAAGCCACACTGTAATAAACAATTTAAAACAAGCGAGCGTCGCTGAATGCAACAAGGCTGGCCAACTGTACTTTATTAATTGAAAATGCTGCATACACTGACGCCGTTCTCTGCGATACTTTTGAAGCCGTCTCCACTATCTGCTGTTTATTCTGCTGCCGGCTGCTACAGTGGTTGGCTATGAGATTTTTTTCTCATAGTATAGGTGATTGTGTTTTGAAAAGATGACACCAGTTTAGTTAGCTGGGAAATGTAATGTTATCCAATACTCGAGCTAGTGGAGCGAGTTGCCGACTGCTTGAAGATAAAGAATGAAACTGATTATGAATCGTAGCACTCGAATCTTTAACAACTGAATTATTATACCTGCTAACTTCTGCAGTATGAATTTTACGGTTTGAAATAACTGTTTTCGCAATAAAATAAACTAGACATGTAATTGCGGCGAGTCGCTGAAACGCTTATCGGCAAAGCCTCTCACGGCTACCGCTAAGTAACTATAACCCAACGCGGTCTTAGGCGCTACGAACTGTCGATCACCGTAAAAGACTGTGTGCCCCTAATGCTGTACACGAACGAAAAGAAAGAAAGAAGCTAATGTTAGCAATTCGCGATCTTTTATTAAGTCCCACCTACTTTACAAACCACTCCACCAAAGTTCCTACATTATACGTTGCCAAATCTTACGCATCTGAAACACAACTTTACTCTTGACTACCAAGTTCTAAGGATTCTTTCACTCTCTCTACTTTCCGAACTCCCTACGTGTAGCTTCAAACTTCTTCTTTCTTAACGTCTTGAATTCTAGCTACCCGAACCTTGAGCTAATAGGTTTCTTGTTGACTTAATTTCGCCGGAAGGCCTAATTACCTTAGCTGCTCTACACTTTAACCATTTACTATTCCTGAGCCCGTAATCCGTTTGCAACTGACTTCCTTATTCACTTACAAAGTTGTAATCCTTTCTCCTTTCATTATGCCTTGATTGAATATATGGAAATTATTCATTGGAATTATTTTTTATCCTAATATTATTTCTTCGTTTAACTATTTATTTATATATTTCCGTGAATACTTACGGTATCACGCATATCTGCATTCATTAAATTTTTATTAATTTTATATATGTTTTTAAATGCTGTGTGAACTATAATTTAATATTCTGTCAATGACTTTTAACAAAATAAACTCTTGAATAACGTAAAACAAATTAATTTCCGCGGTCCGATATGGAACTACGTTTTTGTAATCCGGAGCCGATGTACACATCCTGCTGCGTGCTTTTGTTTACTCAGGTTCCCCTCTAAGGCCAGCGGGACTATAGTTTTGATACCGTAATTGTGACAGGAAGATATATATATATATATATAATTAAAGAAATGATAGTAAGATAGAGAAATAATTGTAGTAAATAATTTCCGTATATTAAATCAATGTATAATGTAACAAGCTTGAGCTGAAACGATTTATCCCGAGAAAATGTAATTAGCGAACAAAGTCTTTAGCAACAGCCGAGGAGCGAACACGTTAGTATAAAGATTCCTGGAATGCAGTTAGGTTAAAGTTAAGTTCGTTTGCAGAGTCACATAGACCAGAATTCTGTAAAATAGAAGGTGAAAGGATTCTTAGAATCTGGTAGTCATAGAGTAAAAGATGTGTTTCAGATTCGTAAGATATGGCAACGTATAATGTAGGAACGTTGGTGTGGGTAGTTCTAAGATAGACAGAGCTTAAGTAATAAAAGATCGTGTATTGCTAAAATTAGCACCTTGTCATTCTTTCTTGGTGATCTTTTATGGTGATCGACAGTTCGCAGCGCCTAAGACCGCGCTGGGTTATCAGTTACTTAGCGGTAGCCGCGAGGGGTTTAACCGGTAAGCATTTTAGCGACTCACGACAAGTTACGCTTCTAGTTTTTTATTGTGAAAACAGTTATTTTAAACTGCATAATTAATACCACAGAAGTTAGCAGGTATAATAATAATGTTGTTATAGTTTCCAGTGCTACGATTCATAATCAGTTTCATTGTTTATCTTCGAGCGTTCGGCAACTCGCTCCAATAGCTCACATATTAGGTCACATTAAATTTCTCAGTCAATTTAAACTGGTGTTACCCTTTCATATTCGCCCACGGATACCCTGGAAGAAAGATCTCATAGCAAACCACTGTAGCAGCCGGTGGCGGAATCAAAAGCAGATATTAAAGCAAAGGGCACGGCTTCAAAAAGTGACGACCATCGCACGCTTTCAAAATTAGCTCCTATCGTGGTGCTATACGGCTTCAGACTGTAGGAATGGAAGTGGCGTCATACGTGGGGTGTAGTCCATCCACAGACAACGTGTATCAGGTCTCGAGGCAATGAAAAGGCAATGAAGTCCGAGGTCTATTCGTAATGCATAATATCAGCCAGTTCAGAAACTACTTTGAGCAATGGCCCCAGGACTTATGCTCTCTTCTCCCCTTTTCCTATTATTCGCTTACTTTGCAAAGGAATTGCCCAAGTTTATCAATTCCTTTTTAATATCGCCTTTGCTATAGCTGTTTTGGTATATTTCTCCATTATACTAAAAAAAATTCTCTCCAGCCCTTCATTCTATTACAAAAACATTATGCGCTTAGCGTCTTTCTTACCCTTGCATAATGAACAAACTACTTGTTTAAAACCACTTTTTAATCCTTTTAATTTCCATCTGCGCATATCCATACCCATTCTTCCCTTTCTTCTTTGCCAACTTTATGTATGTTTCCGTCTTCCAAATTTGCTTCACTAATACGTAGAAGGTCAATGAAACCTTTCCCGTTATGTTACTCGTCAGTATTTGGAATTCTGTATATTCAAAACGCTCCTACATCTCTCTCAGGCGCTTAATATTATTCTCCCTTAGAATCCACGCATCTCCTAAATACTTTACTTCTAAAGGTACTCCGTAATGGCTTTACACGTCCTCAATTTTGTTAGGATTTTTCTTGATGTTTTAAACACACATAATACAGGACCCTACTTAGAAAATAGGCTATACGACACCTTACCTTTCCCCAGCCGAGCGAGATGGCTCCGAGGTAACGTGTGAAGCCTGCATTCGGCAGGTCTCGCCTTCGATTCCCGTCATCACCCACTCTGACCTTGACTTTTTCGTAGTTTCCCTTGTCCGTAGGCGAATGCTGGGGTAGTTTCCCACTTATCACGATTTCCTTTCCACCATTCCCCTTTCATTTTCATTCCTTCTCATCTTTCAGATGTACTTCTAGGTTTCAATGGTGTGTGGTGGTGCTGGACAGGTGGCGCGGATACTTTCTCAAGGGAAAGAGTACTCCCCGTGGTCAATAGAGGGCTGCTTGGTCGACGGTTCGTTCATCTCCCGGCAGCTCCAGCAGTAGAACGGATCTTCCAGCCTGGAATTTTAGGGACTTCAGCGCAACTCTGTGGACTGTCTGCCTGCGATTTGTAGCCTCCTGTGGTTCCTTCACTTCATGCCTTCCTCCTGGGAGATGGTAGCCACAATAGATCTGTGTAGGTCGCAGTGTGCAAGGTGTCCTCCTCCGTTGTATAACCTATACCTTTCCCTAAAGGTGAGGGTTCTATGTAAGCGGGCACTAAGCCTTGAGTTTTGTGATAAATGTTTAGATAAAAAAGTTTATAAACCGAGCATTTCTGACAAGTTTCGCTATTTACAACATTTTGTTAGTGCTAGGATTTAGGAAGTTATACCAGTCTTCATAACTATTGTACTTAAATAGATTACCTTTGGAAAAGATAAACTGACTGCATAACAACCATAGGGAACAGGCATAAGCTTTCGTACGTTTTACTTATGTTTTATTTTTTATTAATACCCCACAAAATGCTGTTTCATTACTAGTTTTCAACCTAATATGGCGTGTACATACTATGTTTTACAGAGGGAAGCAGAGAAGGAAATTGCTAGGTAAAGAGAGCAGGAGACGACAGCGGGAGGAAAAAGAGTGAATGAGATGAAGAGAGAAAGGGAGATGTATCTTTAAAGAAACGCAAGCGGAGCTGCGGGTTCTGCTAGCAAGACAATAGAAGTTTTATTTGGAAAGACAATCCCTAAAAGTGATAATGCGTGTTATACGAAGTGTTCAGCATGATCAGGTTGGTACTTCTAGGAGGCAATGAGAAAAGGAGTGATACACGTTTTCCTTTCCCGATAATCGAACTAAGGGAGAATTAATGTTTCTTTTATGCCTATTTTAAGGGGACAATTTTCGTCTTGTTTTCACATATATAGTATAAAAGCTTTGCGTATGAAAAGCATTGTTCTTAAAACTTTTAGTTGCCGACTCTAGAAGTAGATCCCTTAATCAGTTGTATTGGTTAAAAGAGAGTGTAACCGTGTGCTATTATGCCCTTACATATTAAATTTATCACTACTGTTGAAGCTTCTAAATGAATTTGGCTGAAATATTTCTGAGATGCCGTAAATATTTCCAGGGTTGTACTATAGTTATTTTTTGTATTTGTTTATATGTGAAGTAGTTTGTTCGTTTTGTATATATGGATAAACATTATAATGTGTAGAAAAAACTAACCATAATTTCATTAAAGAAACAGATGATATAAGTTACACTTTGTCCATAAACCATTTGTAATACGTTAGTAGTATATATAGGGGGTAGCTGGCACAGTTTTTTTTGCGTTTATATGGGAAAGGATAGGGAAAACGAGGGTATATGCGGCCCTTCAAGGGGAAAAATGCGTTTATATGGGGAAGATAGGGACTACAAGGATCAATGCTAGGCTAAGACAGGGGTTGAAGGACTGGGGATGTGCTTTATATGTGAAGGTAGGGAATACGAGAAGAAGTGCTATGCTAGACAGGGCTTGAAGGGTAGAATATGACTTTTATATGGGAGAGCTACTAGACTATTCAGAGTTTGAAGGGTAGAGTATGGCTTTTTATATGAAGAGACATGGAAAACGAGGGGAGCAGCTACGTTGAAGGAGCGTTCAAGGAGGAAAATGCGTTTATATGGGAGAGATAGGGAAAACGAGGAAAGTGAGATATGCTTTATACGACAGAGATGGGGCATACGAGGGGAGGTGCTAGTGTAGACGAGATTAAGGAGTAGGGTATACGTTTATATGAGGAATATAGGGAAAACGGGGACAGGTGGTATGATAGACAGAAGCTGGGCCACTTTTGCGTTTATATGGGAACGGATAGGGAAAACGAGGGTAGATAGGGAATACCAGGGCTGATGCTAGGCTAGTCAGATGCTGAAGGAGGGATGGATACGCTTTATACGAGAGAGATAGGGAAAAAAAGGAAAGATGCTATACTAAACAGGACTTGAAGGGTAGAATGTGGCGTTTTATATGGGAGAGATAGCGAACCGAGGAGAGGTATTAGGCTAGGAGGTTTGAATGATAGAGTAGACGTTTATATGCGAGAGATAGGGAATACGAGGGTCGATGCTAGGCTAGACAGGGCTGAAGTAGGGGAATGCGCCTTATATGAGGGAGGTAGGGGAATATGAGGAGAAGTGTTAGAATAGACAGGGTTTGAGGTGTGGAATATGCGTTTATATGGGAAAGATACGGGAAAACCTGTACAGATAATAGGCTAGACAGATGTTGAAGGACGGGAATATAGGCTTATACGGGAGAGATAGAGAAATACGAGGAGAGGTGCTAGACTAGACTGATGCTGAAGGAGGAGGGGATACGCTTTATCCGGAAGAGATAGGGAATACAGGAGAGGTACTAGAGCATACAGGACTTGAAGAGTAGAATATAGCGTTTTTAAATGGGAGAGCTAGCAAACCGAGGAGAGGTATTAGGCAGGAAGGTTTGAATGACAGAGTGTGCGTTTATATGGAGAGACGTGGAAAACGAAGGTAGGTGCTAGGTTGAGAGAGTCTTCAAGGAGGAAAATGCATTTATATGAGAGCGGTAGGGAATACGAGGAGAGGTGCTAGTCTAGAGAGCGTTGAGGTGTAGAGTATACGTTTATATGGGAGAAATGTGGAAAACGGTAGTGGTACAAGGATAGATAGGGGTTGAAGAAGGCGGAGGAAAGTAGATTTATACGGTAATATAGAGAGTAATTAGATTATAAAACATTTCTCATCCAACGTTACAACACTTTTATATACTTTTTTCTAAACCTTACAAACTTTTTATATGTTAAACAGTAGTGCGCGAGACGGAGAGGGACACACTGTATATCGGTTTACAGTGAAGTATACGTCCTAACCTATTCCCACCTTGTATGTTCTGGATCTTCTCATTGTCTATTCATTCCTATCATCATCTAACGTAACCACGTAACAAGACGTAACACAACTTAGCATAACAGCATGACAAGACGTCATACTAAGTAACATAAGCACGTAACCACGCAACATCACGTGACATCTCGTAACCAGAAACGTCACACGACGTAAAAACACGTAGCAACTATGTAACCACGTAACAAAACGTAAGAACAACACGTAACCAGCCCATTGCTAAGGTAATCTAAGCTAATATATCCTTCATAACTTAGACAATAAGTACGAGAGCCTAGCCTAGATTAACCTGACCAATCCCAAACGTTCATGTCATCATCTATTCCACTCAGTCATCGTCTAACCTAATCTGGCTAACCAGAGATAACCTCAACTTTCTTTTAGTGAAATTGCAATGTTTTATTCGGGTTTTATTATTCGAGAGTTTTAATTGAAAAGTTTACGCCAACATACCTTTATTTTAGTTCGTTGTAGGTGTCTCTCCCCTTCTTATCTAGGCTTGAGACTAGCACTAGGATTGCTCCTAATGGCAGGGTTACCACCTTCCCTTCCATCTTCTTCTTTCTTCATCAGGCGTCAGATAGTTGCATACACAGCACACGGATAATCTTCATTTTTCTTAAGATTGTAGACTCACGAGAAAATCTTTATCTTTGACTTATATTCTTTTAAGCGCTGCTTGTAATGGCGTAATGTCCATACGCATATGTCGTTATTCCATCCTCAGCAATAACTCTTTTATCATCAAACGGAGTCAATGTGATTTTATTCACTTGCACTGTGGCAAGAGCATGCTCCCGAGAGAGGATCAGATTCATGGGCGTTCTGATGATTTCTCCGGTTTTAAGACAGTCAGCATAACTCTCAAATGTAATGTAATGATTAATAGCACTACGTTTAATGCCTTTAATCTTTTTTATCATTAAGCCATGGATATCTAAGGCATACATCTTAGGTCGTAGTCCGACAAAGCGCTGGATGATTTTACCATTAGCCTCATCTTTAAATTTTCCCAACACCTTCTTGTTTAGAGCTGAATAGCATATACGGTTGACAGGGTAATCAGCTGTATCTAGGTGTTCGAGAAATCGTAGCTTGTCCTGGTACACATCTTCAGTCATCACACGATGAATGAACGAATCAGTATCCACATACATGAGCTTCAGGTTTTCAGATCCATAATATGGCAGCAACACATCATAATGATAGTGATACATTAATGTCTTGGAGATGTCCAACACACTCATACCGATGTATATAGGCTTGTTGAATACGATCTGACGAGAGGCCATATGTACAGAGGCTAGATTAGCAGCATATATGGTTCGATCTATAAACGTAGGCTTGGCAATTAACTTTCCAGAGTCTTCTCATTTGTCACCAGTCGTATATCCATACGGTTACGAAGGTTTTCCATTGTTTTTCCAAAGATAGCGTTGTTAAACAATTTGTAGAGGTCCTTCTCAAAATCATTTGCAGCTTGTTGTCGTAGTCTGTTGTTAAATTCCACATACGGTTTTAACCACTGTGACTGGAGGAATTGTAGCACACGATGAATTTTTGTTAACCGTAGTCCATGATTAAGTGCTTGCTTCAAAGCCATGTAATGTACTATATACTTCTTTCGAGATCCTAGATGAGGTATCAGTTTCTTTGTACTCGAGTCCTCAGGCTTCATACACTCAGGCAGGAATGGTAAATCATTATGCAGATCGTGAAGTTCTGCAGGATACTCGATATCAACTTCTAATATATATCCATGAGGATCATCTTCTTGTAGTCTTTCTAAGTAAATTTTTTCAGGTGATATCCACTCAAATCTACCATAATGGAGGGCGTGACACATGGCCCACCCATATTGGTTATTAGCGTCCTCATATGTAATGAATTGGGTTGGTCTCGACGGATCATACTTCTCCACGTAGGCGTTGTTTGCTTCAGCATAACGGTGGGAGACTTGACATAAACCTTCTCTTATACCGGATTCCACCATAAGCAATTGGTCATAATCTTGTAACAATTCCAGCTGAATTCCTTTATACAGCAACATGACGTCGCATGTAAGTCCTGGAGATGTAAAATAATGAGCAGGGTCGACTTTATGTGCTTTTAGGGTTTGATCTCTAAATGTCTCAAAGACATCAGCTAGAAGAAGTAGATTAGATATTAAGTAGAGGTCGCTGTACTCACCCAGGTTTCTTGCATTAAACAGCTCCCATACATTTGTAGCGTGATCGTAGTCAGCATCACTAATTTCTTCTTCATTCAATTTATTGTAGAAGTAGTTCTTAGGAGCAGGCAGGTTTCGTTCAAGACGTCCCATGAAGTGACGTAATCATAGGGAAAACACCCTTACGTGTCATCAACTTCATCTTGTCTTCTCCGAAGGGTTTCAGGGTACGATGTTAGATTGTTCACCAGCTTATCCAAGCTTGTACTGAGAAACCGAAAACTATCTACAAACCGAAGCTTTATATCTCCTACATACTTGGAGAATGATATATAGCTTTCTTCAGAGCTAGGAATTACTTCCATCCGCTCACTTGTACATCCCAGCTCCTTAACAATGAAGTGTGAGTCATACCCGCTGAGGTTGTGCATGAAGACTGGAACATATTTAGGTGTCTTACAGGCTAACTTACATTCATAATGTAGACTTCCCCGATATTCACCACTGATGTGATCATGATCGCGTACTTTATAGTTCTCCTCAGTAAAGGTTTTTCCACACAAGTAGCATACTGTAGAGGCGTTGAAATCCATCTGCTGTTGATCTGTAAGTTTCAGAGGCATGACGGATTTGTATATATTATTAATTTCCTTTGCAAGGAACGACAGGTATTCCATAAATTTCTGAGCAGCATCAACACCACGATATACATAGGGATGCTTAGGAAGGCCAGTTTCCAGATGTTCAACGTTGGTTGAGGGTTTAACATAAACGCAGAAAGTCATGGGAACATGCTGCTGATAAGGGGATGTATATGAAGTTTCAGGATTGGGTATGCATGTATGACATGGGGTGAGAATGCTTTCAAAGTCTGCGTAGATGACGTAAGGTAGTTTCAACATTCTTTCAAAATTTTTAAATTGTACAATTGATTTCTCCTTTGTAGGCATAACTACCCTTGCAACACCATGCTGATTACAGATGGAGGCATGTTCTTGTAGTTTTTCCAGTCCACTTCGACCGCACTGATCATCAAAATGTGTAAAACAACGCTTACAGGTATAAACACGTACTTTATGTATAGTTTCCTGACGTCGATTAAGTTTTTCAAAGTTCTTTATATAAACGTAGGATGTCTCCCACTACTGTCACTCAATAGCAGGATGTCACGGTGTTCAGGTAGTTCAGTCTCAGCGACCTTTATCGGATACACTTCATGCTTCTCATCCAGGCCGAAGACGTTGATAGACATCCTGTTAAGCTTCTCAATTTTAGGTATTTGAGAAAGCGGCGTAGGGTAGGAAACACAGCTGAAGTCGTATTTATTTTGAAGTTGCTTGTACTTGCTCACCCGTTGTGGATCCTTCTCAACGAATTTGGCTAATACAGAACACATAAAGCATACCTCATCAGTTAAATTCTGTATGTTAATGCATGCTTTTCTTGCTTCAACAGAGGGGGCAGGGGAATGTAGCTACTTCCCCGTAACGGATTGTACTTGTTAATACGAAGACGAATTCCTTCTACAGCAAGCAGAGCCCAGTTGCTGCCCTTAAGTTGTGATTCCTCCATTTCAGTAACCAACTTCTTCATTTTCGTTTCCAGCATAGAGTCCAGGTCCGTTTCTAGGAAAACAGCTTGATTCCGTGTTTTAAATGTTTTGTCGCAGGTTTCTCCGACACTGTTAACAAATCTACGCTCAGCTAACAGATTAATGTTCACACTTTTGTGAATACCAAGCTCTTTATGTACAGCCTGGATTATCCGCTGTTTCGCCTCATGCAGGTACATATTCAGGTCCTTAGCTGATTCACAACGTATAAAATATGATTTCAAGCGTCCATTGACTGAAGTTTCATATTATTTCATGTCACAGTCGTCCATGATATAAAATAACTCATGCTTTGTCGGTTCTAATCTACGTTTTTTCTCAGGTCTGTTTCTTTCACACGCATCTTCGTGTCGATGACCCTTATAACTGTCTTTGAAGGCTACGTTACAATATTTACACTTGAAGAGCTTTTTACAACGTAGTTCATGTCGTCTTTTATCATATCCACGGAGGAACTTCTTACAGCATTTACCATAAGAATATCCTGAGGCACTAGGAATGATATCCTTATATGAGTACTTATTCATTTTTCTTCTTGATATAATAAGGTATTAACCTTTCTTCAAGGAAATGTACGTCTCTTTACCTTGATAACACTTTAGAAGCTCGATTATTTTCTGAGAGAACAGCGATGTTAACACCTCAGAGATGATCAAAAGAATGAATTTCAGTGCTAAAGGTCGCCCTATTTATAGAGGAAGCACGAACCTTTTTGGATCAATTATATGACGTATTAACCCTTCTTCAAGGAAATTTGCACCTTTTTCACCTTGATAACACTTTAGGAAGCCGATTATTTTTCTGAGAGAACAGCGATGTTAACACCTCAGAGATGATCAACAGAATGAATTTCAATGCTAGAGGTCGCTCTATTTATAGAGGAAGCACGAACCTTTTTAGATCAATTATATCCTGATTATTAATACTAAAAACGGTGATGAAGCGTGTAAGCTCTTCTATTTCAATTCGTGTTACACTGATGTTCGAGCGTCTCCGTTCAGGTTCGAACGCTTAGAGAAAGTATAATGTATTGCGAGGATGATGTATTGTTCGGCTATAATCGTACAGATTCGGAGAGCTTGACTCGTGAAGGTGATGAACGATCCGTTGACCGAGCAAGAGGCAAGCATTCCCTCTGCGCAACGAAACCTAGAAGCACAAAGATGCAAATGAAAGGAAATCGTGATAGCATACACCTTTCAGGTATTCGCCTGCATACCAGGGAACACCACGAAAAATCCCAGGCTAGAGTGAGCGTCCAACGGGACTCGAACCAGGGACTCTAGAAGTACACGTGAAAGATATAAATGAAAAAGATTTAAAGGGAAAGGAAAACGGAATCGACGAGAAACCACCCAGACATTCGCCTGCAGACCAAGACAAACCATAAAAAATATGACGTCGGAGTGAGCAACCAATGGGTATCGTACTCCTGCACCCTAAAGCGCATGTAAAAGATGCAAATTATATAGATTGAAAGGAAATCGCGATAGATGGGAAGCCACTCAGACATTCACCCCCAGACCAGGGAAAATCGTGAAAATTCTGATGCCAGAGTGAACAACCAACGGGAATCGAACTCCTGAACCCTAAAAGCACACGTAAAAGATGCAAATTATATAGAATGAAAGGAAATCTGAATCGATGAGAAACCACTCAAGCATTCGCCTACAGACCAGGAAAAACCATGAAAGATATGATGTCAGAGTGAACAACCAACAGGAATCAAACAAAGGACCCTAGAAGCACACGTGGAAGATGTAAATCAAATAAAATGAAAGGAAATCGTGATAGATGAGAAACCACCCAGACATTCGCCTACAGACTAGGGAAAATCACGAGAAATCTGATGTCAGAGTGAACAACCAACGGGAATCGAACTCCTGAACCCTAAAAGCGCACGTAAAGGATGCAAATTATATATAATGAAAGGAAATCGGATTCGATGAGAAACCACTGTAGCATTCGCCTACAGACCAGGGAAAACCATAAAAATATGATGTCAGAGTGATCAACCAACAGGAATCAAACAAAGGACCCTAGAAGCACATGTTAAAGATGCAAATCAAATAAAATGCAATAAAATCGTGATAGATGAGTAACCACCCAGACATTCGCCTACAGACCAGGAAAATCACGAAAAATATGTCAGAGTGAAAAACCAACGGCAATGGAACGAGGGAAACCAACAGATTGCACACGTGAAAGATATAAATCAAATAAATCGAAAGAAAATCGTGATAGATAGGAAAGCACTCAGGCATTCGCCTGCAGACCAGGGAAAACCATGAAAAATCCCAGGATAGAGTGAGCGACCAACAGGTAAATCAAACAAAGGACTCTAGAAGCCCACCTGAAAGATGGAAATCAAATAAAATGAAATAAAATCGTGATAGATAAGAAACCACCCAGACATTTGCTTACAGACCAGGGAAAATCACGAAAAATATGTCAGAGTGAACAACCAACGGCAATCGATCGAGGGAAACCATCAGATTCTACACGTGAAAGATGTAAATCAAATAAAATGAAAGATAATCGTGATAGATGGGGAACCACTCAGGCATTCGCCTGCAGACCAGGGAAAACCATGAAAAATTCCAGGATAGAGTGAAAAACTAACGGTAATCGAACCAGGGAGACCATCGGATTATAACGTGAAAGATGTAAATGAAAGGGAAAGTAAATCGCGATAGATGAGAAACCGCCCTGACATTCGCACCCAGACCAGCGTAAACTGCGAGAAACTAAGGTCAGAGTGACCGTCCGTACGGAAATCGAACCCAAGACCTCGAATGCAAATTACAGACGTTATCGACTGAACCAGACCGTAAAAAGCAGGTTTATACCATACAACTCATAATAGGATGCCGTGCCAGATGACGTCATACCTGTAGACAGATTGTCGGGGCTCAGTAGACATGCTGAAACGCGCATACCAACACCTCAATCCATTTCACAGCAAAGTTAAAATAATTTTTATTATAATACTTTCTCTCCTTATTAATTAAATTCATGTATATACCCTATTATTTTTATATTTTTTCAATCCCTCAGTACTTTCTTTACATCTCACCCTCATTCACCCTAAAGAATCAATACACAATGACATTTTGTATACGCTTAATGTCCATTTATCACAGAATACCAAGCTTAATCCGCAGTTATCACAGAAAACCGCTATATTTGTCTATAATTACGAGCAAACTAATTTTTTTCAAGAGTTACAAGGATTTTATACTCGTAGGATCGTATTAGAAAATTTATCATATATTTTCAGTTCAAAGTGGGTAAACATTTTAAAGTCATCGATTACATTTAGCGTAAGGATTATCATATTTCATTTTTAAAGCCGTCTTGTTAAATGTAATGTATCGCAATCCATTTTTAAAATCAAATCATACATGCGTTTAATGCATATAATAGATGTCTTCATATACCCAATATGACCGCCATGCACGTTAAACCCTTCAATATGGCTGTTTCCGGCATCTTCGTCGTTGAACACGCTTCCGACTCTCTCCGCTAGGTGGAGCGCATGATGCAAGCTACGAGAGTGGGAGGGAGAAACCAGCTCTAATTACGGTTGCGCTTGAGAGGGTACTTCAGTCGGCCTGAGAGCCTCGTTCAGGGAGGTCGTGTAGTTCTCGTATTCATTTTAAGACGCGTCGTCGTATCCCGTGTTCGTTACGTATTTTTTTTCTACCTTTCTTAGTCATGCATTCATCCAAGAGATGTAATTTCATCAGGACGACAGTAGTCAAATATGCGTTACAAAATAAACGTTTATTCGACTTCTTTAACTTAATTACTTTTTTATGTTATTTGAAGATGAATTTATACTCATGTCACGCGATTCAGCCCAAGACCACCAGGTCAATTTGGAACAGCAGTCAATGAGGCATCACATTCTAAAGATATAATCACTCTTTACCGAATATCGCTATCTCTTTCCGTTCTGGAGATATAAGCATTTAACGGTAATAATACATTTTTTTGCGACGCACCACCAATTAAAGTGGTCTGTAATCGAATTAATTACCCCACAGTAGGTATTATATAGCGATTCAAGAACAAAGGCAGATGCCGACAATTGATAAGATCCTTTGTTCTATGCCGATTTACATCTTTCACGTTATAATCCGATGGTCTCCCTGGTTCGATTACCGTTAGTTGTTCACTCTATCCTGGGATTTTTCATGGTTTTCCCAGGTCTGCAGGCGAATGCCTGAGTGGTTTCCCATCTATCACGATTTTCTTTCATTTTATTTGTTTTACATCTTTCACGTGTACAATCTGATGGTTTCCCTCGTTCGATTGCCGTTGGTTGTTCAGTCTGACATGTTTTCTTGATTTTCCCTGGTCTGTATGCGAATGTCTGGGTGGTTTCTCACCTATCACGATTTTATTTCATTTTATTTGATTTACATCTTTCACGTGGGCTTCTAGAGTCCTTTGTTTGATTTCCCTGTCGGTCGCTCACTCTATCCTGGGACTTTTCATGGTTTTCCCTGGTCTGCAGGCGAATGCCTGAGTGGTTTCCCATCTATCACGATTTTATTTCATTTTATTTATTTACATCTTTCACGTGTGCAATCTGATGGTTTCCCTCGTTCCATTGCCGTTGGTTTTTCACTCTGACATACTTTTCGTGATTTTCCTGGTCTGTAGGCGAATGTCTGGGTGGTTTCTCATCTATCAGAATTTTTTTCATTTTATTTGATTTACATCTTTAACATGTGCTTCCAGGGTCCTTTGTTTGATTCCTGTTGGTTGATCACTCTGACATCATATTTTTATGGTTTTCCCTGGTCTGTAGGCGAATGCTTGAGTGGTTTCTCATCGAATCCGATTTCCTTTCATTCTATATAATTTGCATCTTTTACGTGTGCTTTTAGGTTTCAGGAGTTCGATTCCCGTTGGTTGTTCACTCTGACATCAGATTTTTCGTGATTTTCCCTAGTCTGTAGGCGAATGTCTGGGTGGTTTCTCACTATCACGATGTTCTTTCATTTTATTTGATTTACATCTTTCACGTGTGCTTCTAGGGTCCTTTGTTTGATTCCTGTTGGTTGTTCACTCTGACATCATATTTTTTATGGTTTTCCCTGGTCTGTAGGCGAATGCTTGAGTGGTTTCGCATCGATTCCGATTGCCTTTCATTCTATATAATTTGCATTCTTTACGTGTGCTTTTAGGGTTCAGGAGTTCGATTCCCGTTGGTTGTTCACTCTGGCATCAGATTTTTCACGATTTTCCCTGGTCTGCGGGTGAATGTCTGAGTGGCTTCCCATCTATCGCGATTTCCTTTCATTCTATATAATTCGCATCTTTTACGTGCGCTTTTAGGTTTCAGAAGTTCGATACCCATTGGTTGCTCAATCCGACGTCATACTTTTTATGGTTTGTCTCGGTCTGCAGGCGAATGTCTGGGTGGTTTCTCGTCGATTCCGTTGTGCACTTCTAGAGTCCCTGGTTCGAGTCCCGTTGGACGCTCACTCTAGCCTGGGATTTTTCGTGGTGTTCCCTGGTCTGCAGGCAAATGCCTGAGAGGTGTATGCTATCACGATTTCCTTTCATTTGCATCTTTGTGTTTCTAGGTTTCGTTGCGCAGAGGGAATGCTTGCCTCTTGCTCGGTCAACGGATCGTTCATCACCTTCACGAGTCAACCTCTCCGAATTTGTACGATTATAGCCGAACAATACATCATCCTCGCAATACATTACACTTTCTCTAAGCGTTCGAAACTGAAGGGAGACGCTCGAACATCAGTGTAACACGAATTGAAATAGAAGAGCTTACACGCTTCATCACCGTTTTTAGTATTAATAATCAGGATATAATTGATCTAAAAAGTTTCGTGCTTCCTCTATAAATAGAGCGACCTCTAGCATTGAAATTCATTCTGTTGATCATCTCTGAGGTGTTAACATCGCTGTTCTCTCAGAAAAATAATCGGCTTCCTAAAGTGTTATCAGGGTGAAAAGGTGCAAATTTCCTTGAAGAAGGGTTAATAGTTATATAATTGATCCAAAAAGGTTCGTGCTTCCTCTATAAATAGGGCGACCTTTAGCATTGAAATTCATTCTGTTGATCATCTCTGAGGTGTTAACATCGCTGTTCTCTCAGAAACTAATCGAGCGTCTAAAGTGTTATCAAGGTAAAGAGGCGTACATTTCCTTGAAGAAAGGTTAATACCTTATTATATCACGAAGAAAAATGAATAAGTACTCATATAAGGATATCATTCCTAGTGCCTCAGGATATTCTTATGGTAAATGCTGTAAGTATTTCCTCCGTGGATATGATAAAAGACGACATGAGCTACGTTGTAAAAAGCTCTTCAAGTGTAAATATTGTAACGTAGCCTTCAAAGACAGTTATAACGGTCATCGACACGAAGATGCGTGTGAAAGAAACAGACCTGAGAAAAAACGTAGATTAGAACCGACAAAGCATGAGTTATTTTATATCATGGACGACTGTGACATGAAATAATATGAAACTTCAGTCAATGGACGCTTGAAATCATATTTTATACGTTGTGAATCAGCTAAGGACCTGAATATGTACCTGCATGAGACGAAACAGCGGATAATCCAGGCTGTACATAAAGAGCTTGGTATTCACAAAAGTGTGAACATTAATCTGTTAGCTGAGTGTAGATTTGTTAACAGTGTCGGAGAAACCTGCGACAAAACATTTAAAACACGGAATCAAGCTGTTTTCCTAGAAACGGACCTGGACTCTATGCTGGAAACGAAAATGAAGAAGTTGTTTACTGAAATGGAGGAATCACAACTTAAGGGCAACAACTGGGCTCTGCTTGCTGTAGAAGGAATTCGTCTTCGTATTAACAAGTACAATCCGTTACGGGGAAGTAGCTACATTCCCCTGCCCCCCTCTGTTGAAGCAAGAAAAGCATGCATTAACATACAGAATTTAACTGATGAGGTATGCTTTATGTGTTCTGTATTAGCCAAATTCGTTGAGAAGGATCCACAACGGGTGAGCAAGTACAAGCAACTTCAAAATAAATACGACTTCAGCTGTGTTTCCTACCCTACGCCGCTTTCTTAAATACCTAAAATTGAGAAGCTTAACAGGATGTCTATCAACGTCTTCGGCCTGGATGAGAAGCATGAAGTGTATCCGATAAAGGTCGCTGAGACTGAACTACCTGAACACCGTGACATCCTGCTATTGAGTGACAGTAGTGGGAGACATCCTACGTTTATATAAAGAACTTTGAAAAACTTAATCGACGTCAGGAAACTATACATAAAGTACGTGTTTATACCTGTAAGCGTTGTTTTACACATTTTGATGATCAGTGCGGCCGAAGTGGACTGGAAAAACTACAAGAACATGCCTCCATCTGTAATCAGCATGGTGTTGCAAGGGTAGTTATGCCTACAAAGGAGAAATCAATTGTACAATTTAAAAATTTTGAAAGAATGTTGAAACTACCTTACGTCATCTACGCAGACTTTGAAAGCATTCTCACCCCATGTCATACATGCATACCCAATCCTAAAACTTCATATACATCTCCTTATCAGCAGCATGATCCCATGACTTTCTGCGTTTATGTTAAACCCTCAACCAACGTTGAACATCTGGAAACTGGCCTTCCTAAGCATCCCTATGTATATCGTGGTGTTGATGCTGCTCAGAAATTTATGGAATACCTGTCGTTCCTTGCAAAGGAAATTAATAATATATACAAATCCGTCATGCCTCTGAAACTTACAGATCAACAGCAGATGGATTTCAACGCCTCTACAGTATGCAACTTGTGTGGAAAAACCTTTACTGAAGAGAACTATAAAGTACGCGTTCATGATCACATCAGTGGTGAATATCGGGGAAGTCTACATTAAGAATGTAATTTAGCCTGTAAGACACCTAAATATATTCCAGTCTTCATGCACAACCTCAGCGGGTATGACTCACACTTCATTGTTAAGGAGCTGGGATGTACAAGTGAGCGGATGGAAGTAATTCCTAGCTCTGAAGAAAGCTATATATCATTCTCCAAGTATGTAGGAGATATAAAGCTTCGGTTTGTAGATAGTTTTCGGTTTCTCAGTACAAGCTTGGATAAGCTGGTGAACAATCTAACATCGTACCCTGAAACACTGAAACACTTCGGAGAAGACAATTTAAAGTTGATGACACGTAAGGGTGTATTTCCCTATGATTATGTCACTTCATGGGACGTCTTGAACGAAACCTGCCTGCTCCTAAGAACTACTTCTACAATAAATTGAATGAAGAAGAAATTAGTGATGCTGACTACGATCACGCTACAAATGTATGGGAGCTGTTTAATGCAAGAAACCTGGGTGAGTACAGCGACCTCTACTTAATATCTGATCTACTTCTTCTAGCTGATGTCTTTGAGACATTTAGAGATCAAACCCTAAAAGCACATAAAGTCGACCCTGCTCATTATTTTACATCTCCAGGACTTACATGCGACGTCATGTTGCTGTATACAGGAATTCAGCTGGAATTGTTACAAGATTATGACCAATTGCTTATGGTGGAATCCGGAATAAGAGGAGGTTTATGTCAAGTCTCCCATTGTTATGCTGAAGCAAAAAACGCCTACGTGGAGAAGTATGATCCGTCGAGGCCAACCCAATTCATTACATATGAGGACGCTAATAACCAATATGGGTGGGCCATGTGTCACGCCCTCCATTATGGTAGATTTGAGTGGATATCACCTGAAAAAATTTACTTAGAAAGACTACAAGAAGATGATCCTCATGGATATATATTAGAAGTTGATATCGAGTATCCTGCAGAACTTCACGATCTGCATAATGATTTACCATTCCTGCCTGAATGTATGAAGCCTGAGGACTCGAGTACAAAGAAACTGATACCTCATCTAGGATCTCGAAAGAAGTATATAGTACATTACATGGCTTTGAAGCAAGCACTTAATCATGGACTACGGTTAACAAAAATTCATCGTGTGCTACAATTCCTCCAGTCACAGTGGTTAAAACCGTATGTGGAATTTAACAACAGACTACGACAACAAGCTGCAAATGATTTTGAGAAGGACCTCTACAAATTGTTTAACAACGCTGTCTTTGGAAAAACAATGGAAAACCTTCGTAACCGTATGGATATACGACTGGTGACAAATGAGAAGACAGTGGAAAGTTAATTGCCAAGCCTACGTTTATAGATCGAACCATATGTGCTGCTAATCTAGCCTCTGTACATATGGCCTCTCGTCAGATCGTATTCAACAAGCCTATATACATCGGTATGAGTGTGTTGGACATCGCCAAGACATTAACGTATCACTATCATTATGATGTGTTGCTGCCATATTATGGATCTGAAACCCTGAAGCTCATGTATATGGATACTGATTTGTTCATTCATCGTGTGATGACTGAAGATGTGTACCAGGACAAGCTACGTTTTCTCGAACACCTAGATACAGCTGATTACCCTGTCAACCGTATATGCTATTCAGCTCTAAACAAGAAGGTGTTGGGAAAATTTAAAGATGAGGCTAATGGTAAAATCATCCAGCGCTTTGTAGGACTACGATCTAAGATGTATGCTCTAGATATCCATGGCTCAGTGATAAAAAAGATTAAAGGCATTAAACGTAGTGCTATTAATCATTACATTACATTTGAGAGTTATGCTGACTGTCTTAAAATCGGAGAAATCATCAGAACGCCCATGAATCCGATCCTGTCTCGGGAGCATGCTCTTGCCACAGTGCAAGTGAATAAAATCACATTGACTCCGTTTGATGATAAAAGAGTTATTGCTGAGGATGGAATAACGACATATGCGTATGGACTTTACGCTATTACAAGCAGCGCTTAAAAGAATGTAAGTCAAAGATAAAGATTTTCTCGTGAGTCTACAATCTTAAGAAAAATGAAGATTATCCGTGTGCTGTGTATGCAACTATCTGACGCCTGATGAAGAAAGAAGAAGATGGAAGGGAAGGTGGTAACCCTGCCATTAGGAGCAATCCTAGTGCTAGTCTCAAGCCTAGATAAGAAGGGGAGAGACACCTACAACGAACTAAAATAAAGGTATGTTGGCGTAAACTTTTCAATTAAAACTCTCGAATAATAAAACCCGAATAAAACATTGCAATTTCACTAAAAGAAAGTTGAGGTTATCTCTGGTTAGCCAGATTAGGTTAGACGATGACTGAGTGGAATAGATGATGAGATGAACGTTTGGGATTGGTCAGGTTAATCTAGGCTAGGCTCTCGTACTTATTGTCTAAGTTATGAAGGATATATTAGCTTAGATTACCTTAGCAATGGGCTGGTTACGTGTTGTTCTTACGTTTTGTTACGTGGTTACATAGTTGCTACGTGTTTTTACGTCGTGTGACGTTTCTGGTTACGAGATGTCACGTGATGTTGCGTGGTTACGTGCTTATGTTACTTAGTATGACGTCTTGTCATGCTGTTATGCTAAGTTGTGTTACGTCTTGTTACGTGGTTACGTTAGATGATGATAGGAATGAATAGACAATGAGAAGATCCAGAACATACAAGGTGGGAATAGGTTAGGACGTATACTTCACTGTAAACCGATATACAGTGTGTCCCTCTCCGTCTCGCGCACTACTGTTTAACATATAAAAAGTTTGTAAGGTTTAGAAAAAAGTATATAAAAGTGTTGTAACGTTGGATGAGAAATGTTTTATAATCTAATTACTCTCTATATTACCGTATAAATCTACTTTCCTCCGCCTTCTTCAACCCCTATGTATCCTTGTATCACTACCGTTTTCCACATTTCTCCCATATAAACGTATACTCTACACCTCAACGCTCTCTAGACTAGCACCTCTCCTCGTATTCCCTACCGCTCTCATATAAATGCATTTCCTCCTTGAAGACTCTCTCAACCTAGCACCTACCTTCGTTTTCCTCGTCTCTCCATATAAACGCATACTCTGTCATTCAAACCTTCCTGCCTAATACCTCTCCTCGGTTTGCTAGCTCTCCCATATAAAAACGCTATATTCTACCCTTCAAGTCCTGTATGGTCTAGTACCTCTCCTCGTATTCCCTATCTCTTCCGGATAAAGCGTATCCCCTCCTCCTTCAGCATCAGTCTAGTCTAGCACCTCTCCTCGTATTTCTCTATCTCTCCCGTATAAGCCTATATTCCTGTCCTTCAGCATCTGTCTAGCCTATTATCTGTACACGTTTCCCGTATCTTTCCCATATAAACGCATATTCCACACCTCAAACCCTGTCTAGCCTAACACTTCTCCTCATATTCCCCTACCTCTCTCATATAAGGCGCATTCCCCTACTTCAGCCCTGTCTAGCCTAGCATCGACCCTCGTATTCCCTATCTCTCGCATATAAACGTCTACTCTATCATTCAAACCTCCTAGCCTAATACCTCTCCTCGGTTCGCTATCTCTCCCATATAAAACGCCATATTCTACCCTTCAAGTCCTGTTTGGTATAGAATCTTTCCTTGTATTCCCTATCTCTCTCGTATAAAGTGTATCCATCCCTCCTTCAGCATCTGACTAGCCTAGCGTCAGCCCTGGTATTCCCTATCTACCCTCGTTTTCCCTATCCGTTCCCATATAAACGCAAAAGTGGCCCAGCTTCTGTCTATCATACCACCTGTCCCCGTTTTCCCTATATTCCTCATATAAACGTATACCCTACTCCTTAATCTCGTCTACACTAGCACCTCCCCTCGTATGCCCCATCTCTGTCGTATAAAGCATATCTCACTTTCCTCGTTTTCCCTATCTCTCCCATATAAACGCATTTTCCTCCTTGAACGCTCCTTCAACCTAGCTATTCCCCTCGTTTTCCTCGTCTCTTCATATAAAAAGCCATACCATACCCTTCAAGCTCTGAATAGTCTAGTAGCTCTCCCATATAAAAGTCATATTCTATCCTTCAAGTCCTTTCTAGCATAGCACTTCTTGTCGTATTCCCTACCTTCACATATAAAGCACATCCCCAGTCTTTCAACCCCTGTCTTAGCCAAGCATCGATCCTCGTAGTCCCTATCTTCCCTATATAAACGCATTTTTCCCCTTGAAGGGCCGCATATACCCTCGTTTTCCCTATCCTTTCCCATATAAACGCAAAAAACTGTGCCAGCTACCCCCTATATATGCTACTTACGTTAGCGAATTTTATGATGCTATTTGTTAATGTAGTTGCCTACCTCTTCCAGCTTCAGTCCACTGTACTAAATTAGTGAAGAGACTTTTTTTAGGGTTTTTATGCAAAAAAAATTAAAATACACCTAATTTTGGGATTACATATGTTCACAAAAGCCATACATTACATAATGTAATAACAAAAGTGGTGATAATTATTTAAGAATATATGCTACATAAGTGTGTAAAATTTTAGCGGCATGGCACATGTAGGTTCTCACGAAAGTGTAGTTGAACTGTGAAAAAAGTACAGATTTTATGCACAATAAAATGTTTTATAAAATAAACCACCTAACATATAAATGAAAACAAATGAATAATCATGGACATGTGTAGAAATTTTCATAGAAATTTCAATCAAATTAAGGATCAAGGGCGTAATAGCATACAGCTCAAACTAGAAGACTACCTTGTCTCCTTAAACGAGAATTGGGTTTTTATAGTATGTTAAAACTGCTCAAGAAGATACTAATAAAATGTGGTAGGAAATTTAGGTTTTTACGAATGTTTTGCTAACGTTTTTACATTAGTTGCAATAATCTGCAAATAAAAAACAATGGAAGAGGTATGTTGTCCCCACATTTATATTAGGTGTAATTTTTAACTCAGAGCTATCACAGGTTTGTTCTTAGCGTCCTGCCTGACGTTTCATTTTCGGATTTGCTATCCAGTATTCATTTTTGCTTTTTAATTTCTGAAAGAGCCCTTACCACTTCTCTGTCCCCTCAAACTAATTCAGTTCCTGCAGAACTAATCTTTGGTAAATACTTTTTGGTATCAACTCTAGTAGTTTCAGTAGGATTATGAGTTAAAGCACTGGTAGTCCGCAATGTTTCATAAAAGAGAAACTCGCGGTCGCTAACATAAAGCAACTCAGCTTTAGAGTCAACGGCAAGAATCTACTACGATATATCATTTTTTATGCAGTTAAAAGCTCTCTTACGACGAGGAAGGAAATTATTGCCAACACATAGAAGTATGTATTTTTAAACACCCTTTTATATGTAAATTGTGATAATTTGCTTCTTGTTATGCCTTTTTCGATAGTGTTAACGATCTGGAAGCAACAAAGAGCCTCGATAAAATCACGTTTCGTTTCCAGGGGAGATAATGGTACAGTGAATGTTTCATCATCTTCCGCTGGTCCAAATTTCAGCCCCGTGATAGGATTATTACAACATGCAATGTGTGAAACAGGAAGAGGATAATGAGGTCAAACCATGTGATAAATTTCTTACAAAGGCAGTATGCCCCACATGAGCATACCGTGAGTTACCTTCAGCAGTCACTATAACTCAGTTGAGCTGGCATCAATGAATTGTTCCGTTCATTAACTACTGTAACTAGCAGTTAAAAATAAAATTAAGGCAATCAATTCCTGTCTCTTTGTCAGAGATTCCATATAATTAAAAAATGTTTCAGAACGTTTCTTGATGAACAAGTTATCAAGTTGGAATACATATTTTCTTTCGTAGTGCTCTGGTAGAAAACAAAAAACATCTTAATGTTTCAATGATATAAAAATATATCACCTTAACAAATTTTAAATATTTACTTAAAATATTTCTGGTCAATTATAATGTGGCTAACTGCCTACAGTAACCGCGGAAAAGTTTAAGGAAGTTTGGCAAAAATGTTGAAAATCTCTTGTTTTGTTTAAGTGCGCTCTTGTCATTTACTTTCATTGTACACCGTGATTTTCTTAATATCGGTCACTGCTAAAATCCTATACGGCTATTTGAATGGCTCCAAGGCATTTAGGTAAAGCCCAGCGTCTTCTAATCAACATTTCTCAGCTGTATTTTAAGTATTTTCCACTGTTCAAATTGCTTTGCTTACCAGAGATTATAATTTAAATACTCGACATTTTCAAGAGAGCCCCAGATAACGTCTTAAAAATTGTGCAATGATTACAAACTATTGAGTAGTTAATTTGCGATCAAATATTTTCCATAGAACTAGTTGGTTAAAACGAAATGTTATAACACTTACAAGGGACAGTTTTTTCTAGTATATTTAATGAGTTGGTATCTACGCACCATTTTCCTTTGTGTTGCTTTTTAAGTTCCAAAATGAAACTTTGAGGCAATATTATTAACGGTTTTTGTTGGCCAATCAGAAGTGTTTAATTATGAACTTAAGGGATTAATACCATTAAACGGTTCAACACAACTCATTAAACTTTTTATGTTTTATTTGTTTCGTTTTTTAAATAAATGGTAAAAATTTAAGTTAATCAAAACAAAATGCTAGATGTTTAGTTTTTCACAAACACACTGGGATGGGTATCCAGGTAGCAGGCTATCGTAAACACAGTAGGTAGGTGAAGGCAGAGTTGTCAAGTTTCTGACACTATTAATGTGCTTCATTATGAAAACCATTAAATTCTAAAACTATGTTTTCATATATGCTTTTACCTTCTTCTGTTTATTATTATTCTATTAATTTAGATATATCTATTTGAATTGGCAGAGCAATAATATCGTAGATTGTAGAGTAATATTGCAAAAATACACAGTATTTATTCGCTATAGTTACCAACAGTGCTTATTCCGAATCGGAATTATCTTCATTTTCAGTTAATGAAATCACAATAGGGCTTATACTTTTCTTACTTCGATATTGTTCTTCTATTGCTTGTACATGCCTGAGATAGCTGGCTCAATCCCTCTTATCATTCATGTTATGTATTGAGTTCTTTATCAAATTACGAACTTCTTTAACACATTTTGCCCCAAAACATTCCCACATTTTATTTTTCTTATAAGCTGAAACAAAACCTCTTCAATGGCATTCAGACAGTAATGGTGTGCCGATAGCTTCAAAACTTTCTATTCACGTTGTGAAGCTAACTAGTCTCCCATGAATGTATTTTGGTGTATGTGTATATGTTCTGGCCGACCTATAGGTATAGAGATATATTTTTTACACTAATGTTTACAGCTCTCTCTCTCTCTCTCTCTCTCTCTCTCTCTCTCTCTTCGCGTCTTCAGTACTTTGGCTTGCAGGTTAGGTCAGTTTGACAACACCGCAAACACTACTCGTCACGCAATTGCATGGTCTCTGCCTTCCCTTTTATCCCCATATGGCTCTTAAATATTTCCATGGCGAGTGTATTTTTGGACCTTACACGTAAGTCCAGAAACAGCGGCAAAGCTTAAACATAGCAAGCGGAATAAAAACTACTTGAATGGGAACGAGTGTAGGTAAATGTTGTTCTAATGAGTGAACTAGCGGGTAGGTTGTTCAGGTACTGAGAGCAAGTATTTCCAATACAATGCTCGTATAAAATTCACGGTAGACTTAAACTGCAAAATAATGTGGCAGATAAAATATATGGAGGTATATTATTAAGTGGGTAGCATTTTCTTTTGTTTATTGAATATTTAATCAATCATGAATTATATTAAGCAGCTTACTTGCGTGAAAATTATACCTTGTATTGTAAAAAATAGAATATTTATTAAAAGAATAAATAATAATGGAAAACACGTTGTATAGAATTGAAATTCATTGAAATTCCATGTGTGCTTTTTAAAACGTGTAAATAATCACAGCAAAAATTCATAGCAATCCAAAACAGGCAAACAAGGCTTTACACCTCAAACTAGGCAACAGAAGCCCAAATAGGCAAACCAAAAACTGGCCCTACGTCCCTAACTGTACGGAAACGGGTTTACCTGTATTTAACTCTTTATTATATCCATCCAAATAGAAAAGTCATTTTGCTAACTTCCGCTCTAGTTATAACTTTCCACTCCTGTGTATGGGCCCCTCAATATCATTTGCGCATACTGTCACTCAAAGTTTGCCATATTTATTGATACAACGGGGGTGTATTATAGCGCCCAGTACTAGCCGAGTCTCGTAGCAGCAAATCCGATATTTTGTGCAGTGCTAAGTTTCGCTTCTCTGTTTGCGTAGGTTGCCAAATTTGTATCTGCAGGTTGCCGAAGGTGTATCTATAGTGACACCAGAAATTATTAGTCTACAGTTTCAAAAATTCTAGCATCTATATTAATGCTGAGAAAATTCAGTTTTAACATGTAGAAAGAACAAACGATATTACATCTTACGTGTTCTGAAACTTTTTCAGTTTATCATTTAATTAGTTTAGTATTTACTTTAAATTTCAGCCATTTTTGTTCTTTTATATTTAGAGTTCAAATACTTATTTTATAGGCATTAGCGGTGAAACTGTTATTCAGTACCTGAAAATGTCACCTAAATATGATTATTCTGGCATTAAATATGTGAAAGAAAGAAATGAGGAAGTTAAGTAAAAAATTTAAGAATTCCTTCCTTTGACAATTCTTTCAGATTCTTTCTTTTCAGACCAAGAACAATTTGCATCATAGTTTCAAGTATCATATCAACATTTCCTCCACTAAACGTATGTAAAATAATTTTTAATACCACATATGTAAACCTTGAAAAATGGGAGCACTTTTCAAAAGTTCATAAAAATGTACAACGAAAAATCTTGAACAATGTCAGAAGATATTAAAAATTAGAATTTATTACCTTTACTTTGGCTGGCAGAATATTTCAAAGTAGAGACGAATACTTTCTGGAGTCAATGTTTTCTGCTTTAAACTTGCTTCCCTTAATCTAGTCTGCAATAGGAAAGAAGCTGAATTTGCACATCAAATTTGTGTGTGTGTACATGTCCCTTTTAAATACTCAGACCTGCAGAGACGGTGAATGAAATGAGTGAAATGATGCTAGATAACCTCGGGTATACTGAGCTGAGAGTATACGGAGATTCGAAGTCAGGCCCTCTAGATTTGAAAGCAGATATGCTACCCCTACACTACACCACTAGTGGGCGCATCAGTAAAGCAAAATTGTAAGTATGCTACAAAACATTAAAGCGGCCAAACCTAGCTTCACTTAAGCCTTCACTTAAGTTTCATGGGATGAAAGTCCTAGAATATAGGTCTTTACAACAAAATGTAGGATAATGTGTCTAGCAACCCAATATTTTGCTGTTTTTATGTTACCCACGATCTTCTCCTTGACTCAGGCAGCATTCTAAGCTGACGTCGTTACTACAGCCTGAAGGTATGCATAATGTGTGATCGTTATTCATTAATGAATTCTGAAAGATAAACAATCATCAAAGAGTAATAATTAAAAAAAAGATTTACTTACCACCTTGAGCAATAATTTCAGAAGCATACCATAATACCTTAAATAAATTACTGTTACAAGTCCGGTGAATTTAGTCCCTTTGTCCTATAAAAATAAATGATTGCTCATTCCAGTAAATTTTGGTTATTATTCACGTGGTACACGTGCACCTCAATTCTTCCTTATCCGCGTAATTATGCAGGGCTCCAAATGAAAACCACAATACCTCGCTTCCGAAAAGCCCTAAATAGTTGGTTACTAATCTACCCTAGCTACGTAGTCGACGCTGCAAATTTGCTTGACTCGCTCGATTATGTCTTGTTGCTTGTACTTCATCTCAATTGAATGGCTCATCAACCATTCATACGTAAACTGTTCTTTTACACAGGTGTATAATTTCCGGAGATACTTAAGATTCTCGAAAATTCTAACCTAGGACATTCGAACCAAATTTCTGTTAATAAACCTACTGATAATAACAGGAATTGTTCGGAGATATTCCCTCTTCACGCCCAATACATTAGTATGCGGCCGGTGGCAACAGTAGGTCTTACAATGTTGTAGTCCTTTGTTACAAAGGAATACAAAGCATATGGATACATCATGAGAGTATGTAAATAACACAGGATCTTAGTGATGCAAATACTAAGCAAAAAATAATTATATATTTTGAAACAAAATATTTCAATAAAGGATATTTTGAAAAAATTCCTCGACACCTAGACAGGCGATTAAAATGTGACATGTCTGAGAGACGTAGGACGTCTAATGACCCTACGTGGAACATATATCGGTCTGCTGAGTCTGTCCAGGGTACATTAGATGTGTGCTATCCCATAAGAATTCATGATTTCAAAGAAATATCACCAAACGGCAGTTTCCAAATGTAATACATATTATAATTTAATTAAAACAAAAGTTAATAAACAGAGTAATACAAATTCAGCATATGCGCTTAGGATCACAGCGGGAGATTCAAAATATTGAATCTGCTTTATACACCTTGTTGTGTACAGCCATAATAACCGAAGGCCGGGAAACAACAATTACAGATCCAGATAAATATCTATGAACATCCTACATTCATAATTTAAAGTCCGATAGCGTTTGTGTTGTGTAAGCGTTTTTATTATGTATCTCAGCTGTTTACTGTGATTATTCTAGAGCTGTATTTGTTATATATATATATATATATATATATATATATATGATGCCTGCTATACGAATTCTTTTGCTTTTAATTCTCTTGAATAATTTCGTAGTGAATTAGGTTATGATACTTTGTATGCCAGTGGCATAGGTTTTGCTTAAGTAGTGAAATAATTTGTCAAGGGAGTCAGACATTTTGTTTAGATACCTGTTTTGGAAGAAGTTGAAACGTTGTTTGTGAATTATTTACTTAAAGTTATGTTTTAAGAAAGAAAGCTGCTGGAAGCTCTTAATAATTAAGATGAAACTTTACTTAAATCAATTTGACGAAATATATTATATTTGGCATCAAATTGTAATTTCAAAATATGTTAGTGGGCTTGGATAAATATTTTCTCACATAAAACATAACTAAATACTGAAAAACCACGTAATTTATTAGTAACGTTAGTGGCAGCGCCTTTTTAAATGATGTTTCCATATATACACACACAAATATATATTATGCATTGTAATTAATAAAACTTTTATGCATTTCTACACTTTAGACACTTTCTATATTCCTTAACTGGTTGTAAATATGCCTTAGACGAACAGCTGTGGTCCAGCAGCTAGTTGGAACACATTAACTTAAATAAACAGAAAATAGTTATTGGAGAATTTTAAATAACATTAGTCAATTAATCCTTTTCATATCTTGAGTAATGCAATCTCATATAAACAAAAGCATGTTGTAGAATGTCATTGGCGCCAGGACATATTTAGCCCCCGCTAAGGCTGGACTCTTTATTAGGAGAAAAATACATATAAATGATTGGGTTGATGATATCATCTGACAGAAACGTGAAAAAAGGAGTGGAAAAAGCGCGTTCCATGTATATGGGAAGGAGAACTTTCAATAAATTTAATCAACATTGAGTCACTTTAAAATAGATAAGGACGATTTTGTGAAATCCCAAAATAAAAAGTGTACAATAGGTAAAAATGGAATTCACCCGGAGTTCAGTGGTGACGTCTCTTACAATTCCATGCATGAAATACTGAAAAAGAGGGATTTTGTTATCGGATTCATTTAAATTATACAATAGCTGCATTCTGAATCGGTTGCTGAAACTTGAGCATATTCAAATAATATGTCTATGTACTTAATTACTTTCTTATCCAAATATGCGAACGGGGAACATTAGAGGATTATTCCGCTTAATTGATTGCCATACGACTACCTTCTAACCCTACAAAGAGTGACGGTTTCTGAGATAAATAATTGCTTCTTCGTTTGATATGTTCCAAAATGTAATGAAATTTGTGAAAAAGTACAACTAAACATCACAAGTGCATAAATAATTTGAGTACTTTTATCAAACAGGAGGCAGTAAATGAATCACGATCATCTCACCTAACCGCCAAAAGTTGCCTTTGATGTTAACATCATTTGCAGGGATTTAAATTATAACAAAAACATAATGTTGTGTAATAAAATAGTTTTATTCAAGCATTTTATTCAATTATAGATCATAAGTTCAAAATGCAGCTTTATTTTTCATCTTTTGTGTTTAAGAAGGAGCTACTTGATCATGGTGTATATTTCTGGAGTCACTGAAATCACTTCACAATTTATTTGTATTGCTGTTATTAATTCTTCAGTATTTGAAACACAGCTGTATTATGACATAAGCTGTGTACCAGTTATTTTCGCTGCAAATGCGTAGTTAGAGACAGAACTAATATACACCAGTAACCACGTCACCGGCCCAGGCTCGAACATACGTGCTACCTAATTGCAAATAAATAACTTCGGCATGATATGCAATAGATTGGAGTATGCTCTAAAACAAATACATTTTACAAAAGCTAAATAACATAGGACCCATTAAGATGAGGTACGGATTTCGTTGAAAAGCCAAATTTTTAAGTACCACGTAAGCATATTGCCACAATTTAACATAGTACAAGCACTCAAATGATACACGTTAACAAGTTAATTTTGAAAGTTCAAAATGAATACCATTTCAATGGGTAAATATAAGGAACTCATAAATATTTCCCCAAAAATATACTCCTTGTTTAAATATGGCTCATATTATTTCATTAGCTACGACCATTGATATAATGCATGGGCGTAACTTGGAATCCAAATTAGGGGAAGCATGCAAAATACATTTAGAATTAGTTCATTCACTTTACAGGGAAACAAAACATTACTTAATTTAAAAGGCTAATAGTAGTAAAAAATTAGAGTTAAAGGTGCGGAACGAACGGAAGGGGCCCCCGAAACCGGGGCAGAGCACCGCACGCAGGCCATCCGGCCTCTTGTGCTTCTACCGTGACCACTGGGAAGGAGGAATGAGAGTAAAGAACCGGAGGGCGACCAGATCCGGATGACGCCGGGGGCAAGTACCAGCGGAGTTCCTAATGTTTCCAAATTGAACACCTCCAACGCCGACCGAGCTCACTCATTAGGGCCCGAGCCTCCGAGGGAGTCCCCGAAGGAGCGCTTGCCCGAAAACACCCAGAGGCGGGTATCCAACCGAGGGATCCCTGGACGACGTCAGGAGGAAACCTGCACAGAGCGCATAGCCACCGCCCAGCCGCAACCCGCCGAGCATCGCCGCCTGGTTCTACAACCCTGAAACAGATGACAAGGAAGGTGTTGGATACAGGAAATGAAGAGCAGTAGAGTTGCGGTAGAAGATGGACCATTCCAGTATTCGCCTGCCGACCCGGGGAAACTACGAAAACCCCGTGGTTCAGAGTGGGCGGTTGACGGGGATCGAACCCGGGACCTCCGGAAAGCGAGTTGCACATATTACCGCCGCTCCACCACGTTCGGTGGTAGTAGAAATAGTAGTAGTAGTAGTAGTAGTAGTAGTAGTAGTAGTAGTAGTAGTAGTAGTAGTAGTAGTAGTAGTAGTAGTAGTAGTAGTAGTAGTAGTAGTAGTAGTGGTGGTGGTGATGGTGGTGGTGGTATAGTGGATTGACTTGGTTTAATGCTGAATCGTTCCTCCATCCATAGATCTCCCTTAAACCAGAGGCGGTTTGAGGCTCACCAAAATATTGCCACAGTCGTCCCTTGGCTCCCTAATAGTCCAAATCTCAAAACGATTGAGAAATTTGCGCTGATGTGCAACGCACTATGTTGCTGTCATGCATAACAGAAGAGCTACTAAGCCACAACGGTTGTGGGAAATAACAGCGGAGCTTCGCATGATATAGTTTCTTTGGAGAATTGCATACAAAGAATACTCACCTCCATAAGGTTAGGAATGCATAAAGTTATCTTATACTACAACGTAGTTTGGCTGGGGATAAAATAAAGAAATCGAATGCAACTCAGTTTCACTTCTCATATTACACTAGTCTGCATGATATCGGATGACTGAAAACTAATAAGTGATTCTGACTCACTATTTTATGCTGATTTCAGAACTGCTTTTAGTTTTTTTCTATCACGTACAGTGTTTTCACAATTTCATTTCAAAAATATAGAGATATAAAGATATCGCTTCCGCCACTACACATAAAATTGGGCTTGATGAAGCAATTTGTAAGGGCTCTACCACAGGATGGACCCTGCTTCAAGTACCTTTCCAAGAAATTTTCCTTCATTATACAAGACAAATTAAAGGCTGGAATTTTTTTTCGTCCTCAAATAAAGAAATTGATGAAGGATGAATATTTTGAGAAGACAATGAATGAGAGAGAAATAGAAGCATGGACCGCCTTCCGATCAGTTACTGAAAACTTCTTAGGCAATAACAAAGATCCTAATTACAAGGCCACTGTCGAAACAATGTTGGAAAATTTCAAGAAGATGGGCTGTAACATGAATGTAAAGGTGCATTTTCTGCATTCATTTATCGACTACCTTCCAGAAAATCTGGAACATTATAGTGAAGAGCAAGGTGAACGTTTTCACCAAGATATTAAGGAAATGGAGAGGAGGTACCAGGGGAGATGTAATGAAACTATGATAGCCGACTACTGTTGGATGTTGAGGAGGGACAGTCGTCTTCAAGGATCTGCAAGAAAGCCAAAGAAGAGAAAGTTTGAAAAAAATTAAATGAAACACTTTGGCTTCTTGTTTTGTTAAAATGTAGTCATGAAATAAATTAGGGGAGTTCTTGAGAGTATTCTTAAAATGTTTCTTGAATAAAAACTTACCTTATGTGAAATGGTATTTGAATACTTGTCTACGCTCATTAGTAAAATTGTCAAAACATTACTTATTTTGTGTAAAAACCTGACGTGATAGAAACAAAATGGAATTTATTTCTGGAATCAGCATAAAAACTTGATTCAAGAACACCTACTTTTAAGAAATCATCTGATAAAAAGTTTGAAAATGCAGACTAGTGTTATATTACTGAAAAAAATGCCAGCCATTAAGCGATAGGTTATAATTGTGAGGTTTTAATAAACTCACACTATTATAAATTTGATTTGTCTTATGGAAATTTTATCTCATATAGTGTTTAAGTTAGATAGCTATTGGAACAAAATAAATGTTTACAAGACTTGATCTCACCTTCCTTTCCATTGCAGGATGGGCCAGCTCTGAACTTCGACCTGTATGCCTGATCTAAGGCTATGCAGATTTCTGCTTCATGCCTGGGCAAACGTATGGTGCCAACTTGACAGGAACGAAACACATTCCCTATAACGAACAAAAGATTTGCGAGGGACTGTACACAATGCAAGGCTGCACCGGGGCCATATTAATTCTTAGGCCCCGACACTTCAGGCGATTCGTGTTTATGACGTCACAAGCATAGGTTGTCTCTTGCTATTGCTATAGAGGAATAAATCAGTGATAAACAAAGCTTTGTTCAAGGATTTCGACAAGAAGTATGTATTAAAACGAAAGAAGCAATTGTGTGCACTTGCTCTGTATAATGTTGCCTTTTAATATACACTGAAAGGACAAAATGCACCGTAAGTGTAGTGTACCTGGCTCTAAAAGCAATTACAATAAGGATACAGCTCACGTGACTACATTTCAGTTTCATGAGGATCCTCAACGGCGATGAAATGTTTACATCCTACACATAGAGGGAACTTTGAGCCGGTGAGTAGCTAATGCTAGTTAATAATGTCTTAAACCTTAGTACACATCCATGCAATGAAAATTGGCGAAAAACGAGCCTTTGCTCAAAGTTTGAAATCAACACAACTAATATAGGTACACTTATTCCCTTAGCTTATAAAACGAATTATGGCAAATATAACGCTTAATAGCTGTAACTTCCCGACAAACTATCTTCAGTACAATGAGATGGAAAACAAAGAGCAGAATATAGGTGTTACTGTCTGGGTTTCCAAAAATAAATGAATAAAATAACGCGTCACGTGTTGGAAATTTGAGTCAAGGTACTTTTACACCTATCCGATTCATTCGATTTTACTTCATCCACTAATTCAGATTAATGCACCCAATCATAAAATGATCATTACCTAACAAAATAGAACAAACCAAACATCACATTTGGTGCACCACACATACTACATCATATAACATAAAATTTATTGGGAATGCAGTATTATTGTGATTAGACATATCTAGCTGATGGATAATTGACAAATTTCTCAGTACTGTAGAATAAAGTGAAAGGAATATAAACTAATTACTTAGTGGGCCAGTAAATGAAAAATTGGAAGTTTTACATCTATTAGATATCTATCATGAATTCCTATTTTCCCCCATACTTGTTTTATAATTTTTTTGTAACCAGCTTGAGGTATATTAGTCTACAAAACCAGACAGTTTATTGAAGTAAGCTTTTTTCAGACTTAGAGCTCTTATTGGTAGATATGTTGTTTGCCCCACACTAATAAACTATAGGGGGAAAAGCAGTTAAACTAAATATATTGCTAAACCAAAATTAATAAATTTGTAAAACGTAACAATAAGTGCAGAAATAAATTTTACATAATCTCTTGTGAAAATACTGTTAATGAATGTTTAAATTTCTGATATTATTTGTTTAATTCTGACACAGCCTAAAGAATAAGCTTAGGAACAATGCAGTTTTTGGTTGCATGATGATACTAATTAGACCTATATAATTAAATTCTAAGACAGGTATATAAAGTTAAGCTTGGAACAAAATCAATTTGTTTCTTTCTTTTACCACCTAAAACAGTAAACACGTTTTTCTAAATGGTGATATGCAGGGAATGCAAACTTATGAAAGCTAATTAAGCATCTAACGTTTTGAAACAACAGTAGTAAATAAAACAGCAAAATAATAACGCAATACTTGTGTATGTCAAAAAGCTGATGTAAAGTGGAGAGCTGTTGCTTTGAGAAATAAAACAATGCGCGTTCTTGAATTAAAAAACCCATATAGTCATTACAAAGTAACAGGTTGAAGTGATGTACAAGTATTGCTTCATTAGATTACATAAGCTGTGATGAAACGACATCATTGTGTAAAAAATCCAGTCACAGATAAGCATCTAGATACTGTATAAATGATACACAAGTGTTAGTATGAACGAAGCACTTAAGCTGTCTCGAGAAGAAATTGATGAAAGTGATTGAAATAATTGGGATACATAGTTCTTCCCATATATACAGATACTAATTTTTTTCTAAATTCAGAATTTAACAGACAAAATAGTTGTGTATGAATTTAACAAAGATACCTTTACATCTGCACAAGTTGGTCAATAGTTTCACGTTGAGCAGATCCAAAGCACAATTTGTTTAATTTAAAATTGGATAGCCTCACTCAAGTGATTGGGCTAGCTTATTAAGTAGCTTTAAAAGTTAGTTTCGTATTGGTTTTGGAAAGGAGAAGAGACACTATCATAAGACAATTATTAATAAAACTGTTTTAGAAACTTGAAGTGGTAATAGAAACTACCTTAGAACTTTTCATTGAATATTGCGACCGCGTGTGTGAAGTGCCGGCGGGTTACGCCGCTGTACTTGCATGCCGGCCCGTTTACCTAGCCGCCTGGATTGTTGGAGCTCTCGGCCGACTCTTTAGAGCAAATGGCTCGCGCAATAATGGTCCTCTCAAAAACTTTTTATGTGCGCCTCCCCACAGTTCTGGTAATTTCCTTTCGGGGTTCAAGTAGCTTCTCCTTCGAGAACGCTCCGCTTTGCATCCGGATCTATATAAAGGGCTATTAGCGCCCGGAGTCACTTCAGTTAAGTCCAGTCAGAGAGACAGTTAAGCTGAGATGAGTCGAGTCCAGCTGAGTGCAGCTAAGAAGTGGCTACGCTGAGTATCTAAGCGAAGAATAAAGTTGTTTTGCATTCATCGGATAGATCATTTGCTACAATATACAGGTTGTTTCAGAATTCGACGGATTTGATTAACTTTAATGGATTTTAGAGGGGTGGTGGGGGAACAATTGGAAGTAATACACTTATGGTCCCAGAGTGCATGATTTTGTGTAATAAGCCAAAATAAATTTGAGCCAGTACGCCTGTGATACCACCTCAATGGTATAGGCAAGCATTTTCTGCACTGTCAAGAAGTGTACATGTGTGGCTAAGTGGTAAAGTAGGGATTTCTCAAGCCACCGGCACTAAATTCCAAGTTCAAGCCCTGCCGAATGTTTCTCTTGTTTCTTTATTTATTTATTTATTCCTTTATTTTCGTTCTTCAAATTGTTGATTGTGAAGGATATGGAATACCACACTGCTCCATTTGTTATTACCGCTGTTGTTAATTGTAATCAAGCAAATCAAAAGAATCAATTTTGAACAGGAATGTACAAAATAATATACAATAATGTTCCAAACATATATGCCATGCAATCATAATCCCTTATTGAGGTGACTTTAAAAATGGCATTATCATGATCTGGGACTAATACACTATTGTGCTTACGAATTGAAAGAATGCACATTTTCTCTGTAAAAGAAAAGCAAATCACAGTCACATTCCTGCTTAAGCTTCATTTATTCACTTCCAGGAACCGTAGAGAACGTGTCGTTCTCCATGGTGTAGTGCTTACCATGCCAGCCTCTAGTTCCCGAGGTCCCGGGTTCAAACCCGGCGGAGGAAGAAAATCCTTAACATGGCTTCCTCCGGTGGTCCCGTGTCATAGATTTACGGCACGAAAAAGAACCTCAAGTCTGATAAAGAAGCCTCTCACCCAGTATAGAATGGGACGCTAAGGACCATAGCAGTTAAAGAGCGTCCATAAATAAATCTCAGTCTAAATCGTAGAAAATCGTATTGCTTCTTCAGATACACGGAAACAGCTCTGTGAACTCCGATGTTCTGAAATACATATATATTGTTCTTTTGGGAACTTTGCACTCTGTAACATAATTGACAATAGTGAGTTATTGCTGCGTTCGATTTCCTCTGTAAAGTAATTTTTGTTTTTCTTCCTGTGCTTAAGATGAGAGGTGCATGCATACGCGAATAGCAATAGTAATTTTAATTTCTGAATAATTCAGAGGAAGAAAACGTTTAGCTTTAGTGTAATAAAGTCCTCTCTACACATGGTTTTGTCTTGGAATGTTTAAACCTATTGCTCAGGAATACGTGCGTTATTCTTGTTCTCGCAGTCCGGTTGCAACCATTAGGCGCCTGCTCCGTTTTGAAGGTCACTATGGCAATATTCAGTGCTATTTACTTAATGTAGAAATTAATGATTAAAACGTTGTACAAAAGAAGTGGTAATAAATATTCCGTTACTTGGATATAAGAGATAACCAGGGAATGATATAGCGCATGCGTTTTAAACAATGCAACGGCAATAGCATGGCGATGATGTAGTGCAGGTATGGTGTCAATTTACGAAAACGAAATGGAAATGTTAGAGATAATGAACATTAGAAAGAAATGTAGCTTTTAATTGCGCAATAGGCCGGAACAAACACACAAAGATAATTCAGTAATCATACCTCACATGTAAGTAGGTGCCATTAAACACACACAAAACAATAGATGTTAATGATAAAATGCATTGGCTACTTGCTATGTAGTCCTGTATACGCCATGAATGGAGGGAACACATTATAGGTATTAAGGGAAAAATGCCCAAAAATTGATTGCTCTATCCATTCCCTCTTAGGGATGGAGAAATGTAGCTGTTAAACATGAACAACAATAGAAACTATGCTCATACTTCGTAGATAAGGACATTCGTGAACAGGAAGAGTAACAAATATTAAGTAGTTATCAATACCTTGGAGTGAAGGAAATTAGAAAATGACAAGAGAAAATTAAGAAAATAAGCTTTTTATTCATACCTCAGGCTGGACAAAATTAGGCATAAACAATAACAAAGAACCAGGAAAATTAAAATTGTTTATCTTCGGAGTGGAGGTAGCTTGTAAGTGAAAGCAAGGAAACGGGGCGGGGGACGGTGTATTCAAACCTCGGACTGGAGGAAATGGAAGCACATTACAAATCCAGGAGGATCATGGAAAATTAACGTTCTCATTTATCCTTAGGATTGAGGGAAATGGAAAACGATAAGGACAAATTAGGGAGAAAAACTGTTTATTCACACTTCATAGTGGAGGAACATTGTAGAAACCACGAAGGATAAAGGAAAATAAAAGCTCTTATTTGTCCTCGGATTGGAGGAAACTGCAAAATGACGAAGAATTAGGAGGAATACTGTTTGTTCACACCTCACTTCGGATGGAATTGAAGAAGATGAAAGAAAATTAAACTTCTTATTTATCCTTAGACTGGAGAAAAATGATATGAACTAAGGAAAATAAAGGAAAAGTAAAGGATGGAAGAAATGCATAAAAACAAGGAAGATCAAGGAAAATTAAAGCTCCTATTTAACCTGGGAGTGAAGGAAACTTGAAAATTATAAGAAAAAGTAAAGGAAACTAAACATGTTATTCATGCTTTCGTGGAAAAAGCAGTTCATAGGAATTGCTGAAAGTGATATCCTTCAACTTCTAAGTATAGATTGCAAGGACGAAGAAACATATCTCGTACTCTCTCGAAGATGCATCTCGTACTCTCTCGCGAGCAGTTCCTCTTCTGAGTTTATTGGAGTATCGTGTACAGGGCTGTTAGTGACCTCATAAGAAATAATCTGGAGGAGTGAGATCAGAAGAACGTGTCGGCCAAGCAAAAGTACCATCTCGACCAATCCATGGTCCTGGGAATGCATTATTTAGATGGTGTCTAACGTCCCTGTCAAAGTGGGCGGGAGTTCCGTCATGCTGGAACCACATATGGCATCGGAGGACAAAGGGAACCTCCTCTAGAAACCCAGGTAGAACATGAATCAAGAACTGGCGATACACGTGTCCATTTAGCCGAGGTGGAAGAAGATGTGGATCAACAAGGTAATTGGAAATTATGCCAGCCCAAATGTAGATGTCGAACATGTACTGGCTGCTCCTCTGCACAATGGCATGTGGATTATCATGGCTCCACACATGAATATTTCTCTGGTTGAATGCTATTCCATCCCTTGTAAAACAACACTCATCAGTAAAGAGCACTCGGGAAAAGAATCAGACTCTTTGACGTGCTGTTCAGAGATCCAGTTACAGGACTGCATTCGTCGACCGAAGTCTGCTGGTGTCAAGTACTGTACCTTCAAAAGATGGAACGGTTGAAGTGAGTCTTCCTGCAGCACTCGCCATACACTCGAATGATGTGTGCCCATTGTACGTTCCCATTGAGAGGACGCGTACTAGCTAAAGGGTCTCCTGAAACCTTCTGAGCACGTCTTCCTCAAGTACCGGAGTGTGCGATGTGTTCGTCTTGCACCGGCTCTTTGGTCGATGCACTTCCAGGGATCCAGTTTCTGTTGGATGCTGGTGAACAGACTGAAAGTTGAGGGTTTTGGATGATGCCTGTTAGGATATCTTCCTCTTTAAGGTCGCGCAGCTTCAAACGTGTTACCTTTAGTTTCCCCGTAAACAAAATGCATGTCTGCTACCTCCTCAAAACTGCAATCATTAACTATTATTGCACTGAATATGATCAGCATAATAGAGCTGTCCATTGAACAAGTTTTGGGCACTATTTTGTGCCATTCATACCTACGAACACAAATGAGCTCCTGCATACGCGTGTTGGGTGTACTGAGTTCCAAGCTGTGTCCCTCTCTCAGACCATTCCGTTTGACATACCGAACGGGTGTATGTCTCATTTCCTGTTCGAACGCTCTAAGTGGTCAAACCCAAGGGGAAGGTCAGTCCGTTTACTTCACTAGGGTCGTTGCCTTCCTTATATGTAGCTCAAGTTTGCGTGATAATGGAGTTATGATACAAGTAAAATACAAGCGCGGTCAACGGTCGCAGCTGATATATGAATGTATACATTAACAATAATATGCTTAGTCGGCTGTTCTACAATTAGTTTGTTATTCGGTTATTGAATACGCATTATGAGGCACATTCTTGTTTTGAAGCCATGACAAAATTTCAGCTTTACTAGAGTCTGTATTGGGAATTTTTTTCTTTAAGCGTTGTCCATTAGGTACTATCAAACATCCTTCTTCCAGTCTCTGAAGGAGTTAGTAAACCATTCCCTAACACTACATTACTCATCTCTTTATTATAATCACCATCACTTTTTGATTGAAACACTATATTTGCCCCTTCTATGAATCCATATTTGGCTTATCTAGCATGACAGACGATTAGATGTTATGATCCTTTACCTAATGGAATTCATTCACGGCAACATCATTCCTTCGGGTGAAAAAGCTGATCACAGTGTTCATTTACAGGAACATTCATTTTTTGGAAGTGTAAATTGCTACAACAAAACTTAAGTTATTGCTATATTATAATTTATTTCACCCGAAAATGTTGATGACTGTTCATTCACAGCAACATTCATTTACCAAAAATGTAAATTGCTAAAAGAAAAATAAGTTATTGAGTCCCTAGACCGAAGCATACCAGATAGAGCACGATAATGTTGGCATTTAAACCTGAGCTTCTCATTTTTATTTTGAAAATCAACTCCATAATGTATACATGAAATTAGTCCAGAACCAGGTCATACGTGTTCAGCCTCAATACATATTCTGTGAAGTGTTGTTTTAAATTTTTTTTAAGAAAACTGTGTTTTGTTTTATTTTTATCGGATTTCATATTGTACAAGATTAAGTTGCTCTCAAATATTATCATTTACCATTACAAGTTTTTCTCAGCTTTGTTAATTTGTATCTGCTTAAAAGAAAACATATTTTAAATGCAATACACTTCCTTTTCAGTGGCGGACCTAGCTGTATATATCATTAATGTAAATCAACAACTGTTGAATAATTAACCTGAATTTTCGTTAAACGTTGGTAGTAACATCCTTACTTTAATGGCAGTTGTGCAATTTCTGTGCTTTAAAGAATAATAATTCCATTAGCTGCATTATAATATAATTAGTAATGTTTATTTATACACACTACTGAGTTGCTTTTTCCTCTCACAGAAATTCAGAATGAAATTATATATGAAGCGTTTATGATATTTATTTGGGAACATATTTTCATATATATTTTCTTTAGGCGTAATGATAAGACAAAACATGAAAATGGAATTTGCGTATCATAATGTAGTACAGCAAATCTTGACCATAACAGTAGGTAGAAACAAAGTCGAAAACGTAACATGGCATTGGTTATTGTCATTCCTTTGCCTTACCTCACTGAAGCAATACGCTTGACAACGCCGTCATGGCGTGAATTCTCGAACGAGCGAATACTCGAACGGATAAATACCCAATGGAACCCCTTTCCCAACGAGCGGGCTTGTGAACCAGAAGCTCGACCATAGTTCGGTATATTCGTTACTGCTTTTCGAATGATTTGAGCGGGGGGAAACCGGCGAGTACCATCATATACCTACCATATGAAACAAATGGGTAAAACGCAGGTCCTTGACAGCTCTACAACTTTACTTAAATGGCACAGCAAGATTGTCAGCCGTAGCGACCTTCAGATTCGCGCATGCGCTTAGGTATTGCAGCTGCACTGTGCAAACAGAAATATTGCAGGTGTTCCTACATAATAGATTTAAACACTATAATTAACCGTGTTCAGAAATGGCTTTCTTACACTAAAGCTAAATGTATTTTCTTCTGGATTATTCAGAAATTAAAATTACCATTGCTATCCGCGTATGCATGCACCTCTCATCGTAAGCATAAAAAGAAAAACAAAAGCTGTTTTTAGAGGGAATTGAAAACAGCACTATTCCAGTATAGTCAACGATGTTATCGAATGAGCTACCCGTGCGGGTGGCTCACTAGCGCTTCCCAAAAGGAAAATACTTCAGAAAATCATAGTTCACAAATGGGAATACTCACTGTTAGCTGTTTCCGTATATCCGAAGAAGAAATACGCTTTTCTACGGTTCCTGGAAGTGAATGAATAAAACTTAAGCAGGAGCGTGACTGTGATTTGCCTTGCACATTATTTTATTTGTTTTTCAGAGGTAATAACGCATTTTTATCAATTTATAAGCACAATAGTGTGTTAGTCCCAGGTCATGGTAATGCCATTTTTAGTCATCCCCATAAAGGATTCTGATTACATAGCATGTGTATGTTTAGAACATTACATATCTTATGTTGCACATTCCTGTTCAAAACTCATTCGTTTGATTTGCTTGATTACATTTAACAGCAGCGGTAATAACAAATGGACCAGTGCAGTATGAAGTAGGTTAGTTTCTGCCCCACGTATGGAAAGCCAGTTTGAGGAAGATGTATTATATTTCGACTTTTGGGGAGCCGAACTTGAAGTAGTTGCAACCGCACGTATGGTAAAAAGTTTCCGTTAGCCTTTGCCCCAAAATGTACTTTCCGGTGGCTTTGCCCCAAGTTTAAAAATATTAACTTTGTAATTTGACTGTTTCTTTAAATATTATATATTTATGTTTCCCTCGGCTGCGTCAGTTTTTATTTCTAGAGACATGAATGTCTTAGCAGGTAGTGGTGCGACTGAAGAATGTAGGTTTACACAGATTATAATTTTACTTCACTCCTTTTATTAATGCTTGACACGATTTAAATAACACTTCACTGATATAGACAGCTGTGAGATTCTTTTGTTAATTACTTGCACTTTTTTAATACGTAAACTATTTTCGTCTCACACTGAATACGTATTAAATTTCTCGAGGACACATCTCGCGTCCGGTTAGGAACACTGTCTATAAGCAATTGAACTCTGAATTTGTAAATTTTGATATATTTCAGTTTCTGATTGGCTAATCCTACTCCAACAGAATACTTTTATTTAACTTAAGCTTTTTTCTGGTTGTTGATTGGCTATTTTATAAACTGTCACAAAAATTACATTATTGTTGCTCCAAGAATTACCAGTAGCATTTAAACTTTCTAATTCATTATTGCCTCAAGGTTACCTCATTGTTAGTAACTTTTAACCTATTTTTCTCACAGCTTCTACATTATTAAATTACGTAATACATTCACATAACATTATTACACATGTATACAATAATATAAACATATATAATGACTGCAATATACACTTTTTATAAATTGTTACATACACATATTGCTTTAAGGCGGGCTGTTATTGAATTTATATATTATATAATTTGATTGAAATCATTTAAGTGTTAAAAATACTGCCTCAAGTATTCCATATCCTTCGCAAGCAACAATTTCAAGCAAGAAGATAAAAAGGAGGAATAGAGAGATAAACATTCGGCAGGGCCTGGAACTGGAGTTTTGCGCCGCTGGTTTGAGAAGTTGCTGCTTTACCACTGAACGCTTTTACACGTACACTTTTTGACAGTGCAGCAAAAGCTTGAATATACCATTGAGGTGGTATCAGTGGCGTACTGGCTCACATTTGTTTTGGCTTATTGCACAGAATCATGCACTCTGGGACCATAAGTGTCCTATCTCCAATTGTTCCTCCCAAATCCCTTAAAGTTAATCGGTCGAATTCTGAAATAGCCTGTATGTATTCCACATTCTAAGTTTTTGCTGTCACTACAAATATTGCAGTGTAAAAGTTTTCAGTTGTAAGGAACTTAAACGATTTGTCTGAAAAGAATAACAAATAGCTTAGGTGAACATGTAATTCTTATGTGTAAATATCTCATGCGAAAATATTAAAATTAACTTTTGTATTAGAATCTACTGGAGTGCTAACCTATGTCACAAATCCCACACTCTTATAACCAAGGTTTAATTGAAAATGCCACATTCATAATCATAGAATGGTCTTTATATTTCAAAATAATTTTTCAATGTCATAAATCTTAAACATTATTAGACTTATTTCGATTATTTTCAGTTATTTTATCATTTCACGTATGAGTATGCAGAACAGAACACCTACTTCAAATAAGAATGAAAATTTCAACTCTTTATTTTATGACCAATTATACAATTACTGAGAATGGGGTTACAGTTTTTTCTTGGGATCACAAAGCACACCTAACATAGTTTAAAATTTATGCAATAAGTGATTTTCATGTAGATAAGAACTTCAGATAAATTTACCCTTACGTGGAATTAATTGTTCTTCCACACAAGCCGTGTATTGGACAGTTTTGGAAAGGTAGAATCAGGTAGAAAAATATATTTTAAGTCACTTTTGGGGTATGTCATCTCAATACAATTTGAGATCTCCTTGTGGTTTGCCAGGGGAAAAAAATGCGAATCAGCTGGAGAATTTAGTGTAGTGTTACCATGGTAGCTCAGTGGTTAGAGCAACCGAACAGAGACCGGGAGATCCGTGGTTCAAATCCCGGCTATGGCATTGAATTTTTCAGTCACCTGATTCTACCTTTCCTTACCCTTACATGTTTGCGGGGAATACTGCATGTGCGTCCATATCTAATTTTGATGAAAAGTTCATAATAATAGAAGACAGAGCAATAACGCATGATGAAGCAGTTCTTGTGCCACCAAAAAGGATACCCTCCTTGTCACTAGAGGCATGCCCCAAATAATTTACAAATCAGCCAAGCTATATGTCTTCAGATGTGCCCAGAAAATGAAAAGATCCAGAGGAAAGAAGTTAATTGGAAAAGAGATATGAAGAATCTTTCAAAAAGTGGTTAAATGCTGGCAACATTACTTCCTTGGGGGATTTTAAATGTGGTCATACATCCAATATTCCACTTGGGTGGTTGTTCAGAACAGATAACAACAATGTTCTTTTATTTAAGTTGGATGAGTCAGATTGTCCACAAATGGTAGTGTCATTCTGTGCGCATGAAACTTTTCTGTATACAGGATGTAACAAAACTGCACGGCACAAATTGCAGGACACATTCCTCACATGTAGACGAAGAAATTATTTTATATAAACATGGGTCTGGTAGCGCTTTGTTTGCATATTACAACTCATTTTCTCCAACTCATTAACCATAGGAAACACACACGAACAGAACGTTAGAATCATGTGGAACATGCACTCTTGGTTACGTCTGGTTACGTTGTCATTATCGTAGGTGCACGGCCAGTGTTTTGTTTTACATGTCCCTGTTGTCATGCGGCTTATGTCATTGATTGTTTACAGGTAACATCAACTGTTCCAGTGAGCAGTACGACCTTGGCAAGCACACGGGTTACTACGTACTAGTAGAGTTGATCACAGACTTGGCTCGTGCAATGGCAGTGTACAAAAATGCAGAAATGGCAGATGACCATTTGATGTATGGATTAGCAGACGGCAATGGCGCTTGCGCTCAACGTTTGCACGGGAGAGATTTCCAGAATGAAGGTGCCCCGATAGGATAAGGTTTGAAACCATTGAACGTCGACTTAGGGAACATGGGACATTTCAGCCTGATACTCGCGACCCGGGAAGCCTAGAAGGTCGAGAACACCGCAACGGGAGGCGGCAATTTTTCAGGCAGTTGACGACGACCCTAGTGCCAGTACAAGACAAGTAGCTGCAACAATGACTGTTGATCACATGCCTGTCTGGCGAGTGTTACACAAGGTCGGCTGTATCCATACCATTTACAGCGTGTGCAGGCACTATTAGCAGCTGATTTTCCTGCACGGGTACGCTTCTGCGAATGGTTTATGCAACAAAGTGTCAACCCTAATTTTAGTGCAACGGTGCTGTTCACAGATGAGGCGTCGTTTCAACGAGATCAGATTGTAAATTATCACCATCGGCATGTATGGGCTGACGTCAATCCTCACGCAACTGTTGAAGCAAGCCATCAACAAAGATTTTCTGTCAATGTTTGGGCCGGCATTATTGGTGACTGTTTGGTAGGGCCTCACATTCTTCAACTCAGGCTTAACGGATAAAGTTACCATAATTTCGCAGAGGATGTTCTACCTGATCTGTTAGCAGATGTGCCTTTAACTGTGTAACAAAACATGTACTTCATACACGATGGAGCACCTCCTCATTTTAGTGTTATGTCCGTCGGCTTCTGAATAACAGATTGGTTACAGATGGATAGGTAGAGGTGGACCAATTTCCTGACCTCCACGCTCCCCGGATCTAAACCCACTGGACTTATATTTGTGGGGCATTTGAAAGCTCTTGTGTATCGAACCCCAGTACCAGATGTTCAGAGTCTCCGTTCCCGTATTATGGAAGGTTGCGAAACCATACGCAATACTCCAGGGATACATCAGCGCATCCGGGATTCACTACGACGGCGGGTTGATGCATGTATCAATGCTCACGGAGGGCGTATTGAACATCTCTTGTGAGAAAGAGTTGCATGTGATATGTTGATACGTTGTATTCTTGTGAGTTTCCCATGATTAATGAGTTGGAGAAAATGAGTTGTAATATGGTAACAAAACGTTTCCAGACCCATGTTCATATAACATAATTTCTTCGTCTACGTGTGAGAAACGTGTCCTGCAATTTCTGCCGTACATGTTTGTTACACCCGGTATGTGTGGTACAATGGCTTGAAACTTTCCAATAATATGTTTAAGAGGGCACTGGAAAACACTTTCAAAAGCTACAAATGGTCAATCTTTGAAAGTCTTATAAGGCATTTAAGTTATTATTCTCTGAAGTTAACGTCAGTTTTGAAAAAATTAGAAAGGGTTTCGTTTCCTGCAGGACTCTATACAAAAGTTAACAGATATTGAAGTAGTATCTGCTCTCAGTTCTAGAGAAGTTTGAAAATGTTGCTTCTCTGTCAGCTAATGTGAATGTGAATGGTAGTATTCGTATGAGATTGGCGTTTATATCTGATTGTGTTGCTCACAGTATTATTATTATTATTACAAATTTATTCCATGTACAGATAGACCAGTTTTGGACAAATAATTTTTCATTGAATGTGTTAATGAGTCTTTAGTTATTTTAAAACAATAGACAGGGGAACTTTGAAATGTCCCACAGAATTGTTTTTACCATCGTTAACACTGATACTGTAAGTGGCCAGTATGAATGTTCCTTTTTGGCAGTAAAATACCACAGAAAGGTTTTAAAGCAACTTGTAAATGAAAGTCTGGAACAGGCCTGGGGAACACGTAAAGGAGGAGTATTATGACGAAAACCCCATTCCACCTAAAACTGGCTTTACTGTCCGGTCGGCAACACCAGCAGTATGCAGATAAAAAGGAATTGTGCCCGATAAGTAGAGAACGCTCTGGTATGGCCCGGTAAGTAGAGAAGGCTCTGGTATGTTCCGATAATTAGTGAAGGCTCTGGTATGGCCCGAGAAGTAGAGAAGGCTCTGGTATGGCCAGGTAAGTAGAGAAGGCTCTGGTATGTTCCGATAATTAGAGAAGGCTCTGATAAGGCCCGATAAGTAGAGAAGGCTCTGGTATGGCCCGGTAAGTAGAGAAGGCTCTGGTATGTTCCGATAATTAGAGAAGGCTCTGGTATGGCCCGGTAAGTAGAGAAGGCTTTGGTATGGCCCGGTAAGTAGAGAAGGCTCTGGTATGTTCCGATAATTAGAGAAGGCTCTGGTATGGCCCGATAAGTAGAGAAGACTCTGGTATGTTCCGATAAGTAGAGAAGGCTCTGGTATGTTCCGATAATTAGAGAAGGCTCTGGTATGGCCCGGTAAGTAGAGAAAGCTCTGGTATGTTCCGATAAGTAGAGAAGCCTCTGGTATGGCCCGATAAGTAGAGAAGGCTCTGGTGTGGCCCGATAAGTAGAGAAGGCTCTTCTGATATGGCCCGGTAAGTAGAGAAGGCTCTGGGTTGGCCGGTAAGTAGAGAAGGCTCTGGTATGTGCCGATAAATAGAGAAGCCTCTGGTATGGCCCGATAAGTAGAGAAGCCTCTGGTATGGCCCGGTAGGTAGAGAAGGCTCTGGTATGGCCCGATAAGTAGAGAAGGCTCTGGTATGGCCCAGTAAGTAGAGAAGGCTCTGGTATGGCCCGGTAAGTAGAGAAGGCTCTGGTATGGCCCGATAAGTAGAGAAGGCTCTGGTATGGCCGGTAAGTAGAGAAGGCTCTGGTATATTCCGATAAATAGAGAAGGCTCTGGTATGGCCCGGTAAGTAGAGAAGGCTCTGGTATGGCCCGATAAGTAGAGAAGGCTCTGGTATGTTCCGATAATTAGAGAAGGCTCTGGTATCGCCCGATAAGTAGAGAAGGCTCTGGTATGGCCCGGTAAGTAGAGAAGGCTCTGGTATGGCCCGATAAGTAGAGAAGGCTCTGGTATGGCCCGGTATATAGAGAGGGCTCTGGTATGGCCCGATAAGTAGAGAAGGCTCTGGTATGTTCCGATAATTAGAGAAGGCTCTGGTATGGCCCGATAAGTAGAGAACGCTGTGGTATGGCCCGGTAAGTAGAGAAGGCTCTGGTATGTTCCGATAATTAGTGAAGGCTCTGGTATGGCCCGAGAAGTAGAGAAGGCTCTGGTATGGCCCGATAAGTAGAGAAGGCTATGGTATGTTCCGATAATTAGAGAAGGCTCTGGTATGGCCCGATAAGTAGAGAAGGCTCTGGTATGGCCCAATAAGTAGAGAAGGCTCTGGTATTTTCCGATAATTAGAGAAGGCTCTGGTATGGCCCGGTAAGTAGAGAAGGCTTCGGTATGGCCCGGTAAGTAGAGAAGGCTCTGGTATGTTCCGATAATTAGGGAAGGCTCTGGTATGGCCCGATAAGTAGAGAACGCTCTGGTATGGCCCGGTAAGTAGAGAAGGCTCTGGTATGTTCCGATAATTAGAGAAGGCTCTGGTATGGCCCGATAAGTAGAGAATGCTCTGGTATGTTCCGATAAGTAGAGCAGGCTCTGGTATGTTCCGATAATTAGAGAAGGCTCAGGTATGGGCCGGTAAGTAGAGAAAGCTCTGGTATGTTCCGATAAGTAGAGAAGCCTCTGGTATGGCCCGATAAGTAGAGAAGGCTCTGGTGTGGCCCGATAAGTAGAGAAGGCTCTTCTGATAAGGCCCGGTAAGTAGAGAAGGCTCTGGGTTGGCCGGTAAGTAGAGAAGGCTCTGGTATGTGCCGATAAATAGAGAAGCCTCTGGTATGGCCGATAAGTAGAGAATGCTATGGTATGGCCCGGTTAGTAGAGAAGGCTCTGGTATGGCCCGATAAGTAGAGAAGGCTCTGGTATGGCCCAGTAAGTAGAGAAGGCTCTGGTATGGCCCGATAATTAGAGAAGGATCTGGTATGGCCCGGTAAGTAGAGAAGGCTCTGGTATGGCCCGGTAAGTAGAGAAGTCTCTGGTATGGCCGGTAAGTAGAGAAGGCTCTGGTATGTTCCGATAAATAGAGAAGGCTCTGGTATGGCCCGGTAAGTAGAGAAGGCTCAGGTATGTTCTGGTAAGTAGAGAAGGCTCTGGTATGGCCCGGTAAGTAGAGAAAGTTCTGGTATGGACGGTAAGTAGAGAAGGCTCAGGTATGTTCCGGTAAGTAGAGAAGGCTCTGGTATGGCCCGGTAAGTAGAGAAGGCTCTGGTATGGACGGTAAGTAGAGAAGGCTCTGGTATGTTCCGGTAAGTAGAGAAGGCTCAGGTATGGCCCGGTAAGTAGAGAAGGTTCTGGTATGGACGGTAAGTAGAGAAGGTTCAGGTATGTTCCGGTAAGTAGAGAAGGCTACGGCATGGACGGTAAGTAGAGAAGGCTCAGGTATGTTCCGGTAAGTAGAGAATGCTCTGGTTTGGACGGTAAGTAGAGAAGGCTCTGGTATGTTCCGGTAAGTAGAGAAGGCTCTGGTATGGACGGTAAGTAGAGAAGGCTCAGGTATGTTCCGGTAAGTAGAGAAGGCTCTGGTATGGACGGTAAGTAGATAAGGCGCTGGTATGGACGGTAAGTAGAGAAGGCTCAGGTATGTTCCGGTAAGTAGAGAAGGCTCTGGTGTGGACGGTGAGTAGAGAAGGCTCAGGTATGTTCCGATAAATAGAGAAGGATTTGGTATGACCCGATAAGTAGAGGAGGTCCTGTCAACAGGTTGGAAAGACCACATGTGAGTCGCTCACAGGGAGTTTCGTAAAGCACCCTGCTGTACTGAGGGACCGCTGGTATTATGGGAAAAGGTGGTATTATGGGACGGGTTTGTAAAGTGAGACATCTCAGTTTTACTGAAGCTATTGTTGCTATCTGGTGGTGACTGTGCCAGACTGATTTAGAAGCCTCCCTAAACCTGCACATATCACAGCGTGTTAATAGGGTGAGGGCTGTGGTTGATAGAGGAATGTGTTGTTTTTTGCAGTGTGAAAAGTTTTAACAGCGGAAGATTCCGGCTGCTATTACGCAAAATTCAGGAGGGATATAACAATTTGTTTTCCACTTTTAATTAATGGATAGTTGTATCTTTAAATAGTTAGTTACATACACCTGGTTAGTTAATGTATAGGTGTGTTATATAAGGTTATGTGCTGTTAACTGAATGGTGGTATTATGGGACAAGCAGAACTGAGGTGTTCCATATTGAAACCTTCTTTCTCTGTCCAGGTTATTGATAGAAGAGATGCCGAGAACAAAATTGGCACCTTCTCCTAAAGGCATACGTAAAAACTGGAAGGAGGATGATATGACTGCTGCCGTAACATCAGTAAAATGCAAGAAACCACTGAGATCTATCCTCTAAATAGGAATGTGTTTACTGAGGCAGACTTCATTGGCTCAAACATTGCAGAAGAGCAGGAATCCTCTGCATTTAATCCTGAGCGTGGCCAGACTCCAACCCTGCTGCATACTGAACCCAGAGAGCAGAACTACGTCAGTCCTCAAGATATTTCACCCATTCCAGTTCTGAAGAAAAGAGCAAGTAACAAAGAAAGAAAAGCATCAACAGCAGCTCTGATCACAAGTTCACCATATAAGGCAGCACTTGAAACTTGCCGGAAGAATAAAAACCGAAGGAATCCTCGGAAAGGAAGACAAAACTCTTCTGTTTGTGCCTCTACAAGCAATGGTGCTCCAGCAATTTCAGATGAAGCACAGCCATCGACAAGTAAAGACGAACCTCGGTCAACATATTTAAAGAATGGTCCGAAGAAAACTAAAAAGAACGCGAGCTTTAAAGCTAGAAGAAGACTCGCATTCAGGCAAGACTCTTCTGATTCAGATGACACTTATATCTCCATCTCTTCAGGTGAATCAGTTTTGTCAATTCCAACGATAGATTACATCACTTACTGAGTGATTTTTTGCGATTATAAATTCAGGGACTCGAGGCCTGGAGAACTCTGGTCCAAGTGCAACATTTGTGGCAGATGGGCACACATGGACTGTTCTGCATGTGAGAATGACAGCTTCATTTGTGACTTTTGTGCATAAAATTGTGCTCTTTAGAAGTTGATCTTTCAACTTCCATTGAAAAGACTCAAAACAATTGTAATTAATTTTTTAGACAAAGCATGCCTTTTTGTGTTACATTTCAATTGCTTATTTTTTCAGTTCCTGTTAAAAAAATACCAGCAAATATTACAGTTTTTAGTTTAATGGTGCATTTGAATGCTCGATTGTTCTCTGTCTCATATTACCACCCAAATTTTAAGATTGTCAGATTTGCAACTATTTCGTTTTTTTCAAAACTTTATGCTAATACAATATAATTTGCACCATTCCACATTTCAGATCACGAGGAGAAATTATTTCTTGGTAGATCCCTAGAATTAGTTACAAACGTTCATATATATTTTAATATTTATGGGCGAATTCAAAAGACTGTCCCATAATACCACCTTTTCCAATTTTAAACTGTGCTAACCAACCACATTTTAATCATGCCTACAAGTAACATTGGCTGAAAAATTGCCTTATAATTTAAAGACAGTTGCAGCCTGAAAAGCTATATCAAGAATATCAGTGATGGCTCGTAATATGTTTCCAAAGGCTCGTTTTCGGACCCATATGTACTTCATTCTATTATCACGTACTTCCAATCGTTTAACCCAGTGTAATCAATTATGATAAAAACCTGAGACATGCAGACAATGCAGACAATGCAGACATCATATTTACGTATTTCCTTTATCGCCATAGTAATTACGAATAGACATCGTTCATTAAGTCTTTGTGTCTAAAAATAAATGAAACTAAGAAATCACTTAGCATGTTCATCTATCAAATCCATTATCCATTAAAATCTCTAAAGTATAGGATCAGATGAAGCTTAGACGATAATAATTGGAGAGTAATAAGATTGTTATTTAGTAACCTAAGAACTCCAGGTAAGATAATTGCAAAGCACCGGTTAGTGATTATCTAATTAAAATTAATATTATCTAAATTAATTATTGTTTCTTGAGGCCCACTTATATGCCACAATACAAGAAATAAATGCATAACCAATAGGTTAAAACTCACGGGTAGGTAAAGAAGGATAGAATATCGAGTAATTATTGTCATCAGCTAGGATCGTTTACTTACTTTATGGTAATGCTGTTATTGATTTAATCCAAAGGAACGTTTTATGCGAATAAACTATATGTTTTAAAATCAGCTATACCGTTGTAATCTTATGCCAGAAAATATATATATATATATATATGACTTAAACACTTGATAACCAACACATTGTATTGGCTGATGGTAAAAAACCATAAGTAAAATATAAAAGCTCCTGTTTACCTAATGAGCGATCTCATGTACCATAATGTTTAATATCTTAACTAATATTCTAAAAATGATAATGTATACCATTTATCAGGATAAACCTCTGGGCCATTTCGTTTCCCAGAGAGACAGAGCTCTAGTGCTTTTAAATCTGTTCCCTAAGGTGTAGCACTGCTCTTAATGAGCCCAATATGCAGAATGGGCCGATTTTTAAGAAAAAAATCCATTACCAAGTTGATTTACATTCCAAACCTAGATGCCCAACAATGAAGACGTATCTAACTCGGAAGGAAAGGGGCGTGACTGCTTCCAGCCCACCCTTTTAGAGCCCTGGTAATGTATGGACTTGGTCGAATCGAGCGCGAGAGGCATGTTGCAATTTTTAGGTATGTTTGAGCAAACATACATTTTGTCTACGGAAAGTACGTTTATGTGTGTTAATTGGCTTCCACATAATGCATGCATGTTCGTTCTGAAGTTAATATGGTGACGGAAGTGTTGGTTTTAAAAAGTTGACAAGGAAACGTTAAAGACTAATTTATCAATACCCTTTTATTCTGACAATGCTCATGTGTCTCAGATTTTCAAGATAAAGCCTTAAGTCATTGTTATCATTGAAATTGTATTTTCATAAAATTTACAAATTGCGATTTCGAAATATTTATTAAAGTGCCTTTTTTTTACGTTTGAAGTGGTATACATTTGGAATACATTTTAGCTTCAGGGCTAACAGGCCGTAGTCTAAGGGGAAATATTTTCCTGAAGATTCGATCATTTCTGTGGTGTCCATATTCAGTTGTGCGATCAAATGATATGTATAAAATGTTGATCCTTCCTCCCCGCTGCATAAACCGAACAGCCCAAGGGACTGTCATCAGCAGCTATACTAGTTTCTAAGCATTTAAGCTAGGACGAAAGGAAATGAAGTTGAACCGTTATAGGACTTTCCGCAGGTTACACACAGCCTCATCCCTCGTACAGTCTGTTGGCGTTTGCAGACAGCACTTAACAGACTGTGTTTATCTGCCCATCAGTGACTTATGGTCGCTGTTGTTAAAATTCTTCTACATAAAGCTTTGTGTATAGATAACTTAAAGCTAATTGGTCATCTGCCGCTACGCAGTGCAAAACACAAACCAGCTGCCCGCCGCCGAAGCGGCCGAATTTTGTGGAGAAGTCTTTTTCATTAAGCTACGACCTACAAGGCCATAAGCTGAAACTCGTTCAATTCATAATGACCATGGAAGCCTTTCCTTCTTTTGGTATATGATTTATTTAGATATTCGGGTTATAAAGCCCTAAAATCATATTTGAATTGTTCTTTCCGGGAGGTTGCGCTTAAGGGCTATTTTATGAATATTTTTTTAATGATCTGGTTCAAAATTCCCACCAAGCCATGATTTTAGCAGGTTTTCCTTCCCACAGCCAAATATGACATTGACAGCAGGGGCGCTTTAAACTTTCCTTCTGAGCAAGTAACAAAAAATGTCTCCAATGTGAACATTTCTACACCTTCTAATCTTCAAAGTAACCAACACTTCTCATAATGGAACCGAGCGGGATGTCTCAGTCAGCAACGACAGTAGCCCGCATTCGGGAGGTCCCGAGTTCGGTTCCCAGTGACCGCCCACTCGGACCATGGAGGTTCTTGGGTTTTTCCCTGGTCGCAAAGGCGAATACCTGGCGTATTCTAACACGATTTCTCCTTCCCCCATTTCCTCTCATTTCATCCCCATTCCACATTTCAAGTGTGCTTTCAGGTCCTGCGGTGCTGACGGCGCCGGATAGATGGCGTGAATGCATGCATGTGAAGATTTCTCCCCGTGAACTCCGGAGCGTGCTGTCCCGCCCGTTAGGGTCGCTGCGTCGCCCTCTTGGGATTCCTCGCCACTGGTGCGCGGGTATTCAAAATGGAAATGTTAGGACTTCTGTGCGTCTATGTGAGCCTTCTGCCTGCAGATCTGGAACTTCCTACGGCTCCTTCACCTCATCCCTGCCTCCCGGGGTGTGTAACCACAATAGATCAAAATGGTCGCAGTGTGTGAAGTGTTCCCCTTCGATAAACACATCCTACATCCTACTTATATTGGAAGTAATAAGTCGATTTTAAGTAAACTAAATCTTAGTAAAGGCTATTTTATGAAAAACTGACTTTAAACTACAAACGTTAGACTTTCAGTTTCCTTTTAAACTATGCACATGCATTCATGTTTTATTAATGATAGAAACACGTATATTACAGAAATATTAATCACCATACCTGAAAGTCTATAATTGAACTGATTAATAAATAAACCACATAAGGTACTATCTGTCAGTGAAAGCAAGTTACAAACAAATTTTTAGCAGTACGAATGCATTTTGAAAGCTGGTTCATTCCTTCTACCTCTCTTTTCTTCTTCTTCTTCTTCTTCTTCTTCTTCTTCTTCTTCTTCCTAATCAAAGTCTTGGAAACAAACGCCCAAGTTCTGAATTATCCATCCTTCGTACTCCCGGCCTGTCTTGATCTCTTCGACCATGGGGATTATGCACTGTATTCATAAGTCGCCACCGAATTTGTTCCAAAAGGCAACCCAAATGACAATATTGTGGACGGTAAAATATCCTTACTGTTTATCCTTACATTACACAGGAATACTTAGTTCTGTTTCAATTGTCTAATTTTGAAGCGCTCTGGTATTGCTAACACTGTCATTGCGTACGAGGAAGTGTATCTGGTGTACTAACATTTATCTTTGGTTGTTATACCGAACTAACCGACACACTCTTGTGTGTTATTTATGGCATGCTTCGTATAATCTTATAATGTTTCGTAATACATCACAATATAATGACGATGATGATAATGATGATAACAGTAATAACAATAATAATAACAACAAATAATATGCTCTGTCCGTCATGAATCAGACATCCGAAGCTTACCTGTTAGGTAACTTCTTTGGCCTACGCATTCGCACCTGTGCTTTGCGTAGGAGTGGTAAGGGCAGAGAGTTTCTAACGCAGAGATTTTGAATTCGAATCCCGCTCCCACTTGCAGGGTTTTATATATGTACTGCATGATATAGTTTACATGCACATGTATATAGGGAGCCATTACTCGTAACTAATTAAAGTTTATAAGACGCCTAGAACCCTTGCAACATACAACCCACATTACCTGTGCACCGTGCACAACTACGAGATCTAACTTCAAGAAGTAGATGGAGTTTCGGGAACATCGTGTAGAATAATTTTTGTAATCCCTCTGAGCCCATCCTTCCATGCTGTTCTGCATTTATTTTTACATTGTCCCTTTTTTTATTATATTCTTAATTTTTAATTTCTCTATGTGTCATTCGTATCTGCTATTATCACTCTTACCAGATGACAAGAACGATCCATATTCATACATACATTTTCTATACTCGAAAAATATTTTTTAAAAAGTTGTGCTGTAATATTTCTTACTTAAACTACGTTATTGTTTCTGTAAGAATTTCAAGATTTTTAGTTTAAAACTGAAGAAATTTATGTTACAGATGCAATTTTCAAAAATTTCCAGCTGCCTCATCCTGGTGTAAGCTCTGCAGTTTCCATGGCTCACTATGCCTCCAATAATTGTTTTTCTAATAAAGAATTATATTAGAGTAATGTGAAATAACGGAGAGGATTTTAGATTCATAACATTACGTAACTAATTTTAATATAAAGTACAAGATGTGTTACTGAAATTAGATTAGTAATTGAAGTGTATATATTAACCATACGTCAACAAATTGCCACATTAAGCTGCTGTTTCAATTCCATACTTGAAACATTTAACAAACAGTCTAAAGTCAAATTAACGGAACAAGTCCTCTCACTCTTAGGTGCTTGTCTTCTCTTGTCTTGTTCGGTACAGATTTCCGTCATTTCTCCGAGCGCACTTCAGCCTTGGGCTAATTGGTGCTACCTGTATAATTTTAAAGCCAATTCATTATGCCTCACCCTTTACCAAGGAATACAGTCTCGTAACAGATATGGTTTCACATTCTTCTGATTCTAAAATCATTTTTCCAAAATAAATTTATCTCCTGTGTGCCAAAGCATCACAGGGGCATACAATGTGCTGTTTCAGTTTCTTTCTTGTACTATCTGCAATCTAAGTTACCCTGAAACACTCCCATCGTATTAAGATATTTTTTCGCAGGAGCATGACCTGCGAAAAATACAATAATTGTTCTCAGCTGAAATCTGTTACATTTAAGTAGGCTTTCAGCTCTTTTCCTACATGGTTTTCTAATAAATAGTTTACCTTGTTTGTTTCCTGGTTTTAAGGAAGGTTTTATGATGTTCTACTTGGACCAGTTCTTACTAGATAGTCTCTTACTAAACCTCGAGATGTTCCTAGAGTCGGCTCTGGTCCAATAAATTCTGAAGCTGCTCCTTGTCTTGCAGGTTCATCAGCTTTTTCATTTCCCTCTATGACACTATACCTCGGCACCCAGATGAGTTAAACTTCATTCTGTTCTTTCAAGCTTGTGAGCATGTTTAGGCAGTTTAAAACCAGTCCTGACGCTACCTTATGATACTTACAGTCTTAAGTGCAGCCTGGCTATCTGAGAGGATGTGGGTCTGTTTAACAGTGTAAGCTCTCCGCATGTTTTCATGTATGTAATGAACAATAGCATAAATTTCAGTTTCAAAAATAGTAGCATATTTACTCAAGCGAAAATACAAACTTTTTATACCTTGGTCTTACACCATACACTTCGGATCCTGTTCCTGAGTCATCCTTACAGCCGTCTGTAAACCACATCAAGGTTTTCTCAAGTTTTGTCCGTGTGTAACGTTCAGGATCAATAATAACCCTGAAATTCTGTATAAAGTGTTTAATTGGAATTATATAATCTGATGATTTTTCTAAAGATGCATATCCAATGCTTTTCCTAATTCTTAGCAAACCTGAGTCTATTTAAGGAATTATCAGTACTTAGCGTGTTGCACCCTATAGAGTGCCATTTTAGCCTATAACTAAATGCAATAGAGTCAGATTCAAGAGTGTCTCCATTGCTGCAAACTCTTAGATGCTAGTTACTATTAATTTTATTCTCCTATCAGAAAACATTAAGCTAAAATATAAAGTAAAGGCAAAATTTGTGCTTAAAACATCGGGAATAAACAAAATATTCAAAAAGGGATACTTATGTTATTGGGAGGAACTATTAAATAAATGAGCAACGCGTATAAAAAGGAAACGAAGACTTTAAGACACATTAAAAAGGAATAAATATGTAATTTTGATGCGCATTTTGTTCATGGGTCTATATTTTACTAGCAGGCAGGGGAATTTCTAAGCATTAAAGCCAACAAGGAAGGAAATAAGGTTGAGGTGTCACTGAACAACAGGCAGCTAGGTCGCAGATAACAAACCACCCCCAATCTTTGTACAGTATTTTGGCGTTTGCAGGCGGCACGGGGACCAGTTTTTACTTACTTATTAGTGACCTTTGGCCTCTGTGTTTTGCATTATTTGGTTTGAGTATAGATAACCTGAAGCCAACTGCTTAAGAATCCCTATTCCTGGTGGTTAGCAATGACACAGATTTCTAATGTCATTTGAAGTGATCCATATGTTAAGAATATTATTTGAGTAAATAGAGCACGGTACAGTAGGCGCTAAAACTTAAAATAGGTAAGCAAATAGGCACTACAACCACTTCAAAATAGGTACTAAGATAGGCACTATCAGTAATGATAAGCATTTAGGTAGGCACAATCATTTATTCATTTACCACTTAAAACACATTTTGACACGACAGAACAATATAGAAATATCGAATATAAAAATAGCCATATACCGTATATTAAATTTATTAAACCCCGCTATTCTCTTAATGGAGTGTAAACTATAATCACTATTCCTTTAAATCTGCAATCTTCAATTGCTATGCACTTCTTATGGGAAAACTCTATTACCAGTTTTTATGAGAAGTAATTTCTCTTTTGAATACGTTGTATACTTCCACGCTGGCTTGTAATTATTATTGAGTCTGTTATGTAAGTAGTTTATTTAGAGGGATTCTGGCGCAGCTTTTTGCGTTTACATGGGAAAGCATAGGGAAAACGGGGGGAAAGGCGGCGGTTCATGGAGGAAAATGCGTTTATATGGGAGAGATAGGGAATATGAGGGCTGATGCTAGGCTAGACAGGGGTTGAAGGAGAAAAATGAGTTTAAATAGGAGAGATAGGGAATACGGGGATCGATGCTAGGCTAGACAGTGGTAGAAGGAGGGGAATGCGCTTTATATGAGAGAGAGAGAGAGAGTACGCGGAGAGGTGCTAGGCTAGACTGACGCTGAAGGAGGGGGAATATAGGCTTATACGGGAGAGATAGGGAAACCAAGAGAGGTGCTAAGATAGACAAATGTTAAAGGTGGAATGTGTTTATATGGGAGAGTTAGGGAATACGAAGGCTAATGCTAGGCTAGACAGGGGTTGAAGGAGTGAAATGCATTTATATGGCAGTGATAGAAAAACCTCCGTTAGTATGCTAGGAGTTAGTTGAAGGAGGGGGAAATGCGTTTATATGAGAGAGGTAGGGAAAACGATGATAGGTGTTAGGAATTGTGGTTAAAAAACTACAATACAAAGCACCCCATTATTCAAGAACTTTAACAACAAAAAGGTGTAAGTATAGATCATTTGTATGGTATTCGAGGAGCGGTCTTTAGTGGAACACCCCCAAGTCAGTAGTTATATATTGTGCGAGATAGCGCACTTAATTTACAGGAATGTGCAATTAATATGCTAATTAGGCATCCCCCTGCAACTGCCAAGCCCCCTGGTCCTTTTTGTGGTAGCTGAGGTCATACATTTTGTGAAGTATAAGGTCGTCCATCACCTGTTAAAATGAACAATGATGTAATAAATTATGCTTTGTAACAAAAGAACAGACGCTATTCTCCCAATTCCATTCTCTGCACACGTGGTCGTTAGGAAGGCCACACATGTAGCAATCCCCTCCCCCACTACATTCCATTCTCTCCAAATACCTGCAATATAATAAGGACCGTACCCTTTTTATAGCAGCTGTCATAAATTTTGTGATGTATAATGGAAAGGTTGACAGGTGTGCTATTAAGGTCTTCCATCACCTTTCAAAATTAACAATGGTTTAATAAATTATGCTTTGTAACAAAAGAAAAGGTGCTGTTGTCTCCATTCCCTTGCGTTTTCCCTCACAAGTGTTCGTTAGGAAGGCCACATATGTAGCAAACCCCTTCCCCACTGCATTCTATTCTCTCTCCAAACACGCGCACCTGTGCAATATATAACAAAAGACCAGACTGGCGCCCATGTCGCCATTAATTACAGACGTAGGTGTCATGGAACCGGCTCTACCCTCGGGAAGCCATCATGACATAGCATGTAGTTCTCTCCGAGAGCACTCGAACCTGCAAGACGACCTACGAGAATCACTGAACATAGATACACATGATCGTAACACCTCTAACAATTCCTCCAAGCACACGAACCTGCACGTCGACCTAAGGACATCACCGAACATAGCTCTACATGTTCAACTCTGTTTTTGTACCTGTTGTCTCTTTCAAATAGTGATACCAAAAAATGTGTTTAACATATATCATTACCTATATTAAACCCCTGGTGTATACTTAGGTATCCTTAGGCCTGTGTTCGAATCTTACTTCAAGCAAAAGTTTAATGTTTTAATTTCTAATGAAAAATTGATACTTTGATAGGGTAAACATTATTATGTCATTACCCTGATTAATGAAAGGCGTGCTCCGGTGTCCATAGATCCGAGTTCTAGTCTTAGTGTAGTAAAACATTAATGCTTAATAACTATTAACATTTAGGAACATAGATGAGTAGGGTAAATCATGTTAATCTTTTATATATCATTACGATGTTAAATTTAGGATATTCTTAGATACCCAGAGGTCCTAGTTCGAATCTTACACTGCGAAATTCTAATCCTTAATAAATATTAAACTATGGGAGAATGCGCAGTCAGATTAAAATGTATTTAACATATATAATTACTTGTATTAAACCCTGGTGTATACTTAGGTATCCCGATACCTAGATTCGATTCTTTATTTCCTTTCTATTTCTTTCTCTTTTGTTTCTATCCATCTCTTTCTTTCTTCTTGACTTGCATACATCCAATCATTTATATATACACGAGCAAATACAAAGAGCGATTACACATACATATACACACATACCCAGAGCCCTTACACATACATATACACACATACACCAGTGCACGCTCACACACACGCGCGCGCGCAGAGGCTCATACATCTACAAACATACACCAATACAACAGTGCGCGCTAACACAGGCATACGCGCACACACGTAAACATACATACGTATACATACACTAGTACACTTACTCACGCACCCACACAGGTACACATAGTTACTTATACATACACAGTGCGCTTACACACACACGCGCACACGTAGACATACACACGTATACATACACCAGTACACTTACACACACATACGCCTACAAACATACACACATACACCAGTGCACGCACATACACACACGATAGCATTGGAAATGATTGTCTTTTTAGCATTAAAAAATCTTTTTTTCATTTCCCTGTAACCTAACAAAATGTAATTCTTTTCAAGCTAGCACATTCACATCACTTTCATCCCCGCACATTTTTATAGTTTGTGTAAAGACATTATGGAGGTACTCTCTGAGAGAGAGTGACAGAGAGAGAGAGAGAGAGAGAGAAAGGGGGAATTGAACCAATTAGGGATAGAAGTGCTGAGGTCCTCTGCGCATGTGCAACACGTGATAATTCCATTGGGTGCAATAATCACGTAACGTGTAAACAACTCTGTCATGACGATGTGCTGACATAGCCAGGAGAGATTTAGATCTCTATATAAACAGCTAACAACGCTTCCTAGAACCATTGCGTGCTTATTAACCCTACACTTAAATTTTAAAGAACTTAAAAACAGCGAGGTGTTTTTTAAATTAAGAAAAGGTGTGAGTCAAGGATTTCTACACACAGCATTCATCAACACGATACAATGCAAGATGAGTGTGTTTTACATAACTATACAAATCAGTGTTGGCTTTTTACGATGCAATTAATTTCGTTTAAACGATGCAGTGCATGAAAGAGGAATCGTTGCATGAGTATAATATTTTTTACTCTGAACTTTACACTCACATGGATTTCTCGGCGCGGTCTTCTGCCATTCCCATTTATATGGTTTTCTCTACACCCTCTTCCTCCATTAATATTCACACGATTTTCACTACTCATTCTTTGTTTCTCTACACCTTCTCCTTCCATTCACACGATTATCTCTACCCGCTCTTTGTTTCATCATCACAGGAATTTCTACACACACTTCTTCCATTCACCACCACACAGATTTCACCACCAACATGAGTGTCACATCCTACCTTTTCTACCAAGCACCCGAACCTGTACGAAGACCTATGAGTAAACCCGAACACAAAGATGCATAAACATACTTATAACCTCCGCTTTGTTACAAAACCAGCACTTCTATCAAACACCCGAACCTGCACGAAGACCTGCGGATATCCCCGAACACAAACATGCATAAACACACGTACAAAAAACTGCCGTCATGTAGCACAACACACACTTAGTTCTAATATAAAGAAATGCATAGCCTGTCCTTCGACTGAATAATGCACTGTAAAAATAATCCATGATCAATGTCTATTACAGAGTGTTTAGCACATAGACGTAACAAGATGGCCAAAGAACGCAGTTTCCTACCGGCTCGGCAGGTTCAAGCTCTTGAAATAGGTCTTAAATATAAGATATAGGCCTTAAAGGGAGTTCAAACAAGATATGGTACCAGGACCTTATCTTCGCTGGAGGATTGTCAAGCGTTCTTGCTTGAACGCTTTAGCTCGTTAACCGACAAAGAGCTTTCAGAAATGCCTGGAAAAATATACTTTATATATAAGGGCATGGTAAACATAGAGAAATTTAAGGCATGTAAATTGTACTTTGTACCCGCAGCGAAGGTATGTAGAAATGCCAAACTTAAGTATTCAATGTTTTCCTATTTTACTGTGAAAAAATCCGTAAATAAAACAGCTGACTCATTGATATTACATATAGAGATACAAAAAATACATTAAATAGAATTTATAAGAACATTTATGAAATCACAATGCCACATGTTTAGAATTCAGTTATATATATATATATATATATATATATATATATATTGAAATAACGCCTGATATCCTAATGTTTATACAAATTTTTGTGTTTCATTTTCCATGTAGTCTAACAAAAAGAAATGTAATACTTTTCAGTTCACTTACACTTCCAAAAGCATGTTTTCTAAGACTTTCATTGTGTAATGTTTCAGTCGGAATAAGGGGAAGAAGAAAGTTTGTTTTGAAGCTCAGGAAATCATGTTGACGCTCTTGGAGGATAGAATAACTATTCTCACTACATCACCGAAACATGCAATAAGCGTGCGCAGAGACGTCTACGTTTCGAGAAGCCTCAGTGTTAAGATAGGATTCTTATATAACATTCCAGGGCATATGGTGAAAAACACGGACAATCGTATATATATTCCAAGGCATAGCTGAGTGTTAGCTGGAGCGAGTCTCCCTATATTAGGTGAAAATAAGAATTGGGTTAAATGATTGTGAAAATACTTTTTAAATGTTGATGAGACTTGTAATTTAAAAACACTTGAAGCCTGTATGCATTAACACTATCAGGACTATTTGCTGTGAATGAAAAAAAAGATGAAAATAAAGAGACTTTCATTTAAAGACAAAGAAAATTTGCATAACCTAGCCATTGAAGGTGTAATGCCATATGCAGGAGCGAGGAGCTGGATGAGGAAAGTACTCGAATTGTATTATAAAAGATAATAAAAAAGAATGAAGGTATGCCTTTACATCATGTTTTATTCAATAAAAGAATCCTTACATTTATAATGAAAAAGAAATCCTTACATTACAATGATTAGTTTAAAATATAAGCTGCGTCACACGAGTCAGAGATTTGTATGAGAATATTTTATCATGAATTATTAAACAATACAATGAGATCTATATTTGCAGTAGCTTGGATTTCTATTGTGATGTTGAGAGCTTCATTTACAAATTCCTCTGTTTGAAACGAGTAATCTGTAACAAATATAGGGGCATATTTAGGAAAATATTTTCTCTTCAATAAAGGGTAATTCTCGTTTTATAATAAGAGCTTGAGTACATATCATACAATAATGGAAATCTCGAGTTTCCAAAGTCCAAGCTCATGTCGTAATAGGGATAACTTTCGCTATTAAGATAAAGTCTCAAATTAGTTAATTACAATGATCAAAAAGGGAGCAGTCTTTAGATGCATTAATCGATCTTGAAGTCTGAGCACATAAAATGGCAAATCTCGACTTCTCCATTTTTGACGTGGTGGTGACATTCCAGGTGAATAGTATAGCCTGCGGCACAGCAGGCTGAGTATGGAGATCCATGGTCCTAAATGGGTGAAACAGAGTCATATCCGACCTGGCAGTTTTGAGGATTTCAAGCACTTCAGCATCAGAAATTCGAATTATAGACATTCTCCTTTTGATTCGTGCAAGTTTAAGAGCAGCATTTTCTTCAACCTGAGGCACTATAATACAGTTTTTAGAGTACTTGGATTGAATCACCACCAACACCAACTGGATATTGGGTATGAGCTCCTTGTGATCGCCAGAAAAATCCCAGAAGCATCGAAAGCGGTACTATATCATTGAAGGCTCCATTTGCTGCATGAACAATGTCCATGTCTTCTCCTGGATAACAGCATCCAGCATTCGACGGACGATCAGATTCCATTGGGTTAAGAGCAGCATAGTTGCGTAAAGTTTACGTGATCCAGGGGTTTCTGGTTCGATGAATAGTTAACCCGTTCATATCCATTTGAATCTCTTCAAACATGCATGCAATAGAGTTATTGGCAAGCTCTGCAGTAGAAGGTGCTCTATTAGGTTTAGTAATACTTCCATTGAGGTATAGATAACTTCAATTAGGTAAAGTATATAAATCCTCTGCTTGCAAGCGATTCTAATCTCGTCATTAGCGTCCAGAGCTGATGTATTATAAGACAAATACACATGTTCCTCTTCTTTAGTGATCTCGTCGTCGAAACTCGGCGTCTCGTGAACACTGGTGATATCCATGATTATAGGATTCTAAAGCCAAATGCCTGGAGGAACTTTCGATTAAATGACGTTAACACACTGGTTGTCAATGGCACAGCATGGAGTGGGCGTCGAATAACTCGTTATTATATCCGCTGATTTGTTCATCTAAAATCTATGGGCATTATGCTTATATCCTTCTTTATAAAGTCAATGATATTACTGTTATGGGCTCCTATACGAAGGCTGATGTACTCTATGAAGCGGGTGTTTATGAACGACAGTCAAACTGGATTTGATGTTCTTGTGAAATATGATATCCAACCGCAACAGATGTGAAAACTCATAGATCGAGTGTCCGCTTTTATCGTCGATGAAAGAGACTGATGCAATACTGCGTTCGATTCGTATGATGCTCAACTTAAATATATTCGCCAGGAAATCAGATTCATCCAGCTGATTAGTTGGAATAGCTTTGTTGGCACTGAAGACCCGATCGTTCCTGTAGAACAATCATTGGAAGAAATCAACTGTGAAAGTACATTTAATTTCAGGCTTCATGTTGTTATTAATTGATCTAATAAAGAAGACATTCTCAACACCCCTAACTTATCTCTGATGCATTCATTAATATCGGTAAACTCGTAAGTTCCATAGGGTGTATCGAGGCCCTTAATTTCATCATTGTAAATGTATTGAAATTGATTATTACTCTGATCAATATTGGAAAGGGAATAGAAGGTTTCAACAAATCAATAGAGCAATCTCATAATGCACTCTTAGGGATTATCTGAAGAGGGGTATTCAGGTATGTAGTAAGAACAAATTCGTTGTTGCTAATAGCGATAGTGCAACCCATGGCGATAGAAATTGCAAGCACAAATGCCTGCAGATGACTGGGCTGGAACTCTGAAACCTCTTAGTGTTATACAGATTTTTGACACCTCTGTGAGACGTTTCTAACTCTTTCAACGGTTTCAAGCTGCCACAGATGCTAATCATGCTATAAAACCGGCCGTCTCTAAATTCTGAATAATGTCACTAATCTCATTCAAAAAGTCATTTTTACTTCGTGTAAGGAACATATTTATCACCCTTATGAGGTCTACTAAGTCATTGGAATCGGTGTAGGGGCGTAGCATCTGCTCAATATTCGGTTTGGATATATCTTCTCGTCTTGGTGAGTTATTACTAGAATGTTTGCTTTCATTAGTGTGTTTAGTCACAGGTTGCTCAGTCAAAGAAACTGTTCTTATTGATTCATTCATTACAGCTTTTGATGCTATTTCAGGATCACTTGAGGGAGTTCCAAGTACTGCACATATTGAATCCGTCACTTCAGAACTTGAAGATATTTCAAGATCGCGTGCGGGAGTTGTAGTCACTACACAGCCGGTCATCTCTTTACAGTATCTTCTCCTATGTTGTTTGAGTCTTGAAATAGATCTGTTTTTTAAAGTTCTATTGCACATGCAGCACTTCAAAAACGATTCCTGCTCCCTTGGCAAACATACGAAAAATCAAAATTCTCGTAAATTGAATGTAATTGCACATCTTTATCAGTATTCATGCTCAAGCAGAATATATCAACTAGTCAATGTATACTGTCGATGTTGAAGTTGTATACAACAGGAGACTGAACTATTATTCGTCATGTACGCGTATTTAAAAATGATCTCAGGTTTTGATAGATATAAATCGTCATAGCGACTTTAGGTCAAACGAAATATTCTAGCATTCACATATTAATGATATAATTCTGTTAATTATAGATATTTCATTAATTACATACAGATTCAAGTAGCATGAAATGGATTCATAGGGGTAAGAGTACAACTTTGCTTGTTAGTTAGCACAGAGAATGTCGAAGTTGAGTGAGATACGCATCTAGGCAGGTCGAAGGTGAAACCCATGCTTCCTACTTTTAGCAAAAATGGTGTACATGTCTGAGATCTTTTAGCGAGAGCGGAATACCTTTTAGCGTGAGTGAGTTACGTTTTTTAGCGCGAGTGGTTTACGTTTTTTAGCGTGAGTGGGTTATCTTTTTAGCACGAGTGGTTTACCTTTTAGAGTGACTGGGTTACCTTTTAGCGTAAATTGGTTACCTTTTTGGTTGATTGGGTTGCTTTTTAGCGTGAGTGGGTTACCTTTTTAAAGTGAGTGGGTTACCTTTTAGCGTGAGCGGGTTCAATTTTTAGCATGAGCAGGTTAACTTTTTAGCGTGAGCGGTTAAATTTAGCGTGAGTGGGTTACCTTTTAGCGTGAGTGGGTTACCTTTTTAGACGTGGGTGGGTTACCTTTTAGCGTGAGTGGGTTACCTTTCAAACGTGAATAAATTACCTTTTAGCGTGAGTGGGTTAGGTTTTTGGCGTGAGTGGGTTACATTTTTAGCGTGTGCTAACTTTTTAGCGTGAGTGGGTTACCTTTTAGCGTGAGCGGGTTACCTTTTTAGCGTGAGCGGGTTACGTTTAGCATGAGTGTGTTACCTGTTTAGCGTGACTGGTTACCTTTTTAGACGTGAGTGGGTTACCTTTTTAGCGTGAGTGGGTTACATTTTTCGTGATTGGGTTGCTCTTTAGCGTGAGTGGGTTACATTTTTAGAGTGAGTGGTTTACCTTTTAGCGAGAGCGGGTTACCTTTTTAGCGTGAGCGGGTTACCTTTTTAGCGTGAGTGGTTACCTTTAGCGTGAGTGGTTTACCTTTTAGCGTAAGTCGGTTACCTTTTTAGTCGCGAGTGGGTTACCTTTTAGCGTGAGTGGGTTACCCTTTTGAGTGATTGGGTTGCTTTTTAGCGTGAGTTACCTTTTTAGCTTGAGTGTATTACCTTTTAGCGTGAGCGGGTTAAATTTTTAACTTGAGCGGATTACGTTTTTAGTGCGAGTGGTTATCTTTAGCGTGAGTGGGTTAACTTTTAGCGTGAGTGAGTTACCTTTTTAGCATGAATGGGTTACCTTTCAAGCTTGAGTGAATTACCTTTTAGTGTGAAAGGGTTACGTTTTAGCGTGAGTGGGTTACCTTTTAGCGTGAGCGGGTTACCTTTTAAGCGCGAGCGGGTTACCTTTAGGGTGAGTGGGTTACATTTTTACCGTGAGTGGTTTACCTTATTAGACATGAGTGGTTTAGCTTTTTAGCGCGAGTGGGTTATCTTTTAGCGTGATTTGGTTGCCTTTTTTAGCGTGAGTGGGTTACCTTTTAGCGTGGGCGGGTTAACTTTTTAGCGTGAATAGCGTTTTTAGCATAAGTGGGTTATCTTTTAGTGTGGTTGGGTTACCTTATTAGCATGAGTGGACCACCTTTCTAAAGTGAGTGGGTTACGTTTTAAGCGGGAGTGGGTTACCTTTAAGCGTGAGTGGGCTACCTTTTTGGCGTGAGTGAGGTACCTTTTTACCGTGAGTGGTTTACGTTTTTAGCGTGAGCGGGTTACCTTAAGAGTGAGTGGGTTACCTTTTAGCGAGAGTGGGTTAATTTTGTTAGTGAGAGGGGGTTACGTGCTGATGTTGCCTAGAATTATGGCACTAACATTGACAGGAAACAGTTTTCCGTAACGATAGCACCTAAAGCCGCTTTTAAGGCATATCAACTGAATAGACCGCAAACAATCTTGCTTCACAAGCTTCATCAAAGCAACTAAAGAAATAAAATAAACCATATTTAATGTATATGTGCTAATGACCGTAAGTTATGACCGCGTATAGAATAACAAGACGTCAATAAAATCAATTAGTATACGATGAGAGCTAATGAGGTTAAGGTTGCAAGAGGTTTCGGACTAATTAATTCTCTCATTAACCGACTGCCATTTGAAGCATTTTTACCTGGCTACAGATACTGCGGACCTGGGACAAAGCTACAAAAAAGATTAAAGAGAGGGGACCCTGGAATCAACCCATTAGACGAAGCGTGCAAGCTTCGCGATATTGCCTATGCCCAGCATAAGGACTCTGGTTCGAGAAAAATTGCAGACAAGATCTTGGGCGAAAAGGCCTGGACAATAGTGCAATCAATCTGATGCTGCATTAGGCGAAAAGTTGGCAGCGCGACTGGTAACAATTGTGAAAGGAAAGGTGGCTGTTGGTGCTGGATCCAAGAAGAAGAAACGGGGAGGAGTTCCACCTCTTATACCAATATTGCCGCTCTAGGTGCTGCAGCTGGAGGTGCAGCACAAATTGTTACAGCCGTAAAAAGGAAAAAGGCTGCCGATACACATCTTTCTGAAATGATGAGATATAACAGAGAAATTGAAGCAAGACACCTTCGAGTGAAGAATAATAAGATGAGGAACACCGAAACGAAAAGGGGACAGAGCTAGAAAGGGAATTCAAAAAGCTCCGGCAGAGAGCATACTTGTATCGTAAAAGCATTGAGTAACATCGAGTTCGACTTGTACGCACAACGTTTAAAAATTTTTCATTTTAGAGCTGTATACATGATCAATCAGCTACTTTTACGGCCTCGTTAGGGAGAGAATTATCGTAAAACTCGATACCTCAGGGAATGAAGGCGCTCATTGGATTGCTATAAAGAAGGATGACAATGTCTCATTTTATTTCAATAGCTACGAGTTGGGCTTCAGTGACGATAAAGTTATTCCAGCTGATCAGCTGGCTGAATATAATTTCCTGGTGAGTATCTTTAAGCTGAGCATCATACGAATCGAGCGCAGTATTGCATCAGTCTCTTTCGTCTACGATAAAAGCGGACACTCGGTCTATGAGTTTTCGCATCTGTTGCGGTTGGATATCATATTTCACAAGAACCATTAAATCCAATTTACCTTTCGTTCATACACTTCCGCTTCATAGAGTAAATCAGCCTTCGTATAGGAGACCATGACAGTAATATCAATGAGTTTAGAAACAAGGATATAAGCATAATGCCCATAGATTTTAGAAGAACAAATCAGCGGCATCGAGGATATAACAACGGGTTGATTCAACTCCCACTCCATGCTCTGCCATTGACAACCAGTGTGCTAACGTCATTTAATTGAACATTTCTCCAAGCATTGGGATTTAGAATCCTATAATCATACAAGATCACTAAAGAAGAGGAACGTGTGTTTTTGTCTTATAATACATCAGCTCTGGACGCTAATGGCGAGATTAGAATTGCTTGTCAAGCAGAGGATTTATATACTTTACCTAATTGAAGTTATCTATACATCAATGGAAGTATTACTAAACATAATGGAGCAGCTTCTACTGCAAAACTTGCCAATAACTCTATTGCATGCATGTTTGAGGAGATTCAATTGGATATGAACGGGTCAACTATTCATCGAACCAGAAACCCCTGGATTGCGTCAACTTTACGCAACTATGCTGATCTCAACCGAATGGAAATTGATCGTCTGCCGAATTCTGGATGGTGTTATCCAGGAGAAGACATGGACATTATACATGCAGAAAATTGAGCCTTAAATGCTATAGTACCGCTTTCGATGCTTCTGGGATTTTGCTGGCGATCACAAGGAACTCATACCCAATAGCCAGTTGGTGTTGGTGGTGATTCAATCCAAGTACTCTAAAAAAACTGTATTATAGTGCATCAGGGCGAAGAGAATGCTGCTGTTAAACTTGCACCATTTGAGAGGAGAATGGCTGTGATTCCAATTTCCGATGCTGAAATGCTGGAAATCCTCAAAACTGCCAGGCCGGATAAGACTCTGTTTAGGACCATGGATCTGCATACTCAGCATGCTGTGCCGCAGGGTAAACCATTCACTTGGAATGTCGCCACCACATCCAAAATGAAGAAGTCGAGATTTGCCATCTTAGGCGCTCAGACTTAAAGATCGAGTAATGCATGTAAAGTTTGCTCCGTTTTTGATCATTGTAACTAATTTGAGACTTTATCTTAATAGCGAATTTTATCCCTATTACGATATGAGCTTGGACTTTCGAAACTCGAGATGTGCATTATTGTATGATATGTACTCAAGCTCTTATTATGAAAAAGAGAATTACCCTTTATTGAAGAGAAAAGATTTTCTTAAATATGCCCCTATATTTGTTATAGATTGCTCGCATCAAACAGAGGAATTTGTAAATGGAGCTCTCAACATAAGAATAGGAATTCCAGCTACTGCAAATATCCCTCCACAGATTTCATTGTATTGTTTAATAATTCATGATAAAAGTATTCTCATACAAACCTCTGGCTCATGTGATGCAGCTTATATTTTCAACCAACCATTGTAATGTAAGGATTTCTTTTTCATTAGGAATGTAAGGATTCTTTTAATGAATAAAGCATGATGTAAAAGTATACCTTCATTCTTTCTTAATATCTTTTACCAAACAATTCGAGTACTTTCCTCATCCAACTCCTCGTTCCTACATGCGGCATTATACCTACAATGGCTAGGTTATGCAAATTTTCTTTATCTTTAAATGAAAGTCTCTTTATTTTCATAATTTTTCGTCCACAGCAATAGTCTCGATAGTGTTAATGCATACAGGATTCAAGTGTTTTTAAATTACAAGTCTCATCAACATTTAAAAAGTATTTTCACAATTATTTAAATTACTGCTCCCAATTCTTATTTTCACCTAATATAGGAAGGCTCCCTCGAGCTAACTCTGAGCTATGCTTTGAAATGTATACAAGATTTTCCGTGTTTCTCACCATATGCCCCGGAAAGTTATATAAGAATCCTATCTTAACATTGAGGCTTCTCGAAACGTAGACGTCTCTGCGCACGCTTATTTCATGTTTCGGTGCTATAGTGAGAATGGTTATTCTATCTTCGAAGAGCGTCAGCAAACTTTCCTGAGCTGCAAATCGATTTTTCTTCTTTTTCTTATTCCGTCTGAATTATTACACAATGAAAGTGTTAGGAAACATGGTTTTAGAAGTGTAAGTAACCTGAAAAGAATTATATTTTTTGTTAGGCTACATGGAAAATGAAACACAAAAGATTTGCATAAACATTAGGATATCAGGCGTTATTTCAATGTGATATATATACATAACTGAATTCAGAACTTGTGACATTGTGATTTTATAAATGTCTTTATAAATTGTATACGATGTATCTTTTGTATCCTTATATGTAATATCAATGAGTCAGCTGTTTTGTTTGTAAATTTTTTTCATAGTAAAATAGGAAAACATTGAATACTTAAGTTTGGTACTTCTACATACTTTCGCTGCGAGTACAAAAGACAATTTACATTCCTTACATGTCCCTATCTCTACCATTCCCTTATATATCAAATATACATTTCCAGGCATTTCTGCAAGCTCTTCGTCGGTTAACCAATTAAAACGTTCAGGCAAAAACACTTGGCAATCCTCCAGCGAATATACGATCCTGATACCGCATCTTGTTTGAGCTCCCTTTAAGGTCTTTGTCTCATTTTTAAGACCTATTTCGAGAACTTGAACCTGCCGATCCGGTAGGAAACTGCGCTCTTCTGCCATCTTGTTAAGCCTATCTGCTAAACACTGTTTAACAGACATTGATCATTAATTTTATTTTCATTGCTTTATTCAGGTGGAAGGACAAGTTTTGCATTTATTTATATTAGAACTAAGCTGTATGTTGTGCTACATGACCACAGTTTCTTGTAAGCATGTTTCTGCATGTTTTTGTTTTTGGGGTTATCCGCAGGTCTTCGTCCAGGTTCGTATGCTTGATAGAAGTGCTAGTTTTGTATAAAGCAGAGGTTGCAAGTATGTTTATGCATCGTTGTGTTCGGGTGTACTCGTAGGTCTTCGTACAGTTTCGGATGCTTGGTAGAAGTGGTAGTTTGTGACGATCATGTAGTTTGTGAAATGTGTGTGATGGTGAATGGAAAAAGAGTGAGTGTAAAAATTCCTGTGATGGTGAAATAAAGAGCGGGTAGAGAGAACCGTGTGAATGTGAATTGAAGAAGAATGTGTAGAGAAACAAGGAATGAGTAGTAAAAATCGTGCGAATATTAATGGAAGAAGAAGAAAACCGTATAAATGGGAATAGAAGAAGACCGCGCGGAGAAATTCATTTGAGAGTAAAGTTCAGATTAAAAAGTATGATACTCTTGCAACGATTCGTTCTTCATGCACTGCATGGTTTAAACAAAATTAAATGCATCGTAAAAAGTCAACACTGATATGTATAGTTATGTAAAACCACACTCATCTTGCATTGTATCGTGCTGATAAATGCTCTGGATGTAGAAGTCGATGACTCACACCTCTTGTTAAATTAAAGAACACCTCGCGTTGCTATTTTTGAAGTTCCATAAATTTGAATGTAGGGTTAATAAGAACGCTATGGTTCTAGCAGGCGCCGTTAGCTGTTTATATAGAGATCTAAATTCCCCCTGACCAGGCATCGGGCTGATCACCCATCCTGGATGCTTTGTCTGATCCATGAGTGTCTGCTCCTCGACGGGCCTCTGACCCCAGGCACCCGCTTGTAAGTCCTGGGGGGTGTAAGTCCTACATAAGAGGAGGGTAAACAGATAATGAATGAATGAATAAATTCCCCCTGGCTATGTCAGCACATCGTCATGTCAGGGGTGTTTACACGTCACGTGATTATTGCACCCAATGGAATTATCACCTGTGGCACATGTGCAGAGGCTCGCAGCACTTCTATCCCTCTTTGGTTCAATTCCCCCTCTCTCTCACTCACTCAGTTACTCTCTCTCTCTCTCTCAGAGAGTACGTCTATAATATCTTTACACAAGCTATAAAATGTGTGGGGATGAAAGTGATGTGAATGTCCTAGCCTGAAAAGAATTACATTTAGCTAGGTTACAGGGAAATGAAACAAAGATTTTTCAATTCTACAAAGACAATCATTTCCAATGCTACCGTGTGTGTATGTGTGTGTGCGTGCACTGGTGTATGTGTGTATGTTTGCAGGCATATGTGCGTGTAAGTGTGCTGGTATAGGTATACATATGTATGTGTACGTGTGCGTGTGTGTAATTGTATTGTGTATGCATAGGTATGTATGTGTGCGTGTGTGTGTGAACGTATGTGTGTATATGTATCTATGAGGGATCTGTGTATGTGTGTATATGTATGTTTAATGGCTCTATGTATGTGCTCGTGTACATATGAATACTTTGATGTATGCAAGTCAAGAAGAAACAGATAGATATAACGAAAGAAGAGAACGGAAGAAAGGAAATAAGGAATCGAATCTAGGCATCGGGATACCTAAGTATACACCAGGGTTTAATGTAAATACTTATATTTGTTAAATACATTTAAGTCTGACTGCGCATACTCCCATAGTTAAATATTTATTAACCCTAGACAGGTGGCGCATGTACGTCTTACATTAGTGGTGGCGCGGGGTCACTGGCGACCCCAGGAATAAAACGATTGTTGTAAATGAACCGAATTAATAAATTTATCTAATTATTGCTTACATATACCGAGTAATACATTATGTATTAAAATAACTGTTGGTTGTAGAAATCTACTTTAAAAAATAAAACAAAAACTTAGAATTGACAGTTCCTTGCAATTTGGACTGATGCGCAGCACAAAAAATATGTTTAAATGTTCACTTCACTCATAATCATAAAGTATCACAGTTAATGTGTTTTCTTTTCATCTGGATAGTAAGAACATATATTGATGGTCATATTATAATTCACACACAGCTCCTACACACGACTACACTATGGTCTTTGCACACCTGCTGCTTGCATTTTACACACGAAAGTTTGGTCTTTCTGTCTGCATTCTCGGACACACATTGCACCTCATTCTTTTCTTCACTAGCAATTCCTGTTCTTGATTTTCTGGTTGTATTTTCTCAAGCAATAATTCTATAGGAGATGTTGCATTTTTAGCTGCAGATTTTACACCTGGTAAGTGAGTAACTATCTTGTGGGAGCGAGTACGTTAATTTTGAGGAGGCTGAACCATTTTCCATTCCGTAACTCGATCCTCTTCTGCACTTTGCTCACTTTCATTATTTGAACTCAGTATTTCAAGTTAATCTTCGGTTTCGCTGCCTTCACCACCTAATGCTTCCTCTTCTTCCACTTCCCTTATTAGAGCTAATAACATTGCCTGATGTTTCTCATAACACATATTGATATGAAAACAGCACTACGTTTAAGACTAAAAAATACGTAAATATTATAACCACAACTTCTCGAAGGTTCAGCTGAAAACACACTGTAACTACAGGAACAATATTCAGACGAGACACATAACAGGCAACGGGAGAGGTGGCGTGGGGTATTTCCTGCCTTCATTTCAGCCGAAGAACACAAATAGCCTATATTCTAGGAATGTATGACCTGTATTTCAATGCTAATGACCTCTAACAAAAGCCAAGGAATGCAGCGAAAGGTAAGGGAAAGGCAGGGTACAGGTATCTGAAATCATTATATATAACTTGCAAATAAAACTGACTGGGGTCAGAAAATACCCCGCGCCCCCTCTCTAGGGTTAAGCATTAGAGTTTCGCAGGGAAAGATTCGAACGAGAACCTCTGGGTACCTAAGAATATTCCACATTAAACATTTTAATGGCATATAAAAGACTAACATGATTTACCCTACTCGCCTATGTTCCTAAATTTTAATAGTTATTAAGCATTAATGTTTCACTACACTAAGACTCGAACTCGGACCTCTGGATACCCGAGAACGCCTTTCATTAATTAGGTTAAAGAAATAATAATGTTTTGCCTTATCAAAGTATTAATTTTTCATTAGCAATTAAAACATTAAGCTTTTGCTTGCAGTAAGATTCGAACACAGACCTAAGGATACCTAAGTATACACCAGGGGTTTAATATAGGTAATGATATATGTTAAACACATTTTTTGATATCACTATTTGAAAGAGACAGCAGGCACAAAAACAGAGTTGAACATGTATAATTATGTTCGGTGATGTCCTTAGGTCACAGTGCAGGTTCGTGTGCTTTGAGGAAGTATTAGAGATGTTACGATCATGAATATCTATGTTCGGTGATTCTCGTAGGTCGTCGTGCAGGTTCGGGTGCCCTTGGAGAGAACTACGTCCTATGTCATGATGGCTGCCCGAGGGCAGAGCCGGTTTCATGACGGCTAGGTCTGTAATTAATGGCGACATGGGCGCTAGTCTGGTCTTTTGTTATATATTGCACAGTTTCCCGTGTTTGGAGAGAGAATAGAATGCAGTGGGGGGCGGGTTGCTTCTTGTGTGGCCTTCCTAACGAACACTTGTGCGGGAGAAATCCAGGGAATGGAGACAACAGCAGCTGTTCTCTTGTTACAAAGCATAATTTATTACACCATTGTTCTATTTGACAGGTGATGGAACATCTGAATAGCACAACTTTCAAACTCTCCACTATACATCACAAAATTTATGACCTCAGCTGTTACAAAAATGTACGGTCTTTTGTTATATTGCAGGTAATTGGAGAGAATGGAATGTAGTGGGGCAGGGGATTGCTACATGTGTGGCCTTCCTAACGACCACGTGTGCGGGGAATTTAATGGGGAGAACAGCGTCTGTTCTTTTTTTACAAAGCACAATTTATTGCACCATTGTTCATTTTGACAGGTGATGGACGACCTCATTTGCATACCTGTCAACCGTTCGATTATACTTCAGAAAATCTATGACCTCAGCTACCACAAAAGGGTACCAGGGGGCGTGGCCGGTGGAGGAGGGGGCCTAATTAGCATATTAATTGCACTTTCCTGCATATTATTTGCGCTGGCTCGCACAATATATAACTGCAGACTTAGGGGGTTTCCTCTCTAAAGACCCTTCCTCGAGCACCATACAAATGATTTATACTTAAAACTTTTTGTTGTTAAATTTCTTGAACAATGCGGTTCTTTGTATTAAGGTATTTTTAACCACAAATCCTAACACCTATCATTGCTTTCCCTACCTCTCCTATATAAACGCATTTCCCCCTCCTTCAATTAACTCCTAGCATACCAACGCAGGTTTTACCATCCCTGCCATATAAAAGCATTTCCCTCCTTCAACCCCTGTCTAGCCTAGCATTAGCTCTCGTATTCCCTATCTCTCCCATATAAACACATTCCACCTTTAATGTTTGTCTATCTTAGAACCTCCCTCGGATTCCCTATCTCTCCCATATAAGCCCCTTCAGCATCTGCCTAGCCTAGCATCTCTCCGCGTATTCTCTATCTCTCTCATATAAAGCGCATTCCCCTCTTTCTACCACTGTCTAGCCTAGCATAGACCCCGTATTCCCTATCTCTCCCATATAAACGCATTTTCCTCCATGAACCACCGCTTCTCCCCCCGTTTTACCTATCCTTTCCCATATAAACGCAAAAATTTGCGTCAGAATTCCTCTAAATAAACTACTTATGTATTATCGTTTAACAAGCTGTTGTTGCGTTTGCAGTGAAATGAGTGTTCTGTCTTAGCTCAGTACTGCGCTTTCGCCCACGTGGAACGTAAACAATAAAACGATTGTATTAATGAACAAACCCAAGGGTTAATACTAGAACGACGAATTTGCCAGTCGTAAACCAATAGTTTTTGTAGTTGACCATTTAAAAGATGCCACTATTTCATTGTATCACGAAACAATGCAAGCGCTGACGTTAGGAAAGGAATGTAGGTATTGCAAACTTCCTCAGGCGTTGTTCCAACAACGCCTCATAGGCTCAGAGTGCGACATATGAATTACAATACTAATGTTAACATCATACTAATAAATAACCGCCAATACAAGGATCAGATGTGTTACATTTATATGGCTTTCTCTATCCTGTATCGTTTATTAGTGGGTATACAAACTATTCTTACGAAAGCTTATTTTTCTATCTACTTAATTTTAATCTAGATAAATCTTTGCAGAAATAGCTACATTATATATTTCATTATAAATAAAAAAGAAACAGCGATACACAAATGTTTAATAACTGGACGCTATACGATGGCCTTAAAGTTTAATACTGTTTCCATACAATCGCGAGAAACAACTGAATGTTAACATGACTTTAAAAAAATGACAAAGTATTGAACGATTCGAACCACTTGTAACGGATATCTCGGAAATGGTGCATGGCAAAAAGAGATGATTTGAAATAAATTGCGCGTTTTAAAGACCTCTACAGTTCTTATACATATAATGCGTTTTTGTCTATCGTTTGCCGTTTGCCAGTTATACACGGTTATACAAAAATCCTTCCGATTGAAGAGAACTTAGCAGGATACTCCCAGAAAATTCAAGATATGCATTTTATGTCGTATATAACTGTCTCTAATATATGGCATTTTAATCAAAGCCATTGGAGCATTAGTGGAAAATTCAAAATTTCCAACAAAATGTTCCATGTAAAGGATAGTGGGGCGATGGAATGTTCTTGAAAATCTTCTCGCCTCTTCTTTGGAAGATACTGAACCTAAATACCAAGTTTGGCATTTATGAGACTTTTGTCTTTTGGGTTATGCTGTTCACAGACACACACACGCACACACTCTAACACACACAGATACACACACACACGACCTTGTTTTAAAAATGTTTTTTTGGGTTCAGGGGACCTCAAAATATGTATTTCCTGTGAAATATGATTGTGAAATTTTTGATTGGAATGCGAGTCCTCTATCTATTATGCACATGGTAGAGAAAGCAATATTGAAATTGCGATAAGCAGAAGCCTTAATAAAGATTCTCATTAAAAAATATCTGATGCGATACAATCACATGACTTTCTCCAACCTCTGAAGCCGTAATTATTATCAGGAAGATATAAATAATTAAATAAAGAAATAAACGTAAGATAGAGCAATGATTGCAATAAATAATTTCCATATATTGAATCAATGCATAATGGAAGAAGAAAAGGTTACAGCTTTGTAAGTGAATAAGAAAGTCAGTACCAGGCAGATTACGGGTTTAGCAAAAAGTAATTAGTTAAAGTGTAGAGTGTAATTAAATAAATAAATAAATGTAAGATAGAGAAGTAATTGCAATAAATAATTTCCATACATAAATCAATGCATAATGGAAGAATAACGGATTATAACTTCGTAAGTGAATAAGGAAGCCAGTACCAGGTAGATTACGGGTTTAGGAAAAGTAATTAGTTAAAGTGTACAGCAGCTAAGGTAGTTAAGCGTTTCGGCGAACTTAAGTCAACAAAGACCAATTAGTTCAAGATTCAGGTAGCTAGAATTCAAAGCGTTAAGAAATAAGGGATGTGAAGCTGCACATAGGCCAGTTCGAAAACATCGAGAAAGGGAAAGACTTCTTAGAATTTGGTAGTTCAGGAGTAAAAGTTATGTTTCAGATGGGTAAGATTATGCAACGTATAATGTAGGAACTTTGGTGGGGGGTAGATCTAAAGTAGGTGGAACTTATGTCAATAAAAGAGTGTACATTGATAAAATTAGCGTCTTTTTTTCATTCGTGTAAAACCTTAGGGGCTTACAGCATTTTACGGTGATCGGCAGTTGGTACGCCTAAAACCGCGCTGGGCTATCAGCTACTTAGTGTTAGCCGCGTGGGTTTTGCAGGTAAGCACTTTAGCGACTAACGGCAAGTTACGCTGCTGGTTTCTTTTATTGAGGAAACAGTTATTTCAAACCGTAAAGTTGACACTACAGAAGTTAGCAGGTAAAATAATAAAATTGTTATAGCTTCGAGTGCTAGATTCATAATCAGTTCATTCTTTATCTTCAAACGGTCGGCAGCTGGCTTGAATAGCTCAAGTATTAAATCACATTAAAATACTCAGTAAACTTATACTGATGTTATCCTTTCACACCACACCCACGTATACACCTAGAGAAAGATTTCATAGCTAACCGCTGTAGCAGATGACAGCAGAATCAATAGCAGATATTGGAGACGACGTCAAAAGGTGACACCGGCCATTCGTCGTCAGCTCTATTTTTGTATTAGTAGGTACACAAATTATTCTTACGAGGGTTTATTTTCCTATCTACTCCATAATAATCGAGATAAACCTTTCTGGAAATAGCTGCGTTACTGATTTCGATATAGATAAAAGAGGAATAGCGACAGTCTAATGTTTCAGAACTGGACGCTATACGCTGGCCTTAAAATTTCAGTCTTTCCAATACATTGTGAGAAACAATTGAAAATCGATATGACTTTAAAACTGGCTGTATTGAACAATCCAAAGAATTAATAATGGATATCTAGAAAATGGCTGATGTTACAAAAAACGTTATTTGAAATAAATTGTTTGTTTTAAAGAAATATACATTCCTGGTGTAGTACGTTTTCGTCTAACCCTTAACGTTTACTGGTTATACAACATCTATACAAAATTCCTTCTAAATGAAGGGGACTTTACAGCTATTCTTAGAAATTTTAAGATATTAATTTTAATTATCATGTAAATGTCTTTAATATTTCGTATTTTAATCAAAATTGCTAGAGAATGGTTTTTAGAAAATCAGCAATTTTGAAAAACGTTTCACGTAAAGGCTAGTTGGGGTGGAGGATTTTCTTGAAAATCTTCTTATCGCATCTTTGAAAGGTACTGAACTTAAATACCAAGTTTGGTGTTGACCCGACTTTTCGTTTTTGAGTCATACTGTTCAAACACACAGGACCTTTTTCTAAAAATCTGATGTGATAATTCAGATGAATTTCTCCACACTCTATAGTTTATTACTGGGTAAAAAACTGGGCTTACCACAGCTTATTTTTAGATCTATTATACAACATTATACAAAATTCCTTCTGAATGAAGAGGACTTCAAAGGCTGTTCCCAGAAAAATAACTTATTTGTCATGTAAGTTTCTTTAATGTATGCTATTTTAATCAAAATCGTTAGAGCCATTTTTTAGAAAAAAAATCGAAAAATATTCCATCTAAAGGGTATTTTGGGGTAGGGAGACTTTATTGAAAACCTTCTTATTGCAACTTGGGAAGGTAGTGAACTTAAATACTAAGTTAAATGTTGACTGGACTTTTCGTTTTTGAATTATGCTGTTAAGAGATAGACACACAGATACACATACGGACCTTTTTCTAAAAATGCTTTTTTTATACTGAGAGGACGTCAAAACATGTATTCACTGTGAAATCTTGGTATCGAATTTTTGGGAGGAATGCAATATCTTCTACTAGGTACGTGGTAGAGAAAGTTAAAATACATATACCTATACATCTTAAGCAGCCCAAACGAGTCGTTCTTGATAGTTTTATGTTTGTTGCATACATAAGTGCAATGGAATTTGCCGCATAACTGATTTTCAAAGGGACAGTGCAAGTACGAAGGGAAACAAACACGATTTGATGCATCGCGTGGTGCCTAACCAAAGGCAAAGTACATATATTTTAGCGACCCTTAGAGGCCTGTCCGCCCTGGGAGGTGCGTACAACGGAGGGATAGGTTCAGCTGGTGGAGCTGGTTGGTATCGGAGTGCTAGGCGCCATAGGGGATTTTCTAATCTCTAGGGAGAGTTCAATAAGAACCCGGGGTTTATATAAAACACTAATGACTATATTCTCAAACAACTTATAATGGCATTGGGGCCCTGTGGTGTAAGGGTCGTGCGTGCAAGAACTAACTGTATCACTGTATCCACACATTATTTGTAAAGCTCTCGGAGATCTTGGCGATACACAGCGTTAAATGTTAACTTATTAGGATGGAGCCCGGAACCCTTGACCGACGTGAACTAGGCGTCGTTCGTATCGCGAAGAAAATTGAGCTATTTGACCGACATTTGCGGTCAGTAAATATGATTTCAGACAACGACTCAGCACTCTGATGTCCGGAAAGCCGGCGCTATCCTTGTTACAACACTTTTCGAAAGTTACTGTAATCGGATTCGACCTCCCGTCCAGGGATCGAACTCGACGACGGGCCGCTACATCACCCCCAGGGTAGGAAAAATTTTCCGACCCCAGATTAATTTAGAAAAAAAAGGTAAAAAGGAAGCAAGCACTTCGTCCTAGGAGGAATATGATATGCCCATTCGTGGGCCTAAGAGAAATATAAAGTGTTACAAGACAGACAGCTGACTGAAAATAAACAGCTTGGGTTGCTGCAGTTTTGCCACCTACCACTCCTGTGTAAGGCTCGGACGTCACGGAAAAAAGACTTTGTAGGTGTTGGGACATCATAGGGTTGTGAGGTCGTTGTGTTCTGTTCTTCTTGCAAGTCTGTTGACCATCCCCCGCCCATTTCTTGTGCTTCGACATTGTACTACGTCCATTCGCTCTCTCCCAGTTCAAACTCGGGGGAGGGTGATGGATTTTTTCGGCGTAAAAATCCTTAGCATGGCTCCTTCGGAAGGGAAGTAAAGCAGGTGGTTCAGGCCGTAGATTTACGGCACGTAAAAGAACCTCAAGCCTGATAAAGAGGCCTCTGAGCAAAATTACCGGTCTTTCAGGCCCAATATAGAATGGGACGCTAAGGACCACAGCAGTTAAATATCGTCCATAAATAAAACTCAATTTAATTTAATTTACGCCCTTTCTCTTTCTCTGTTTTGCCTCTTCTTGCTGTTGTGGATTCGAAGTGTAGAGTCTGTTTCCTGCTGAGTATACGCCTATGCTCATCAGAGGTGTCTCATAGGAATATAGTGCTACTGTTTTCACTGAACTTGACAGCTTCCAGCGATATAAACATCTCTGCTTCTAATTTCCTAGAACTAGTGTGTTCTATTTCCTAGTAACTCTATATCGCTGTCTCCCTGTTTTTGTTTGCTTACCGCTGCTCTTCCATTGTTGACTGGAGCGCTGTGGGACGTTTTTGAGACCAATTTATTTTAAGGAAAGGGGGGAATCTTTTAACTTTCAGTCTCAAGTATGAGTCTAGTAACAGGTACGAGAGTTAAAATTTGAAAATGTGTACCCCTGTCGACTGTTTTCCTGGCTCCTGCATTCTGAAAATGGGAAGAGAAGTAGGATAAAAAAAATCCTTCAGGCATGGCATGAAGCTTCACTTATTAGTTTGTCTGTACATTCTTCTTTTTGAAAACTGGTTTTGTACGTTTTCATTTCAGTTTGTCTGTACTTGTTATGTTTCTATAAAAAGAGATATCGTTTCATTGGGTGTATGAAAGGGGTAACGGTGCTATTTTGTCTGCTCCTCCTTTTCCTTGTTACTGATTCCTGACTCTCTCTTGATTCAGCTGGCGCTTGCCGTTCCATAGTGGCTCGCTCTGTTGTCCACTGGGAACAATACTGTGTTCTTTACACTGGTCTGTATTCTTACTGCTTCCTCTATTGAGGATCTGAAGCACTTTAACAATTGTATTACTTCCTTGTTTAAGATATAGAAGAACTTTCTCCTTTCTGCTTATTCTTTGTTTTATTAGTTGGCTTCGTTCTTCTCTCTCTACATCTCGGAAGTGGGCTTTGTTTTCTGTGATACGTTATACTCTAGTATGTTCTACATGTATGTTTCTCTTCTTATTGTCAACTTCTTCTTCCTATACTTCTGTTGTTTCGAACGCTAACTTCTACTGAATAGAACCCCTTAACTCTCTTTTTTCCATAACATCTACGAGTATTCCTCTCCCGGGTGATGAATCCAATAATAAGATCCATTTTTCTCTAACACACCCCACCTGAAGTACTTGTGTTCCTTTATCTCCTGTTTGGAAGTTTATTCGAAGAGGCGCATGTGGGCTGATCCGAGAATTCTCCCTGTATCTGCAAACAGAACATACAGATTTTCCCTACAGTCCCTCATGCTTATTTGTGACTTTAAAATTCGGGTCCGGGCGCAATTTGGCTTGCCTGAAGCTTTGCACCATTATCCCCTCCTTCTATTCCGTAGTGTTCCTCCTAAGTGATTTTTTTAAACAGCTTTATAAAATTTTCCATATCTGCCGCTGCCTACTGAGGTAGCAAATTCGAAGGATCCTGTATTCTCCTTTGGCAGCTTCTCTAACCTCGCACCTCGTTGAGAACAACCAAACAACACAAATAAAAACTGCTGAAAGCCCCACACTTACTGCTTTCTTTAAGTTTTGAGAGAGCCGTTTTTCCATGGAAAATGTGGGTATATTATATAAAAACATTTAGATAATTTTACCTACCCTCGTAATTTTTATTTTTGTACTTACCCTTCCATCTGGGCTTCCTTCCCTCACGTTGGTAAGGACTGTCTCCTTTATTCCGATAGTCAAGCTGACTCCTTTCCTGCAACAGCGCTCAACACTAATCATTAACTAATTTTTTACCCTCCCTCACGTAAGGTGTAGTGACTCTTAATGCATCAGCGCTTGATTTGTAACAGATATATAGATACCTTAAATCTTAAGTGCAGTACATATATACATATATACATATACATATATATACATATATATATACAAGTGTATACATATACATATGTGTGTGTACTCCACACAAGACTTAAGGTACTTAGATATATCTGTGTGCAAATATATATATATACGTTCGTATATAGACACACACACTGGTGTACAAAACCTAAGGATGAAAGTAACCTTCGCATGCTGTGACACTGCCAAGTAACATAGCTCGATGAAACTTGAATCATACATAGAGGGAACTGCTACAGTATGCTACAGTAGGTAGCTAAACGAAATGTACAATGAGACGGACAGAAATGTCACTTTTATTCATAGACCATAAGCTACACTAATGTCAATACGACATTTGATGGCGCTCTAGATTTACAGAAACAGTTACATGGTGCTTAAAAGGGCGTATAATCACCACGGACAGCAACGCATGCTCTGCATCATGCTCTCATGTTGACCACCAAAATGGTAAGCAGTTCTTGTGGTAGGGCGTTCCATTCCTCCACCAGCGCTGTTGACAACTTTTTGATGGTCGTTGGTGCATGTGGATGTGTTGCAATGCGTCTCCCAAAAGCATCCCACACGTGTTCGATGGGATTTAAATCGGAAGAACAGGCAGGCTAGGCCATTCGCCGAATATCACTCGTTCCAAGAGATCCTCCACCAGCGCCGTTCGATGCGGTCGTGCATTGTCATCCATAAAAATGAAGTCAGGGCCGACTGCACCCCTGAAAAGACACACGTGGGGAAGGAGTACAGTATCACAATAACGTTGACTAGTGAGCGTATCGTGTTCAAAGATTTGGAGGTCGGTGTGCCCATGCAACATTATGCCTCCCCAAACCATAACATCCGGACCAACAAAACGATCATGTTCAAGGATGTTCCTGGGTTCATTACGTGCTCACACCTCTCGTCAGATAAGGATACGTCGAGAATCACTACTTAGACTGAATCGGCTCTCATCCGAGAAGAGCACGAGACCCCATTCCTCGTTGGTCCAATTTTGATGCTCTTGGGACCATCGCAAATAGTGCTGCTGATGTGCGGATGTCAATGGAATACAGGTTACTGGCCGTCGGGCAAAGAGACCACCTCTGTGTAGTCGCCGTGCCACTGTGTATTGTGAGATTGCATGCCTAGCTGTCTTGTTAAACGTAATTGCAATTCCACCCGCTGTTTGGCGTAGATCCCTTCTTGCCTGTTGCACAATGTAGCGGTCTTCTGCTGCTGTAGTTTAGCGTGGTCGACCACCACCTCTCCTTGGGACAGCAGTGCCTGTAGTTTGGAAGTTTCCCCATGCACGTGAAAGAATGCTGTGAGCAATTCCAAACTCCTGAGCAACACTCGTCACACTTCGCTCTTCTTACAGTTTCCCGATGATTATTCCCCGTGTGAAGTCATCCAAATGGTGTCTACGGCCATGTTGCAAAGAAGAGCACCACTACAGTTCACCGTAACAGCTCGCTAATTGCCACATACCGTCTTGTCCTGTTTCGTCAACTGCCCCGTGTTGCGAGACCAGGCCCATTTAGCAGTATAGGCTCGCTACACTCACTCCATGTGACGTCCAGCGCTCTGTGTACGTGTGAGAGACCTCTGGCAACATGCTCCCGTACCTTCATCTACTTGCACCAAGTAGTGCATTGTTATGTTACTTTACCCATCTCAACCTTAGGGTTTGCGCACCAGTGTATATATATATATATATATAATATATATATATATATATATATATGTGTGTGTGTGTGTGTGGGGGAGGGTAAGTACAACCATATATGAATGTACATTGACATGTGCAAGAGAGAAAGAAAAAAGAACAGAAAATTAATTTCCTCATTCTTATTTACTAGCCTGTGCTTATTTTATTAGTAAAGTGGTTAGGGGGAATGGGGTAGAAGGGGGAGGTCTTTATTGCTTCTTTTTCCCCCCATGTTCCCGCCGATCTCTCTATTTACAGTTTTTCCCTCCTAATAAGGAGTTTGTATGCACGAGCCGCACCTGCGCGTTTGAAGGTTATTTTTATACGTGCCGGTGAAAGAGTGCTGAGTTAGACTATAGTTTCCTGTCGATTACCTCTGCCATTCTCGGTAATGTAGACAGTGTATAACTCTGGTCTCAGCAGGACATGTATTTTTTCTTTGTCTATACGTCTCTTAACTCGCGCGACATAGCGCGTGGCGTGTTTCTTATTATCTCCTAGAATGTTCCTGTGCATTTGTTATATAAGTGTTTGTTGTTCCATCGTGGGTTTTCATTGAATGCCTTGTGTTTACTTAACCAACATATTCATGTTTTCGTTTTTTTACCTTTGGTGCAGAACGCAATTATATTCCGTGATTTCGTGTGGAAGTGCTTTGTGTCAGTGTGTGGGTAAACAGTGCTGGGTCAGTCTTTTTTCCCTGCTATTCCGCACCGATAGCCTTTTTTGATTTTCTTCTTTTCACGCGTAGTATCGCGAGATCCTACTTATATGAACGTTCTGTTGCTTTGGGGAATTCCTGGCTTTTATCACGTAGTTTAGAGGAATTATTTTTTTTTACTATTTTGCATGGATCTTTGTAATTTATTAATAATTCCTTAATCTTGCCTAACTTTTGCTTGGGGGAGTATAATTTCACCAGGTTTCTAATTTTATGTTGCATCTGTCTTTTTTTCGATCCTACAACCCGTTATTCTTTTACTGGCTAATTACTATGTTTTTTTACGTCCAAAGCTCTTCTCTTTGAAATAGCATCTTTGTTTTCTGCACGAATATCACGGGCTTCCGTGTATATATATATATATATATATATATATACTATATATATATATATATATATATATGTTCAAACGGTGTGAATTTAGTGTTTCCTTGCTACTAGTATATATTGCAAACCGAATCTAGTGCAAATTATTGGCCCAATCCGGGTATTGTGGATTTATGCAAATACTTATTACCTGGGAAATCGCTCTACTTGCTCTTTCTCTAAGAACGTTCATCTGTGGCCTAAAAGTTTTAAAATTTGGAATTGTTCCATTAACATGAGTAATTCCTGTGTTACTTTGCTCATGAATAATGACCCTCTGTCGATAACATATAAGGGTAAAGATACATATCACGGAGGGGATCCCGTATCCGGGACAGAGCACCTCACGCAGGCCAGTTGGCGCATTGTGCTTCCAACATGACACCTGGTAGCGAGGAATGTGGGGAGAGACCTGAAGGGCGACCAAATCCGTATGTCGACGGGGGCAAACATGGACGGGGTCCCTAACGGTAGATAGCATATACTACGGCGCGCGTGGCGACAAATGACATCGTCCAGAATGAATTCAGTGACGTATACTATCGATGCTTTTATAATGATGCGAAGCTCCAAATATCTGCACAAAAACTCCTGAGCCACTACTACGCCTCCTTCTGATTTCGGTAAAGGTCCTAGGGTGTCGGCTGAAAATATTTCTTCTAAATAATTAATCTTTATGGGTTACATTAGCCCTGCAGGTCCTTGGTTCACTGGCCGCTCTCAATGTTGACATGAGACACATTTTCTCATTATTCTGTATATCCTTCATTCCGATCCGATAGTAATGCCAATTAATTTTGTGTAAAAGGTTTTGGCGAATCACAAGTGTCCTCCTGGTGAGTAGTCATGTTGTAAAGAATTTCTTGTTTGAAATCGTCTAGTACGACTAGTAAATGCACGTCTCCTGAACCAACTACGTGTTTCCCATACAATACATTGGGCTTTAACACATATTTTGCGGCCTGTCGGGCTAACTTAGCATTTGCCTTACTCGGCTGTTTCAAAGCTTGTATCAGCGGTTCCAACTGGGGTGCTCTCTCTGCTTTTGGGCTATTTCCACGGCTTCTAGTGGACAGGTAATTCTATCCTCCCTTTCCTGAATTGCTTCAGTTTCTGGCAGAACTGTGGAGATATTTGACAAGCAGTCCCGGTTTTTATGCTTTGCTTTTGAGTTTTGTTGAACTGTGTAGTCGAATTCCTGCAGCATTAACCTGTAGCGTTCCAACCTCCTGATACATGCCTGACCTTTGTTATGTGACACCGACATGCATGATCTGCCACTATCGTTACGGAGTAACGTACATGTACTGGCGAAGCATTGATAATCTAAACACGACCGCTAGTAATTCTTGTTCTCACATACTGTAATTTTTTCGGCTTTGTTCAGACTTCTAGCGACGAAACCTATTGGATATATATTTTCTCCTTATTCTTGAAGAAGGCAACACTAAATGCCATGCATGCTGGCGTCGCAGTTCCACTTGCGTTTTGGCACCTGGTATAAAATGTGCTGACTGGAGCTTTTACCATTAACACTTCTAATTTTTGGAAAGCGTCCTGTTGTTCTTTGCCATACACGAATTTTTAGCTTTTGTTAGATAGTTTAGTGACCTCGCGACCGCTACAAATCACTGACAAACCTTCTGTCAAAGGAAAACCACCTAATACTTGTCTTGTCTCACTTCATTGGCATCCGTGGGGGTCCATAGTTGTGCAATTGCCTTTTTATCCTTATTTTTATCATTATCGGGCTCCATGTCCGCTGCCAACTTCATAACCCAGCAGCTTTATTTTATTCATTAAAAATATTCTGTAGTTTCAGCTCAACCTCCTCAGTCCTGGACAAAATTTTGATTTTCAGAAACTTTTGAAAGTTTGGTGTAGTGATGGAAGTAGCTTCATCATTGATGAAAAAATACGTAAAACTTCTGTGGTAACTAACTCAAATTGAATGTCTCCTTAAGGAGACATTGGGTCTCTAGGAATAAATATTTCTCGCCATTTATATTTTAATTTTTATGGTTTCCTATGACATAAATGAGTATAAATTATCTGATGCAATGATAAAGAAACATAATTCAGTTACAACTATAAAATTTAGACGATAATAGAAAATACATTTAAGAAAATCACTCTAATTTGGAAGAGTATTATCAACAGTAATCTTACTAGAGGTTTTGATTTATGCAGACAAAATCAAACCTCGAGTGAGATTTAATTGGTATCTAACGATTAAAAGAATGATTATGATTAACTGCATCTCCTCTTTATCATCAAAAGAAATTTCAACATCCGAGACGTCCTCGTTCCAAAAACCTTCGAACCGTCTGTCAAAATGGCGAAAATGTAAATAGAAGACGTAGGTGTTCGTACAAAATTTGAAGGAGAATTATATTCTAATGTAAATAAAGTGTCTTATGTCATATCTGAGTGATTTATACACCAAAATGGAAAACAAACAAGAATGCGGCACAGTTAGTGAATCACATTAAATTTATAACTTGGTGACCTGATGCCTCCTTTAGGAGACATAAAAACAATGCACCGTTATTCACTTCTGCAGATAGTAGGTATGTAATTGAGCTGACAATTTTATTTGTAAGAACATTATTTTATTTAGAAGATGGTACATAGTAAAGCCAAAAAGTGCTAATTATCAAATATTTTATTAAACTTACCCGTACGCACACGCTCTTGCTTCTTTCTTTCATAAATGTCCATTTTGAGCTGGCCGTGGAGTTGTAAATAATTCTAAATGGCTGCATGCATTCCTGAGAGGTGCTACTATCTCTATACAAGCCTTTGAAAAAAGAATGGGATATATTGCTCTTGAGTAGGTGGGAATTTTAAAAGTTATGTTTCCTATAGGAGACACTGAGACTAAGCAAGTTCAATGTGTGAGATTCCAACTTTGAATACTGCCTTCAGGTTAGATAATAATTCCTGATATTTACGCGCAAATACTGTTATGTAGTGTATGTATATTAGTGCTTTCCGGTACCTATAACCTCTAGTAATTTATTTCCAATTTCAGTAAAACGCGATCGCTAAATGAAAGCTTAATCATTCAAATTCAAATTTTCTATCCGAAGTGACAAACGACGAGTATTTTGTACCTTCCTGGGTCATTAGTACCTGAAAATATCCCTGAGTAAATCGAGAGTGTAAGAAAACTTTGAACATCCTACAATAGGTAGCTGAGTGTGTTTTCTATTATTGGAAGCAGGTATGCTGACGAGGCCTTTTGCAATCTGAGTTTCCTGTAATCTACGCAAAACCGGTATTCTCCTGTTTTCATAAAAACAAGTATCACTGGTGAGCTCCAGCTACTTTATGAGTCTGCGATTATTCCCGTGTCTTTCATTTCTTTAGCTTGGCTGGTAATAACTCCCTCTGCTTATGGGACAGCCTGTACGGTGTTTGATTTATTGGTGTAGTATTTGTTAGCTCTATTTTAAACTCTCCTACATCTGTGGTTCCCAATTCCTGCAACGTGGTTGCAAAAACATGTCTGTTTCCGTCCGATAGTTTACGCAATTGTTACTGTTGTTTCCTCCGGTTGTGAATTTACATTAAATTTTGCACCGATACTGTGTATTCGCTGGAAGTTTTGTGTTTAAACGCATCTCCTTGGAGTAAGGCGACTTCATATACGAGTGTAAGTGTAGTTACCTCAAATAATCTCTGGGGGCAGCTGTTATATTTTATACGAGAATTACCTGATTGCGTACAATATTGGTAAAAGTTAAACGTATTTCTTCTGCATCGTGTTAATATATGGTTCCGGTAGTAGTATATTTGTGGGTAGTAGTGGTAATTTAATATTTGCTTGGGCAGGGGTGAATGGGGGTAGTTATATATGCAGGTCGTATATTGCTTTGCTTTTAGTTTCCTTGATTCAGGTTCAAGCGTTATCTGTGTGAGTGTGCATTCTTGCTTTTCTTTACACCTTATGCCGACCCCATTGCGTTTTGCAATAGCAGCGTTATTGTGGCGTTAGCGAAATCTATCACTGCTGTTTATTTTTGAAGAAATACGTCCCTAATAATAAACTATGCGGAACATGTTTTATCATCAGGAACTGTTCTTGAAATTCTACTCCTCCCGTTTGGAAATTAGTGTTAGTTTCATATTGCACTGCAAGTAAATTATTATCTGCTATTCCGAGAACTAAGCTTTGGGGTGCTGCCTGTTTATCTGTTCCTACCAAGCTATCGTTTTTCATGCTCATCAAGCTGCCCGTGTCTATTAAACCTTTTGGTCCATTTGTACAGTATACTGTACATGATCAGTTTCATTCACGTAGTGTATTGATTTTAAGAAGAAAATGCTAATATAGTCTCTTTGCAGCCTCTTCTTATTTCTTTGAAAGGAATTATTACCAACTGCGTGCTAGTTACTTCAATAAGTGGAAAAGAAATCAGGATGGTACACACTTGAAAAACAAAGACTGGTAAGTAATGTTTATTTATTTTATCATAAAGAAATGAAGTAAAATAGGAGATACTTCTTGATTCTGGTACTAACAAAAACATTAACGTTTGATTTTGTATATGTAGAAGGTTTGTCAATTATATTTTAGGTATTAATACTTAACAGAAATGCATGTACAGTATGCGGTGCATTGGGTTTCAAGTGTTGTAAACTGGTATTACAGGGAAGGAAAATCAGAAACAGCTGTGAATTTTACTCGAAACTCTTTGAAATGTATTGAATCAATGGATTTAGATAATGATTTATATTTTTGCATTTATACCGTCTTTTTAGTTTTGGTTGGTTTATGAAAACCTCAGCCAGTTGTTCTGTATTGCTGGGAAATATCTATGTTTATAGGTACCATGGATTTGCAATGCTATTTAATGGATTTTCAATGCAATTTAATGGTGGATGAAAATGGTACTGCTCATTTAGTAATTATTTCGCCTCTTCCACAGCGAATTGACCCATAAAATACCGGAGAGTTATTTAAGTTTCTGATGAGGATGTATCTGACTTTGAAAGGCTTTTGTCTAGTGAAGATGAAGGTAATGAGGATTCAATGTCCAATCAAACAATGTTCAACGGATTTTTTAAGTTGATTGAACAATGTGTTATGGAGATATTTGCTTATAATATTACATATTTATTGGTTTTTAGTTCGTTTTTATTACAATCGACACAGTATATTACTTCAGGTGCAGATAAGTTACCACTATCTAAAAGAGAACTGATGGAAGTGACCGTAGACAGCCGAGCAAACTGTGAAGCAAATCATGGAAACGAAGATCTTTGATCTTTGCCTAGGCGTTCCAACGCCAAATAGCGGTATCGACCAATAGTACAATTTGATGCTCCTTTTCCAGCTCCAAATACCGAGAACAATATTTTACTGATGTACTTGCCCCATATGAATACTTTATGAGTTACATAACCCAAGATTTGTATGATCGTGTCAGATAAAACAAATATGTATGCTCTACAGAAAGGCAGAGCATTCAGATTAACCGATCCAGATGAAATAAGAAAAATGGACTTCATAATGCTGCCGGAGAATTAGAATTAGCTTTACGTAGAATGCATTGGGATGCTGCTGTAGGCACTGAGAGTTTTAGACAAAACATGGTTTGGGATAGGTTCTTTCAACTGAGAAATAGTTTGCATTTGGTAGATGTGCTTCGTAAACCAGAGAACTCAGATAGATTCGGAAAGTTAGGCCCATTTATAATGCCATTAGGAACAGAATATGAAAACATAGGTAATGCGGGTTTGTATAGATGAGCAAAATATACCTATTTCGAGAACAAATAAATGCAAAGCAATATGTTAAAGGCGAGTCTTGTCCACGGGGCATCAACATGTTTTGCTCGCTAAAGTGTTTGGCATATGACTTTTTACTTTCTCAAGGGATCATTAGAAAATATGTCCATTATCAAGAAAGTTGTATGTATTGGGTTCTGCAGTTGTTCTGGGGCTGCGTAAGAGAATCTCTCTACCTGACCATGAGTTGTGTTATGACAATTACTTTTCCCCATATAAAATGCTACAACTATTGAAAGATAGAAACATATATGCTGCAGGAACTATTCAAATAAACAGATTCAGTAGCCCACCAGCGATTTCAGAGAAACATGGAAACAAAAAGGAGAGAGTTTATACGAAGAAGTAAATAGTGTAGATAGGGCTGTCGTAGTGGTAGAATGGATAGACAGCAAGGGGTGTGTTCGTCTCTAATTACATGGGAGAAGGAGAAGAGGATATGGTGAAAAATGGGACCAAATGAATTCCAAATATATTGACATATCACGGCCAGAAATTGTTAAAAGGTACAATCATGGAGTGGGAGGGGTGGATTTAATGGATCAGCTAGTCAGCTTTTACGTAATTTTCATTCGATCAAGAAAATGGACGTTACGAATGATATTTACTAGCTAATTAGCAGAGGATTTAGTGAAAGCCGGTAAATTTCCTCAAGGAACCAAAAGAGAAAGAACAAGCACAAGCCCTGGAGCACCATAAAAAGAAACAACAACAAAAAAGGCGGAATGCAGAAAGCAGATCCTTCAGGGAACTTAAGACTGACAGTGTAAATATTAACCACAACACGGTGGAAAGAGGTACCAACTAGATGCAAATATGTGATATGCCAGCAGAGATCTCCCATATACTGGAAATGTAGTGTTCATCCGTATATTAACAGAGAAAGAAATTGTTTTGCTGTCTTTCTCATGTGATTACTGTTTGTTATACTCACAATAATGCTTATATTCAAGAAATGTGTGTTGTTTTTCCTTAGTGTGTTATGCTTCATTTTCTGGCGTGCTGTTAATTATACTAAATTAACTATTTTATTTAATTGTCCATTTTCATAAAATTCAAGGCAGTTTATAAAATATATTTGAAACCCATTAAACTTAACCCTACCAAACACGTACACAACCTCTTCCTATGTCATCCATTCCAGAGCATTTACAAAACTCGAGTCCATTTCTATAGTATACTGCATATTCCATAATTTTATTATTTATAGTTCAATCGTAAGAAAGCGTTTCAGCCACTATAGCTCTTACTGCGGACGGTTGATTGGAGGCTGGTAGTGAGAATGTAGATTTCCTCTCTACGCTTGGTGATTCGCTATCACATGTCCTATGTTCTTGCAATAATGACAAGTAGGTTTAGTGAACACCGTTCTCCTCTCACTGTGGAACTTCCATCTGAATTTGTGCGGTGGTCTGTAGTTTCTGTTTGATTGGCGTTGTGTCCTTGCGTTGAGGGGTGGTGGGTGGGAATTAACATTACCTTGCTGCACCTGTCGTGTCATCATTTTAGTTAAGTCCGAGATTTGTTTCTGCATACCTTTTACGTGCCCACTGGGGGTGGTGACCTGTGCATAATTAGGTCAACTCACTTTCCTGCTAGATAACGTGCTGACTGTAATCTTCGTACAAACTAAATTACAGCATCCACTGTTTGAGAGTTGTTAGGTAACAGCTGTTCTATGAGCAATGGCTTTAATTCTCTTAGGATGTATTTCACCCGTTCTTTTTCTGACATCTTAAAGCTTACTAGATAGCACAGAGCTATCACGTCGCATGCGTACTGTTCCGTGAGCTCATTTAAATCCTGCACCCCTTGTCTCAGTTTGAATTCAAGCAGTTCCTCTTCGGCCACGTGAACGAAAGTATTTAGCAATGTTTGTTTCAAGTTTTCGCATGTCGTATTCAGGTCTTTGTAAGCCAAAGTTTTATGCCAATATAAGGCTGTATTGTTGAGATAGCACAACAAATGTTGAATTCTGTTTTGCTCGGCCCAGCTGTTGGTGCGCGCATTGTTTCAAATTTATGCAGCAGTTCCGCACGCTTTCCCTGGTTGAACAGAAAGGGTGCCCGGATCTAGAGGACGGTTAACCTGGATATATAACTATGCTTGCTGCTGTACTATCTTCTACCATAGGCGAGTCCATGTTGGTGTTTGCACTTCTAATTTTTTCATCTGTTTTACCCATTTTTGCTTGTGTGCCCATTCTGTTACTGGTAGGGCTTGGCGTCTGAACAATTTTTCCGAACCGTAACAGAATTTGGTTTGCGGTTTGTACCTCCACCGCTAACTCCTTACCAGTTTCCCTTAAATCCGAAATAGCAAATTCTTGGAATTTTAATTATGCGCTCTGTACTCCAGCTAGCACCGCACACAATTTTCTTATTTCTGATTGGGTCTGTAGACCCGCGTGCAGATTCTGTCATGCAAGCTAAGTTAGGACCTACTCACAGTTCCAGCAAATTATGTTGCTGAAAAAGAAAGTTTGTACCCAAAGGCTACACATACCTTATAACTGACTTCCCAGGATGTTGCCTGCATTTCAGAATATGTCAAGATGCAAGGAGCTGGAAGGGTGGGTTCTACTAAATGTAGCATGTAGAACATCTTCAAGTAAGGACTGAATCTGGGTGCTCCGGGTGTGGGTACTGAGGGAGGTGAAGTTATGGAGACCTTAGGGGAGAGAGGGAGGAGAGAGAAGAAAATTTTGGAATTTTGGTAATGGGGAGCTGTACCTGGCGGCTCACCGTATTTAGGGAGGTCGCTATATCCGGCGCCCCAGCATATATTTGTAGCGAGCCATAAGGGCGACTGGGTAGTGATTTGAACTCAAAAATCGATTTTTTGTTCTGCATCTTTAAAAAAGGAGTGATCTTCCTCTTTAAAACGAAATATCTATTGGAAGGGTATCTGCACATTTAAGACCTTAAATCGTTCATTTAAGTTTGGGGGCGTGCTGGGTCACGCCTACTTAACCGGTGGAGCCAAAATGACACACTTTTCTTCCGTAACTTCAACAATCTCAAACTTAGGTGCACTTTTCTTCACAACTACTGAACTTATTACAATAAAACGTTTGCTGTAATTGCTGAAGTACGTTTTCTACAAATATAAACTATTATTATTATTATTATTAGAAAAATACCAAAACTAGAAGTTTAAGAATGTACATCTGTAAAAAAATATATAAAAAACGTTTACCAAAGTTGAGCGTCTTTCTCTTTAATAAAGTTAGAAATATTTAAGTATATTTAAGTTACAAATTAAGAATGGATAGGGCTTAATTCCTTAAAAATATCTAAGGAATATGCCTGAATATTGTTTAAGTAAAGTGCACCGCAAACATTAGATGCACTATACTTTTTCAAAAACGTGTAATCAGTTACGATCTTTCTTGTGACCATTTTAAATAATTACGCATTTGTTGTTTATATCACCGGAATTATAATGAATTGCTGTATATTCATGCCAAATTTCATTTTAGTCTGAGTGGTAGAAGTCTAGAAATGTTCAACTAAATTTGTGTATTGAAATACTAAAATTGTGTAATAATCGGTACCCAGTACCTTTAAGAGCTGTCCACACCGGGGGTTGCGTACAGCGGGGGATTATGTTCAGGTGGTAAAGCTGGTCGATACCGGAGTGTAAGTCGCTATAGAGAATGTTCGAGTTCCTAGGGGGGAGTTTCAATAAGAACCCTGCGTTATATAAAAATCTAATGACTATATTCTCAAATAACTTAAAATGGTGTTGGGGCCCGATGGAGGGGTAGTGCGTGAAAGAACTTAACTGTAGGCATACATTCCTTACTTGTAAAGCTGTCGAAGATCTTGCCGATACACAGGGTTAAATGCTAGCTTGTTAGAGTGGGGTCCGGAGCCCTTGAATGACGTGATCTCGGCGTCGTTCAGGTCGCGAAGAGAATTGAGCGACTTGAGCTACATTCGCAGTCAAGAAATATAATTTCAGGTGATGCCTGAGAACTCTGATGTTTTCAAAACCAGTGATATACTCGCTAAAACACTTTTTCGAAAGTTAACGTATCCTGATGGAAAAGAAGAAAGCCACCACGACGGACCGCTATAACACACACCTTTAGAATTGGCACAACGGCCATGAAAAATACTAATTCATTAGCTGAAGCATTAGAGCAGACACTAAATCCGAAAGAAATCCCCTCGTGCGCGCGTTTTAACAAAGAAACGGAAAGAGAAACCGAAAACTTACATGACATAATAACCCACAATCAAATACGAAAACAATTCTCATCAGAAACGAAATGGTTGATAAGGCATCTGTGCCCAAGAAAATCCCCGGGACCGGACAAACTACCTAACATAGTATTTATCTACCGGATGAAGCTTAATTCCTATCAGCAATTTTAACTACGTCTTAACGCAAGACTACTTCCCAGAAAGATAGAAAATTGCCCATGTACTTCACTTCCCGAAACAACACAAAGATCAATCTGGGCCATACAGTTACAGGATAACCAGTTTACTAAACACTCTAGGAAAACTATTAGAAGAAATAATACATAAGACAGTCAGCAAATTCATTACAAAGCACAATCTATTTATACCGGATCAATTCATTTTTAGGTCAAAACTCTCTAGAACCCGCCAACCCCTGAGAGCAACAGAGGACATAACGTACGGCCTTAACATTAGGAAATTTACCAGAGCATTATTCCTCCACATTAAACAGGCTTTCGACAGGATAAGGCCCACTCAAGAATCTGAAGACCTTCAACGTACCGGACACGCTGATAAAACTGATCGAGAATTACTTGAAAGACCGAAACTTTTAATAATTTGTAAACACTAGTCTCTCCGCTCCATGACCAATGAAAGCTGGAGTCCCTCTAAGAAATTGTACTCAGGCCGACACAGTTCAAAATTTAAAAATCGTGAAGAACACAACTAATACACAATAGACCCCAAAATGCACTCAATGCACTGGAACACTGGTTCACCAACTGAAGAATAAAGGCAAATGCCCGCAAAAGCCAAGTAGTAATATACACTAGACTAATAAATTACCGCCATCCCCGACATAGCATGTGACCGTCACTTCTCTTTAGACAGGAAATCAAGTGTACAGACACTGTAATATGGCAAGGGGTTAAAATGGACCAAGGTCTAACATGGAAGAATCACATTTACCACGTTAGAAATAAGACCAATGCCCAGTTAGGTAAGCTCTGCCCCCTAATAAACCTAAACAACGTGCTAAATATGTACAAAGGTCTGACAGTGTACAAGACACTGATCAGATACACATTTACCTACGCAGCGCCTGTTTGGGATACGCCGATACGACTTATGTCAAGAAATTAGAGTATTACATTTAATTGTGCAGATTTCTAGAATTGCACCATCAGACAAATTAAACGACAAATTAAAAATGCACACTATAGAACAATTCCTTAAAAAGCTAACATATGATCCTTATGTTAAATTTCCAAAACATTATAATCCAGTGCTTCAAACGTTAGGGAACCATGGAACATAAGGAAATAAGCACAGTAGACAACTATATATCTTTGACCGAAAGGTAAGTAACGAATACAACGAGGACGAAGTACGAGAATTCCTAAACAATCTGTTGCAAGACTGACACGACACAGATTGTATGAGTGCATAGGAAAATTCACTAATTACACGACCTCATACACTGTTACAGGGTTTCTAGTCCAAACAGCAGCCTTCGAAGACCTTGTGCTAGCCAGCCAAGGCAGCCCCGGGAGATGAAGGCCTCCCCGTGTGACACGTTCGTGTAGCTGCGCCGAGATGGGTTCGCTGCTTATCTGTGTGGTCACAATAACGAACAGCAAGAGAGTGGACTACGAACTAACGACCAAGGAAATCTGGTGAAACACCCAAAATAGGCTCGACGACCCAGGAACATTATCCTAGGGAAATACCACATTAATAACTGACATCCTCTTTAACTACTATGATCCTTGACACCCCATTCTAATTTGGGCGTGAAATACCGGAAATTTTGCTTAGAGGCCTCTTTATCAGGCTTGAGGCTCTTTTACGTGCCGTAAATATACGACAGGAAACAGCCGACTTTACTTCCATTCCGAAGGAAGCCATGTTAAGTATTTTTACGCCCGAAGAAATCCATCGCGCTCTGCCGGGCTTGAACCCTCGACTTCGGGAACCAGAGGCAATCAAGAGATGACTACTCGAGTAGTTTGACGATTGGCTACCCAAGAATATTCTATATATGTACAACAATATCTATTGAAGTAGATTAGCACTTCAAGTACTTAGACTAATGCATGTCACTTAACGTAGCTAACCTAGACATATGCACTACTTGAATGAGCATATTATTTTTAAACACTCTAATCTTAGACATTTGCCCTAAGAGTAGGCACATTAAACGACTAATCACCTGAACTGCTCAGGGCGTTTGTAATGTGCAATTCCGGGCAAGTAACATTGGACGCGCTCGCATGCACTGCCTGCCAGCTATTTATCTTTCATAGACTAACCGCAGTGCTACACGGGACCCGATTAATAATCATGGGAAACAAAACCACAAGTGCACTAACATGTTGAGGAGTTTTAGTGGGTAAGCTGAATCTGTTGAATTGGCCACTCCCACATTCACAGCTCATATGTGGTAAGTGCGTAAAAAGCATTTCTCCTCCACACAAGGAAAAAAATTACGAAGCGAAAGGTCACTGAGGTAGTACTTGCTCTCTGTGTGTATTTACTTCGTGGTTTCGTATATAATAAGCGTCACGTGGTCGGCTGCTTGCAGTTCGAGCTAGGTCATTCAGGTAAACAGGTAACACGAGAGAACTTAGACTTACACGGCAGGAGTCGTAAATATAATAGTTGGAACTATCTTCCGGGCTGTTATGCCGTGGTCTGTTGATGACAGGTGTTCCAGATGTTTCGTCCACAGTTGCGATTGAAATTCTCATGGCCGGTCGAAGTCTCCTTGGAGAAGGTATCGCTGCGCTGGTAACATGTTCACCAACAATGAATACACGGATATAGTTATCTATGCGAAGACACACCGAAATACGACTGAGGCTCGAGGACTGTTTCCGACCCAGCTTCTACTGTCTATGCGCGTTATTCGTCATACGGAGCTGCAATTAAGAACCGATGAATTATTGTAGGCATTATTATTTCTTAACAATTAAATTTTCACATCATAATTAGGGCAAAGAAAAGCTGACGGTGACTTGGGAGTTCAAGGACTTCAACACAACGGATTTTGAAGGAGCGAAAATAGCATCCCTATAAGCTGCATTTACACCAGCAGCTTTGTGGGAACGATTTCCAGAATCGAGTATCTGTTTGCAGAAGGCTCTTAAAGAAAATAAACGAAAATCTGGTTTTCACCAGGCAAGCATTTATGGAGAGATGAAGCTGTTTCGTCAATGACTCCAATGCAAACGAACATAATCTCCATTAAGGGGCTCCTAATGCTCGCTGGCTAAGACCACTTTACACACAGGCTCAGTGGTATGTTAACGTGTGATACGGCATTCAGAGAGACATCATTGAACCCGTTTATTTGGTTCCTAGGCATGTTGGGCAGCTTTATTTGCAATTTCTCTGGAATAGACTGAATATTGAGGACCTTCTAAAGATGTCCCACTTTATTTAGTTCTAAATCATTGGTTTCGGCACAATGGTACATCATCCCATTATTCTAGAGGAGTTAAAGGAAATCTTAACAGTATGTATCCCAAACGGTGGATAGGCCGTGGTGGTTGCATTCGGTGGCCAGTTAGATCGTCCCCTGAATTCTTTTTTTCTTATGGGAATACATCAAAGCCAGAGTTCACGAAACAGAACCAGAAAATCCATAAATTTTAAAAGTAAGGATGTCATGTCTGTGCTTCAATATCAGAAGAAATGTTAAGATGTGTCCGTGTTGATGATGAGAGGTGCCTATATCAATGGAACCACCAAGGCAGGCATGTATCTGAACACCTTTATTATGAATGCTGCAGTAATACAATATGATTTAATTCTAACGTACCTTTAAAGGAACATAAATATATAAAATAGCGTTTTGTTTAATCTTTTCAACTTTCTAGCACGCTTTATACTTGTACCGATTGTAGATTAATTACTATAACGTAATTATAAAACTTAACACCTCTGCTCAGGGTTTTGCTCAGTGGCAATCCCAAATTCTTGTGTATGGGCGAATAGGTTATTAAATAACCGATAAAACACACACACACACGCACACTCACATTCGGGCATACTGGCATACCGTGAAACTTTCTTCAACAAAGAAAACTTTCTCGAGCCTCGCGCTGGAAATCGAATCTGAGACCTCTCACACATGGACAGGTGATGTACCGATTGAGCTACGGGACCAATCATAGCAGTGTTTATTTTCCCGCATTCGGGACGCAAAGTCCCACCTTCAATTCCCGGTGGCCGCCCACTCTGACCATGTGGTTTTTCGTGTTTTTCTTTTTTCGCCTAGGTGAATGCCGGGGTGATGTATTATACCACGATTTCACCTTTCCCCATTTTCTCTCATTTCATCTCTCCCTTTCACGTCACGGGTTTCAGATCCTACGCTACTGGCGGTTTTGGGCAGATGGCGTGGATGCTTTCGTATTGGAAAAGTTTCTCCCCGTAAATGCCAGGGTGTGTGGCCCCGTTCGTTATGGCCGCTTCGTCGCCCTCTTGGGATTCTTCGCCTCTACTGGTGCATGGGTGTTCAAACTGGAAGTATTAGGGACTTCTGTGCGTCTCTGTGGGTCTGTCTGCCTGCGGACCTGAGACCTCCAACGGCTCCTTCACTTCATCCCTGTCTTCTGGGGCTGAAGCCACCATAGACAAGCTGGTGGCAGTGCGCGAGTGTCCTCCTAAGATTAACATTTCTACATCCTAATGTTTGTTTACAAGCATTGGTCTTTCATTTAGCAAGGTCTCCTCTCCGTCGGTATGGAGTCCCCTTTACATTTCTGTTAGGCAAACCTTTTGGCAGCCGAGTTATCCGGGATAAACCAACTAAACAACTTCAGCGAAGAACGTCTTGTGTGGGGCACCTATAGGTAATTGAACTGGAAGGAACATTTCGTGCACCGTGACCTACATAGGGCTATTGTGCCTGTCACCCCTATGAAGAAGGAATGAAGTGAAGAACCACACAGGAGGTACAGACCGTAGGCAGACGGGCCACAGAGACGCACGGAAGTCCCTAACGTTTCCAAACTCGCAGACCCTCCCACTGCTGGAGCCGCCGAGAGAGGGGATGAACGACCTACCAGTCGACCAGCCCTCTGTTGTCCATGAGGAATATTCTTTCCAGTGAGCATGCATCCGCACCATCTGTCCGGCGCCGCCATCGCCACTTGAAGCACACTTGAAAGATGAGAAGGAAACGGAATGAAAGGGAAATGACGGAAAGGAAATCGAGGCAGAGAAGAAACCGCCCCAGATTTCGCCTGTCGACACCGGGAAAACCACGGAAAACCCATGGACCAGAGTGGGTGGTCGTCGAGGATCGAACCCGGAACATCCCGAATCTCTGAGCCATCCCGCTCTGTGGTCACCTGGTATATATAGGCCGTTACGCTACGAAAATGGCAAATTATAGGCATTATAAAATTAGTATATTTTACTCCAGTAAATATGAAGTATATCAAAGCCTACAATTCTATACAAAGGAACAAACTAGGCAAATGCCGAACTATAGTTATAAAGATTGCAATTAAATTTATTCTTTTTTCATTTCCTTAGTATCAATTTTCCGTTTATTGGACCAAAGGTTTCATTCCTTTTCTGAACATGTAGTCTCTACCTCTCTTGTAAATCTCTTAAGTACCACAGGGGGCGTATGCCCCAACGTGGTAATCACTGCGTTAGTGCATAACCGCTTTTATATGCACCAGCCCCACATGAAAGACTTTACCTTCCCAAAATGCAACATGCGGTTACCATTTGTATGGGTTATGAGAAAATAAATGCAAAAGCTTTCATTGCGTCTGACAAAACCTGAGGAAGCCTTTACCTTTCTCGTTGTAGTACTAGCGTTTGTAGAATAACAGCAAATGTAAAACATTTTTTCCCGAAACTCTTTAAAAAGCCTTTGTGTTCAAAATGTAGTTCTATAAAATAACGGAACCTTTACCTATGAAATGGTGCAGAAACAATGTTTGGTCAATTAAATCACTATTTATGTTTATACTGATTTTCAATTGATCCAGAATCACCTAAGTCCACCATTCTTACAGACTGAGGCAATATATCAATTTTAAAACAGGCAAGGGATCAGTTTTAAAACGGGCAATGGGTTACTTTTAAAAAAGAATAATACAAGTAAAACGAAACAAAATGCCTTGCCTCCCAAGGAAATTAAGTTCTGGCCCAATTCTATTCCAAACATCTTTTAAAGCATATATGATATGCATAAAACTAGGGCGACTGATTCATGCACCAATTTTCTTTGAGAATAACCCAATTTGCAAATGGTAGAAATTAGTGCATATGCGATTTCAACCATCTCGGTATAAGGCGTTGTTCTACTTACTTCACCTCTCTGCTTATCTATTTGTCTTTACTTGATATTTACTCAGGGAATGATTAAAGCTCCAGCTCCTCTGCTATCCCAATGCACTGATTCTTCAAGGAGCATGTGTTTTTATTGTTGTCAGTTTAGCCTGCGATTGCAGTGATACATTTCCATATGGCCACGGGCGCTGTAAACATTTTCTACCCCTGAGTGCGAAACAGAACACGAAAAATCCTCCCTTCGAGAGACCAGCAGCACGATGGAGAAGGAATTTCGAATGGAAAAAAGGTGTTGACCCTAAGCACAATCAAATAATTACGGGTGCATTAGCTACACGATTCATTTTAGTAGTTAAACTTCTCCGCTAGAATCAAAGCTATCTGCCGGGATGAGAAAAACATGGGCAGCTTCCCATTGTATTTAAGCTGGATCCTCACTTAACCAACTATTCGCTTTTCACATCATGTGGTTAAGTGTGACCTAGAATTTAGAGGCTTTTGCAAGGTTGTCCTAACGTTAATAGCATTTGGATCGCTGGGTAATGTTCCAGTACGTCTCGGCAGTTAATGTTCCTCAGCACACCACGGGTGATTGGTTTGACTTTATAGGACAGTTCTTCTACTACTTGCTCGTAAAGCGACTACACTTTCTGAAAGCACTTGCATTTTTAGGCTAGTCCCCAGAACAGAGTTGAAGATTTATGCTTAAAAATGCAACAAGGTTGTAAATTTTTACCCCAAAATTTGTGAACATTTTCATGAGCCTTTAGTAATTAAGAGTGAGTTTAAGGAGATCTTTAACCTGTTTTACTTGAGGGTTAATAGAATGAATCATACATGCGTTATATTGTTATGACCCGTGAAATACCCGTTGCTATATAGTGATGTAACTCAGTGGGCGTATGGGGGGAACTCGCTTAAGGGGGCGCAAAGCGCTCGGGAAGGGGGTAGGGTTCGGGTGGCAATAAAAACTCCCAAAAATTAAAAATAAAGTAGGGACCAAACTACCTTCAAAAAAAAAATAAAATGAAATGAAATTTATTCTGCAAAAAGTACAAATTAATATTAACAACAATATTAAAATCATAAATATAAATAAATTATTATAAAATTTATATCGTTAAAAGCATGATCTGAACTAAAATTAATAGAGGAAGAAATGAATCTATAATATTTCTTCCAGAATTTCCTAAAAGAGTGAACGCTCCTGACCATGCCTTCAGCCCTTTATTCTACCCTAGGGGCCTACGGCCCAGTATGTAAGTACCTCAGCTTATTACATACCTGACTAGTGGTGAAGTTGTTTCTTATTTACAAATTATAACAAGTCACGTCGTAGCGAGGTTTCGTAACGGTTGTCGAGATGGTCTGCCCCCGTTACCTGAACTAGATCAGCTTAAATATCCTACGCTATGCCACGTCAGCGTTCTGTTAATCTAGATTCACCAGGTACCCTAATGTAATCACTTTCTTGAGTTATTGCCTCATTACGATGTCTGGGGTTCGTCCCAGCCCTGGGACATTACAATATTAGGCTTTGTTAAAAAAAATAAGTTTTTATTAATACTTTTTTCATAAATTTGTGTTTTCTGTATTTAAAAGTAGCTTTTCTTTATATATTTTTATTCGGGAGCCATTATGAGTCATTACTTGTCTCGTTCGTGTATACCTATTAGCTCGGTTAAATACGCTGAATGCTTGCGTGACTCTCTGCAAAAGCGGGACTCGACAAACAAGTATTGCAGATATTATATTTCAATGGGTTGCCATTGCTCTCGCAGTCATTGCGGCAGTCATAGTTTGGAGTTAGTTGTGACTGTTTCGCTTATGTGTAAACTCATCAATCTGGGATAAACTGCTTTGAATTTTGTCGAATCCCAGCTGTGTATCGTTTATCGTTTTAAATTTGTAATTTTTATTTTATCATCTCGAAGTGTAATAGTTTTTCCTTACTATTAGGAATTCTGATTATTCAGTATATCTTTTCAAATTCGATTTTTATCTATTTAACTGCTAGCGGAAGTTATAATGCCGCACTAGATATTCATTACTGTAGTTCAGTTATTTCTATACCGAGCGATACATCCCAGACAGTAACGTCTGTGGCTCGTGCTCGAAAGTCCCGGTGCCGGCCAACCTGTTCGAGGACGTTTTATGGTTTTCCCCAAATTTTTATGGCAAATGCCGGGTTGTAAATTTCAAATTTTAATTGTCCTACCCTTCCTGTCGTTTCAACCTTTCCATATTACTGGTGTGATCCGCGTACGGGGGACAGCACTGCCCCTTGTCAGGGGACGCTTGTGCAGCCCCCTCAGCCTGGGTAAATAGGAGTTGAAGGAATTGTTCTGGAGCAGTTTGGAAATCTACATCGGGGCGAATCATTTCCGGTTGCAAAGCCCCCGTGCGGCTTCTACGTATTTTTCATCTCTTCCTCCCTGAAGTTCAGTTCCTACAGAGTGGTTATGGCGGAGTTAAGGAAGTCCTCCTTCATATAACCTCTTCTCTCAAACCTCTATTTATTAATATTTTAAGGGCGCATTTAATTTATATATTAATTTATGTTTATCAGTTTAGCCGTGAAATATTCAACATGAAATGCAATTTATGATCCTGATGCCCTTTATAGCAAATTCATTGTTCATGAATTCTCGATAAAACAGAGCTCTGGGTATATTGCTACGTATGCATTAAAACAGACGCGATAAACCAGAGATAGCTCGCAGAATGTTGGGGAACTAACTTCGGCGAGTATAGCAGCAGTGACATCCAACTACTGCGGATATTAGAGCAGCCTTGAACAATAGCATCAGTGATGGCACTTATTTGTTACGTTCAAGTTTATGGAATGCATTATGGGTGCTGGGACATTTTCATATAATTAATTCTGTTTACTGAAAATTGCTTAAACAGCAGCACTGAAAAATGGGGTGATGATGGAGGATTATGCCATACAAAGACAATGGAGACCCATTAATATCCATGCATACCTGAAGCGAAATTAGACCGCTGCCCTGCTGTTGACATCCATTCGCTTTAGTAGTGGGTATGACCAACGGGGCCGGCCTCATTAGGTATCACTTTACAAATTCAGTACATACACCGCTGTGACTACATGGCAGAGATTGTACTCCCCGAACGGCAAATGCGTTTCAATGTGCTGAATTTGGCAGAATTATTGACCTATAGCTTTTGTTCACGTTTCGTATTTTCAAGGAGTAGATGCGTTACATACCTTTGTGAAATGATGGATTCGCTGCAAGATAGTTGCAATCACTTTTTTATTTTTATACCCTTGTTTTGTACTGTTTTATGATACTATGCTTTTACTGTTTTCGTTACCGCTTATAACCGCAATTACACAACACACATACACACACAAACACCCGTGCCCATGACGGGACTCGAACCCCCAACCCTCAGCTTGACGGAGCGCCGGAGCTATACACTCCAGCAATCACGGCTACGAGGGCCGGCAAAGGATCATTTCACCGAAGAAACTATATGGTAAATTTGACTTAACTATTCTATGTGTTTCCCATATTTCTTGAGTAATCGGGCATTAAACTGAAACTTAATAAAGTTTGGCGATAATAATGAAAATCTCTACATAAAGTTTTGAAAATTTCATTATCACTGTGTGTGCTAGCGTGTATCTTCTAGTGTTTCCGTCTAATTACGAAATCCTTCAGTCACTCACCCGATTCCTTCCCAATACCCACGTCTGCTCTGGCAGCGTTGAGGGTTCTCAGCTTCTAGAAGCAAGTCCCACCCCGCCAGGAATCACTCCTGATAATACTAAAGAATTCCCTAGCCTTTACATTAAGGCTTTGTTATCTTTTGCATACAATAGGAGCTGAAAGAAATACTATTCAAGGACATAAGCACCCAGAATTTTCTTGTTTATGGACTATAATATATTACGTCAAAGTACATCACAAAACAAATTAAACCATTTAAAGTGATTTTAACTATCGAAAGATTAAGTATATAATTAGCAAGGCTCTATCAGATGTATTTTTATCCCCAATAAGAAGCTGTACATTCAGTTCAGTAAATGAATAAACTACAAATATAACAGTTTAGATTAGAGAATACCATTCGCTTCCTTTTGGGCGACAGAAGCTTGCTACCCAACCAACAGAGTTGATATTACTATGTTAGACTCTATAGGTATCACACTTACATGTTAATGTACTGCGGACTTACACCACCTGAAACGTAGGTGACTGGTATATTAAACTAAGCTTTATTTATGGAGGCTCTGTAACTACTATGGTCCTTAGCGTCCAACTCTAATTTGGGTGTGAAAGACCGAAAATTTTGCTCAGAAGCCACTATCAGGCTTGAGATTGTTTTACGTGCCGTAAATCTACGACACGGCTCCACCGGGTTTATTTTTCTTCCGAAGGAAGCTATGCTAAGGATTTCTACGCCCAAAAAATCCATCGCCCTCGGCCGGGTTTGAACACGCGACCTTGGAAACTAGAGGCTAGCATGGTACCCCTAGATCACGGAGGACGACTAGACGATTGGTGGTGATGGGTGTAGATTATAAACACAAACTCTCTTAAATTACTTTTACTTTCATAGAACCATTATTTTAAGGACTTATAATAAGACGTTAAAATGTCAGAGGTTAAACCCCTTGAAATTATTGCTTTGAACTATAAAGTAATCCATTTAATAATCTGAATAAAACCACGAATCAATCAATTTTTGTTACCGTTAAACGTCCGTTTGAAAAGCTGTTTTCTACAGAGACATCTAAAGAAATGAGTGGAAAGATACCCAAACTAACCCGGGGCCCATTAAACTAAGAGCCGACATTAATAATTATTCTCTTATGAGGTTAAGTGAAAATCCCGGTAAAGTCTAAGCAACTCATTCCAACCAAGACTGGACATTTTATCCTCTAGGTTAGAAGGCAGACACACAACCCCCATCTTCCATTAATTGAAATTAGCATGTAATGAAAATATTATTAATTTTAAATCAAATAATGTAAAATGTTAAGCGCAATTAGAATGAATAGTGACAAAAGGTTTAACGCTTTTTCCCTCATTGTTTTCAATCTAAAGAAAAAATAACGTTCACAAGCAACTCATTTGTGGGATAAAGATGCTTTACATTTAAAAGCTGTTAGCAAATATACGAATAGCCAGAATAAGTTGCAAGTTCATTTACAAGATTAAAGTCGTGCACCAAATGTATGATATATTTCCTATGTTTTAAAAAAAAATCAGGTCCATATCTAGAACATATATTGTTTTGTTTCTTCTATACTAGAATGTTTTCCATAATTAATCATCTACTTTAAAATACCAAAGCGTCACTTTTTCTTGTTCATATACATTTTTTGTGTTATAGTACAAGCGTAATATCAGAAAACATATTGTTTTAATCTCCTGATCAACTCTTAACAGTTTGGATTTGGTTAGAGTGGAATGCGACTTAATTTCAGCGGGGCAGAGCACCGCACGCAGGCCAGTCGGCCCCTTGTGCTACTACCGTGATTCCCGGGAGGGAGGAAGGGAGAGAGAGGGAGGGATGAGGGGAGAGACCCGAAAGGCGACCAGATCCGGATGACGACGGGCGCAACCACAGGCAGGGTCGCTAATGTTTCCAGATTGAACGCCTGTAGTGCCGTCCGAGCCCATTCTATTGGAGCCCGAGCCTCCGGGGGTCCCCCGAAGGAGCTCCCGCCAGAAAGTACCTAGAGGCGGGTTCTAGCCGAGCAGTCCCTGGACGACGTCAGGATGAAACTTCCACAGAGCGCGCAGCCACCATCCAGCCGCGAACCCGCCGAAAACTTTCGGCTTTGTCCTACAACCCTAAAACAGATGATTTTCAAGAAAATCTCCCCATCCTAAACTACTATAGCGATGTCAGAAATTTTATGGTGACATCAATGTTCAACAGCTCGTCAACCTGGCGGGAAGGAAAATAGTAACAACTGCTCAACTGTTAACAACTTAACACTGTTCAACTGCACGGCCGTGATACGCACTTTATCGAGACGGCGAAGCATTCTAATTCCTATTATTTAAAATGTCGAACTACGTAGCAACAGGTCTTACGTACACAACTCGCTAAGCAGTTGAACAATTGTTAACGCTTCTTGTCTTTCCGGTTGGTCTATCCCTACGTTCTGGTCAGTCACGTGATCCTTTTCCTTAAATTTTAACTACGTGACTGTTATGTATCTTGCCATTTGTTGTATGGACTTCCTAATTTTGCAATGATTGGCTAACAAGCCGAAATCCAGGCGCCCGCAATGAATTTCTCTGATAAATAAATCGAGAGAAAAATTACAAATTACCTTAGTTTAAGAAACACTATAAGACATCGCTAGTGTTAATTTCATGCGAGTAGCTCAATTATTGTTAAAAATGTTTGTATTCATAGACCATCAATCACCGTTAGTATATAGTCTCGCTACATGGGCTTAGTAAGCAACAATTTTGAGGGGCGGTTTAAGGCTTGCGATTTCTGGACTCTTCCTTACAGGCCACGAAAAAACTGCTGGATTTTTTGCAACAATATGCCCAGACTGTTTCCTGCCTTCTGCGTAGAGAAGGATAGATATTACTTTCGTAGACCTTAAGGTCCTCGACGCTTCGCTCACTAATATATGTGGAAACAGAATGACGTACATAGCTGTGAATCTAATTTATTAAACAGATCTGATTGTGGGCGCAAGAGTAATGTGAGTTTGCGTACTTTGATATTACTGATCAGTCAAAGTGTTTGTTACGATGAAAAAAGGTGAATACTGTATTTAATTTGGCTATAAAAGAAATAATATAAAAGAACATCGCTTTCAGAACTGAGCGTATTAACACACTAATATATCAACAACTAGCTGTCTATATAGATCGCAGTGCACGAGGTATCCCCCTCCGTTGTATAACCTATACCTATACACATACTGTTACTTATGAGTGTGTAACAATAAGACGTGAGTTTTAGAATGGAAACACCCCGATGTAGTAGACAGCGTGCGGAATACGCATACACTCATCCGGGCCGGGCCATAAGACGACCGCTCTCTGTATAAATAAAATCGAGATTTTTGGCTTCAGTGTATCTAATTATTGGATTGTAATATTGGTGACCAAAAACAAAAGTGGACTGTAAGACGGTATACAGGTGTCTATTAATTCAGTTTTTAATTCTCTAGGATCCTATTAGGTGAACAAATTGGAGATAAAATGTTATGGAAAAAATGTTCAAAGTATAACAGCTCTCACGGCATGTGAAAGGAAAAATGTTGCATAACATTTTAGCGCTACGTACTTGCCATTCAGCTGCTGAAAACGTCCATGCGGGCTGGCACGTCGACCTGGTTAAAGGTCGCCGTACCAGTTGCGATTGTTCCTCCCCTCCCTCTCAGTTTCGCATTGTCCACAACTAACTGTAGTGCTGGCGATTATAAATGCTGTAGCGTGAGAGATTCAGAATACACTTAGCTTGTGCCACATCGTAAGACATTTAAAGTGATAAGTACTCTTATGAAAGCATTAAAACAAAGCGAAGCGAAGGATACTTAATGATTGTGGCAGATTGGTACAGCCCTACTTGCAACCCAAATAGATGTATTTAATTCACCTAATGTTACATTTTAAAATGGACGAAAATATTATTTAAAAAAATGAAGGAAATATGTATTCAGAATGGTGTTCAGTTTCGCTGAGGCAAGTATGGAACGTTATTGCACTTACAACGCGTTTACTGAGAAATGATTTCTTAGATCGTTCATGTAATCTTATATTTAAATTCACACACAAGCACAAACACATAACAACATCAACACAATGTTAATCGAGGAAACCTTAATATTCAGTTCACTTTATTTTACAGCATATGTATGTATATAAATTGCTGCGTACACACATACTTCATAGAGAAAGGATCTTCATACCGACGCTGGGGAATATCGGAGTTTTCTTAATAAATAAAGCATGAAAAATATTCTGCCTGGTCTTTCATAGAATCTGGTGAAGCTAAAAAAGACTAAACACAAGATGAATAATAAGCACAATGTTTTATGTCAATTTGTGATATGTGCTTTAAACCCACTCAAATTCCAAACGTTGTTGTTCTTCACCAATGGCACTGGGGATTAATTGATCTGCATCTCCCTCTGGCTTCCCAATATAAAGTCTGTAAGTTATCGCTTTTAAGGCCTTTGCATTTGCCGAGATGTTGTTTGTTCAGGATGACATCTTCTTCACAGAGAGTGCACTAACGTTCCTAACGTTATCTCCTAATTTATGTACCTGGAAACGAAGTGCAGTTATATCGGTTTTGTGTTAGCGGTTTTGTGATTACATTCTTGCCTGCATTATGTGGAGACACGGCGGTTACACTCGCAACCGTCTATGGCAACTATTATGGCGTGTTAAAACGGCGGTTGTCGAACAAGCATTCATGTGGGACATCCGCCTTACTTCTATTTCACAATGAAATGCTGTGGTTATGTGAATTATCGAATTTTTCGTCTCAACCACAGATGAATATATTGAGCATAATATTTGTCACATTAGCTATTTTTCTCTAGCCGATAAAAGTAAAAATTAAAAAAAGACTATCCAATTCCTTCACCATATGCTGTTCTTTCTTTCTAGTCGCTCTCGAACATTTAAAACACTACTGCCTTACCCGGCGTAAGCAAAGGTTTGAAAATGTGAATAGGTTTATCTTTTTAAAATCGTCGGTAGCTTATTATTTTCAGTGAGACTTAAAACACAACTGTCCAGGGTATTATCCAAAATAGTCTATTGGTGCAGTTTTATATACACGGGTTAAAAATTAAGCATAGTGTTTAAAATAATAGAGTTCCATGCTGTTCAAAATGAGGGTTGGGGTAGCTTCGAAAAATATTAAGTAACCCGAGATTTTTTCAGGTGATGTAGTGCAATTGTATAATGTTTTGCCTATTTAAGTTAAACTGGCAGGCTTATACATTAGTGATTGGAAATATGAAAAAATCTTTAATTCTCGGAATTGTATGGCACCGTATAACGTTCGCCGCGCCTTACAGCGAAAGGACATTAAGTTGTACCCATATATGGTGTGTCCTAGAGCACAGTATCAGCCGTTTTTCTCTAAAACTACAAGATACTTGTTCGTAAAATCAAATTTGATAACCAAAACCCATGTAAAGAATCGATTGCTCGTATTTCCGTATTTCAGAAAAAACCGGAAGTAGGGGTACTCGTGTTCAACTTTGAAATTTTAAATGGGAACATGGGTTGTTTAAAATATATGAGGTAGTACTTTTAAAATGCAACAACTTTTACCAAAACCTTTTTTCTATATTCTAATGTTTACTCACAAATGAACGATAGACTTCTTCGTCAACATTTTGCACCAGTTGCTTGATGGTGTTACTCTGGCTTACGGTTACCGACGTGGCTTCAACAGGATGGCTGTCAGATTCACTTTTCACATAGGGCTCGTCAAGCTCTTGACCAGTTGTTTTCTGGACTCTCCTTCCTCTGATTTCCTGTACCCATCATCTTCCTTGTCATCTGTTTCAGGGTCGTAAGACCAAACGACGGTGTTGGGCGGGTTACGGCTCGCCGGTGGCTTGCGCTCTGTAAAGGTTTCTTCCCTGGCTTTGCTGCGGTAGCGCTCAGTTAGGTCTTTCCTCAGCGTGAGGCTCCACTCTGGGGGACCCTGGAAGTTGGTGGCTTGTGAGCAGGGACCGAGCGGTGGTGGATGCGTTCTATCTGGAAACGTTAGGGACTCCGTCAATGCTTGCGCCCGTTGGCATCCGGATCTGATCGCCTTCGGGTCCCTCGCTTCATCCCTCCCTCCCAGGAGTCACGTTGGAAGCTAAAAGGCCGACTGGCCTGCGTGTGGTGCTCTGCTCCGGTTCCGGAGGCCCCTCCGCGATACGTACCTTTATCTTTACCCCTACTTCAGATTTGTTCCGCAAAATAGTTACACCGCCAATCAATTCTTTACATACGTTCTGGATATCAAATTATTTTGCGAACAACAAGTATTTTATAGTTTTGGAGAAAAACGGCTGATAACGGGTGCTCTGGGATACCCCGTAGTCACACAGTGAAAATCTGTAAGCACAATGTTGAAAACCAGGATGGGGTAGGCTTCGAAACTCGTGAGTAGCCTTCCATTTTTTCTGGGATCTAAAGCGTAAATGTCCAAACTTTTGTCCAGATTGCTCAAATTGTTTATATGTAAAGCATTACATACATTAGAAAGAGTATTGTTTGCAAGTTCAAGAAAACTATAATTTTCAAGTTCTATTGCTCAACTGCACAAGCTTGTGACCCGGTTGGTCAAGTCTTGTATATGAGGGAGTTGAAATCAACATAAATTTAGTTTTTCACAACATTTAAAGGAAACACATTTTGCTCTGATTTTCATATTTGTTAAATTTGAGATGAGTCGGGTCATAAATACGGTCACAATTGAGTTCACAAGTTGTGTATGGCTTTTGGGTAGATTCTCCAAACAGCTGACGGAAAATTGGAAATCAACCTCCACCTGCAAACGTAATGTCATTTGTCATATCTCTAGCCATAGATACCTAATGAACATTTTTCTTGCCAATACCAGATTATTCTCACTCTTCTTCGCATTACACGTCAGTAGTATCTAATTGAGAGATCCAGACAAGATTTGGTGTAATCGATCCCAGAGGAGGGCACAAAATTAGCATAGAATGACATAAATCAGTCACCCTCCGCCACTTCCTGTCAATGAGAACAATAGGGGTAATAAACCTTGTATTGTTTTGGCGAACAAAAGGATGACATGTTACACCCGTCTAGCCCTCCATGACAATGTCAACAATAGGATCATAAATTTTGTGTTGTTTTGTCGAAAAAACGTGATAATTGCTATTGCTCTATGTTGCACCCCTCCCACCCTGCTTTCCAAAGAACATCTGGGCGCCATAAATTTTATATTGTTTTGTCCAACAAAGCCTGTCAGTTGGCATTGCCATGTGTTCTACTGTTCACCCTGTTTGCTATTGTCATGATCTGAGTAAAATTAATCTTACTTTGTTGCCCCCCTGAATGGTCTATTCATTGGCGCCTGGTATGTTCACCATTCCACTCTTCCTTTTGTTTAACCAAAGAAAAGATCTCCCACACACCCGCATTCCAGAGACCACCTGGGTAGCATAAATTTTGTATTGTTTTGTCGAACAAAAGCCTGACAGTTGACATTGCATTGTGTTATACCACCTGCTTACTATTGTGGCTGTTGTTTACTTTGTTATCCTCGCCGACAAAAGACAGACGAGATTCTATTCAATGCGACCTGAGCACTTGCGAGCAAACGCTCTTGAATCATATTCCCCCGCAACTTGCATTCCGCAGTACCCGAGCACCTGTGCGATAGGAAACACACACACGCACACGCGCACATCCACGTACACACACATGCATCAATCCCCCCCTCTACATTCCATTCTCTGCTTTATACCGCCCGACTCCTCCAAACACGCACCTGTATCATCCCCCTCCACTCTACATTCCATTCTCTGCTTTGCACACGCCGACTCCTCCAGATATCAAAAAACCTTCTGTGTATTCCTCTCTGCAATAGAAGTTAACATCCCCTACACATTTCCCTCGCCCCCTGCATCCCTTGCCTCTAGCCTCTTCTCGATTCTCTTGCATAGAGAAACAAACGCGATCCCACCTTGCAGAGCGTTCCCCGCCTACCCTCGTTATATACCATTATATGTGACCTAAGACCCGGTTTTCTATCCTGCGTATATAAGGTGTTTTATTCTCGCCCTACCAGATATATTATTTGACGATATCGTCAAATGAATCGAGACGATAATACAATGGACGATTTTTGGAGTGAGTGCGGAGAAGAGTCACACCTTTATACGTATTATCATGAAGAGTCGTGCAATGGCATCATGCACTCTATAGTGTGTACAGTGCCTTCTTATCATGATCAAATGCCTTCTCGAGGTATATGCACGGACAACTGCCATGTATACAAAAAGTATGATGTAAGTACAAAGTTTATCTTAAATGCTATATCTAAAAAGTATACAATTGTTCTCTAAAATAGTGAAAATAAAATGACTTATTGATTTGTATTTCTTCTTTTCCGGGATGCTGATTCCGAAAATGACAATGAGATGGACAGCATCGTTTCAAGCCACGTCTCTCTGAGGCATTCAGAGTACTGCAATGGAAATACTCACGCTGTCCTATGCATCAAGACGGAGGTACACGATCAGATGATGTCATAACTCTCATGCAATGAGAACTGCAGTGTATTCACGTTCAGGCAGAGAGAATTAAAGTAAGTATCAGTTTTAAAATAAGCAATACGATTGTACATTGATATAGCCGCATAAGTAACCTCAGAGATCATTAATGTAAAAAAAATTAATAGCGTAGCCGATACTATCATACATAGTTATATCTATACATTAGTACTAACATACTTTGTTATCTAGACGCAACTAACATTGGTAATTATTATGTCTTTGCAGAATTCAAATGACGACGCCTGTACCTAAAACGGTATATATGCGGATTATAAAGGAGCAGGAGATATAGTGGAATACCCCCTTGCAGCACCAGTGCAGTGTACTAATCATATAGACGAGGGCCAGAAGGAGTCCAATTACCCTGCGGACGGGGATCTAATACCATCGACCCCAGAACCTTACCCTGGTAAGTTTGCAGAACTCAGGAAAACATTGATGTGAGTATATTCATATCTAGAAGAAATCTTTGTGTTTCATTTCCCTGTAACCTAACAAAACGTAATTCGTTTCAGGTACCTAAGTTCCAAAAAGTCACGTTTTCTAAGACTTCTATTGGGCAATGTTTCAGACCCACAATAAGAGGAAGAAGAACAGCTTTTCCGATCTGCAGAGGGTGACGCTTTTGGAGGATAGAACAACCAGCAACGTCACCCCAAGAAACATACAAGCAAGAAGCGCGCTCCAAGACGTCTGCATCTCTGAAAGCACAGGGTTAAGATAGGGTACTTCTACGACATTCAAGTGGTTATATTGAAAAACATAGACAATTTTGTATACATGACAATGCATGACTAGAGATAATCCGAGACTCTCCCTATATTCCATGCATTCCTCCAATCGAAAAAGCGCCCGCGAGTGGAATATAGTGAAAATACTGTTTTCTCTTACACTGTCATTTCTTATATGGAAGAGGACAAAATAAAAATTGTGAACAATAATTTAAATGATTGTGAAATACTTCTAATAGTGATGAAATTTGCACCCTAAACCGATTTGAGTCGTGTATACATTACCATTTAGATAACCTATCTTTTGCAAGTGTAACGCCATATGTATGAACGAGGAGTTGGAAGAGGAAACTACTGGAAATGTATGATAAAAATAATAAATGAATGAAGGTATGCTTTTACAACTTGTTTTATTCATTAAGAATGCTTACATTCCTAATGAAGAATAAATCCTTACATTGCAATGATTAGTTTAAAATAAAAGCATCACATGGGTCAGATACTTGTATGCAAATATTTATCATACATTATCAGGCAATACAATGAGGTCTGCGCAGGGATATTTGCACTAGCTTGAATTTCAATTCTGATATTGACAGCTCCATTTAAAACCTCCTCGGGTTGATGAGAGCAGTCTATAACAAATATAGGGGGTATATTTAAGGAAATCTTTTCTCTTCAATAATGGGTATTTCTCTTTTTCATTATAAGAGATTTGAAACTTTGAATACACGTCACACAATGATGAAAATCTCGAGTTTCCAAAGTCCATGTCGTGGTAGGGATAACATTCACTATTAAGATAAAGCCTCAAATTAGTTATCTTACAATGATCAAAAAGGGAACAGTCTTTAGACGCATTTTTCATGTGGTTGCGACATTCCCGGTGAACGATTTAAAATATATTTTAGGGAATCGTAGAATATTAAAGGTTTCATATTGCCTCTAGAGGCCTTAAACTCGCGTATTGATGTGCATTAGTATTTTGTGTGCTCAGCGGTTTCGGTAATGCTTTTTATGACGAATAATAAACTCCAGCTAATAAATGATTCTTTATTGGGCGACGTGTTCCTCTATGGCATACGATTGCATTTTTGTCTAACTCTGCATATATAAAAATGAATATCTTGAATTTATTAAAATAGCCTTAACATATTTTTACAAAAGTATGCTTAGAGGTTAAAATCTCTGTCGCTGTTTTGCGTTAGAATACTTGCCTCATGTATTGTTAATTGTTATAATTCAAATAAAAGATTACCTCTAACATTGATTTTAAGGGACTTTTATGTCATCCATTCTGTCCCTATTGCCTGATATAACGGCGATGATGATGATGATAATAATAATAATAATAATAATAATAATAATAAATCTAATGATATATGATTAATCACAACACAATTCCTATCGAAAATGATTCTGGCTATTTTCCCTTCTATGCAGACCCTCTGCTGGTTTTTTATAAGCATGTATTTTTTTTCCTCTTATGCATAGAGTTGAACCTTCATGGTTCTTTTCATTTTATAGCTTAAGGGAAACATTTTTTTTGGTGACCAGTTTTTAGTACGGTGATCAGAGCTTGAAGTAATCATTACTGTTTTTTAAAGTAGATTGCCTCAGTTGATTATATGGGAATACAGATCTTGCTTATAAGGAGTGACATAAAAGCATATCTTAAACATTGTTTGTTGTAATGGTTTTCTTACCTTCTGTGCTATACAAAGACTTTTGTTGCATTAAGATTCGAAGACGGACCTCAGAATACCTAAGTACATGCCAGGGTTAATCTACTTATTGACGTTAGTTAAGTGCATTTTAATCTACCCTATTTATTAAGCATTAGAGCCTTGCAGGAGTAAAATTCGAGCTCGGGCCTCAGCATAACTCATAATGCTATAAAATTGTGATTAACTTCCAAGGTCTGCCATTCTTCATTAGCAATTAAACATTTAAGTTTTTGCAGCCCCTAATACATTACCCGTGGAGGTGTTACGACAGCAAGGAAATAGGATCCTTGTAAAGTGGCACGGGTTCCTTAATACTCAATGGATTCATAGAAGTAAAGTGCTGTAGGGGGGAAACAATGATGAAAATAGAGATCTTTCATTTCCACAATTGCAAGGATTCTTTTCTGTTTCCTCTACCTTTCCTAAAATATCATATATAAATGTAATATATACACAAAAACTTTTGAAATGTACGTTTATGTAAAAAAAACGATTCATTAAAGAAACCTAGTATATAAGAATAAAAAATACCTTTATATACATATAAATGGTGAATCACCTAAAGCTTGCACCGCAAATGTTTCGGAAATGGAAAGTGCTATTGATGTGCCGTTTTCGCAGCATTGATTGGTAGTCAGGGGCTCGTACATTTAGCCTATAAACATATTTTAATAATATTGAGAAAGTGCATTTTTGAGCATGAATACAATGTTTTAAATGAAACAATGCCTAGTTACATCAACAGAATAAAGGTAGGGTAAATTAGAATGTCAATGACCTTTGTTGTAGAATTCTAGTGCAAGTGGTTTACGAGAAATCATATTTTGAAAAGTGTGCACCCTAACAATTGTTTGTCCGATTCAACCTGTGTAGTTGCTAGGTACGATGTTGTTATGTTTATTTGCATTGCGTTTTCTGTTCATTGATTGCATTGCGACTTTCTGGTGAGTTAGTTTTTGACAGTTCAAGCAGTAAGTCTGTGAGTGGAAGATGGGGTTTACTAATGCAGAAAAAGCCGACATGCTCATGATGAATGGAGAGCATAGGAAGAATGCAATTTGTTCCTATACGGTGTGTGCAGAAATGTATCTCAATAGACGTCAACCATCTTGGCAATTATTTATTAACCTATTCAATGAATTACGCGAAAGTCGTACTGTAACACCTAGAAAACGTAACAGAAACAAACAAGTGATTGGGAAGAGGCAAAAATTAATGCTTTGGCTGCCTTTACAGTAGATACGCAAATTAGTTCCCGCACAATCGCACATGGAAGTGGCATACGCCAAACAAATGTACTGCGCATTCTCCATCGACATAGGTTCCATCCCTATCACATCTCTCTCCATCAAGAGCTGCATGGAAACGGTTTTGAGAATCGTCTTAACTTTTGTACTTGGGCATTAAGACATGATACACCTGATTCATTATGTATCATGTTTACTGATGAGGAAACATTTACTAATCATGGTCAGGTAAACCGCACAAACATGCACTATTGGTCTGTTGACAATCCTCGTTGTCTTCGTCAGGTGGAACGTCAGCGTCCATGGAGTTTAAACGTGTGGTGTGGAATAGTGAACCATCAGTTCATAGGCCCTTTGTTCATAGAAGGAACAATGAACTCGCACGAGTATCGCAGTCCCCTGACAGACCATGTGCCACAGACGCTAGTAGACGTTCCTTTGCAGACTAGGAGGAACCTGTGGTACCAACACGATGGCTGTCCAGCCCATAGTGCACATAGTACTACAGCTGGTCTTAAAGGATTGTTTCCAAATCGTTGGATTAGACGAAGAGGACATGTACCTTGGCCGGCCCATTCACCGCATCTGACCACTTTAGACCTTTTTCTGTGGGGAAGGCTGAAAGACGCTGTCTACAAGGATGTACCAACTACACCAGACGATATTAAACGACGTATTACTGCTGCCTACTCTTAAATTTCCGCTGATTGGTGACTGGGGACTATTAATATCTATGACCTCAGGGCTGCTATGCAATGATGCAGCCAATAGCGAACCTCCCGCGATGGGTCCTGCCATGCTGTAGCCTGCTGCGCTAACATTTGCTGCTTCTCTACGTCGAAGGGCTGCAAGACTAAGCCGCGAGCCTACACCGCTGGTGAATGTGGCTCTGGTGGCTCCATTGGCGTTTGCAGTGTTACCTGGAATAAATGTTATGTATGTAAACTGAATTGTTTTTATACGTGTTGAAAAGATGAACGAGTAGGGAAATCCTTGTGAGGCTGAATTGAAGAAGAGTGAGTAGAGAATCTTGTGAGGCTAAAAAAGAGTGTGCAGAGAGGGTCATGCGAGGGTGAAAAAGAGTGTGCAGAGAAAGCCGTATGAGTGTGAATGGAAGAATAGTGTGTGTAGAGAAAGCTGTATGAGTGTGAAAGAAGAGCGATTAGACAAGGCCATGTGAGTGCGAATGGAAGAAGGGGTGTAGAGAAAGTCGTATGAAAGAGAAAAAAGAGTGTGGAGAGTAAGCTGTATGAGTGTGAAAAATGAGCGGGTAGAGAAAACCGTGTGAGTGGAATGGAAGAAGGGCGTGTAGAGAAAGCAATGTGAGGGTGAATGGAAGAAAAGTGTGTAGAGAAATCTATATGAGTGTGAATGGAAGAAGATTGTGTAGAGAAATTCATGTGAGTGTCAATGGAAGAAGAGTGTGTAGAGAAATCCTAGTGGGGTGAAATAACTATGTGTAGAGAAAACCTATGTGGGTGAATGCATTTGGCCCTAAAGAACTATTTCAGGAGCGGTGCAAGCTCTGCATTTTTTTTAAAATTGTTGCAAAGATTCGCGTTTCAGGCACTGTATCGTTTAAACAAATATTACATACACCGTAAAAGCCAACACTGTTTTGTATAGTTATGTAAAAAAAACTCACTCATATTGCATTTTTGTAAATGATGAATGCCGTGTAGAAAACAAAGGCATGAACGTGAAAAAAGATCGAGTAGAGAAATCCATGTGAGTGTGAATGCATTAGGACCTAAAGAACTATTTCAGCAGCGATACAAGCTCATCTTTTTTAATTTAATTTTTGTTAGATGATGGTTTAAAAAAATAAAGTTCAGATGAAAATATGATTCCCTTGCACAGATTCGTCTTTCAGGCACTATTGTTTAAACCAAATTAAATACACCGTCAAAGCCAACACTGTTTTATATAATTGTGTAAAAGCTCTCTCACCTTGCATTATTTTAAATGGCGAATGTCGTGTAGAAAACAAAGACACACACTTCTTCTTGAATTAAAACACAGCACGCTTGTTTAGAAGTTTTAATTTTAATAACGAGTTAATAAACTCAGTGGCTCTAACAGGCTCCACAAGCTGTTTATATAGAATCCTAAAGCCCTTTACGATGCATGCACGTCTTTGTGGTGGGGGTGTTTACATGTTACGTGATTATTGTACCCAATGAGACTATCTCATGTCGCGCATTCGCAGAGACCCCGCAGCATCTCCACCCTCTCTTGATTGAAATCTCACTCTCTCTCTCCCCTTCGTAGAGAGTATAACGTAATGGCTTTTAGCTACAACAGCGCCCCTAATAGTGAATACTCGTCGATTTTTTGTTTTCTGACACGAATTACATTTTTATTTTTGAAAGAATATAACTGAAAAATGCTTGAAAGGTCATAAGAATAAAATATTATACAGAGAAGTTTTTCTTTCAAAATTTTATTAAAAAAATTATCTCCTGTCACACATTCACAAAGACCCCCGCAGCTCCTCTACCCCATCTTGCTTCAATCCTCTCTCTGTCTCTCTCCTTCTCTCTCTTTCCCTCTCCCCCTCACAGAGAGTATCGTAATGTATTTCCACGAGCTATAAAATGTGACGGGCGAAAATCCTGTGAATGTAAATGAAGCCATTGCTAGAGAAGTTCGCTTAAACGTTGCCTTAATAAGAGTGAGTATTGAAGCTGATGGGAATGTAATGTCGAGAAGTATGACGCGCGAAAAACCCGTGAATGTGTACACAAGGCGATTATGTATAGCAGACGAATAGAGAAGTTAGCCTGAAAGTTGCGACGTTTTTATGTTTATTTATTTATTGAGCCCCACGTTTGTGAGCCAATTTGTGTCGTGATTCTTTGTTAAGTTTGAAAGAATGCTACTGTGTATTTGCCGCACGTATTGAATACAATTTGTCGCGGTCACTTCGTGTTAGCTTTTACTGACCGCCTGTTATTTTCTTTAATTTTGGGTTCACTGTCCTCCGGCTAGCTATGATCTTTTTGGTCGAGCACTTATCTTATACAAGGCGTGTAAACGGAAAGGAGTTTTTATCCAAAGATAACACTGATGAAGAATTTGTTTTACACTTTTATTGTCGTAACATATTTTGCACTTTCACATATTAATCTTGACACTCGCCAAACTGAAACTGTTATAATAACTTCTTTACTGAACATTATTAATCCGCGAACTTCAACTTTTTGTGTAATTAACTTTACGACACTTGAGATTTTTTTATAACTTTGCTACGCGTAACCTGCGAATCGATAAACTGTGCGATGTATTCAGCGACGTGTAATGCACAAATATTTCCGATGAACTGGACGAATTTGACTCTGACCTAGCCCTTTTTATACTCCTACACCCCGATATGCCTAAAGATTATAACTGAGCTGCTATTGGGTAATAAAACGCGCCAACATTGGCGTCTATTTTTATATCCAATGAAAATTACGAAAAGATATGCTCTAGTGAAAATGTTCCAGCAAATTCCTAAGAAAAACGCGCCAATATTACGTCATTTGCTCGTCTCTAATAATGATAAACAGCTCACCCCCTCGCTACATTATTGCACGCAGTTTCAGTAAGGCCGCATAAACTTACTTCTCGACAATGCTTACAATCAACAAACATCTCAAATCAATGTCACACAATAATGCATATTCACACTACAATCACTCTTTACATTTAAATAATTTGTTATACAAATTACTGCGTCAATGTACTACACAGTGATATCAAGTACGAAAGTCCTAATTTATCGTGATAACAATGCAGATAGTACTAATGTGTCGATATATCAATGTACGATAGTATTACGCGTGTAATTATTTCCATTAATGATTTCCAAAGACTGATTATAGGTTGATACCGATGCACCACACGTATTGCATAATGATAGCATTTTTTTCCGCTATAATAAAAATAATTATATATTTTTGCACACCAACATTATGCTATATAACATTCTTCTTCAGACTGTACAGAGCTGTCTAAACATGTATATCAGCACTGCAAGTGACCCATTGCCTGGCGCTACGGGACAAAACATCCTGTTTCTTTTCACGGCCGTGAGATAGCTAGGCAATGAATAACGAGGGTCCTGCTCTACCATCAACCTGGTGCAGCTTGAAAGAATACTGGTTCACTTTCTTACATAGGAATGCATGCATTTCCATAAGCGTAACAGAAGTACAAGGTTTTGCTTATACAGATAGAAATATTCGACATTGTCTCACAACACTGGCACACAAAAGCCACAATAGCAACCAGGGTGAATAGTATAACACATGACAAGGTCAACTGAAAGCTTTTTGTTCGACAAAACAATATAAAATTTATGCTACTCAGGCGTTCCCTGGGATGCATGTGCGGGAGGGTCTTTTCTTTGGTAAACACAAGCAAGGGTGAAATTAGGTATTTGGTAGCCTTTGTAGGGGTGCTAGAAGTCGTCTGACTGTGTTTTAAACGGAATATCGCCCATGGCAAAACTCGTGTGAACCAAAAAATACCCAATCCTCCAATATAAGAAAAAAAATACCACACACGAATGATTAGACCATTCAAGAGGTAACAAAGCAAGATTAGTTACACTCTGATCATGGCAATAGTAGGGTGAACAGTGCAACACTTGGACTTGTCATCCTTTTGTTCAACAAAATAATACAAAATTTGTGTCTTCTAGATGGTCTCGGGAATGCAGCTGTGTGGGAGGTGGTTCTTTGGTAAACACAAGGACGAGTGGAATGAGGTATTTAGTAGCCCCTGTAAGTGTGCTAAAGCAGGCAGGGTGAACAGTGCAACACATGGCCGTGTTAACTGACATCCTTTTGTTCGACAAAACAATACAAAATTTATATCGCACAGGTGGTCTCGGGAATGCAGGTGTGTGGGAGGTCTTTTATTCGGGTAAATAAAAGGAAAAGTGGAGTGAAGTATTCATTATCATAGGAAAATGGCCCTCTATCTGCCTGGTGGTATTTTAAATGGCATATTAACCCTCCAAGACTCGTGTAAACAAAAAAATACCCCCACTCCAATATAACAAGAAATACCACGCACGAATGTATAGAGCATTCAGGAGACAACAAAGCATGAATAATTACACTCATATCATGAAAATAGCAACCAGGGGGCCGTATAACACAGGGACATGTCAACTGCCATCCTTTTGTTCGACAATACAATACAAAATTTATTACATCTATTGTTCCCATTGAAAGGTAGTGGGGGAGTGTGATTGACTTATGGGCATTCTATGCTAATTTTTTGCCCTTCTCTGGGATCGATCACACAAACCCTGGTCTGGATCTCTCAATTAGACACTACTCACGTCCATAAGTAAAGCTCAATTTAATTTATTGCTGCTAATTCGTATTTTCTGTAATATGATCCACCACTTCAGCGCAACTGTTGTCATTGTACCCTGGCGATGCATCATATTATCGAAGACTGTCCCCCCCATTACGGAGTTCCTGACTTTCTCACAGCCATGTGTGACTCGATATTTGCACACAAATCTCTTCAGTTCGTTTAACTATTGGACTCTATGATGCTTAACCAGTGCTTTGTTATTTATTTGTAATAATCCTACGAGTGGCTTCCAAATCATGAGTGGCATTTGCAAGGGCTAATTTGCGAATAAATTGAAATGATTTACCCAAAAAGCATGATATCATAAAAATATCTATATTTATTTGCAATATAAGTGACGTTGTCTTCGAAAACAACTTAGAATCGTATGGACAGGTTTTGTTTGTTTGATCAGTGCAAGTCGATCATATAGTTATTATTTTCTGCCATCTGGATTGCGGAACTTGCAGGAGGAATTCGCTATTGTTTTATCTATGACTGTAAAGATGTTCCTGGTAGAGAAAATACGAAGAAAATAAAACCAATATTATCAACACTATATGTTATGACCTTCTTTACAGAAACTTCCTTCAATTCATTAATTTATTATGAGCATTATTTAAAAACACAGTTATCTCGTTAAATTCGTGTATTCGTTATACTCTTTACCGTTTGATTTCCCCACATTGATGCTATAAAAATTATGTGGAATGTCACGGCTAAAATGCTACAAGAAATGTATTTTAAGGAACATCACTTAAAGTTCAATTCATTTGAAGACCAGGAGTTGCATGAGGCGAGAGATGCAAGAAACGCGAAAAGAAAACTGCTCCAAAAGTTACCGAAAAAAGAAAGGTTAGTGCAGTGGTTTTGAAGCCCGAAGAATATGAAGCAATGCTCAGTTTATGTGATGAGAATACGCCTGAAGGATTATAAAAGAAGTTATTCCTTATCACTACGCCAGAATTGGCATGACTAATTATTTCTTCTATATCTTCATTTGAAGTGTTACCAAATCTGGTTTCGGTAATTTTTATGTTGAAACGTAGAGGCATTGACTGTTGGTAATTGAGTTACTGCAAAACGATACTCCAACTACTCCAGAGTATCAAAAAAAGGAAGAACCCTAAGAAGGAGGTGATAAAGGTATTTCGATAAACATTGAGTAGAATCATGGCTGTGATTGGTTCTGAAATAATATTCCATTAAACGTGATTGATTGTTATCTCCCATTTACGGCTTGAGCGAAGTAGTCGTTGTAATGATGTAATCGCACTTCACTTGTACTGCTTGTGCTTTGTTTTAATCTACGAGTTAAAACGACTATAATTAAATAAATGTATACAAACACTTCCAAACACCAATCCAAACATTAATTGCCATGAGTTTTAAAATCATTCAATATTAGTACTCTTAATGTGAGACAAGAATAAGATGTTTTCTACTTATTATATGGTTGGATTTGTTGCAATGTTTTTTCTTTTCATAGCAATCTATGCAGCACATTCCATATGGTGTACTATAAATTGGGCTACATAAAAACATTTTGACAATTCAGATATCTTATATTCAAAAAATAACATAAATCACTGTAACACTTTATAGAACAGTTGTTGGAAATGGAGCGTATGTGCATTATGCTTTAAGCAAATATGAATTTTAGAACTGAATTTCGAATAAAGTATTACACCTATTGACTTCGCAATCGTCATTTATAAAACTAACCGTCGTATGTTACACACGTCAGAGGAATGTTGAGTTACGTATTATTATAAACAGTGTTTTAGCTCCCCTGAGAAGCTACGTAAATGGACATACACCCTTTTGCTTCTCAGGTATCGATTTGCGTTCTGCAGAAAAGCGCTATTCTCGTACATATCAAAAATGGTATTACGTGTAATAACTTTATTGAAAATCTCACAACTGTAACTTCATTTTTATGTATACGGTTTTCCCCAATGAAATCACATGATTCGAGCTTTATATTATTCTTTCTTATTTGGAAGAGGCACAAAACCTTCACTCAATCACACCTAAAGGATCGGGAGTTCATGGTCTTAGAGTTTGCTCTCCAAGTGGCGGCTTCATATGCCTATGCATTCCTTCAACCTTTGGTCAGGGTTTTCCGTCCCTTAGCTAGTTTCTGGTCCGCCGTGAGAATTTTATTTCCCTAGTGCCCCTATATCTGAAGAAAATTCCCCAATCCACTACCTGGGGGCGCCCGGTGGGAAAGGAGCAAAAACCGCACAGAAATACGGAGAACGCCTTTTTCAGGATGGAGAATGGGCGACTGCCAAGAGCTGCGTATGAATGGATGCCAAGAGGAAGGAGAGAACCTGGACATCCGAGGAAGAAAAGGAGAAGGGGAAACCGAAATTGCTTTTTACCCAAACCATGGAAGGATGACGATGAGGAGGGCAACAAAATTACTTACATAATACCCGAGCCCATAGCTATTCTTTCGTTAGCCTCTGTCTGCTAAAGTCTCTCTTTTTATTTTCTTTTCTCCCCTTCATTATGGCTTTTCTTGTATTGTAACGTGTCTGTTAATAATGGTCTTTCAGAAACCAGTTGCTAATAGTTACTGTTTTTTCGGTACACCATAAAAATTAAAATACAACAATTGATTAAATATCTATTTTAATACTAAATAAGCTTAAAAGTGAAACATAACCACAATGAACTGCAGAGATTGCTTCATTCTGTGTACAACTTTGTTTAGATAACAGACTTTCAAACTCAATCGCGTTACATTGTTATTTGCGGATATTCTCTGTCACTTTCGCTCGCTCTCTCGCCCTCTCCCATTATCTCGCTGTCTCTGCCTCCGTCTCTCCCTCTGTCCATCATCTCCCCTCATCCCTCTCTCTTCTTCACTCGCCTTCTTTGGTACCTATCTCTGCCTTTCCCATCCCCTCTCTCCATATTTATCGCTTCCTCCCCTTCCGAGTCTCTTTCTCTCACTATGGGTTCAACGAGTATCATATGATCTTTTTGAAAGCTGGCAATAAAATAGCTTTTTTGGGGTGTTCTTTTTTTCTGTTCTTTATTTAGTTTACACATGAATGGCAATTATTTCAAGCTGAATACGCGTTCATAACGCTGACTATACAGTGCTAATTAAAAGCATAGGTAAAATAGATAATAATACAGAAACTTTATTTATGTCTGATTCTTATGCTTGTTATGCGAGTTAATTTTGCTGGTTCCTATGATAAGCAGAAAGTGACAGTAAAACTTCCAGAATTTTGGTGTATCTGAATGGCTGGACTTTACCAATAACAGCACCGGGGAATTGGTATAACTCCCTAAATATATATTCTATCAAAATTTTGTAAATAATAAATTTTTTAAATTACCAGGATTGTAAGCTGTGAATGGCTATTTTTCGAAGGCTTTCTATATGGAATTGATCAACTTTTTCTTTTTTTTAAGTTCCCTTGTTTAACTAGTTTGTGAATACTGTGTTATACTGTTTACATTACCTCTTATTGGCGCAATTATACACACACAAACACCCATGCCCATGGCGGGACTCGAAACCGCGACCCTCAGCTTGGCGGAGCTCCAGCGACCACGGCTATGAGGGCCGGGCAATATTTGAAGCATTATGCATACAAAACTTTGTTATTCAAAATTTTTCACAAAACCTGCTAAAAAGCGACACCGTAATTATTCACGGGTAGATATAAATAATTGAATAAGGAAATAACAGTAAAATAGAGGAATAATTACAATAAATAATTTACATATATTAAATCAGTGCATAATGTAACAAGTTTGAGTTAAAATGCTTGTTTCGGAAAAAGAGGGTAATTAGGGGTCAGGCTAGTCAGGTCATTAGTGATCCGAGAAGGAGCGAAAAATTAGCTTAAAGATTTCTGGGAACGCAGTTTAGAGTTAAGTTCAGTAATTACACAGGCACGTAAGCCAGTACCGGAAATTAGAGAGGCGTCGGAAATTCTGAGAATTTTAGTTAACCTCCTAGTAATAGTGTAAAATTCTTATACTAAGAGTTTTGAGATTTGGTTGCACGTGAAAAACCACATTGGTGGGGGAATAATAAGTAGGCGGAGCTAAAATTAATAAATATTCATACATCTAGTCCCGAGGGTTACTCTCTTCTCTGGTATCATCAGTGGTGAGGATCGATGTTCGTGCACGCAGTGGCCCACACAGTATTTACTCTCATCTCTGGTACCACCAGCGGTACTTACTCGTGCGATATTTTAAGCGCCCAGTGACACGCTTGTGTGAGTAGTGGCTAGCGTGAGGGATACTGCTGGTCAAAATTTTAAAGACTCATGGCAAGTTACACGTATAGTTTCTTTTATTGTGGAAGCAATTATTTCCAACCGTAACTTTGATACTGCAGAAGTTAGCAGGTATAATAGTTCAATTGTTTTAGCTTCGAGTGCTACAATTCAAGTCAGTCTATTTTTCATTTCAAACGGTCGGTAAGTCATTTCAAGAACTCAAATATTAATTGAAAATAAATTTGCCAGTCAAATTAAACTGGTGCTGTCCTTTACAATACATCCACGCATACTCCGAGAGAAAATGCTCATAGCTTAAACATTGGAGCAGCCGGCAGCAAAGTCAACAGCAGATATTGGAGAAAACGGGAAAAAGTGGCATCTACATTTCTGCTTCAAATTGTCGCCCCATCGCAGTATCTTGTTTCTGCTTCACAAGTGAGATACTCTCAATTCTCGATAGCATGCCCCATTAAACCTCAACCCTCGTGCGAAAGTAATTGAGATGCCATGTAATTTATTCTCTAAATGGAACTTAACGTGCTTGGTATAATACCTTTCATATAGGTTCATTCGTTTTGTTATAAGTACAGCTACATAAAGTTACTGACGATCATTGACAATCTTGACTCTTAAACATTTTTGAAACTATTCATACAGCTACAGTAGGTTGCCACATATACTGTTGCCACAAATTGGGCTCTTGGAAACAGTGATAACTGCACCATAAGACATGTATTTTGCTTCTCTTACTTCACTCTTGAAGAATTACTGCGCCTATGAGCCATTTGACCTGTTTATTGTGGCCAAACTCCCGTGATACAGTCGGCGAAGCCATCGATGAAAGCTTTGAGCGCGGGAGTTTCGAGAAAGCAAACTCGTATGGCACAAACGGTCAGCATTGAAAGAGGCTTTGACTGGCAGCTCTTAGAGAAAGTTTGTAATCTGCATTCTGGTAAATCTTGGAGCATTGCCCTAATTTATCTCCCTAGCAACAGGAGACAACAGGAGACGGCAGAAAATAAATGAGTGAGTTACGAGATAGTTGCGAGCGGGTTACGAGCGATTTGTAAGTCAGAGCGGCAAAGCAAGGCTTATGACACATTTCGCATAATAAATCAAGTGTTTTATGAGTTACCCGGTGTTGTTTATTTGTCATATTATTCATGATAACTTCGCGCCTAAGTAATGTATATTCCATTTCATGTCCACTACATATTTAGAATCATGAAGCCGAAATGCAAAATGTGACAAAAGCTGCCAAATTACCAGTTGTTAGGAAAGCTCACCTACTTGACTCTTCATGTCAACCAACTTTTCTTTTTTGAGTTTTTCCCGCAAGTTGTCTTGACCACTCTGCAATACAAAATCTTTAATAGTAGTAATCCTTCAAAATATTTACTCTTTTCGAATACTTCCACATTCTTACATAAGAAGCCAGGGAGAGCACAAGTACAGAGCGTGGATGTTATTGTTAATATGGGCTAACTTATCACTAGGGCCCGGATTTTTAGGTGGAGTAAACCTTCATTTTAGGTTTTTTATATGCTTATAATAGGTTTCTCTTGATTAAAATAGTTTTTTTAATGTTTTGCTTCGTGGATCAATACAGGTATAAATAATTTTGCTTTTCTGGTATTTAGTTGTAAGATTAATTTTTTGGCATTGCAGTAGATACATACATTCTCAAATTTTCTGGCGTAAACGATTTCCTGTTATCAGTAACACGTTCTTATATGATGAAAAGCTTCTTTCCACGGTATGATGTCATTGGAGCGTAGAACATAGATGCCAGTGTAGCATGTTCTAGGGGTAGTTCTCCTGTATACTTTTCTCCCTGCAATACTAAATTGATGATTTTCATATCTTCAAAAGCAGGATTTCGTTGAAGAATCTTCTGCAACTTCGAAGAACATGCAACTCCCACTGATCCAGGTATTTCTTTACCGGAAACATTGCCAATGATATCTAGAGCATCTCTCAGTGGTAAAGTCGTACTGTCCAACCGGAGAATAGCTTCTGGTATAAAACAAAAAATGTGTCTTAATGTATGCAAGGGAAGCGGCAAGAGTGGGGTACTCGAGTGATTTCTTAGCCTTGGCAATGCAGGAAGCTTCTGTTTCATCCAATTCATGCAGGCTCTCGTAGCCTGGTCGCTGGAGCATGTAGCTTCCGCGTTCCGCCAAGCTGAGGGTCGCGGGTTCGAGTCCCGCCATAGGCATGGGTGTTTGTATGTGTAATTGCTGTAATGAGCAGTAATGAAAAACAGTAAGAACACAGTTCAAAAGAAAGGAGAAAAAATCATTGACGACATTTCTAACGTCTTTTAAGTGCTCGTATAGTAAATGGCAGCAGATAGTCAAGTACACTCTTCCTAACCCATCAGCTGCATCCAGGTGTCACCACGTCTCATGTGCTGCGTTTAACTGTAGTAACTTGAACTATCTACTGGCTATAAGTGGTGGAAATAATTTTTCAATGAGTTTCAATCCGAAAATAACGTTCTTTATTTCTAAAAAGGAAAAACAGCTATTTAGGTTATTTTAGGTGTGAACCCCTCATTTAGGTTTTTTTAGGTGTAATGAAATTCGCATATTCTGCTCCAGGAAGTGTGAAACGAGTATATATCTTGAAATAGCGAAGAAAACTTTAGGTTAAAACCTAAAAATCCGGGCCGTACTTATCACTATACTCACCTCCAAATGCCGGTTGTACCACTTGTAAAATGATTGAAAGCATTTCTAGGGTTTTATTCCCATAGAGACGCTGATACCCAACTCTGTTACATGAAATATGCATGACTCATTTCAGCAAGAAAGCGTTAAAAGACAGAAATCATAGGTCTTTAAAGATCTACACATCTAAGCACATTCCAAAGAAAGACATATAAGTAGATCGAAATTTTGAAAGTAGAACTTTCGAAAAACATTTATTTGTTGTTTATGAAACTTATGTCAGAAAGGAAGCTGTTAGAAGGATTTATGTACTTACTTTAGTTTAACACAAGTCACGGTTAAAAATCGCGCATTGATCCTAAAGATCCTATGCAGACCCGCAGCTGGGGGGGCAGGGGACCTGGCTTCCCAAAATATTCTTGGGCTTCCCATAATGTGTAAATAATCAAAATAATTATACAGCTTCAATTAACGCACCGATTTCCTAAATGCTGCTAAATGTAGTACACAGTTAACTAAAAGACCGCTTTAGTCGTTCTTCAAATAGTTCTACTCTTAGGCAAAAGATGGCATGAAAGTCATTTAATTTATTTGTCTTTAATGAAACTTTTTGAGAAAGAACAAGTATTTAAATAAGTTGAAGCTGATACGCATAGATGGCCATATTATATACTAACTGTAGTGTTAAGGGTGTCCGAGTTTACTTTTTTTCAATACATTCTATTCATTTTGATTTCAGCTTGTACATATTGTTGCAAATGTTAACTATTCGTTTATTGATTTTAAAATGAAATGCTCAATATTTTTAACTTCTCTACTATGTGTAGTAAGTAGGTGATTAATCTATTCCACGCAATAATTCAATGTCAATATTTCACCGGAAATATGTTTTGAGGCCCCCTAAACCCAAAAAAGCATTTTTAGAAAACGTTCCGTGTGTGTATGTGTGTGACTGTGAACAGCACAACTCAAAAACGAAAAGTCGGATAACTATCAAACTTTGTATTTAAGTTCAATGTCTTCCAAAGATGCGACACGAAGATCTTCAAGAAAATTTCCCCACCCCTAACTATTCTTAACATGGAAGTGTTTTCGAAATTTTTTATTTTCTAAAAAATGGCTAAAATGATTATGATTAAAATACTAAATATCAAACATATTTATATGACAAATAAAATGTATATCTCTAATTTTCTGGGAATAGCCTGGGAAGTCTTCTTCATCCAGAAGGAATTTTATATAATCTTATGTAACTGGTAAATATTAAGCTGTAGACGAAAAGTACGCATAAAAACATGTAAATCCCTTTAAAACATACAGTTTATTTAATATAACTTTTTTGTGGCATCAGCCATTTTCGAGATATCCGTTATTAATTGTTTGAATTGTTCAGTACTTAAGCCATTCTTTTAAAATCATGTTGATTGTCAGTTATTTCTCGCGGTGTTATGGAAAGAGTATGGAAATTCAGGCCAGCGTACAGCGTCCAGTTCAAAAAACATTTGACTATCGTTATTCCCTTTATATCTGTAACAAAATGTGTAATGTACCTATTTTCGGGAAGGTTTATCTCGATTAAAATGAAGTAAGCAGGAAACTACACTTTTGTAAAAATAATTTGTATACCCACTAATAATCGATGGAGGGTAGACAAAGTCATGCGAATGTAACCCATCGGTTTTTTGTCCTGTGTAGTGGTTCGTTGCAAAAGTCATTCAAGTGAGTTGATTGCAGTTTTAAGGGAATCCTAAATGCCCTATCCTGCCAATGTTAATTTTGCTAACTTTATGACCCATTAGCTCAGAAATTATTTAAGATATCAAACTTAACTTTTTATATGATATCGATGAATGCCTTCTAAGCTTTCTGATACACTGTTATACAATGATGTGATTTATTAAGGAAAAGAAATTATTTTTCTTATTTATACAATTTTTATTAACATTTACAAACTATTAGTGTTTTCAAATATAACCGATCAACTTATTCACCCCGAAGTGGTTCAACAGCACCATTGAAGTTTTTTTGTAATTCTAAACTTTAATTTGAATGTACAAATTTTTAGAACAAAACCTTCTCCAAAAGGTAAGCTGAAATGTAACTCTCTTCTCCAAAGAGTATAGGAGTTATGATTTTTTCTGTGGAATGGTACGCAATTCGGATTGCAAAATGGCAGGTGCAATATCATTTTTAAAAATATATTTAACATTCAAGTATTGCGCCTACAGTGATATAATGCATATCAAATAAAAGAGGAAATTCCAATCTACTAAAACTGATACCTTTTCGGAAGAACTGAAAATATAATTTTTTTGGCAATGTTCGGCATTTAGACTCCCGATAAGTAGTTTCTTTACTGAATGCACAAGAATGAACATAATTCAACATATTCTGTTATTTATACACCTTTGAATCTTATGTCTTAACATGTAAAATAAGTTGTTCAAAGTAAAATGCTTTTCTTATTTCTCCTGAAAACTTCATGTATGCTGTTTGTTGCGCAAAATCCCTTGAATTGGTTTTGTGTCCCATTGTGATGTATTTTTATGTGTCTGCTCATTTTAAGATGACCTTAACATTATCAGAGAAAGCAATAATCTAGAGTTTTGAGTTATATCATAAATGTGACAATTTAATTTTCTCCCCAACCAAATTTATTACGATGACCCCTAAATTTCATATTATTCTATTCCTGTATTCTTTACTTGGTTCTACGGACACGGGTGGCCTAGGTCATTACGGTATGGACTCGCGAACGGATTCAAACACCGTCAGGACCGTCCTTCCTGACAGGTTTTTCCAGGTTTTTTCTCGTAACTGGCAAATGCAGGAGAGTTACCCTAAGCGTAGGCCTGGAACATTTACTTCCCAAATGTCCTTTCCCAATGAATCACTTCATTCCATGCAGCATCAATGTACACCAACTGTCGTACCGTGTGTTCCTTGGTTTTATATTTTTGCATTACTTTACAGAAGTTCTTTTGTACATACTAAATAATCGAGTTTAGGATTTAGGAGTAGTCAGACGATGGTGCCCTATAACTGAAGCACAGTACGTCACGTAGGCCACAGTGGATCCTTTGTACTTCTCACGTGACCCCTAGGTGGAAGGTATGAAGGGGAGACCATTTCCAATGGTGTGCGCTAGTAAGGGCGCTAACACTAACGATACCAGTCCTATCGCCGGCTAGCCCTGCCTTAGCCACTCGCAACCTGGGTCCTGGAAATAGACGAGACACTCCCAGAATCCCGCCAGACGCCAGGGAATTATTTTTCATCACAACTCCACCATCCTCCCGCAACACACCAACCTCCGTTGCCTGGTCCTACAACCCTCAAACAGATGAAGTTGAACAGACGCAAGGAAAGGATGGGAAGAGGAAATTATGGATAGGAAATTCGTTGTAGAAGGAGAACCATCCAGTTTTTGCCTATCGACCTGGGAAAACTGTGAAGAAACCTATGGTCAGATGCCGGTCCGATGGGAATCGAACCCGGGAGTTCCCGAATGCGAGCCTCACACGTTAGCGCGGAGCCATCTCGCTCGGTAATAATCGAGCTTACGACACGAAAGAGCGTGTAGTGGCTGTTCTCAAGATTGCATATCAGAGAGTAATAAGCTTTGGGAAAGACTGTTTTCCAAGCTAACGATGAACATATCCGGCCCAGAGTAAGCTTAGTTCTAACGTGCTGCAACCATCGTAATCGCTGAGCAGTATGAGTGTGACTGGACAAGCTGATAGACGAGTCAAAGGTGTAACACCAAGGCAAAGAAAAGCAAGAAAAGCCAAGCTAAGTTTTATCACTGAAAAGGAAAAGCTTTCCGGTTGAGAAAACCATCCGTTTAATGGCGAGTAAACACAGGCAGAGAGCGACGCTGCGGATGGAGGTGTTTGGAGGGTGAAGGGAGTAGAGTTTGTGTTTTGACCCACTAAGGCTAACTTGGGAGTGGAACCCTTGTCCTCACCCTTGTAGCTTTCATTGGGGTTTTATCGTACCGTTTTTCCCCTTTCTTTGGTAGAAGTTGTAGATTAGGATAAGAACGTTTGTTAGCACAAAAGGAACAGCTGAGTTGGGTACACCTGAGGCTGCTAGCGTCAACCACAAATCCGCAATGCAGACACTCCCTCATGCGTGTGACAAAACTCGACAACAAAATGGAAGACAAAGCTAGAAACACTAATGTGAAAAGAAAAAAGAGTTAAAATGACCACTCCTTGTTTTGCTCATATACTTCGCGTTGCTGCTGATAAATGGGTAAGTTGTTTTGTTTCAGTTTAGAATTTTAACAAACATACTGAATAGGCTATGATAAACTGTTATTGCATGCACAGTTATAATGATGTGGTTATCTTTTGTTAAAGATCACAAGTAACTGTTGACATATATTTTTTTCAGTTACCTGTAGCAGTAACCGTTATTGATTAATTAGTTTATTTTCTAGAAAAATAATATATAAAATATAAACAATAATAGCCATTTTCTTGTACATCTCTGAATGAGAAAATTTCGTACCTGGAGGGGATTTCTCACAAGTAAAGTACTTATCATACAAATATATGAACGTTAATATTGCTACACAAAGATTAACTAAATTCGTATTTGTAATGATAAAAGAATTAAGTTATAAAAACTAATTTTGCTTCAAAAATTCTTTAATAATTAACACTCAAGTTTAAAAGGAAGAAGGAAGATTGTGCGAAAGCGATACTTATAATAACAAAGAATAAAATATAACGCTAATAGGTACAATTAAGTTGATGTAGAGGAAAATAATTTCCTCTATAGAAATCCTTTTCTGATAATGCTTTTAATTTTGCTTCCTAATTTTAAGATGCCACAGTTCTTCAAATATGGATATTCTTTATCACTAAATTGTATAAGCTTGGACCCAGATTGCAACTGTGATTGTGCTGCGGCTGTTAAGCATTTAGATTCAGACCAACACAAAAGTCAAATAGTTTGGTTTTGTATTCGTGGCAATACAAAGGGAATTAATTCCGATTTTTGTCCATATAATTCACTAGAACATTACAACAAATTTATTGGATTTTTAGTACGTTTAATTTAGAGAACAGACGTTCTTTAGATAATCAGTTGGATTTATCACACATATTTCAACTAATCTTATTTGTAATAACATTAACAACATGACAGTAGGGTAAAACGAACTGACTCATTCTATAATACTGTGTTGAAGAACACATTGAAGAAAAGATAAATATTCCAGGCATAAAACATCAGTAGCAAACGGTCTGCATTATCACAATGCATCTTTGTTACAAGAAAGTAAGGTTTTCCCGTAACAGAATGCATCACATCGGATTCACTCCATGCCAAATCGACACAGCTGTTAAGTACAATTTTCAACTTCACCCCTTTTGATTTCCATGAAATTTGGTGAGTGCATAGACACTATAGGGATATGAAATTGTACTAAATTGTAGTCCTCTAAGTCACCTACCTTATGAGATACAGTGGTTCAAAGTTTGGGAGAAGACAAAACTTTCTACAAACCCATTTCCATTAATGAGTGTAACTTTTGTGCTAATTGCTTCAAAAAGTTAAAGGTTGTATCAATTAAAAGCTGGTAAGACTATCTATCAAATTATATGTAACACAACTATATCTCCACCTTCTTAGTTTTCAAGGTAGCATGATTTAACCTTGAATTGCTCAAAAGATGTAATCTCATAGAAATTGGGAAACAAATATATGTACATAATTGGTTTAATAGTCCTCTATAATCCTCAGAATATCAAATTGGGATAAATAAATATAATCAGATATTGTAAATTGTTACATGCATAAAATCTGAGTTTTCATTTTAAAGAATCCTACAATTCATTAACAGTAATGGACTTCAATTCAAATGTAGCACATTCCTATTTTACTTTTATCTAAACATTATTTAGGCCACTCTACTATTAACAGTCGCAAATTTAAGATCCTAAATAGGAGTCACTTTATAGACTATTGTAAACGTTTTGCAGATGGCCAATTGCAATAAATATTTATTAGCTAATAGTGTGCATTCTTATTATGACCAATAACAGTAATCTATGAATATTAACTAGTCAATAACACAAAATTGAAATTAAATTGAGGTTCATTTATGGACACTCCTTAACTACTATGGTCCTTAGCGTCCCATTCTATATTAGGCGTGAAAGACCGGCAATTTTGCTCAGAGGTCTCTTTATCAGGCTTGAGGTTCTTTTACGTGCCGTAAATCTACATCACGGGACCACCGGCTTAACTTCCCTTCCCAAGGAAGCCATGCTAAGGATTTTTACGTTCGAAAAAACTCCATCGCTCGCCGCCGGGTTTGAACCCGCGACCTTGGGAACTAGAGGCTAGTACGATACCCTAGGCCACGTAGGACGACAGTCAATAACACACATTCTTATTATGAACACTCACAGTAATTTGTATAGGTACTACTGGCGCAATAGTATGCATTCTTATTATGACCAATTTAAATTATCTAGTCAATAACATACATTCTGAAGAAGTTAGTATAGTGCCGCGATGGTGCGACAGCTTTGAAGCGTTTGCTTTACCTGCTTCGTTGATGAGCTCCCAGATGCCGTTGTCTCGTGCGCCAGCTGCTCTAGTGGTATCTTTCTCTCAAGATGTGCGCGGGCGTAGTGAAAGGATAACACCAGTTTAAATTGGCTGAAACATTTAATGTGATCTAATAGATGAGCTATCGAAGTGAGTTTCCGACCGTTTGAATATAAAAAATGAAAAGTGATTATGAATCTTAGCACTCGAAACTATACAAATTGAATTATTATAATTGCTAACTTCTGCAGTATAAATTTTACGGTTTGAAATAACTGTTTTCGCAATAAGGAGGCTATAAGCGTAACTTTCTGTGAGTCGCTAAAATGCTTACCGGCAAAACCCCTCGCAATGGCCGCTAAATCTTATCCCACAAGCGCGTCACTGAGCGCTTAAATAACACACAAGTCATCACAAGTATCCAGAGTGACGAATGTATGTATGAATGTGTGCACGGAAAGAGCGTGCACGAACGAATGTGTACACGACGAATGTGTGTGCATGAACGAATATATCTCTGATTAGATTGCATGCATACTTTAAGCTCCGCTTACTTTAGAGCTACCCCACCAACATCCCTTCATATGTTCTCTAATCTCACAAGTTTTAGTGTGTGTCTGATTACATTGTTGCTATGAAGGTCTGACTAAACTCTCAGAAATACCTTTCACTTCTCTTCTTCAGAATTTCTGCCTACGTGACTTCAAACGTACTAAACGTGACTCTAAACTACATTCCCAGAATCTTTAAGCTAATGTATTCTATCCTCTGCCGTTACATTCGTTAACTTAACACGCTAATGACCTTTTTCTCTGGACAAATCTTTTCAACTCAGGCTTATTACATTATACATTGATTAAATATACGGAAATTATTTATTGCAATTATTTATTTATCTTGCTATTATTTCTTTATTTAATTATTCATATCTTTCTGTCAATAATTACGGTATCAATTCTTATTATGACCAAACACAGTAACCTACATACTACTGACCCAATATCGTGCATTCTTGTTATGATCTATTACAATAAAATATGAATATTAACTTTCCAATAACATAAATTCTTATTATGACTAATTACAATAAACTATGACTATTAACTAGCCAATAACATAAATTCTTAATGTGACCAATCGCAGTATATGATTAGGCAACTCATAGAAATTCTTGTTTCATCATTCATTAGCAAATAATTGACTATAAGTGAAGTGTTACTATTCACTATGTGTATGCTAGAAGACTTTAAAAGAAGTTAATGTAAATATTTTGAGTAAAAACGCATCAGATAACATTTTAATATTTTACTTAGGAAACAATTGTCCAAGAGACGGATTTCGTAAATATACCTTATTGCTGTAATCCTTTTAAGGAAGATGACAATAAAAGGTGTAATAAATATCTAGGAAATATGCAAATATGGATGGTTTAGAAGATTAGCGGTATAAACATAGGACAAATATATATGGCGAGCGTAGGAAAAAACTATCACAAATTCAAGGGTCAATAACAGATGTGTTGGTTTCAAGTTTGTCCAAAGACGTAGCGAGCAGAGTATTACATACACAGTCATCTAGTTCACTGACTTGAGGAGATGACCCCAACACATTAGCACTCCCAGATGTAGCTTTACATGCATTAAAATGATCTTGTATATCTTGGTGAGTCACCAGTTAAGAAAAAAGGATTGCAAGAAAACCAATATCCTAAAAAGAAATTTAATAAAGCTATTGAGATGCTAAAATGTACTTAATGTGTCACCCAATCAGGAAACAGAACAAATTCAGCACTTGTTCTGAATTTTAGATTCAGAACAACTGCTGAATCTGAAGTTATAAATCAACTGAAAGATAAATTTCAAACCAGTTGCACAAAGAGTGAAAATATTCAAATATTGACAATTCTGCCGAAGAGTTGGGGCATTCAACACATTGAAAAAGAATTTGGAGCTTAGAGCTATTTACTACGAAAAGCAAAACAATTAGTAAAGGAAAGTTGTATATTAGAATCTCCTAAACCTAGACCTGGGCAAACCATGAGTGAGCACATTGTGATTTGTGTAAAAGAATTCCATAACAATTATGATCCAAGTTGCTGTTTGCCTGCGAGAAACAATTTTGTTTGTATGAAGGAAAATGGAATTAGATTTCATTAACAGAAGTGTTTGGTGTTAGGAAATTTTAAAGAAATGTATAAAACATTTAAAGATACTCGTAATAATCCAGAGTTGAAAATAGGATTATCCAAGTTCTGTGAATTGCAAACGAAGAACTGTGTCCAGGCTGTGGCACTAATAGTGTGTGCATTTGTAGTATACATCAGAATGTTAAGCTAATGTTGGAAGGTTATAGAATAAATTCATTGACAAGTGATGAAGACTTCCCACTAAACAGGAGACTGCCTTCACAAATCATTTGTAATCCACCTCATCCACGACATAAATTCTCATCATGTGAGAGCTTCCCTGGTATATCTACGTTAGTGAAAGCTGATATATTTGATACAAATGGAATTGATGATATAACGTACAAAATATGAACATTTACAGAGGGAACAACACTTCAAACAGTTACCTCACCTGTGCAAGATTTTTTGGAAATCTTGAGGAAAACTAAATCATCTCCTGCCACATTCTTTCATAGCAGCCCAACAGTCTCATTTTTTTAACTGAACTGAAAAATAAGCTTATTCACAATGAATACATTGTTATACGTGACTTTGCAGAAAATCGTGCTTTCGTTCTTCAGAATGATGTACAGAGTTTCCATTGGAACAATGTGCAAGCCACTATCCATTCTTTCGTAGCTTAATATAGAAATTCTGAAACCCCTGCAACAGAACATATTTCCTTTGTTATAGTATCAGATTGTATTTGGTATGATACCGTCAGCGTGCATGTGTTCCAAGGCCATTTAATAAAGTTTCTGACACCTAATTTCAAGAGAACTCCCAAGCCTATTTACTATTTTTCTAATGCGTCTGCATCAAAGTATAAGACAGAAAGAATTTTGTTAGCCTATGCTTCCATCAATGTAGTATTGGCAGAATGGCATTTCTTTGCCACTTCACACGACAAGGGTCATGCGACGGTATAGCAGATACTATCTTTCATTCATTCATTCATTATCTGTTTACCCTCCTCTCATGTAGGACTTACACCCCCCCCCCAGGACTTACAGGCGGGTGCATGGGATCAGAGGCCCGTCGAGGAGCAGACACTCATGGATCAGACAGAACATCCAGGATGGGTGATCAGCCCGATGCCTGGTATGGGATGAAGGAAGTAGATGAAGCGAAATGTTGGTGAAATGGATGAAAGGAAAGGTGATGATGGAGCAGTTGGTGGAATGAATGGCGGGGAAACCGGAGACCCCGGAGAAAACCCGCCCAGACGCCGCTTCGTCCACCACAAATCCCGCATGCAGGTCCCTGGGATTGAACCCGGTGGGAGGCGAGCGGTCTAACCACTCGGCCACGGCGCCGCCAGGTACTATCTTTCACAAAAGTAAATGGTCAACTCCAATGCGACCTGCGCGAGAGGTCATCTAATTTCAGGCGTTCTTGCATAAATGGTATGAGAATGAAATTAGTCATATGCTTCCCTTGTGCAATGCGGCAGCCATCAGCTCACCTCGCAGTTTTGAAAAGCAATATTTCAACAATAGGGCGGCGCCGTGGCCGAGTGGTTAGACCGCTTGCCTCCCACCGAGGCGGCCCGGGTTCAATCCCAGGGACCTGCATGTGGGATTTGTGGTGGAAGAAGCGGCGTCTGGGCGGGTTTTCTCCGGGTTCTCCGGTTTCCCCCGCCATTCATTCCACCAACTGCTCCATCATCACCTTTCCTTTCATCCATTTCACCAACATTTCGTTTCATCTACTTCCTTCATTCCATACCAGGCATCGGGCTGATCACCCATCCTGGATGTTCTGTCTGATCCATGAGTGTCTGCTCCTCGACGGGCCTCTGACCCCAGGCACCCGCTTGTATGTCCTGGGGGGTGTAAGTCCTACATAAGAGGAGGGTAAACAGATAATGAATGAATGAATGAATATTTCAACAATATTGTATATTAAACGGGCAAATGTTGTAAATTCAACTTCAGCACACCTGTAGAAAGTATGTGGTTATTGTGTTTTGATTACGTAGTGCACCAAAAGTAAAAACGATTCCAATGTTGAATGTTTTGCTTACAAACGTATGTTTAATTACAAAGATATTTCTTCTGTGCTTAGAATAGCTAAACTCGTTAAAGAGCATTACTGCTGATCAACATTGTTGGCGAAACGTGGATCGAACACCATGTAACGTAGATTTTTTTTTTACTTCTTTATAAGGAACATCATTTTATATAACGTGCCAGTTAATATAAAATTATACAAATTAATAGAACCTCCTTTCGATGGAGCTCCTACTTGAGACCGGTAAATTACGTGGTTATTTTTATTGCGCATAGCATTGTAATTTTTCCCATGTCTTACAAACGCTGCAACATGATTGAAATTTAATGCTTTATAAAATGTAAATTGCAATTGCTGCAAACAAAACAGGGAATACGCCTACCTCAACTTTCAAGCATTCCTCCCGAAATGAATAACATTTTACTTTAAATACCCACATTCAAAGACATGTCTGTATAAATCTCGAAAACCATTACCATATTAAAGAATCGAGTTTACTTCATCCATGCACTGTTAATATTTACATAGCTTACAGTGGATGTAGGGAAGCATTATACCTTCTTCATGTTAGTAGGTCTCGACAAACAAGGAAATTAAAATGTTTCAGCACAAAAAACGAAAATATATATTTTAGAAATTTTAAGTGAACTCAGCATGATCACATTCCTTTACTAATTGTGCAGTATTACAACACAAATACCATGATATATGAGAATCGAAGCAAATGAATTTAATTATTACATATCATGGGAAAGTATTTAATACTAAAAAGACGGTATTAATGATCGCAAAATGCACTGTTGGATGCCAATGAATAAAGTAGTTAATGATGGATTAAACAGAACACAATGCAGTTGTAGATTACTTGAACGTAAAACAACTGCTTGCACCTAGCAGCGTTGCCATTTTGCGTATTTCCAAGCACTATACGATATTGCTAAGTCCCCATTAGCTCAATTTCTAGAAGGGTGTCTTTATCCTGATTCTCCATTCCTGATAAAAGAATCTCGATGAATTAAAGACTTTTGTTAATTTTCCATTTCAGAAAATAAGCAGGCGGGAAGCGAGTACGGAACCACTGATAGCAGGCACTTTTGGATTCTACGGATAACACTGCAATGGTCTTGGCTATTCCTCAGTTGGATAATTTGCGCTCAGTTCATATGATATGAAGTTTTATTCCGTTGCTAACTTGAGTGACAAATTTAATTGCAAGGCGTAAAGTTCGTAGCACCCTGAGAAATGGTTTAAATATTTTGCTTTTGTTTCTAGATATTCGTTTACATTTATAAACGATAAAAAGATAACATTATCTAGAACAAACATGAGTATCGCGGTATTCAGTATGGAGTATAAATTCCTATAGTTGCTTTTAATAGTGACAGACAAATGAAGATGAAATGATTAAAATGATTTAATAGTTCTTACACGTTCCCGTTGATAGGCATTTGAAAACAGTGAGCTTCATATTCACGTTTATAGATGACGGAGGATTGAATACTGAATATGTGGTGATTTACAAGCACCACTGATGTTATAAACTTAAAATATGATATACCTAATGGGTATCATAGTTCAATGATATTAACTTCATAACTACATCCTCCACCTTGGTGTAGCATTAGAGTGTCTGCTTTGCAAACCGGAGGTCAAAATGAAATATTGTTTGCAATGAATCGGTAACTTTGTCTTTTTTTAATGGTGTCTATTATGACTCAATTTATTTATTTCGAGCACTCATAATCATTCACCTTGTTAGACCTGAGTTGTTGCTAGGTATACTTAATTATCAAACAAAGAATCATTGGTATTTTTATATCCAACAGGATAGTTGGGGGGGGAGGTATTGCTAATCTCGAGCGCATTTTTGTAAATGAGAGTGATAAATCATGACCATTACACCAGCAAGACAACATAAGTCATTTTTGTAGCTCTTAATATTTAGGATGGCCTAAAATTTAAGGATTATGCGAAAAACACTAAAGCCTTTCTGTTAAGACAACTTCCTTTAACTTTCAGGAATTTTAATGAAAATAGCCTTTCAGAGTGTGATGATTTTAAAAACACTTAACTGAAACCTATATTCTGGGCATGTAAATGAAATCAAAACCATTATCTGTGCTCCCTGTTTACAAAATGTTAACAAAACTTTGTGCTTTGATAACCACTTCCTTTGCACACAAGACCAAAGATAAATGATGCATTTACATTAAAGCTAATTTAAGTGCTAGAAATGCTGATTAAATTAATTTTTTTCAAGTGTGATGCTTTATAGAAACTTTCTTGAAGACAGTGTATATTCTAGGTAGGTAATAAATAATATGCAAAAATTAGAGAAAACTGTAGGATTTAAAACGTAAGAAAACATTTTTGGCTTCCGCCATGTAAGAATAACTGAAAGAAATAGCTATTAAAAATGCAAAGACTGCTTACAATATTCTTCCGCATTTGAAGAAGAAACATAAAACCAAATATCCACTTAAATTAAGATCCATAATGCACAGGGATGCAGGACAGATTAATACCTAGTGTAATCACCACCATTGTCAATTACACCTTGAAGCCTTTCTTGCATGTTGGATATAAGCATGATGAAATCATAGTAAAGGTGTGGGACTGCGCAAGTAGGGCGGAGCTACGCGATAGAAGGTGACGTCACCTTGATGCAAACTACAGCCTACTACATATCTGGCCTGCGCGTTCTGCCGTCAAGGCATAGTCACGTGACGTAGTGCAAGCGGCGAACGTTGGAAAGGAATGTTTGTGTTGCAGATTTTCTATCAGTGACTAAAGCAGTTCTCCTGTGCATATTTTGAGTTATTTTACGTGTGAAAGTATTCAATTTTTACCCTCACTTCTACGGATTGCAAACCACATTGGGGTAAGTAAAATATCTGGTATTATAGTTATCATATCTGTTATTGTAGTATGTTGCAGAAGTATACTTGGTTATGTCTGGCACAACTCTATAAGTAATTAATAACTATTTGTATGCTTTTATCAGAGAATTATATTGTAAATGTATAAAACAACAGTGTTTTCTTTGTATTTTCAGAGCTGCAATGCCTTTCAAGTGTTAAGTACCAGATTGCATATCGAATTATGAGCCTCGGCATGTAACCTGCTTTAGGTTTCCCAGAGATGAGGAACGACGAAAATTATGGCCAAGCAGAATACGCAGGAAGAATTTTGAGTTCACTCAAAATGATAGAGTCTGCATTAGACACTTTCCAGAAGAAATGGTTATTCAAGAGGATAAATGGCAGGATAAAGATGGACGAGTGCATTTGATTCCACGTGCTAATCCTTGTCTTACTGATGATGCTTTTCCTACAGTTGTTAATGAAAGCACGCCCCACTTAAGCTTTTCACTTCCAAAGAAAAGAAGAACAAGAGAGGAAAGGGAGGATGAAGCACTTAAAACAGCCCTGGATCAAGGTTTAGCTTCATATGATAAGGAATTAGAAAATAACAAGTTACTCACATATGAAGATGTAACAGTTTATATATAAAAATGTATGAACGAGAGAAAAGATTGGGCACTTTCAATTAGTGTTAGTGCTATTACAGTGCTAAAAGTAAATACAGTATCAGTGCCTTATATTGTTAGTAGTTTTGTGGTTTCTAGTGATAGGTACTTTAAAGTGTATATAGACAAAGAATTGAATCCTAATGAACTCAATCTCTAATTTGGTGTTATCTTGGAGAAATCTCAGGTGGATATATTATTTGAATTGTGTAGTGTGCCTATGTCAAACTTTAAAGAAAATAAACTTGCTGCAGAAGTGAAATTGTTAAAAGAACATGAGGTGCTAGATGCTGGTAAAAAACTGAGGTTAGGTGTCCTTACAGAGCAAATAGAATTATTCTCCTTTAGGAAGGAAAGGTACAGATTTTCATCAGATCTTCTTAGGTTGGCTCTGAGAATGTTCCTGATATCTCCTGCATGTTACAGAACTATACGTCAGTCACAGGTACTAACTCTTCCACATACAAGTAACTTAAGAAAACTGGCTGCCAGTCTAAATGTAAGTGACAGCAATTTTAATATTAGCAATTCCTACATTGTTGGTCGCATTTGTTCCTTGAAACCTGAGGAAAGATTTATTAATCTTTTGATGGATGAAGTTTATATTTCACCAGAGTTAACTTTTAAAGGTGGTGAATTGGTAGGAACTAGTGCAACAAATACACATGAGCTTGCTATAACAGCTCAAGTGTTTTCAGTAAATGCTGCATTTGGTAATTATTCACACGTCATTGCCATTTTGCCAGTCAGTAGAAATTCTGTGGACTTCTTACATGCTAATGTGAGTAACATTCTCTGCAAACTTGGCAAACTCGATGTAAAAGTAATCAGTCTCATAGCTGATAATAATCAGATCAACAAATCTTTGTTTCACAAATTCACGCCATATACATTTGGTTATTCTTCAGTAGTAAATCCCTTTAGCCAATCACAGCCTCTGTTTTTGCTCTATGATAGTATGCATATTTTCAAAAATATAAGGAATAATTGGATAAGATCTTATGTTTAATTTTCCTGATTTTGAAAAAACAGATATAATTAAGAGTGCTAATTTTGGTCACCTCAGTTCACAAAGAAAAGAATCAATTGCTGAAATTTGGTCATAAGTTAAATGCAAAAGCTGTCTATCCATCAAATATTTAAAGACAAAAAAATGAGTCTGGTGTGTAAAATTTTCAATTATGAAAATATTAATGCCCTCTTAGAATGCAATGATGGTTATGGAGAAACAGCAGAGTTTTTAAATACTATCCTAAAATGGTGGATTATTGCAAATGTTAAGTTTCTATATAAGGATGTAAGGTATAAAAATGCTGATTACAAAGCAGTCTCTGCCATCGAGCAAGAAGAGTTAATTTTCCTGAATAAATTTTCAGCATGGTTGTGCAATTGGAAACATCTCTGTAGGGGAAATGTATACCAAGGGCTGTCTAGGCGCACATTTGATGCAATAATGCAGACATGCTCAGGCCTTTATGGTTTAGCAAATTATGCTTTAAAAGATTTAAAAGTAAACTATGTTCTGTTTGGCAAGTTTCAAACAGATCCTCTTGAAGAGCGATTCAGTCTTTACTGCCAGTTGACTGGCAGTAATTATTTTATCTCTCTCCAACAGCTGTATGAGAGTGAGAAAAAGATCAGAATTAAAAATTTGCTTTCATTTTCATCAAAGAATGGTAACACTCCAATTAAGAAGGTTAAATGTGGGCGCAGATGCTGAAAACAAAAATGTTCCATCATTGCTGCCTTTTTGTGAAATAGAAATTGAAATTGCAAAACCAGTGGATAATGGTATAATATGCCCCAAATGCATTGAGTTATTGATTTTAAATGACACTTTAGAGTATGAATTTGAAGGTGCAGCAAGGCTGATTGATTCCTTAAGTAGAGGTTCTCTAACAAAACCCACAATATATTGCGTAAAAGTAATGTGGTTGTGTATCCAACTATTTCAAGGCTTAGTCAAAGAGTGTTACAATGATTTTATTAAAAGCAGTAATCATCTTGCCTTGTTGAAGAATTAGTGCAGTCCTTTTATAGTAAACATTATGGATGAAACCAGAGAAACGATCATCAATCAATGCAAACATAAATTTGAAGACTATTTTCATGATGTATTCTCAATTATTTGCAAAATTATTTTAAATAATTACTTCAAAATGGTAACTGAGGATAAGAAACAAAAGTCTTGTGATAAAATAAAAATAAAAATCTGACCAGAGTGTGAATTCATAAGAGCATTTTGTGATTGCCATGAGGAAGGAAACAATACTTTCAGTATTTCTACTATATTTACAAGGAATAATTTGTGTATTAAAAGCCACTTTTTTCTGTAACATGAATTATTGGATATATTTTATACTGAACACACTGAGGCTATCTGACTTTGGCTTCACATCATATATTTCAGTAATTTTACTCCTTTTACTAAACTAATAAGTATGTGGCCAGCTTTAGTATATTACCAGTAGTAACATTAGCAGATTTAGAGGATGGACTGTTAGCTTTAATGTTGACTTTAATTTTCAGTAAATACGAAAGAAATGTTATAAAAGTTTGTCAGTGTGTATTAACTTGTACAGTGGTAAATGCTCCAATGTATTAAATTAGTGCAGAATATTTTAATTTTTATTGTATATTCACAGCTTTTGAGTGGAATCAATATAATCATATCCCAAAAATGCTTCCTTGTACAATTTTGCAATCCTTAATTTTGCTATTCCTGTTGTAATGAAATATATAAAGCATGAGAATAAGTTCCTACAATAGTGTTCAAAGGTAGGTAAGTCCTAATAAACTGAAATGTTTGATATTTGTGTTCTCTAGCTGTTTATTTTCATTCCATTTGAAGCTGAGCTTGTAAACATATGAGTATATAAAGGTAAGGAGTTTAGTGAAAATAATATTTTGTCCCAAAACATAACACAGATGCTCAGAGCATAATTAAATTTAAAATTGTCATATTTTGAGCCACTTTCTTTGTAATAAGGTGAATTGGCTTTTATGTGCACCTGTACAACTTAATGCTGTTTAACTTAACTGCGTAGTAATTATGTTCTGTTTTAGTTTCTTCATTTATTATCATTATTAAAACAAAGCTCCCATAATACTGCTGCATTTACATTATCTGATAGGCTCATAACGACTACAGCTACACATTCTACTGTGTTTATTACCTGCTTATAGCACTATTTTAGTTTTTTCAAATCCAATACATGCACAAATACTTAAAAGCCACCGTTGTTTTTATAAAATAGAATGAATTATCATTATTTCTTTAATGTTATCTTTGTGTTCTAGTGGTGTCTAGTTGCTATTATTTTAAATTAACTTAGTTTTTTATTTTTACGTTCCTCTGTCTTTTTGCTTGGAACTGTGGAATTCGTTACCCACCGCCTTCGACTGCCGCCATATTGAAATCAGCGCTCAGGCCTGTAATGTAGTGGGCTGTGTTCAAACACACTTAGTGACAATTCATCATTAGTGCTTTATGCGCGTTAATGAGACATTTACGATGTCGCTGAGACTGGATTGGTAGCTTTTCTTTTGCTGTTGAACTCCAATTTTAAAATGTGCAGTGTAGTGTGTGATAATTATTATAGGAAAACAAAACAAAAAAATGGCATATACCTTACTATACTTCTCATTTCCGAAAGATAAAAGACTGTTGAAGAAGGGGAACATTATTGCCTAAGGCAAGACCCCTTACTAAATTAAGTAACTTGGCGCTCTATAATTAGTAACAATAGCATAATATTAGTAATTACTTTACAACATTATAATAACGTTATATATCCCAAATCATTACGCATATTGTTTTTCCGTATTAATTTCGGCTACAGTTCAGGAATAGTTTGTGTTTGAGTTTAGTCAAAGTAATAATACTTCCGATCTTTCTGCAAAAAATTCTTACCACTTGTGATCCAGGAAAAAAGCGCATGTGCATTACATTGGAGCTTCACGCAGCGGCAGAAATTATTTAAAGGAATCCTGAAACCAGATGGTGTAGAAAGACCAAGAACATGAAGAAGAAAATGTACCAGAAACTGTGAAATATCGGCACAAAAGCAAACAACTTAGGAGAGGCTTAAATATATTGCGGGTTGCACAACATTTAAACAGATTAATTAGTATCCCATCTTAAGAATGTACACAAAATTGATGCCATCTGACAACAAAGACTGGATTAGCACTATTTCAAGAGGAAGTTTAGTTTTGCCTTGCATGAAACTCTAAATGGTTGCTACAGTAATGGAAAGCATATTTTTAAACGTACATGGGGACTTTCTTACCTAGGATAAACATACAATCAAAACAACCACGGAATTGCTCAATGAAGCATTAAAAAACAACTAAGAAATAACCTCTGCCATTCCATAGGAAGTATTAGGAATATTGATTAGGACGAAAACTTTCGTTAGAATAAGGGGATTTAATAAAACAATAAAGATATCATATAGATCAAAAAGAATAAAAACAAAGAAAATGAAAGGATTACCTAAGGATACCCATCTTGAAATTTCCGATAAATTTCAGTTAGATCCATTTTAAAATTTAATATAACATTTAGGGTTTTAATGCATATCAAATATCATGCATCTGTTCAAATTGGCTCCCGAGATAGTCGTATTTTTATACAGATGAATGTTTAATTAATTATCTTACTAGTTTGGGAGAAAATGTTTAATATAGTATTCAATTTTTACCTTAAACATTTACACAACATTGATATTGTTTAATTACTCCACCACTAAGCATGCTAACAAAACATCTCATCATTTTTAATGTTATTCAAGAGGAAACACAACAAATTTCACAATGTATACCAAATGCTGCATTATGTGGAATAATGTTAAAATATTCGATATATAAAACTACGACGCTAAACACATGTTGTTTCTAGCTTTTAAAGTGTTTGAAAGAATTTAATGTATGTGCAGGCCCTCCTTCGTCGTCTGATCTTCTGCACCTAAGTTAGTCATTGAAAATTCTTGCGGCTTCTTTGAATGGTTTGTTCACTTTCATGCACGCACCCTTTTGACCATAATTGTTTAGGCTTTACAGTCATTTAAATGTACGTGTCCCATGATTTAAACGACCACATGGCTATAAAAAGTGCAGAGAACTAAAGTAAAAAGTATGTTGTATTTAATAATACAAAATCCATGTTTATTATTTTTAGGATTTTTGGTGTTATTTTCATGGATGAGTATCCTTAAGGGCAGATTGGAAGAAGTACATGGTAAACGCGGTAGTCACTTAATATGCAATGTTACTATTTATCTTGTGTTCTATAAAAGAAAATGTTATTACTAGTGTAACCAAAATGCAATTAACTGTTCTGTATTCAGATAATTTGTAGTGTTATTTTATTTCATAAATATTCTTGTTTATTACAATTATATAACAGTTATCTGTAAAGATGTTTAGCGTGAATAAATATGTAGATACAGGCGTCTTAGAGTAATAGTCTACAACGGCTTACCATACAAGTGATTTCTTTGTGCATATAAGCTAAATATTATTGTCTATGCTTCATGTACTTTCCATGTGTTCTTTTCTATTAGAAATTAGACAATTAAAATATTCAGGCTTTCACATTACAACTGTGTTATTGTCCTCGCCGCAGTCGTCAGCTAACTCGTAGCCTTCTTCCTCACGTTGCAGTCAAGGTGATTCACTGCGCAAACCGAACGAAAACAGGCAGCGCTTGTCTCACATCTTTTACTATGATTGCACCATGGATGCACCTTGAACACTGATGAGGTGTTACGCACGTATAGTTGCTACATTTCCAAGACACGGGTGTCTAGAAGCTCCCGCACTCGTCTTGTCAGCGGAACTTCCACTCTTGAGCATGAGTAGGATATATAAAAGAGATATGGCGCAGTTTTTTTGGCATATATGGGAAAGGATAGGGAAGATGAGGCGGTTCAACGAGGAAAATGGGTTTATATGGGAGAGATAGGGAATACGACGACCCATACTAGGCTAGACAGGGTTGAAGGAGGGAAGTAGGTTTATATGGAAGAGATAGCGGAGAGTTGTTAGGATAGACAGAGGTTGAGGAGTAGAGTATGGTTTTTATGTGAGGTATAGCAAATCGAGGAGAGGTATTAGGCTAGGAGAATTTGAGTATGTGTTTATAAGGAGAGATGAGAAAACGGAGAGAGATCCTATGCTAGGATAGACAGGTGTTAGAGGTAAGTTTATATAGGTTAGATAATAACCAAGGAGATACAGCTAGAGCTAGACAGGGGACAGGAGGGGAATGCGCTTTATATGAGAGATATAGGAAAACGAGGAGAGGTGCTAGGCTAGACAGAGGTTGAGGAGTGGGGTATGGTTTATATGAGAGGTATAGGAAAACGAGGAGAGGTATTAGCTTAGGAGAATTTGAGTATGTGTTTATAAGGAGAGATGAGAAAACGGAGAGAGATCCTAGGCTAGGATAGACAGGTGTTAAAGTTAGGTTAGATAGGAAACCAAGGAGTGATACTCAGCTAGAGAGGGGCAGGAGGGAATGCGATTCATGAGAGGTAGGGGATACGGGGAGTGGTGTTAGGCGAGACAGAGGTTGAGAGTGGACTATGCGTTTATATGTATGAGAAGTATAGAACAGGAGGAGGGGTGTTAGGCTAGACAGAGGTTGAGGAGTAGAGTATAGTTTATATGAGGGGTATAGGAAAACGCGGAGAGGTGTTAGGCTAGACAGAGATCGAGGAGTAGAGTATGGTTTATATGAGAGGTACAGGGAAACGAGGAGAGGAGTTAGGCTAGACAGAGGTTGAGGAGTAGAGTATAGTTTATATGAGGGGTATAGGAAAACGCGGAGAGGTGTTAGGCTAGACAGAGATCGAGGAGTAGAGTATGGTTTATATGAGAGGTACAGGGAAACGAGGAGAGGAGTCAGGCTAGGCAGAGGTCGAGGAGTAGAGTATGGTTTACATGAGAGGTATAGGGAAACGAGGGGAGTCGGTAGGCTAGACAGATAGTGAAGCAGTAGGAATATGGACTTATATACAGGAGAGATAGGGAATAGGAGGGGAGGTGCTAGACCTCGAAAGCGACTTTAGACGTGAACTTAGTGGAAAACTGTTTCATGTCAATGTTCTTGACGTGCCCATCATGTAACCCATTCAGGGAAAAGGTGACCAGCAAATGGAAAAATGTTACCAGCAACGGGAAAAAGGTGACCCGCAAAGGGAAAAAGGTGAGCAGCAAAGGGAAAAATGCGACCAGCAAAGGGAAAAATGTGACCAGCAAAGGGAAAAAGGTGACCAGCAAAGGGAAAAAGGTGACCAGCAAAGGGAAAAACGTGACCAGCAAACGGAAAAAGGTGACCAGCAAAGGGAAAAATGTGACCAGCAAAGGGAAAAAGGTGACCAGCAAAGGGAAAAATATGACCAGCAAAGGAAAAAGGTGACCAGCAAAGGGAAAAACGTGACCAGCAAAGGGAAAAAGGTGACCAGCAAAGGGAAAATGGTGACCAGCAAAGGGAAAAATGTGACCAGCAAAGGGAAAAATGTGACCAGCAAAGGGAAAAAGGTGACCAGTAAAGGGAAAAATGTGACCAGCAAAGGGAAAAACGTGACCAGCAAACGGAAAAACTTGACCAGCAAAGGGACAAAGGTGACCAGCAAAGGGAAACAGGTGACCAGCAAAGGGAAAGGCTAACCCACTTACACTAACAGGTAAGTAATTCAGCTAGTATCACAGGGTAGGACATATCCCGGGAAGCGGATATAGCATAGTTCCGTATAATGTTGCAGGTAATTCAGAGAGTATCGTAGGTATTTAGGATAATTCAAGTAACATAAGTGTTTAGAGTCACTCAGCTAGTATCACAGGAGGCTAGTTTCCTGGAGCAGGACGTATCATAGCTGCATATTTTGTACAGACAATTCAGCTAGTATCGGAGGGCATTTAAGCTAATTCAGCTAGTATTACAAGAGGCTGACTGCATCATAGCAGGGTATGATTTCACAGGTAATTCAAGTATCATAGGTGTTTAGAGTAATTAAGCTAGCATTACAGGAGGGTAGGTTCCAGGGGTGAGTTATAACGTAGTTTCGTATTTCACAGATAGTACAGGTAATATCGTAAGAGTTTGTGTAATCAGCATAGTTTCACAGATACTCGTGCTAATTTAGAGCAGGAATTCGTATCAGGGCTAGTTAAGGTAATTTCACATGATTCGGCTAGTATCACAGGTATTTAAGTCATTTTAACAGGTAATTGAACTAGTATCACAGGTACTCATGGTAATATAGAGAGTAATTAGATTATAAACATTTCTCATCCAACGTTACAACAATTTATATACTTTTCTAGACCCCACAAACTTTTATATGTTAAACAGTTATTGTACGATGCGGAGAGGGATAAACTGCATATTGGTTCACAAATTGAAAAGCTCAGCGTCAACATACCTTTATTTTAGTTCGTTGTATGTGTCTCTCCCCTTTTATCTAGGCTTGAGACTAGCACTAGGATTGCTCCTAATGGCAGGGTTACCACCTTCCCTTCCATCTTCTTCTTTCTTCATCAGGCATCTGCTAGTTGCACACGGATAAACTTCATTTTTAAGATTGTAGACTCACGAGAAAATCTTCATCTTCGACTTACATTCTCTTAAGCACTGTTTGTAATACTGTAATGTCCATACGCATAGGTAGTTATTCCATCCTCAGCAATAATGCTTTTATCATCAAAGGGATTCAATGTAATTTTATTCACTTGTACTGTGGTAACAGCGTGCTTTCGTGATAGGATTAGATTCATGGGCGTTCTGATGATTTCACAGGTTTTAAGACAGTCTGTATAGCTGTCAAACGAAATGTACTGCTTAATAGCGCTAAGTTTTATACCTTTAATCTTTTTTATCATTGAGCCTTGAATATCTAAGGCATACATCTTAGGACGTAGTCCAACAAAGCGTAGGATGATTTTGCTATTAGCCTCATCTTTAAATTTTTCCAATACCTTCTTGTTCTGAGTAGAGTGGCATATATGGTTGGCAGGGTAATCAGCTGTATCGAGATGCTCAAGAAAACGTAGCTTGTCCTGGTACACATCTTCAGTTGTAACACAATGAATGAACGAATCAGTGTCCATGTACATAAGCTTCAGGTTTTCAGCTCCATAATAAGGCAACAACACGTCGTAATGATAGTGATACATTAATATCTTGGAGATGTCCAACACACTCATACCAATGTATATAGGCTTGTTGAATACAATCTGACGAGAGGCCATATGTACAGCAGCTAGATTAGCAGCATATATCGTCCTGTCGATAAACGTAGGCTTGGCGATCAGCTTCTCTAGAGTTCTTTAATTGGTCACCAGGCGTATATCCATACGGTTACGCAGGTTCTCCATAGTTTTTTCAAACATGGCGTTGTTAAAGAGCTTGTAGAGATCCTTCTCGAAGTCATTTACAGCTTGTTGTCGTAGCCTGTTGTTAAATTCCACATAAGGTTTCAACCACCGAGACTGTCGGAATTGTAGCACACGATGGATTTTTGTTAGTCGTAACCCATGACTAAGAGCTTGCTTCAAACCATGTAATGCACTACATACTTCTTTCGAGATCCAAGATGGGGTATCAGTTTCTTTGTAGATGCTTCCAATGGTTTCATACACTCAGGCAGGAAAGGTAGATCATTATGCAGATCGTGAAGTTCAGCAGGATACTCGATGTCGACTTCTAATATGCACCCATGAGGATCGTCTTCTTGTAGTGTTTCTAAGTTGATTTCTTCAGGTAACACCCACTGAAATCCACCAAAAGGAAGGGCGTGACACATTGCCCACCCATATTGGTTATTAGCGTCCTCGTATGTGATAAATTGGGTTGGTCTCGACGGATCAAACTTATCCATATAAGTGTTATTAGCCTCAGCATACCGATGGGAAACTTGGCATAAACCTCCTCTTATACCTGATTCCACCATGAGTAGTTGATCATAATCTTGTAACAGCTCCAGCTTAATTCCAGTATACAGTAACATGGCGTCCCATGTAAGTCCTGGAGAGGTAAAATTATGGGCAGGATCAACTTTGTGTGTTTTAAGGGTTTGCTCTCTGAACGTCTCAAAGACATCAGCTAGGAGTAGTACATCTGAGGTTAAGTAGAGATCGCTGTACTCTCCCAGGTTTCTCACATTAAACAGCTCCCATACATTTCTAGCATGATCGTAGTCAGTATCAGTAATTTCTTCTTCATTTAATCTATTGTGGAAGGAGTCCTTAGGAGGCAAGCAGGTCTTGTTCAGGGCATCCCATGACTGTAACAAAATCATATGGAAATACACCCTTGCGGGTCTTCAACTTCAATTTGTTTTCTCCAAAGTATTTTAGTGTTTCAGGATATGAGGTTAGATTTTTTACCAACTTATCCAAGCTTGTACTGAGGAATCGAAAGCTGTCCACAAATCGAAGCTTTATATCTCCTACATACTTGGTGAATGAGATATAGCTTTCTTCAGAGTTAGGAATCACCTCCACACGTTCACTTGTACAACCCAGCTCCTTAACAATGAAATGGGAGTCATATCCGCTAAGGTTATGCATGAAGACTGGTATATATTTAGGTGTTTTACAGGCTAAATTACATTCATTATGAAGACTTCCACGATATTCACCGCTGATGTGATCATGGTCGCGTACTTTATAGTTCTCTTCTGTAAAGGGTTTTCCACACAAGTAGCATGTCGTAGAAGACTCAAAATCCTTTTGCTGTTGATCCGTAAGTTTCAGAGGCTTAGCAGATTTGTATATGGCATCAATCATTTTTGCAAGAGATGTCAGGTACAGCATAAACTTCTGAGCAGCATCAGCACCACGATACACATAGGGTTGCTTAGGAAGACCAGTTTCGATATGTTCAACACTGGATGTAGGTTTCACGTAAACACAGAAGCTCATTGGTGTGTGCTCTTGATAAGGGGTTGTATAGGAAGTTTCAGGATTGGGTATACACGTATGGCATGGAGTGAGAATACTCTCAAAATCAGCATAGATGACATAAGGTAGTTTCAACATCCTCTCAACATTTTTAAACTGTACAATTGCTTTCTCCTTGGTAGGCATAACTACCCTTGCAACACCATGTTGAATACAGACGGCTGCATGTTCTTGTAGTTTTACCTGTCCACTTCGTCCATATCGATCATCAAAATGTGTAAAGCAGCGCTTACAAGTATAAAACCGTCCATTACATTTAGTTTTCTGGCGTCGAATGAGTTTCTCAAAATTCTTTATATATACGTAGTGATGTTTTCCACTACTATCATTCAATAGTAGCAGGTCGCAGTGTTCAGGTAGTTCAATATCAGCAACCTTTATCGGATACACTTCATGCTTCTCATCTAGCCCGAAAACGTTAATAGATATCTTGTTAAGCTTCTCAAATTTAGGTATTTGAGAAAGTGGAGTAGGATAGGAAACACAGCTGAAGTCGTACTTATCTTGAAGCTGCTTGTATTTGCTCACACGTTGCGCATCCTTCTCAACGAATTTAGCTAATACGGAGTACATGAAACATTTCTCGTCGCTAAAGTTCTGGATGTTTATACAGGCTTTCCTTGCTTCAACAGCTGACGGTAGTGGTATGTAGCTACTTCCTCGTAACGGGTTGTACTTGTTGATACGAAGTCGAACTCCTTTCACAGCAAGCAAAGCCCAGCTGCTACCCTTAAGCTGAGACTCCTCCATTTCAGTCACCAATTTCTTGAATTTCACTTCCATCGTTGAGTTCAGATCAGTTTCCAGGAAAACAGCTTGATTCCATGTTTTAAATGTTTTGTTACAGGTTTCTCCAATACTGTTAACAAATCGACACTCAACCAGCAGATTAATTTTAACTCTTGTGAATACCAAGCTCTTTATGCACAGCCTGGATTATGCGTTGTTTTGCTTCATGCAGATACATATTTATGTCCTTAGCTGATTCGCATCGTATAAAATACGATTTCAATCGTCCTTCGAATGACGTTTCGTATTCTTTCATATCACAGTCCTCCATTGCAGATATTAGCTGATGTTTAGTTGGCTCCAATCTTCTTTTCTTCTGATGGCTACTCATTTCACACATATCTTCGTGTCGCTGCCCCTTATAACCATCATTGAAGGTCAAGCTACAATGTCTACATTTGAACAGCTTCTTACAAGTCATCTCGTGTCTTCTCTTGTGATAACCTCGGAGGAACTTCTTCCCACATTTTCCGCATGCATATCCAGTAGCGCTTGGAATAATATCCTTATACGCTGAGTTATTCATCTTTATTCTTGATGTAATAACGTATTAATCCTTCTTCAAGGGAAATGTAGACCTCTTCACCTTGATATCACTTAGAAAGCTGATTATTCTTGGAGAGAACACAATGTTAACACCTCAAGACTAATTAGCGCGATGAACTCCAATGCCCTAGATCACCGTATTTATAGAGGGAGCACGAGCCTTTTAGATCAATCATAAACTCGCTCCATAGCTACCTGTATATGTTTGCTCCACGCGTATTAACCTCACGCCCAGAGTCAGGATGTTTATGACGTCACACCCAGAGACAGGATGTCTGGCAGTATCAAACACGTTTAAACTCGTCTCGTAACTACCTGTATGTGCTGTCACACCAACAAGAGAAGTATTCCCACACGCTCATTCAGTCAAATGTTCCATTCAAAGCCTACCACAACCACCACCACCACCGCCGCCACCACCGCTACCACCACCCATTATACCAAAGCTAGCACAATCTCTATTATCACAATACTTAAAAGTAAAGGCTTAAAAGGTAACGTAGAAGATTTTCTCCCTTGTTTAGTTAAATGTAAGTATGTACTACATTATTTCACGTTTTCATTCCCTTTTCAATTCTTCCTTTCCATCTTCCCACAGAAAGACCACTACAATCACAAGCAAAGCAATTTTTCCAGAGTTACAGAGATCCTAAGCTTCTAGAATTGAACTCGGTAATACTTTTAATAAATGTGTTTTAGTAATTTAGCTCCACCGCAACAGCATCTGCCATTTAATCTTTACTCGAACCTGATATGATCCATAGGCTTGATGATATATGAAATCACCCCTTCGGGATTCAATCTGAGTACTTTAAAGTAGTTATTGTCATGATAACAATATTTAGGGACTAGATACTCTGTTTACGGTTTACTTGACGCATCTATCTAAACTAAATTACGAGTTATTAAATTTGCAAGTAAATTTCATTGAATCGGCATTCGAACCGAGAACACCAGGAACAAAATAATTTATAATATTAGCTTGACATGTTAAACAAAGCTGTGTGCAGTTACGCTATCAATCTAAGTGATATATTCTAGTGTACAGAGGAAAATTAAGGAACTCATTAAAAGATGGGGAATCGAACCAAGTCGACATCGAGTATCCTGCTGAACTTCACGATCTGCATAATGATCTACCTTTCCTGCCTGAGTGTATGAAACCATTGGAAGCATCTACAAAGAAACTGATACCCCATCTTGGATCTCGAAAGAAGTATGTAGTGCATTACATGGCTTTGAAGCAAGCTCTTAGTCATGGGTTACGACTAACAAAAATCCATCGTGTGCTACATTTCCGACAGTCTCGGTGGTTGAAACCTTATGTGGAATTTAACAACAGGCTACGACAACAAGCTGTAAATGACTTCGAGAAGGATCTCTACAAGCTCTTTAACAACGCCATGTTTGGAAAAACTATGGAGAACCTGCGTAACCGTATGGATATACGCCTGGTGACCAATGAAAAAACTCTAGAGAAGCTGATCGCCAAGCCTACGTTTATCGACAGGACGATATATACTGCTAATCTAGCTGCTGTACATAAGGCCTCTCGTCAGATTGTATTCAACAAGCCTATATACATTGGTATGAGTGTGTTGGACATCTCCAAGACATTAATGTATCACTATCATTACGACGTGTTGTTGCCTTATTATGGAGCTGAAAACCTGAAGCTTATGTACATGGACACTGATTCGTTCATTCATTGTGTTACAACTTAAGATGTGTACCAGGACAAGCTACGTTTTCTTGAGCATCTCGATACAGCTGATTACCCTGCCAACCATATATGCCACTCTACTCAGAACAAGAAGGTATTGGAAAAATTTAAAGATGAGGCTAATAGCAAAATCATCCTACGCTTTGTTGGACTACGTCCTAAGATGTATGCCTTAGATATTCAGGGCTCAATGATAAAAAAGATTAAAGGTATAAAACGTAGCGCTATTAAGCAGTATATTTCGTTTGACAGCTATTATACAGACTGTCTTAAAACCTGTGAAATCATCAGAACGCCCATGAATCTAATCCTATCACGAAAGCACGCTGTTACCACAGTACAAGTGAATAAAATTACATTGAATCCCTTTGATGATAAAAGCATTATTGCTGAGGATGGAATAACTACCTATGCGTATGGACATTACAGTATTACAAACAGTGCTTAAGAGAATGTAAGTCGAAGATGAAGATTTTCTCGTGAGTCTACAATCTTAAAAATGAAGTTTATCCGTGTGCAACTAGCAGACGCCTGATGAAGAAAGAAGAAGATGGAAGGGAAGGTGGTAACCCTGCCATTAGGAGCAATCCTAGTGCTAGTCTCAAGCCTAGATAAAAGGGGAGAGACACATACAACGAACTAAAATAAAGGTATGTTGACGCTGAGCTTTTCAATTTGTGAACCTATATGCAGTTTATCCCGCTCCGCATCGTACAATAACTGTTTAACATATAAAAGTTTGTAGGGTCTAGAAAAGTATATAAATTGTTGTAACGTTGGATGAGAAATGTTTATAATCTAATTACTCTCTATATTACCATGAGTACCTGTGATACTAGTTCAATTACCGGTTAAAATGACTTAAATACCTGTGATACTAGCCGAATCATGTGAAATTACCTTAACTAGCCCTGATACGAATTCCTGCTCTAAATTAGCACGAGTATCTGTGAAACTATGCTGATTACCCAAACTCTTGCGATATTACCTGAACTATCTGTGAAATACCAAACTACGTTATAACTCACCCCTGGAACCTACCCTCCTGTAATGCTAGCTTAATTACTCTAAACACCTATGATACTTGAATTACCTGTGAAATCATACCCTGCTATGATGCAGTCAGCCTCTTGTAATACTAGCTGAATTAGCTTAAATGCCCTCTGATACTAGCTGAATTGCCTGTACAAAATATGCAGCTATGATACGTCCTGCTCCAGGAAACTAGCCTCCTGTGATACTAGCTGAGTGACTCTAAACACTTATGATACTTGAATTATCCTAAATACCTACGATACTCTCTGAATTACCTGCAACATCATACGGAACTATGCTATATCCGCTTCCCGGGATATGTCCTAAGCTGTGATACTAGCTGAATTACTTACCTGTTAGTGTGAGTGGGTTAGCTTTTCCCTTTGCTGGTCACCTTTTCCCCTTTGCTGGTCACATTTGTCTCTTTGCTGGTCACGTTTTTCCCTTTGCTGGTCACGTTTTTCCGTTTGCTGGTCACCTTTTTCCCTTTGCTGGTCACATTTTTCCCTTTACTGTCACATTTTTCCCTTTGCTGGTCACATTTTTCCCTTTGCTGGTCACCTTTTTCCCTTTGCTGGTCACTTTTTTCCCTTTGCTGGTCACCTTTTTCCCTTTGCTGGTCATATTTTTCCCTTTGCTAGTCACCCTTTTCCCTTTGCTGGTCACCTTTTTCCCTTTGCTGGTCACATTTTTCCCTTTGCTGGTCGCATTTTTCCCTTTGCTGGTCACGTTTTTCCCTTTGCTGCTCACCTTTTTCCCTTTGCGGGTCACCTTTTCCCTGAATGGGTTACATGATGGGCACGTCAAGAACATTGACATGAAACAGTTTTCCACTAAGTTCACGTCTAAAGTCGCTTTCGAGGTCTAGCACCTCCCCTCCTATTCCCTATCTCTCCTGTATATAAGTCCATATTCCTACTGCTTCACTATCTGTCTAGCCTACCGACTCCCCTCGTTTCCCTATACCTCTCATGTAAACCATACTCTACTCCTCGACCTCTGCCTAGCCTAACTCCTCTCCTCGTTTCCCTGTACCTCTCATATAAACCATACTCTACTCCTCGATCTCTGTCTAGCCTAACACCTCTCCGCGTTTTCCTATACCCCTCATATAAACTATACTCTACTCCTCAACCTCTGTCTAGCCTAACTCCTCTCCTCGTTTCCCTGTACCTCTCATATAAACCATACTCTACTCCTCGATCTCTGTCTAGCCTAACACCTCTCCGCGTTTTCCTATACCCGTCATATAAAGTAGATAGATAGATAAGGTATCTTTATTGGTTTCAAATTATTGAAGTTATTACACAAGTATTTAGTGCATGGGTCATTGACCGTACATGCATATTTAAGATACAATAGGGTGACAAAATAAACAACAGATAAAGAAAACACAACAAAAGGAACAAGAAAAAGGGAAATAGAAATAAATTACCTTTGTCTAACTGAACAAATTTGACCTAGCTTCGCGCACTTTAGCCAGAAAATTGCCCATGTTTTGCCAGTTCCTCTGGTCAACCAGTAGATCCCAACATGCCAATCTCTTTCTTAAGGGACTTAAGAATTTTTCTTTGAGTTTAATCGTTCGCTGGTTCTCCCACTGTGCACATTCCGCCAAAATATGTACCCAGTCCTCATCCAATTCACAGAATGGGCAGATTCTCCTGCCAGAATCGTCGGTCATTTTCTGTGCTCTCCAGCCCCCCAGTCTAAACCATGCCATTCCTGATCTTTCCTTTCTTCCTAAATTAAGTATATATGCCTCTTTACCCCAGTTCAATTTTATTTCATTTGCTAGACTTAGAGAAGGTTTAAGTTTACAGTCCGATTCTATTTCCTGTTGGTTGATGTCTCTTAGTCTTCTTTTAACTCCTTTCCATATGTTTTTGTCATTTGTTTCAGCTCTTAGCCATACTGATCCCATTCCTATTCTCCTCAAACCCCTTTCCAAATCAGCTGCCCAAAACTTAGGAGACAGGTTTTCTCGCTGGTATTTATAACATTTGGATCGTAGTGTGGAGTTATCCCCATGCATCAGCCTTAGCCAGTACTTCACTGCTCTTATTTTGCAGTGTATTGTGTCTTCATAGCATCCTACCTCCCTCAATACCCCCGAATTTGATGTGCCTTGTGAAACTCCAAGAACTCTTTTCCAAAATGCTACCTGTGTTTTATTTACATGCTCTGCTCTTTCCCATCCCCAGATTTCACTGCCGTATAACAGAACAGGCCTTATCATGGAGTTATACATCTTTTCTAATGTATCTACAGGTACATCCGGTATCCGCGAGAGGGTACGTAATAATTCATTTAACTGCCCTCGTGCTTTGTAGTTAGTTACAGATAGATGTTTGTTCCATTTTCCTCTCATATTAAACATTACTCCTAAATAGGAGAAATGTTTAACGTTTTGTAGTTCTAGCCCCTTGTAATACCATTTCTCATCCCTGCCATACACATAGCCATTTTTGAAAGCCATTGTTTTTGTTTTGTTAATGTTTACCACCAGACCCCATTGTTTACAATATTGTTCCAACCTATTAATACCTTTCTGTAAGCCTTCTGTCGTCACTGACAAAATTGTCATGTCATCCGCGTATAAAAGTACAGGAATGCAGACATCGTCTACTTTTGGGCCATTCATTTCCTCTGCTATTAACACGTCTGTTATATCGTCTATGAATAAATTGAACAATAGGGGCGATAAAATACATCCTTGACGAACTCCTCTACTGGCCGATTTAGATTCAGTTGTTGTGTTTTGGTCTATTTTGATGCTGAAATTCACACTGTTGTAAATTTGCATTAGAGCTTTCATCATTTTACCAGAGAGTCCTTTATACTCTACTCCTCAACCTCTGTCTAGCCTAACACCCCTCCTCCTGCTCTATACTTCTCATACATATAAACGCATAGTCCACTCTCAACCTCTGTCTCGCCTAACACCACTCCCCGTATCCCCTACCTCTCATGAATCGCATTCCCTCCTGCCCCTCTCTAGCTGAGTATCACTCCTTGGTTTCCTATCTAACCTAACTTTAACACCTGTCTATCCTAGCATAGGATCTCTCTCCGTTTTCTCATCTCTCCTTATAAACACATACTCAAATTCTCCTAAGCTAATACCTCTCCTCGTTTTCCTATACCTCTCATATAAACCATACCCCACTCCTCAACCTTTGTCTAGCCTAACACCTCTCCTCGTTTTCCTATATATCTCATATAAAGCGCATTCCCCTCCTTTCCCCTGTCTAGCTCTAGCTGTATCTCCTTGGTTTCCTATCTAACCTATATAAACTTACCTCTAACACCTGTCTATCCTAGCATAGGATCTCTCTCCGTTTTCTCATCTCTCCTTATAAACACATACTCAAATTCTCCTAGCCTAATACCTCTCCTCGATTTGCTATACCTCTCATAAAAACCATACTCTACTCCTCAAGCTCTGTCTATCCTAACAACTCTCCGCTATCTCTTCCATATAAACCTACTTCCCTTCTTCAACCCTGTCTAGCCTAGTATGGGTCGTCGTATTCTCTATCTCTCCCATATAAACCCATTTTCCTCGTTGAACCGCCTCATCTTCCCTCGTTTTCCCTATCCTTTCCCATATATGCCAAAAAAACTGCGCCAGATCTCTTCTATATATCCTACTAGCATGAACGCCCACATGTGCTTAAGGGTTTCAAATCAGGAGACTTCAGGGATAAATTGATCCATACAATTTAATGGCTGAGCTCGTTAAAGCGTGTTATTGCTGATCAACATCGGTAACGAAACGTGGATCGAATCCCCTAATACGTATAGCCTTTTCTATTTTTTGCCTTTTATAGAAAACATCATTCCTTATATAACCTGTCCCAATTAATATAAAATTATATAAATTAATAGAACCTCTTTCTGATGAAGCTCCTACTTGAGAGCGGCAAACTACGTGGTTATTTTATTTTTTGCATAGCGTTGTAGTTTTGCCCGCCGGCATACAAACGCTGCAATACAATTGAAAGTTCATAACTGAATGCTTTATAAAATATTAATTACAGCTGCTGCAAACAAAACAGGGAATACACCTACCTCAGCTGTCAATCATTCCTCCCGAAATTAATAAAATTTTACTTTAAAAACTCACATTCAAAGTCACGTCTGTATAAATCTCGAAGATCATTACCGTGTTAAATAATTTACTTTGTTCATGCACTGTTTAATGTTTACATTAACTTACAGTGAATGTAAGGAAGCATTATATCTTCTTTTTTCTATCTTCTAATGTTTACTCACAAATGAAAGAGAAGAGTAAACAAACTAATGACATCTTCTGTGAAATGCTGTGCGTACCGATGGTAATGATTGTGAACATCCACTCCAAATACAATGAACTTTTAATTTTGACTAGATATTCTACAAATGATGATTAGTGAAACTGGATATCGGTGTTTTGAAGTCTTATGTGGTTCTTAAAATAAAAATAAAATATCCGATACAGTTCTAAAAGAAGTTCACAGTTTTAATGTTTAGTACGTTAATATTATCTTATAATTTATTTCAAGAGGCAAATATTAAAACTAAATATTAAATATTTTAACATTTTATATAGAACTGAATGGTAATGCAGAAATTTTAAAACATATTTTGGTCGAAATTTACAAGAGGAGATAGATTTTGAAGCAGCGTATATCTTTAACAAAGCGTTAATAACTCAGAAAATATTCATTCCAGCAAAATGAAACCTTAATAGCTTTATTAGTATGCCATGGAAAAATTGTGTACCAAAAATAAACATTCTAACTCAAATGGTATAGAAAATAGAAATTTCACCCGCTTCTCCCCTTAATGCTATCGAAAGAGAAACAATACTTTCCTGTTATACTTAAAATAAGTAAGATTACAGTAGAGGGCTAGTAGTTTATGGTAAGCGATTGTCAGCTTGGAGCTGTAATTTTTACCGTGGCACATTTACACTACTGTAAATGTGAAAGCAGGGATTACTCTTTTCAGAAAGGTCTACATCACAAATGTGTTTTGCTTTCTGAAATGAAATTGTTTAGAACATTAACTAAGCTATGGCTCGACTACTGTGCTGGAAATGTAATTGTGAATGTAAACAGAAGTCCACCTGCAGAGCGTTTGTTTGTCGACAATGCTTGGAACAGTGATGCGATTATACACCAAACAGCGAAACAAATAAAATCCATCCAGAGCAAAGCATGTGCGGACAAAATGAACGCAAACTTCAAAAGTTACGCTTGTCGCCTGTTAAGGTCAAGCTTTACATACAACAGAACAAGCTCTGTGGAGCGTTTACCTTAGTTGCAAACATAAGGGAAAACAATTAGGAACAAGCGATCGAAGATTGTTGGGGTCACGAAATAACGAACTTATTTGGTCTCGGGATCGATCATTTAAACATAATTATGTGGCCATAAACTGAACAAAGGCTTGTGTTATATAAGTTCTGTTGATTTCAGTAGTATTTACTGTTATTATTTAAAACGTGTTTTAAAAATAGGTAATATTGGTTTTAATACCTATTTTGTAAAAAGCATATGTAAACTATTTGCGAAATATGTTAAAATTTCACCATTTTGTAAGCGTATTAAACTAAGGAGAATAACACTCTCCTTTTCGAGAAAGAATGTTAATTTTTCTGAAAAATATTGATCGAGAACCATGCCTAACCGATAACAAAAAGCACAAGTTTCACCAGCGGATTTGCTTTAATTTGACCTTGGTTACTGTGCAGTAAATCTCTACATCAGGTTATAAGATTAAAAACAATATTTTTTCTTGTAATGTTTGATTTTGGATACCTAAATACTATCAAAGCGTGTAATCTGCTAATACCTACAGTTTAAATATTGGGGGTGTGTTTACATTTCCTCTTAAGAATGTTAAACAGAATGTTTTATTACTTACCGAAATGCTTTTAATGTGACAAGAAGTCAAAACACTATTATAAGCATAGTATTCTAAGTTTTGTTGCTTGCTAAAATTCGATAGCATGAATAATGAATACAAATCGAGAAATTTTCCCCTATTATTAAATAAATTTTGTGCACATAAGCCAGTTAGATACAAAATTTTGGAAATGTTACTGTTTTAGGTGTATACACTACTATAGAGCACCTATTAACGTCTGTCTGTCCTTCCGCCCATACCCATAAAACAACTCGCCAACCGTAGGGCGTTGAGTTTGAAGAAAGCTTGTTGACACATTTCAAACTTGCTTGAGAATGGTACAAAATTAAAGGTAGTGTAGATGAACAACCTCCTACAATTTTTCACATTTTAAGCGAACTACTGCATGTAGGGAGTTGAAAGATTAAACTTAAGACTTTAAACAAAATTTATCCACATATTCCAAATTTGGTTGAAATCAGTACAAAATTAAGGGTAAATAAAATAAAGGGCATTTGAATCTAGGTTGCATATTTCCGAACCGAGGTAAAGTATATACATAAGTGAGTGCAAACCGGCGGGAGGAAATAAGTGCGCTGTTTTCTTTAAATTTTATTCAGTTGTGATTAGAAGTGAAATACAACCATAACGGAATCCGGTATTTGCCAAAATTCTGTTAATGCTATTTCAAACGGTTGCCGTGTGGTGTAATTGTTTGTACTGCCGCTATTTACGCGAGAGGCCGCGGTTAAATTCCACACTGGTTATTAAAATTTTATTTTATCATATTAAGCTTCAATTGGTTTAAGTGTATCGCTAATTGTCTGCAACTCGACTGAAGGTCATAACGACGTGCTTTATTTTAAATTTATTTGATGAATTGAGACTTTTTCACACAAATGAGGACCCTCGACATGCGTCCGAAAATGCGCCCCTAACACATCTTCAAACGTAACACTATACAGAAGCTACTATTAAAGGTAAATAAGGTATTTAGGTATCTCATAGATTTACAGGGCATCCTATCATACAACGTAAGGGTAAAACCTCACTCATGTCTAAGGCACGCAAAAGTCGCAGTGCACATTGATGTATGTCATGAAACGACATACATTATATTATTTGGATGACGAGAGAACAAACGAAGGTGTTAAATAAAGTGCTAAAATGTTAACCAAATTTCTATTTAAAAACAATAGAAATTTGACAGTAAGTTATATAGGAGGTCTGCTATAAAAGTACAGCATTTTTAGGATTGTTTCTTAAGATGTACACTAAATATCAGAAAGCCAGATGCAAAATATTGCGAATGTGCCTGGAAAGAAATGCTATGTACATATTTACAACCTTGTTTTTAGTTACCACAGATAACAGTATAGTTCCATTCTATTACAGGCATCGGACAGATTATAGTTTGCATACTTCGAAGTATAATCCAGGAAGTAACGTGCGTTTGACTTTAATGTATTCCGAAAAAACATCTTATTAAAAGGAACCTGTCACTAAGCTAAAGCTTACTCTATTTCTTCATATAATCACCTCTGTTATTTAAGCATTTGTCACATGTATTCCACGAGCTTTAGAATTCCCGTGTTGTAACAGGCTGCCGCCAGGCAATTAACCCAAGATCTTTGGACATAACTTCACCAAGCCAAGAACGAGACATGTTTGGGTAAGAGATCTGTAACTCATCTAGGGTTACACACTGTCTTGCACGATTTTAGTTCACTTAATTCTTCAAATCATCTGTGATGAGTGATGGACTTCCGGGTCGAGTTTCGTCATCCATATTTTTTCGTCCACTGTAGAGCATTTCACACCACTTTCTCACATTTCTTTCGTTCATTACGATAGTTGACGGTAAACTTCTGCAGGTTTCAACTTCCGAGCATTCAAAAATCCAATACTTCTTACCTCATAGGGCGAGACTTTGCAACACATAGTTTACTTTGAACAATCACAGAAGGCACAATAACGATTTATTTCGACTGGCACTCATACAGCACTGAGAAAAATATCGAAGAAACCACAAGCACAACAGCGATCTGCGGAAAGGGAATGCGCAAATGGTTGTTACTTCCTGGATTACCGTATTAAACCTTTGACATGCATAATTTGTATTTAAAACCCAGAAAAAGATTTTATTACAGATTTTAATGCGCCACATGGCATGTTCGAGACTCAGAGAGAGAGAGAGAGAGAGAGAGAGAGAGAGAGAATGAGAGTGAAAGGGAGACGGAATGAGAGAGAGCATGAGAGATATGGAAAGATATGGCGAGGGAAAGAGAGGAATGGAGGGACAGTGTAAGAGCGGGTGAGGTTGAAGAACTGCTCATTTAACGGTTTAGCTGGTTGTTATATAAATATTTTCAATTTAAGTAAGTGTTAAAAGTTTGGATTACCGCAAAATTACGACATTGGGTTCTTTGTAGCACTTAGTGTGGAAGTGTGGCCATTTTTATATTAGTAGTGCATATTCCTTGTTGTTTGAGGGTTGTGGTGTACTGGAATGGGTTAGGTAATTTTTCTGAAGCCTACAAGGACCTTGGATTGATTAGGTGGTGGCTGAAACTTTTTCGGGACCTTTAGGGCACACATTGGTCTGTGATGTGTCCAATCTCTAAAATATGGCACCAGATACTTCATCTCTGGGGAAAGAGAAGAGCTAGACTTGCCTCTGTGGTCTCATTTTCTACTGGATCTGGTAATGCTGGGACGTCTTGCATCTACCCTTTCAGTACCTTGTTTGGAACACAAGATACAATAGAGTGCCTCATATTAATTATTATAATTGTGCAGAAATTTGTGTTTTGAATGATTCTGAAATGCGTTATTAGCATCTCCAAAATTTTAGAAGATATTCTAAAAGATTTGTAAACGCTTAGAAGCCTGAAACATGCTTCTCGATGCATTTGTTTCGGTTTCATTCCCTCTCCTCTATCTCATTTCCGAGGTCCCAGGTTCAAACCCGGCGGAGGGCGATGACTTTTTTTCGGGCGTGAAAATCTTTAGTATGGCTTCCTTCGGAAGGGAAGCAAAGCCGGTGGTCCCGTGTCGTAGATTTACGGGACTTAAAAGAACCTCAAGTCTGATAAAGGGATCTCTGAGCAAATTATCGGTCTTTCACGCCCAGTGTAGAATGCGACGCTAAGGACCACAACAGTTAAAGAGCATTCATAAATAAACCTCAATTCAATTCAATTCTCTCTCATTCTCTTTTAGTATATATAAGTTATCTTATCATTTTATATGAAGTCAATAAACAGACAATTTTGGACGTATGCACAGTCTCTGTATTACACTTCTTGTGCACTTGCGAAAGAATTGTAGTATTAAATCCCGAGGCAGTATTTTTATTGCTTAACTGATGTCAGTCTAATTATACAGTATAAAAATAATAGCCCACCTATAAACAATCTGTGTATATTATAGCCATTGTATTATGTTTATTTTATTATATATATATATATATATATATATATATATATATATATATATTACAAAATGGCACCTGAATATTTCTTAGTTTAATAATGTAGGAGCTGTGATGATAAAAGCAAGCTGCTTTTCGTAGCAAATAGAGTCACAAAGTGGAAGCCGAAGGTTGCTAACAATAAGGTAACCTTGAAACAACAACAACTTAGAAATTTAAAAAAGGCTACCAACATTCCATGGAACAATACCGATGTAACGTTCAAAACCGTTTGTAAATGGTCACGAAGGTGCAGAAAGCCAATCAAAGCAAAACTAAAGGTGTTCTGTTAGAGTAGGCTTAGCCAACCAGAAACTAGAAAGATAAAAATGTAAAAATTTAAACTGTGGACGCTAAGAGGTAGCGTGCCCAAGCAGTTCAGTTCTGTGGTTGTATCTCAGAGTGTGCAGATGTGAGAATTTAGTGCAGTGCGGATAATAGATAAAATTTTGACCTTTTAAAAATATGTAGTTAGGAATAGTATCTCACATCTCCATATCCAGATACGTCAGTAAATTGTTATTCAACTGCCGTGAAGGAGTAATTAAGAAGTAAAAATTTACAACTATAATTGGTGTAAAGTGTGTAAAATTATTCTGCAACCGTACCACCCCTATTTAGAGGTACTTGCTCTACCACATATCACTGACGCAGCCGAGGCACAAATGAATAAATAAAATAATAAAAAATCATAAGTAATTAAACTTTAAAAGATTTATTACATATAAACTTTATTAACACACGACACCGCCGCAATCCTGATGTAGAAAAGGGTTTGGTCAGCGAGATGACTGCGTCAGTCAAGTTAGGCAAAACTAATAAATAGTAAAAAAGTTAAATAGCACTCACAACGACGCAATATTATCACTACAAAAATATTTTTCTGAAAGTATAAACAAAACAATCTGAATATCAAAGAATCCTTGGTTCTAGTGTGCATTGTGTTCTATAAACAAAAGAGCGAGATGCACCTTGATGTTACTTATTTTACTTAGTGTCCCGATATCCAAATTCTACTGACACGGATAACCGAGCTCTCTAAGGCAAGAACCCGTCAACGGGAGATCTGCGGTACAAAACCAGTTAGGACCGTAATTCCTGACTGAAATTTTCCTGTCTTCATAACTGGAAAATGCCAAGGCGGTACGCTAAACTTAATGCAAAAAGAACGAGTGTTAAACACTATTACACGAATATATATATATATATATATATATATATATATATATATCTATATACAACTTCTAAAGATAGATGTAAAGAGTAGTAATACAGTGGCAGAGGAAAGGAAACACATGGAAAGGACGGAAAAGGGAGAAGGTGAAATTGGAACGAGACTTGATTCCTCACAAAAAAAAAAAACTGGGAAATTATGAACACCGTGCACGCCCCAACATGGTAGCTTACATATACCTGACTTGAAATGTTTGTACACTTCTTACCGTGAGTTGGACAGAAGTAGTTTGTATATAAGAGATCTGGCGCACTTTTTACGTTTATATGGGAAAATATAGGGAAAACGGAGGGAGTATCTAGGTTATGGGAGCGTTCAAGGAGGAAAATGCGTTTATATGGGAGAGATAAGGAAAACGAGGAGAGATCTTAGGTAGAGTAGGGCTAAAGGAGGGGAATGTACTTTATATGAGAGAGGTAAGGAATACGTAGAGAGGTGCCGGACTAGACAGGGGTTGAGGAGTAGAGTGTGCTCCAAATGGAAAAATAGGGAAAACGTGGAGAGATTCTAGGCTAGACAGATGCTGAAGGAGGGGAATACGCTTTGTATTTGAGAGGTAGAAATTACGAAGGGAGGTGCTAGGCTAAACAGGGCTTGATAGGTAGAATATGTGTTTTATATGAGAGATATAGGAAAACAAGGAGAGATGCTGGGCTAGACAGCGTTGAAGGACGGAATATGGATTTATACGTGAGAGTTAGGGAAAACGTAGAAAGATACTAGGCTAGGAGAGAGTTGAAGGAGGGGGAAATGCACTTATATGGGAGAGATACGGAAAACGTTGGTAGGTGTTAGGGAGGCTAGTGTTGATATATCTGTAATGTTCAATCTTCTCTAGGATACCACCATCCAGCATTCAGCAGGCGAGCGGATCCCACGGGGTTGAGTACAGCATAGGTGAGTATGATTTCACAGCTAATTCAGGTAATACAGTAGGTATTTAGGGTAACACAGGCATGAAAATTCCATGGGTTGGGTGTAGTATAGTTTCCTATGATTTCACAGCTAATTAAGGTAATATAGTAGGTATTTAGGCCAATTCAGCTAGTATCGTAGGAGAGCAGATTACATGGTTTGGATGTGTATAGTTCCGTATGATTTCACAGCTATTACAGGTAGTATCGTAGGTGTTTAGGGTAATTCAGATAGTAACACAACTAGACGGGTTCTATTGGCTGTATAGTATAGTTTCGTATTTCACAGCTAGTTCAGGTAATATCGTAAGTATTTAGGGTAATTCAGATAGTATCATAGACAGACAGAGTTCTGGACTTGTGTGCAGCATAAGGTTTTAACCACTGAGACTGCTGGAATTGTAGCACACTCAAATGTAACCAACGATTAAGAGCTTGCTTCAAAGTCATGCAATGTACTACATACTTCTTCCGAGATCCAAGATGGGGCATCAGTTTCTCTGTAGATGATTCCTTGAACTTCATAGACTCGGGCAGGAAAGGCAGATCGTTGTGTAGATTGTGAAGTTCTGCAGCATACTCGATGTCAACTTCTAATATGTATCCATGTGGATCATCTAGATGTAGTGTTTCTAAGTCGATTTCTTCAAGAGAAACCCACTAAAATTCACCATAAAGGAGGGTGTGGCACATTGCCCAACCATATTGGTTATTTGCATCCTCATAGGTGATAAATTAGATTGGTCTGGATGGATCACACTTATCCATGTAGATGTTGTTTGCTTCGGCATACGGTGGGAAGCTTGGCATAAACCTCCTCTTATACCGGATTCTGTCATGAGTAGTTGATCATAATCCTGTAGCAATTTAAGCTGAATTCCCGTATACAGCAACATGGCGTCCCACGTAAGTTCTGGAGACGTGGAATAATGAGCGAGAAGAATTTGTGTGTTTTGAGAGTTTGATCCCTAAATCTCTCAAAGACATCAGCTAGAAGAAGAACATCTGAGGTTAAGTAGAGGTCGCTGTACTCGCCCAGGTTTCTAACATTAAACAGCTCCCATACATTTATAGCATGATTGTAGTCAGCATCAGTAGTTTCTTCTTCATTTAACCTATTGTAGAAGGAGGCCTTAAGAGGCGGTCAGATTTCGTTCAAAACATCCCACGACGTGACGTAATCATAGGGAAATTCTTCCTTACGGGTCATCAACTTCAACTTGTCTTCTCCGAAGTGCTTTAGTATTTCAGGACATGACGTTAGAGTTTTCACCATCTTATCCAAGCTTGTACTGAGGAACCGAAAGCTATCCACAAACCAAAGCTTTATATCTCCTATATACTTGGAGAATAATATAGAGCTTTCTTCACAGCTAGGAATTACTTCCACCCGCTCACTTGTACATCCCAACTCCTTAAAAGTGAAATACGAGTCATACCCACTGAGATTATGCATGAAGATGGGAATATATTTAGGTGTTTTGCGGGCTGAATTACATTCATTGTGTAGACTTCTACGATATTCACCACTGATATGATCATGATCGTGTACTTTCTAGTTAATGTTTTTCCACACAAGGAGTATACTGTAGAGGAGCCAAAATCCTGCTGCTGTTGATCTGTAAGTTTCACAGGCATATTAGATTTGTATATACACTGGGGGACAAAACTTTTATCGTGGTGCCTTGAATTTTCCACCTGATTCTGGGTATTTTGATGCTGCTGATTCCGAAAATGTCTTCCGTTTCATTCTAGCAGCTCTAGTTTATGAGTTACTGATGATATCTTTATAAATTGCTCTTTTGACTACTTTGTTTTGCAGCACCATTTGTAAATTGATTATATTATTTGCATTACACTAATTTATTGTATCCAAGGCCTATTCATGTTGTTTGCAGATGTACTTTAGCTATTCTGACATTTATGTCTCCTTTTTATAGATACTGACATGGCTTAATAGGCACTGATATGGCTTCATCACGAAGAAAATGTGTGAATAATCCTGATGTGTTTTGTTTCATCTGTGGGGAATACACATTCATCCAGCAAAGAACAACCATAACCGATTTTGTAAAAAGAGCTCATTTTGCCTATTTCAAAGTAAAACTTGGAGACCAAGATAAGGCTTCGACACCTCATATCCTATATAAAACATGCACAGCACATCTGCGACAGTGGAAAAATGGGAAGTGGAAGTGCTTGAATTTTGGGGAACCAATGATATTGCGAGAACAATAAACCACAGTAGCGATTGTTACTTTTGTTCAATAAATGTAAAGGGCATCAATATAAAAAACCGGAGTACGTGGGAATATCGCGATCTACGCTCTGCAAGACGTCCCGTTCCACATTCAGAGGAGACACCTGCTCCAATATTTATCAGTCTTCCAGAGTCATCAGAAGAAGTGGCTGAATCAACTGAAAGCTATGCTGAGCAAAATAACAAGGATTTCGCAGGACCTTCATCAGTTGTATCTGGTTTTAATCAAGCAGAATTGAATGACCTCCTTAGGGATCTTAGTCTTCCAAATAAGTCGTCAGAATTGTTAGCTTCTAGGCTGGCAAAGAAACAATGTTTGTTACCGGGAACCAAAGTGACAGTCTATCGCAAAAGAGAGCAAGATTTCCTGCCGTTCTTAACAACAGAAAACTAATTTGATTTTTTTGCATCAATGTTGAAGGACTGTTAATGAAACTGGGTATAAAAATACACATCAAAAGAGTGGCGGTTATTTATTTATAGCTCCAAACGCAGCTTGAAATATGTTCTTTTGCATAATGGAAACAAATACAGGTCAATACTAATTGGTCACTCAATTACTATGAATGAAAATCAAGCTACAATAGCTACAGTCCTAGAGAAGATCTCATACCATGATCACCAATGGGTTATGTGTGTCGACATAAATATGATGAATTTTCTTCTAGGACAACAAGGTGGGTACACCAAATACCCATGCTTTATATGCCTATGGAACTCTGGAGCTAAAGATCAACATTGGGTGACAAGACAGTGGCCTCTTAGAGAAAGCATGATCGTTGGAGAAAAAAACATAATCACAGAACCTTTGGTTGACAGAAAAAAATCATATTGCCACCACTGCATATCAAACTTGGGTTAATGAAGCAGTTCATCAAGGCGTTGAATAGAGATGAAGCATGTTTTGGTTATGTATGTACAAAATTTCCTGCATTGAGTATGGAGAAAATAAAAGCAGGTATATTTTATGGGTCACAAATCCGACAACTCATAAATGATGAGAAATTTCAAGAGTCATTGAACGATACTGAGGCAGCTACGTGGTCGTCGTCGGCAGCTACGTGGTAGTAAAGAATTACCTTGGAACTATAAGTCTCTTAACTATAAAGAACTGGTTAAGAATATGTTCACTGCTTTTTGTGCACTTGGTTGTAACATGAGCATCAAATTACACTACCTGCAGTCATTTGGACCGATTTCCAGACAAGGAAGCGAGGAACAGGGTGAGCGTTTTCACCAAGAAATAAGTATAATGGAGGAACGGCATCGTGGATGCTGGGATATACATATGATGGCGGACTACTGTTGGAGCATCCAGCGCGAATGTCCAATATCATTGCATCGGAGGAAATCACATAAACGAGGATTCAGCGACCTGATGAAAGAAAATCAATGAACCAAATGCGACTAGTGTATAAATAAATTATGGTAGTTGGTAGAAAGTTACTTCATGAAAAAATGTGCTTGATCCATCCAAATGTATTCTGTATTTAATTGTGTGCAAGTAATATTGTTGTATATGCGGAACAGTAAGGTTAAATTGGTGCATAATTTGAATAAGTTGTATCTCAAAAACTAGAGCATTTTTGGAACCAGTGACACAAATATAGTCAGAAATAGGTCAGAATTGTAAGGCACCAAAATCACTGTTCCCCAGTGTTAACAATCTTCTTTGCAAGGGATGACAGGTATACCATAAACTTCTGGGCAGTATCGACACCGCGATATACATAGGGATGCTTAGGAAGACCAGTTTTAAGATGTTCAATAGATTGAGTGGGTTTCACGTAAACACAGAAACTCAATAGGTACATGCTGCTGATAAGGGGTTGTATATGAAGTTTCAGGATTGGGGATGCACGCATGAAATGGAGTGAGGATGCTTTCAAAGTCTGCGTAGATGATGTAAGGTAGTTTCAACATCCCTCCAAAAATTTTAAATTGTACAACTGATTTCTCGTTGGTAGACATAACTACCGTTGCAGCACCATGTTGATTACAGATTGCTGCATGTTCTTGTAGCTTTTCCAGTCCATTTCGTCCATATCGATTATCAAAATGTGTAAAACAGCGCTTACACGTATAAACACGTGCCTTGCATTTAGTATTCTGACGTTGAATAAGTTTTCAAAATTCTTTATATATATATATATATATATATATATATATATATATACATAGTGATGTTTTCCACTACTGTCACTCAATAGTAGAAGGTCACGGTGTTCAGGTAATTCAGACTCAGCAACCTTTATTGGATACACATCATGCTTCTCATCCAGTCCGAAAACGTTGATAGACATCCTGTTAAGCTTCTCAAACTTAGATATTTGAGAAAGTGGAGTAGGGTAACTGCCTGTGTTACTAGCTAAATTACCCTAAATAACTACTGTATTACCTGAATTAACTGTGAAATCATACACACCTATGCTGTACTCAACCCCGTAGGATCTGCTCGCCTGCTGAATGCTGGATGGTGCTATCCTAGAGAAGACTGGACATTACACATACATCAACACTAGCCTCCTTGACACCTATCAACGTTTTCCGGTATCTCTCCCATATAAGTGGATTTACCCCTCCTTCAACTCTCTCCTAGCATAGGATCTCTCTCCGTTTTCCCCGTCTCTCCGATATAAACGTATACTCTACCATTCAAGCCCTCCTAGCCTAACGCATCTCCTCGGTTTGCTATCTCTCACATATAAAGCACATATTCCACCCTTTAACCCCGTCTAGCCTAGTATCTTTCTACATTTTCCCTATCTCTCACGTGTAAATCCATATTCCGTCCTTCAACGCTGTCTAGCCTGGCATTTCTCTTCGTATTCCCTATCTCTCCCATCTAAAAGCCCTATTCCACCCGTAAAGCCCTATCTAGCCTAGCATCTCTCCTTGCTTTCCTATATCTCTCATATAAAACCGATATTTTACCTTTCAAACCCTGTTTAGCCTAGCAGCTCCCTTCGTAATTCCTACCTCTCAATTACAAAGTGTATTCCCCTCCTTCAGCATCTGTCTAGCCTAGAATCTCTCCACGTTTTCCCTATTTTTCCATTTGGAGCATAGTCTACTCCTCAACCCGTGTCTAGTATGGCACCTCTCCACGTATTCCTTACCTCTCTCATATAAAGTACATTCCCCTCCTTCAGCCCCTACTCTACCTAAGATCTCTCCTCGTTTTCCCTATCTCTCCCATATAAACGCATTTTCCTCCTTGAACGCTCGCATAACCCAGCTACTCCCACCGTTTTCCCTATCTTTTCCCATATAAACGTAAAAAGTGCGCCAGATCTCTTATATATAAACTACTGCCAGATTCTACAGGGCACTTTTGGTTCTCAGGAGCACAAAAGGACCGAGAGTTTTAGCTTTCTTTGCAATAACGAAGGCTACATGCACTCGCGTTGAGAAAAATATGTTCGATTTTTCTGTTGCAGTGTAGTAAGTAAAGCTGCGTCTTTTGATACACTTTAAAACATATTATTTGGATAACAAATAAGTTGGTATAGTAGTTATTAGGTCCATATTCATTATGTGACTACCAGACCAGAATTCTTTGGGAAAGCCTTATATTTTGATCTTTTTTTAAACTGTTCCGTGAAAATGTGCTTCTTACACCTTAATCGTCACCTATTTGTTTCATAAGTCAAAATTTCGGCAACACTCTGCTTTACCTACCGCCATCTATAGTATCTAGGCTAATGCCAAAAAATTAATGTTAAAACGTTGCTTTGCATCAGTTATTCAGCTTATAATTTGATCTGGTGGCATTAATGTCGGCTGTAGCGAATTGTGATTTTATAAAAATGGGCTTAGAAAGTTATTGTAATGGCTGCAGTTACAGCTTCAAAACCACTGGTAAGAAGAAAACTAAATGGGGAAATACTTGGCATGCACAAGTTTCGTTATCGATGCTGACTGTATAAGCAAAAATCGCCGATTGTTAAGGTGAAGGGTTACTAGGAATTCAGTTACTAAATATTGGATTCACTCCCTAAATACCTGAAAGGAGTATTAAACAGAATATGGCCTGGACTAACCTGGACTGAAGCAGTTGCATTCAAAATGTATTAATTTCCCATAATTACGAAAATATTGTATATTCTTACATTAAATAGTGTTACATGTAGGGCCCGGAATTTTATGTTTTAACCTATATTTTTCCTCACTGTTTAATTAACACATTTTAAGTTATATATTCGTTTCACACTTCCTGGAGCAGAATATGTGAATTTCATTACAGCTAAAAAAACCTAAATGATGGGTTGACACCTAAAATAACCTAAGTACCTGTTTTCCCTTTTTCGAAATGAAGAATGTTATTTTCAGATTGAAACTCATTGTAAAATTATTTCCACCACTTATAGCCAGTAGATAGTTCAAGTTACTACCGTTAAACGTACCACATGTGACGTGGTGATACCTGGATGCAACTGATAGAAGCTCAGGAGGAGGGTAACCTGCGTAACGCGTCGCCTCCAGTCGTTCACCGAGAGTACAACAGGCAGAAAGTGTGGCGATTGATTGTTGCAATACTTTTCTAATGTAAATTGTTCTATAGTGAAACAATGCCTAAATCACATTTATTAAAAAAGTAGATTGCTGCAGATCCACACTTCACTTTTGTTAATGACAGGCAGTGCTGTCGACATGTTGAAGGCCGTGTGGGGGGTGGCGGGGACTATAGTCTTTCCACCCGACCATGCTACACGTTACATTCTTGGCCCACGGGAGGGAGGGATAAGGTGAGAGGAGACAGAGGGCAGTAGGACCAGGAAGCACGGCATGGCAGAGGGCAGGGTCCCTACCTTTTACAGATTGAAACTCCTCAGATGGAGCTGGTTCAGCCGGCTACCCTCCACCCTGCAGGCTTACACATCCCACTGAGGGGCCCGGGACTCGCAGACCGCCCCCCATTTCGAGGAACGAAGGGTTAAATACAGTAACCTTTTCCTCTTCCATGCAACGCCGAGACTCCTGCCGACACCTGTAACCCTGAAACAGCCAAACAGATGAAAGGTGAAGTGAAATGAGAATGGAGGTGAAATCAGGGACAGGAAATTTGGGAGATGTAATGAACCTTCCCAGCGTTCGCCTAGTGACCCGTGGAAGCCCCGAAAAAACTCATAAGTCACGAAGATCGGCCGCGGGAATCGAACGCACGACCTCCTGAATGCAGCCACAGACGTTACCACCAGAGCCATCTCGCATGTTGCACAAACTCATAACGGTTTCTTTTTATTTGCATTTGAAATGGGTATCTCTGTAAAAACTGTTTTCCGTGCGCAATTAATAGGTCTTCCAGTAACTTGTACCACTCATCTATCAAATCTTGGCCTTCGTATGTATAGGAATACTGCTTGTTAAAGGATATTCTCGATCGATTCTTACCTTTCTACTTTTTCTATGTCTTACCTATGGTAAGAGGAGAAAGTATTGTATTCCACCTAAAAAGTCCGTAAGGATTTCACCGTAAATACACGTTTTTAGACTATCTGAATCCAAAAGAAAGAAAGAAAGAAAGAAAGAAAGCGCTTTTTCCGCTCACGCACGTGTATCTATTTGTCTGTCTGTCTCTCTGTTTGTGAAAAGCATAACCGAAAAAAAGAAGAATTGTTTAAATGCCAAACTGGTATTTAAGTTCAGACTCTTACAAGGATGCGACAAGAAAATTTTTAAAGAAAATCCCCCAATCCAAACTACTTTTAACAGTTTATGTCAAATGAAAGGCCTTTTAGCGTTAAACATTTCCTTGATATTCTTTATTATTAGTTTGAATTTTCAAATGCTTACACTTTTTTCAAGCGGTACGTCGCAATTCGTTTTCTCTCGTAGTCATGTAACGAGCATAAAATTTCAAAGTCATCGCATAGCAACCCGTTTTTTAAAAATCTGACTATCAATACAGCCTACTGTTTTCTTCATATACCTACAACGAAATGTGTAAACGTGTAATGAAGGTTTATCTCGATAACCAAGAAGTAGATAGAAGAATAAGCTTTTTTTGGAAGTTTGTAGAACAGTGAGAAGAGAAAGTCATGTGAATGCATCCCATCAGTTGTTTTATTTTCCTCCACTGAACCTTTCCCACATCTGTATTGTGAAGTTTCATTTGTGCTTTTATATCCAGTATTTTACTGTAATCTTTAACATGTTACTTTGGCGTCAAGAATTAATTTGCGCCAAGCGGATGGAACATAAATCGGCCCTTTCTTCAGCTTCCTTGTTTCTCTTTCGATGCAAGCGTGGGTACTGTCATCTTCATTTTGAGTGCGCCCTACTGTCTGGTATTTGTGTGATATAGAATTTATAAGATGGGCAACATGTATGCAGTGCAGACAGAAACACATCATTAAATACTTACTTTTATTTTGTGATGTACAACTATTAGTGTAAAATAATATATCTTTATCTTTTCCAAACTGTTTTAAAAAATCATAAACACAAGTTCTTACTTAATTAGGTCATTTCTCACTTTAGTTTTCATTCCACAGGTAATAATTTCCGTTTTTTTTTCCTCACTATACCTATTGTAGAAAGAACAGTAACTGTCCTCAACTGTTGTGAACATTGTCTTCTTTTTTAATAAAACAAAGCATCATTCCCGCAAGGGGTTTGCAGAATAGCTTGCATACTATCAGTTATCATTGTCATTTTTGCTAACGCTATAGCTTTATCTTTTTCTCGACGACTGAATTCCTTTTCTCGGACGTAGGATCTGTACTCTTCAATCTTTTGTTTCTCAACGTTACTGCAACGTTACTGTAAGAGGCACATAGTCCACTAGTCTTTCTTTGGACTGTGAAATGCCAAATTAAATTCTGCGAAATATGTCTTCGTTCAAACTGTTTTGCAGGTGATAGTCCTTCACAGCTGCACTGTTGTTGATATTGCCTGTAGAGCTTGCATAGATTCAAGTTGCCACCCAAATACTTCGAGGATTTGGTCCTACAGCAGTGGAATTATTTCAAAGGATATGATTTAATGTACACGCGAACAGATTTTTTTTGCATCTTCGCTAACAACTCTGCCACTATTTGCTTGATTACCTCTTTCCTCTTCGTCTACTATTCCATTTTCGCTCACCTTCTTCTATGTGGTGGAAAGAATGTCGTGCTTATGTTCTCCAGTGTCACCGCGAAGAACCGTTCACGAACTCTTCTCTGCATCCATATAGAAGTGATATGTATAATTCAGGAATCTCTTGCACTCTTCTTTATGCATTGAATACCTAGGCTTTATTGTAGGCGATGTTCTTGTGGATGTAACCTCTTTTAACTTATCAGATTTACAATGGCCCAGAGAATTTTAAACATAAGTCTCTTTGTTTTTCGTTCACTCTTTTCTATATACTTTAATCTGCACTACTTGTCAGAAGGAGATTCAACGTTTTTAGTTCCAACAATTTTGCTACTGCCATTTCTATACTTCTGCCCATATGTTTTTGCTTACATTGTTTTACTTTCTGCCACGTCTGAGGGTTTCTAAATCTCATTTTGAGCGGGTTTTCTTGCGTTTCTTCCGTTATATTGAAACTTTCTGTATTTATGTTAAGTTCAAATTCGCTATTGTTACAAAAACATTTTTATTCTGTATAGGTACATTAGTGTTACTCAAAGTCATTTGATTAGAATAGCTGCTTGATACATTTTCTTTGGAGATGTAATCTTCATTTCCCATACACTCTTTAGATTCAAAGCAAATATCACCAAAATATTGAAGCACTTTCTAACACCTCTTCACTACTAATCATGTTCTTAATTTATTCGTCAAAATGTTAAATTCATTATGACACTATCATTTACCTGATCTGGCTCGACAGCGTCTGAATTTGCAGAGTACTGTGAGTGCGCTCAGGAGTGAGTAAATTATAAAATTATATTCATTAAAATTACATCATTGTATTACTGATGAGAAATTCTTTTCTCCAGTTAGGCCCTGGCCTCTTGGACTCTCATCCTAACTTAGTGAAAATATAGGACTTGTAATAATGTTAGTATATGATTATGGTTATCAGGAATTGGGGTAAAATTTCGACACTTGAGCGCACATGAAGACCTGCTGAGCTTCTGGGAACATCCAGAAGTGGGCGACCAGACCCGGGCCGCAGGTTAGGACGCAAGCGGGGTCCCTAACTTCTCCAGATATTACATTCTGACGCCGGCGGAACCTCCCACATAGGTATAATCTCTCCCTATGGAAAGGTCTCTCTCGGAGCCCTTCATACATCGGACTCCAGGATATACAGTCCCTCAAAGCAAACGCCATCGCCACACGCCTCGGCCACTTTTCGTTCACTCGACTGATCCTTCTAGTCTGAAACATGATAAGGAAATGAAATACCAGGAAATGGACGACAATGCATTCGCGAAATTATACAAATCACGTCAGCACTTGTCTACAAAGCAGGGAAAACCGCGAAAAATCCAAGGCCAGAGTGGCCGGCTCGGAATTGAACACGGAACCTCCCGAATGTGAGCCTCACATGTTACTGCGGAGCCATCTTGCTCAGTAATTATAATGCATTCCTTTAAAACACTAATCAATAGTAATCAAACCACGAATTCAGAGGTTCATCCAACTCACTCTGTGTTGTATATTTTATTGCCGTAATGTATGTCTTATCTTACTTTTAAAAATAATCTTTACCCTGAAAGAATGGAGTGCATAAAATATTCGGACTATTAATGATGGGCCTTGATGTAAACTTTAGTCACTTAATTATTTTATTGCTTATTATTACCATATTATACGAGTATTATAAAGTAACGTACAATATCCATGAACATCAAGAACATAACTATTTCGTAAACATGCTCATATCACTATCAATACAACCTTATATAATTATACTGTTTTACCTTATATAATTGTACTGTTTTTTCTATGTTTAATTTCTTTTAATCTTGCTGAAATATTTAATCGATTTTATTGTATTATTAGCGTTAATCGTAATACTTTGAGATATTCATGAAGCCCCTTATTTTGGATCAACAAATGGCAAAATAGCTTATACCTCCTAAGGATAATGGATATTATATTATCAATAACAGTAGCCAAGGAAAACACAAGTCTTGTAGATTTCACATTAAATTAAAAACACAAAGAAAAACGGCGATTGAAACATTTCACGTAAAAGAATGTATCTCCAAAAATATTAACAATAAGGTAAAGAAGATGTGAATGTAAATGTGAAGAATGTTCGGTAAGTTTGTAGAGAATAGTTAAATGTTTAATTTACTGTATGAGGAATATCAAACGAAGTTTTGGTAAGAAAGTGCTTCCTATATATTTTACAAAGATCATTATAATAATGAAGCAAAGCATTATTGCCCTTATTCATTGCATTAAATAAATCTAAAGAGGTTTGTAGCAATGAAACCCAGTTGCTTAATCCTGTTTAGAGAATTAGAAGGTCTAAAACACTTACAAACACAACTCTTGCTCGCTGAGCTCTAGGATCCCCTAACGTTGTTTAAACAGATTTTGACTCTTAATCACATATCACTCCCACATTCATACCTCTATACTCTGTATATGTTGCCATGTTTAATACTGCTATATTTCGAAATTATTTGATCTTGAAACCAAGACTTTCGATATTTAAGTGATTTCAAGAGTAATTTTTTTGTTTTGTTTTTTGCCCTTAATGCCCTTTGTTCCGCGTTTAACTTATAGTTATATTCATCCATATAATGCTCTAAAAAGGAACAATGTGGACCATAAAACTAAAACACTCTAAATTTTAGTTGTCCCACTTTTGAATTGGACCACTACGTTGTTTTAAACAAAACGCGCGAAATGGTGCCTTTAATGATAAACTCGCTTCCAAAACCTACAATTGGAAACGACCTGTCCACCACTGCGATTGAAGCATCAAAGTAAGGTCCTCAGCTCACGTGTTTATTCTTCGAACCTGGGCATTGAGAAAGATAAACCGACTCATGTTGTGATTACGTTGAGCACCATCGCTGATGACTGTACTCTCTTAGACAAACAGTATGAACCGACACTTTAAGTGTAAATTTGCTCAATTAGCGCTCAGCTTCTCGGTTGAATCACACAGGTATCTCTATACGCGAGACTTCAACTTCATTCTGTGATCATCAGCCTGGGCTTCATGTGTCAAACATGCGCTTATAGTCAAACAGCTAGAAGTGGGTATATAGCAGTCAGAGATACGAAGGTTTGAGTCTCATACACGAAAGTGTGTTTTTGTACCAGAAAAAGTGCACTGTTTATTACAGGCATATTAATATAATTTTCAATTGTAAAAACCTAAATGGTTTTAAGACATTTATGCTAACACATAAAAATTACAGTACTAACCCTATGAAACTAATGATAATTCTTAAATGAAAAACCAAATCAACAATATAAATGAAGTTAATTTCGAGTATGTAAACCCTCCGCTACAATTACTGCCTTTATTCATCGGGAGATTTATTTTGAAACTAAAAACTTTATAACTCAAATGCGCATAACCTCATTAAAAGTAAATAGTGTTTTGCTGTGCATTAAACATTAATTTTAATTGAAACATAAACAGGTTTAAAATGATTCCACCATCGTTTCGAACGAGAGTGGCTCTAACTACCAGCCTCGTGCATTTGACCGACTCAGATCCCCGGTATGATAGGCATTTTACTGTTTATAGCAAATCTTGAAAATGAAGTAGGAGAATGTTAACTCAGCAATGTCAAAGGAAAGGGTATTTATTTAACCATGGAATGTTGTGGGCTGTCAGCGCTCGGGTAGGGCACATTAGAAATAAAGAATCAAACCGCGAGTTTTGAATGGCCAGCGACGTAATCATGTACACACTATTAAACAGCACTGGGTTAATATATTCAATTTGTCCTATCTGTCATTTCCAGGCAGAGGGATTTTAGTAAGTAAACCATCAAGTCAGCAATACACCGATGGTTGGAGAGGGAAGGGAAGCCACAGCGACCTTGCATTGTTCTCTATAAGCAAATATGATGAAGAGTTGAAGGCATTACGCCCTGCTTCAAAAGTAAATAAAATAGGATTATTAGAAGAAAGAAAGCTTAGCTATTGCTGATGTGCAATTAGTTTATGAAATCTACAAAACAAGCATTTTAAAAACTGTACATTTTTTAAAGCAATGACCGCTCTTACTAGTGTACAGATACTCGACAAATTATGATCTGTAGTTTAGGGCTGAGGATCTTAGTGGTCCATTTTACTCATTGCTCCTTTCTAATAATGTCATAGTTCTTTGTGTTTTATTGAATTACAGTGTTATTTAATGTGATGTTTTAAACGTATTTTGAGCTCATGTTACATCTGATAGTTTCGCCATATGTGCTGAAGTGTTCACTGCCACATTCTGGCACAAATTATACTAATTTTGATGTAGAAACTCTGCTTTGCTTTAGGCATATTGCCACAGTTCTCCATTGGCGCATATTATGCAGCGAACAAATGGAACAGTCTCAAAGAAACCGCCTTTTGGGGTGGGAAGGAGTATGTGCGGTCACAGTACCTGTCATCTATACCGTCATCTATACTCTGTGCGGTAACAGGGTTGCTCTGTTTACTTACTAAAACCTCTCTGCCTGGTCACTACTTACATATTGGCAGTAACAGTAGTTATTACTGAGCGAGTTAACTCCACGACAACGTGTGAGGCTATCATTCTGGAGGTCCCGGGTTCCATTCCCGTTTACCGCTTACTCTGACCTTGGGTTTTTCGAGAATTTCCCTTGTCAGTAGGCGAATGGTTTCTCATCTACCACGATTTCTTTTCCCTAATTTCCCATTCATTCCGTTTCCTTCCCATGTTTCAGGTGTAAAGCCAAAGGTACATACTACGGAGGAGTCCCCGCAACCGGGAGAGAGCACCGCATGTAGGCTATATGGCCCTTTGTGTTTCTACCGTGACCCCTTAAGAGGGAGGGATAAGGGGAAAGACCCGAAGGGCGCCCAGATCCAGGAGACGACGTGCGCAAGCATGGACAGGGTCCCTAACGTTTCCAGTTCGAATGCATCCGGCTACGCTTAAACCCACCCACAAGCCTCTGAACACCGGCGATCCCCTGAAGAGTCGCCCGCTCAAGTGCATCTGGAGGTGGAACCTACAGCAGTCCGACCGACGCTAGGAAGAAGCCTCTACAAAGCGCACCTCCACCGCCCAGTCAGAACACGTCGAACACCATCGCCTGGTTCTGCAACACTGATGAACGAAATGATGGGTACAGGAAATGAGGGACAGGAAAGTCGTGGTATAAAAGGAACCGTCCCAGTATTCGCCTAGCTAGCCGGGGAAGCCACGAAAAATCCATAGGTGGAATGGGCGGCAGAAATCGAACTCGGGACCTTCTGAATGCGAGCTTTAGACGTCACGGCGGAGCTATTTCGTTCGGTATGTTTCAGGCAGGCTTCTAGGTTTCGTGGCGTGAGGCGGAGCCGGAAGATGGCGCGGATGCTTGCTTCCAGGAAAGAGTATTCGCCGTGGACACTGGAGAGCAGCCTGGTTACACGAGTCGTTCATAGCCTGTTTGAAAAGCTCCAGTAGTGGACTGGATCTTTGAGCCAGGAAATTTTACGGAGTTCGGCGCGTCTCTGCAGCCTGTCTGCGGCCTGTAGCCTGCTGTGTTTCCATTACTTTCTTCCTTCCTCCTGGGAGATGGTAGCCGCAATAGATCTCGGTAAGTCACAATACGTGAGGTGTCCCCTCTCCGTTGTTTACCCTATACACTAACAGTAGTTAATAAGCATTGTTGTAGTACGGTTATATGTAAAGTAGCCCATTTAAGGATAGAAATGCACTGTAATGATAGAAATTCTGTAATGTTCCGTGAGCACTAAAAATATATTATATCCAAATATTTCATTCGTAAACAAAGTATATGAATATAAAAAGGATTTCCTTGGATCCTATGAATTTAATTAGAATAAAAGGACTAAACAAAACAGCATGTTTCTAACAATAACTGCATTACACGATCAATATTTAGTTTCTCCTATATTTATTTAATAATACACCCGCAACTTTAACTTGCGATTTTCCACTGACTTCAATATATTCGAGCAGATATTAAGATCAGAAGCAAGCGTTAACACTGTTCTGAGGAGACGCATTGACTCCATCAAGTATTTGTCTCCACTTTGAAAACCTTTAGTAACCAAGCAAATGGAGGGAATAAATAATTTGTAATACCCAGAAAGGACATACGATATTGCAGCTAACGTACTGTGCTAACTTTCTAGATTTTTCATTGTATTAGTTTTGTATGGTTTTCATTTCCATTCCAGTGGTTTTCAACATTTTTATATGTAGCGTTTACAAAATTATTTATGTGCATTTTGTAGAACAAAAGTTTGTATAGGTATTACTTGACAGTGTCATGGATATAGTTTGAAACTCACGGATAAATGAATTTATGAAGTAGAACTGAGGCATAATTGAGAAAGTTTGGTAAATACGTTATTAATTCCTAGCTTTCACGTGTTTTCCTGCATCAGATCAAATCCATTTTCACCACACTTTGGGTATTACATAAAAAAGAAAATTTCCTCCACTAATTGCCTGTAAAATATAAAATAATTATGTCAACACCACACTCGAAAAAGGTGAAACATGTGTGCAACTTTCAAAAATTTATAAAGCTAGTAAAATGTAAATTCTGGGGAAAAAACAGCCGAACATGGAAAGTATAATATAGATTGTTCTTTACATATTGAAAAGATAATATTCTCTCAATTTATTTGGCTGTAAGATTATTATAAGGTGGAGACGAATAATTTCTATAGTTATTTTGCCTAGAATATGCAGTAACATGTCCTTAGATATATTACGTTTAAATCAAGAACAACACGAAACATAAGTAGTAATACTTTGTAAAATGTTCCTTCAGCATGTGTATTTTATGCTACTCTGTATTTACCTTTCAAATTTATTTGAACGGATTTTGTGTAAGTTTCTTGCGATTAATTCATTCTGTATGCATTTGACATTTTCTTGAATTCCTGTGTCCAATTCCCTTATTTAAGCAATGTACACAATTCTGTGCTTTGTTTAAATAGATTTAGACAATATAAAGAAGGAATAAAAGTAAAGCAAACTGTTGTAAAATAAACGTTAAAGGAGTCAGGAGGTTTACATCGTTGCGAAATAAGCACGTTATAAACAAACTCTCAAGTTTGAAAGACCAACTATTCATCTGTTTATCTCTTAACAATGGCCAGCATTAAAGTCTCTTTATAGATCAAAAGACGCGATGGCACGATTTTTGAGCTGTATATTAACCGTTATAAATAGTTTAGATTATAATTCAAAATTGCACGCCGCTGCGAAAAATAGGCATTTTGTGCCGTGAATGCTTTCCAAATTCGGAATCTAAAACCTCAGGCACTTTTCTTCCTGGATGGTACAGCTCTGCAATGGCAATTTGCGCCATATGGAGACTTTCTGGCAGTGTAGCGCCATATTGAAGAAGATCGTCGAAACCCCTGAAAATAAAGTACGCTTTAGCACATACGTAATCTGCTTAACCTTTGGACTAAGTCCATGACAAATGGCGGAAAAGGGAGATAACTTACTCAGGTGAATGATTAATGAATGATGACCACACTCTTCTGCTGGCCGGAGAATAGGAGGCGGGGATGAATGATTTACCCATGAAACCAAAACTAATCATTCGTACCTGAAATTTAGACACATTTCAAATATATCTTAAGCAGGGAATTATTAGCGAAGCTGATTCACTTTAGATTATTAATGAGCTATGATGCCATAACCAGACTTCATACACCCACGCAATCGAATGACGTCACAAGACACACATCCCTAGGGAGCGCGCGGCTATGATATTGCATCCAGGTCTGGCTTTCCAACCACCTAAAAGTTTTTTTAGATGGAAGATAAGAACTGCACGTAAAGCTTCTTAAGTTAATAGGCTGGCCCACTGCCCAACGCGGGGAAGAAATCGAGGATCATACACACCTCGTATAATTAGATCACCCCGCGGGTCATTCTGATTGAATGATGAAATCCGTAAGTGTATCAAATTGCTTAATATTTACACTATAGAATCGATTTCAGCTAATTTCTTCTGGCGAATCTAATGGTGTTATTATATTTATTCTAATGTTAACCCTTCCAATTTGTTAAAGTAAGGTTAGAATTGTGTGTCTCTAGTGGGATTTTAAGGTATAGCGGCAATGAAATTTGCGTGTCGTTGAATCGCTCAGCATAAATAAGTGAATATTAATCGAATTCAATACGTTCTAGTACCGCAAACTGGGCGGTATTCATCGAAACTGTATATATTCATTTGCAGGTCGGCAATAGAAAGAAAAAAATTAGATGTGTTCAACCAGGCTCCTTATAAATATGTTGACGGCACCCTGAATTGATGAGGGAATAGCGAGTATCAAGAATTTAGAAGTTTGGTAGATATCGACCGCAATCCTAGATATATGATCGCTTGGCCTAATATTTCAATAGGATTTTATAATTTAGATGTCGAGCGTATGATTAATATAAGTAAAGAATTTATAATTCATCGTACTTGTATATTCAAGAGGGTTACTCATGAAGACCTTTAACTCAATAGTGATGGGGACTCAAAATATTTTACTATATGTTAGAACCCGTTCAATAGTTCTAGATTTTATTCGAGAACCTTCCCTTGCATGGTTCGCATTGTTTGTGATGTCATTAACAAATTCTGGCTTGCAAACCAAGGTAGCGCCTCCCTGTCGCTAACGACAATGACGTGTTACAACCTGTCCAAAAACCCTTTGCCCTTGTTATCGAGAACCAATAGCTGGCGACCGTCTGACGGGGATGTCAATAACAAGTTCCAACCTGCAATCAACCCCCACTTCACCATCGAGGCGTGGCGTCATTAACAGGTAAAGAGGTCGCTGTGTGTATAAGTTCAATTTCCTCATCGCAATAATTTATTGTTGACACGCCATAATTTAACAATATTCGAAATGGCTAGTGATAACACTACGCGTACATCGGATCAGCTCGATTACTGGAGCGAGTGTGGGGAGGATTCTCATCATTATGATACTTTCATAACGAAACCTGTAAAGGCTTAATGCATATAGTATCACGTAATCAGCCTTCATACCATTATCAGATATATACACTGGATGTGTACACAGAATTGTGCAGTTTATCGAAGAGAGAATGCGTAAGTAATAGCTTTCCTTAATACGTTGATATATAGTACGCCTTATTTTAAATAAAATCTGATTTGGAAATACTTTCATTCTTTCAGAGAAAATCCTATGGAAGACGAACATTCTAGCAACATTATAGTAAAGTATCCGAATGCGATACAGAATCATGCGATGGATACCTACATTCTATACCATGCACTAATCCAGTACAGCACAATCGCATGGCATCTTTCTTCTGATACAATCACAATTGTGATGTCTACGAACATCAGGAAGAGTGAGATTGAGCAAGTAGTAAAAATACTAAGGTAATTACATGTGTGTCTAACCTAAAACTTGCTTTTAAGGTTGATAATGAGTGAACCAAGGACCCCGCACCAGTAGAGGAACTAGATCCAGCCGTAGAGCGTGATACTCTGCCTATGGATGAGGATACCGTTTCAGTGCCTGGTGTATTGCTCCTGAGTAAAGCCATGCGTGTTGAGGAGTGGCTAAATAAGAAGACTGCGGATTTCTCTCCACAGGTACAGCGAGAAACGAGCAAAACCCCAATGCGCGCATGTCAACCTTTAAACATACTTTCTGTTTGTTTTAACATGTGAAGAAAATTTTCAAATACATATATTTATCTTTCAGGTGTATGAGATTACATTTTTAGCATGATTCTAAGATTATTTCGAATGCGTGTTACAGGACTACAAGCAGAAAGGAAAAAAGAGGAAGAACGAGACAGTTCAGAAAAGCAGAAGCCACATTCAAGAGGAGGCTCCTCAACGACGACCACGTGGTCTTCTTATTCTTTGGAGATACCCAGTAGCTGCCAGCAGAGAATGGAGAAACAACTCCTCATGCTTGACAACATCGACATATTCCCATCTCATAACGTGAAATCTTATCTATACCACAATCGCGGACTACACTATGACACTCCCACCCCCTGCATATAGTGTAAAAGTTATAATTATTTGTTTATATTACAAAATCAAACTGGGACGTCATATCCAAAAATATTACCATCGTTGGATATTACCTTCAAAAAGCAAAATAATTTGCACGTGTAGAATATTCTGGTAATGTAATTTATGCATAAAATATCATTGTACTCTATGGCAGTTCAATTCATTTTAAAAATACTTGTTTAAATGATCATGTAATATCTTTAAACACTGATGCTGTAGAAAATCTAAAACGTCTATTACCTTATATTGAAAGACACTTGAATAATTTAAATGAATTCTGCAGGTCAAGAGAATCCATTTTTGGGGAGTAGGATGGGAAGAGCGAAAATGCTTAAAATGTATAGTAATAACAATAAATGAGAGTTATAGAATATAAACTCAATTTGTTATTAAAATATCCCAATACAGTCCTACAAAAACAACCATATATCCATATCCAAGGATGATGATGATAGGATTTCTCAGCCAATTATATAATTGTTTGTATCACATGGGAGAGAGGCTTGTAGGTAAACACTTTGTCATTTAGAATCAGGCAGTACAGAGATGTCTGAGGGGTGGGATATTTGCAGATGCTTGAACCTCAAGTCTGATATTGACAACTCCATTTATTGCCTCCTCGGGTTTATGGGAGCAGTCTGTCACAAATAATGCTGCACGCTTAAGAAAAGCCTTCCTCTTCAAGAGGGAATAAATATCTGTATTATATAAGAGCTTTGGAATTTGCAGTACATGTCATATATTGAAGCAAACTTGGAGTTTCTAAAGTACAAGTTCAATTCATGGTAGGGATAGCATTTACTATTGAGGAATAATTTCAAGTTAGTAATGTTACAGTGATCAAACTCTGAGCTAATATTGTTATAATCGCTCAATCTTTCAGTTTGTGCTCTCACTATGACGAAACGAGGCTTCTCAAGCTTCGAGTTGTTGCCACATTCCACGTGAAGAATGTTGTCTGTGGTACAGCAGGCTTGTGTGAAGATCCATGGATCCAAATGCGATATGTAGAGGTCTATCAGCTTTTACAGTTTTTAAAATGTGAACCCTTTCAGCGTCGGAAAGGCAAATTACAGGCACTCCTTGTATCTTATGAGCACCAATCAAGCTTGCTGTAGAACATGAGCTCCTTGTGACAATCAGCAAATTCTAGGGGCATCCACAAAGGGACTATAGCATTGAAAACCCCATTCGTTGCATGCACTATATTCACTTCCTCAACAGGATAAATCCATCCGGCATTCAGTAAACGATTCGACCCCATCGAGCTGAGAGCCATATAATTCCGAATATTTGTAGATATGCAGGATTCCTCGTTCTGTATATAGTTGTAGCATTCATATCTAGGCGAATTTCATCGAACATGAAGGCCATGGCATTATTGGTGTGCTTCGCTGTAGTAGGAGATCCATCTGGCTTGGTGAGAGTATCTTTGATGTAAAGATAAATTCTGTTATGTAGGATGTACAAATCTTCAGCTAGGCAGAGTATTGTAATTTCTTTATTAACATCCAGAGCAGATGTGTTGTATGGTAGAAAAACGTGTTTCTCCTCTTTGGTGATCTTGTTATCAAACACTGGAATCTCGATGACGTTTAAGATATCCATTATAGCACTTTTATAGCCTAGTCTCTCGAGGAACTTGCGGTTAGTATATGTTAACTACTCGAAAGTTAGAGAGCTAGTATGCCTCAAACGTGCTACACGAGGTCTATTATAGTATTTGAGATGCCTTTTAAAATGTATTGCCAATGCGTCTTATGTGGAGTCTTCTAGTTATAACTTCGTTTCTGAAGTTGATTGCCTTCCGGTTTTGGTCTACCACTCGAATGATGTTCTATATAATTTGTATCTATTACTGGTAGGTATATCGGATTCGATGGCTCTTGAGAGATGTGATATCCTAGCGAAACGGAAGGGAAAAATTCGTAGAGCGAATTTCCACTTTTACCGTCAATGAAAGAACGTTTTGCAATTCCGCACTGCGCGTATGATACTCACTTTAAACACATGCAGAAGATCGTCAGATTCAAACACTTCTCCAAGGTATTATTTTAGTTTCGGCAAATCCTAGAAGCGCGCCTATAGAGCTATCCTTAGAAAACTATTGTATAAGGACATTTAATTTCAGCATTTATCGTATTATTAGGTCTTACGAAGAAGGTTTCCCCATGGAATCTTTTTTATCCTTTCGAAATACATTGATATCAGCAATCTCTTAGGTTCCATGAGGAATTATACTGGTTTCAGGCTTGCTATTATGAATATAATGAAATCGATTCTTACTTTCATCGGTGTTTGGTATTGAGTAGAATGCTTCGAAATTCAAAAGAGAAACCTCATAATGACCTGATGGATATAGCTTTAGAGGAGGGTTTAGATAGGTCGAAATAATAGTCTAATCCGCTCACTGTAGGTGTATAACTCATTTTATCAATGCAGCAGCTCTTAGAGTAATAGAATTTCAGGCACAAGTGTTCACAGATAACTGAATCGAAATTCTTACATCTCCATATCTTATAGGAGATTTTAACAACTTGTAGATATTTCTCAATCTCAGAAGGAGGTTTGAAGTCGCCAAAACTATCAAAGTACTATGCCTAATTAGCTTCTTTCCTTGCAGCAACCCAGTGCGTCCCCTTATTATCCGAGGTGTCGAGATTAACGATAATCCTCTCTTTGGAATTAGGCTTCAAAGGTACTTTGTCAATCACGCATGCTCCTCTAAAATAAGGAACTTTTAAACATTTAGCATACACCTGGATATCAATGTTACTCAGGGTTTCCTCTGGTATATGTACAACCCTCTTCCAGAGCTTTCTTGACTTCTTCTCTTCTCTTCTTCTTCTCCTTTGATTTGTTTTAAGTTCCTGGCAATTTTAGATGCAGCAGCTATATACGACACAGAGGCGCCATTGGTAAAATACCTCCCTCATTTCCCTCCTTATTCCTTCCCTTTAGAAGTCCCTTTCCTTTAGCCTCCATCGCTTTGTTATGTTTAGCGATTTTCGCCAATTTTCTATGAGCAGCCATGTTTCTATTTACTGCAGAGACTATTAGAGCAGCGGCTCCAGCCGCAGCATCTAATGCGGCACGATAGGTATCAATGGTAAAAAATCCTTCTCTTTTCTTCTTCCTTCCAGCTCCCACTGAAACCTCAACCTTCATGATTACAGCTATCCTCGCCGCGATCCTTTCACCCAAAATTGAGTCTGAAGAATGAACGCGCTTCCGTGTCACCTCTGCAAGAATATTATCTGACGAGAGTCTCGAAGAGGTATCCTTATTCTCAACGTATGCAATATCGTGTTGTTTACAAGCTTCGTATAATTGGTTAATTCCTGGGTCTCCTCTTTGCAGGCGTTTTTTTAACTTCGTGCCGGGCCCGCAATATCTACATCCTCGCAAGTGAGCTTCAAAGGAGAGCGAATTAATAATTGAATTCATAATCCCAGAGCCGCGTCTATAATGCAACCCCCTCACAGTCTTAGCTCCCATGATATACCAATTGACTACATAGATGTAGTGCCCTTTTATATATTCCGGTTGACGTCTAACCTAGCCTAACCTACCCTAACATAACCTTTTCCAATTGTATATAAACACGGCGTATACTCATTTTATATGTTTGTTGTGAACACGAAGCTTGTTAAGCAACAGTGTTCTCTGCCTATCCAGGTATTAGGCTTTGAAAGAGACTTTAAGTGTAACCGTCATTCAAAGTTGTTTCCTTCTAGTGTCAAAGCTCTTATTTTAGAAAGTTCCAGTGCATGGAAGACGAATATATTAGTCAATATGCTGCTTAATAGAAGTGGACTACGTTTTGAAAACTTGTATATTGATTCAAAGTCTCTCTATCACCCAGAGTATCAATACCTCAATAAAGTATTTGGAAATATTGAAGGCATAGAAATGAATGCCTTCGACAATATGGAAGATGCTTTGCAACCTTCTGAATTCAAAGAAAATCCATCTTTATATTTGACGACGTCATTATTTAAGAAAGCAGGGAAAGATCGCAGTCTTTTACAGCATGGGTAGGCATCGAAATGTGGACTCTGTATATCTAGTGAAATGCTATGCTAAAGTGCCAAAACATTTGTTTCGCGTTAATATATATAATTATAGATACATTATTATATCCTTCAGGCAAGACAATCTAAAGTTGAAGATGAAGATTATGTAAATGGCGACATGAGATAGAATAAATTTAATGATCCGTGTAAAACTGTTTGGAAGGGTGTATCAGAAGAAAGACCCTTTGTCGTGATAGTTGCTGCATTTCAAATGAATGACGGACGATATAGGAACGGACGTGTATACATTCCTATCGATAAAAAAGAAAATAACCTTTCGTGGTTAAGCATAAGTATTGACAGGTTCGGTCCCCAGAGGAGCGCTCCAGCTAGAAGAGCACTTGATCGTTTTATCATAAATAGAGATCTTAAAGGAAACTATCAATTCAAGAAGAAGAAATTGTGCATTGTTCACGATCCTGAAGATGATAATGACGTATCCAATAGGAATTATGTGGACGAACTCGAAAATAGGATGCGTGACTTCTCGCTGTAAAATGCCAACAAAGCTGAGGCTATGGTTAAGCCCATGATCGATGAAATAATTTCGAGGTATATTCTCAAGTGAGATCAGGAAAATAATGTCGTGATTGACAGACTTAGACTGCGAGTACTATTAGTTGCGGTTCACGATATTCACGAAGTTCATTACCGAATATATCAATTCCCGTATGCAACCGCTGGACGGTAATAGTAACATTTTATGTGGCAAAAAGAAATCATTTATATCGCATATTCTTTTGGAGAAATGGATGCTGTAAATAAAAGGTAGACTAGAAGTATGATTATTAGAAACTCGAACGAGATGCAACTACAGTTATACAAATACTTGCCAAAGGAACTCGGAATGAAGATAGATTAGAAACTGCAAAACATCGCAGAACATTTGAACAAAACTAAGAATACGGTGGATACTCTAAGAAATTCAACAAAAGAAACGTCTGAGTTTCTAATGGATTATATTCAACAACTGACAGAGACGTTGGATAGAAAGAAAACGGACCTTCCGGATATATGTGAAGAGAAAACTAATAATTTGGAAAAATTAACGATGAAAAAGTTTCAAGTCTAGAGGGTGCAATCAATCAGTTAAAGACAGAGGCTTTGAATACTCTCAAAATTGATATACAACAGTTAAAGAAAAATTTGCCAAATGAAATAAAAACGCAAATAGGTAAGAAGCTGCAAGTCTCTGCAGGAAATTTGAACAGACTACGAATAAGGTGGGCACTCTAACAAACTCTACAAAACAAACGAAGGATTCTGTAATGCATTCTGTTCATAAACTGGGAGAGACTCTTGATAGAGAGCTGACAGAACTTCGGAATTCATGTACTGAGAAAATGAATGATTTGGAAAACTTAGCAATGAAACAAGTTTCGGATCTAGAGGGTGCAATCAATCGGTTAAGGACGAAGACTGAATACTCTTAAACTAATTCCTCCAATGATAAACTGAAGCCACTAGAGGTACATATATATACATATATAGAGGTACTCTGATGGGCGACCGGCAAGTTAAAGGTCTTGAGTAATCGATGAGAAGTCAGTATACTAATCCGGCAATCTTTAAATTAAATTACATTAAATTAAATTGAGTTTTATTTATGGACGCTCTTTAACTACTATGGTCCTTAACGTCCCATTTTATATTGGGCGTGAAAGACCGGTAATTTTGCTCAGAGATGTCTTTATCAGGCTTGAGGTTCTTTTACATGCCGTAAATCTACGACACGGGACAACCGGCTTTACTTCCCTTCCAAAGGAAGACTTGCTAAGGATTTTTACGCCCGAAAAAATCCATCGCCCTCCACCGGGTTTGATCCCGCGACCTAGGGAACTAGAGGCTAGCATGGTAACCACTATACCACGGAGGAAGACCCGGCAATATTTACTGAAGCCTTCAAGACACATACACAGGGGCAAATGAATGATGCCGAACAACTGAAAACTTCAATCGGTATGATAGCTAGGGCTGTCGATACCTTGAGAATATCAATTAATTGTAAACTCTTATTTCACATCATTTACAAGTGGATAGTGAAATTATAAGACTTAGAAAGCCTGTAGCAATACATGCCAAAGCTGTAAAGGAAAAAATGGGAGCTTTAAAAGGTCTCAAGTTCGACACTCAACATGTAATATCTGAGGATTTGAAACCTGTGACCACACCTCTCAGGGACATTTTAGATACTCAACGAAAATCTGCTGTGGCGCTTGGGAAGAATGACGATCGCATTGATACATTATATGAAGTGAGATATCAGATGGTAGTTATATGCTTGGATATAAAGGATATCCACTTTATAAATAATCAAATATGGATTGGAGACGAAACTGTGAGTCTATTTGTGGTTTGAAGGAGCTCCTCTTTAAGCTAATGCCCCAGATGTCTGCATACACTAGCGAAGACTTGGAAACGTACGCTAAGATTATGAAAGACATTTTTCTTCAATGAAATGTTTAGAGCAGTCAGGGAAGTCTGAAAACTGATAAATCATATAAATACAAGAATTTAATGCGTCCTCTGCTGAATATCCATTCAGGGCTGGGACTAGTGTGGAAGGAGCATAAGTCTGATAAAAAGGTCGCCTGCGTTTTCTGGAGAAGTCCTAACACGATAGTGAATAAGACTGACACTACTCATTGCATCAAGAGACCCTGGTAATGATAGTCATACTCAATGGTTAATGAAATTATTCGAGGGTTGAAGCCGTCTAAACTTACAGCACGGCGGTAAAGCAAAATATCGTCAAAAGCTTCACAGTCCATTGAGAAGGAACTTTTACGAATAAAAATTGTCAGCAAAGGACTGCATAATTTGTTACAAATTGACTTTGTTGAAATGATACCGCATTCTAGAGTCAACAAAAATTGCAAGTAGATCCTGATCCCGTGAACGTTTACTCTAAAATGGCCTATGCAAGACTTCCAAAGAATAAAGGCGAGCTAATATTTCAAAGGTTATGAAAGATATACTACAAGAATTGGAGGCACCACCCAGGAACTTTCAAAGCGATAATGGTAAAAAATTTTATAAGAAGTACTTTAACGGCTAACGTTAAAGCATAATATTAATCACTACAGCGCCTATAGCAATGTGAAGGCTGTAGCTGTTGAACGCTTAAATCGAACCTTGAAGAATATGAAATATAGTCGATTTTTAGTCCGAGGATCATACAAGTGGTTAGTCCTTTTACCCAGGATCGTTACAAAATACAATGGCACTATTCATTCAACTATCTGCATGAAATCTAATGAAGTGAAAAACAATCACCTTCTGATGGTGCATAACTATAATCAAGATCAAAGAGAGAACAGGGGTGCAAGGAAGTTTAGTGTTGGTGATTATGTCAGAATATCTAAACATAAAGAACATTTGGAAAAAGGGTTTGAATCTAATTGGAGTTTTGGAATCCTTCAAGTTACTTGTGTGAAGCGTACCAATCCTGTTACATAATAAACAGCAGGGATAAGGAAGTGATAAAGGGCGCATTCTATGGACATGAACTGAAAAGACTAATTAATTACCCGAACATTTATTTAATAGAAAAAGAGATACCTAGACGAGAGGATAGAGTTCTTGTAAAGTGCTATGGTTTTTGCTGATGCGCAGTGGATCAATAAAGAGGATCGGGTGTAGTGTATGGAGAAGGGATGAATAAAAGGATATGTTTTCTGGTTGTAAACCATTTGTTTTTTTTTTTATTTATTTATTTATTTATGATAATCGCTTCGTATAACATAGGCTTTGAGGAATAAATTCTAATAAACTAATTTTTAAGAAGCATTATTAAAGAAAGATATATACAATATTAATAGATGTTTGAGGGGAAAATATTCATCTGTTAATTTAAAGCCTCATTGATGAAATATCTATGTATATTGTATATCTATATATACAATAATTATTAAGGCATACTTTGAGGGAGAAACTCTCATTAATGAAGGATATGTACAATAATACAGTTGTGGTAGAAAATGCACATATATGTATTACAATAACCTAAAGAGCTCTCATGTATGTATATATACATATTATTTACTGCTTAGCACAATCCTCAGGCGTAAGGGAGTGATGATCCCAGGCGAGAGTATTGTATGATGAAATTATCTTCCTCGTGTCATCCCCTCCCCGTAACGCCAATTTATTCACCTCACTAGTTGAAATTTGCTGTTTCTACTTCAAAAGGTTTTTTGTCTGGTAAAGTATCTTTTACCGGCATCTTTCAAACATTCAATGTATTTGTCGAAATCCGATGATTGCATGTCTGCTCTGGTGATGCCCTTTGCTTTTTGACTGTCTGGCCAGAATATTTGTACGCATATAATTTTTATTTCAATCCAACATACTCCATCATAATCATTCCGCCCAATTCGTCTTTGAACCAAACAATCTTTTTCTTGTTGGCTTGCTGAAAGCCATATGGATTATCTTTTATTTCCTATTTTTATATAGCTTCTAAAAGCTTTTCTTCCGAAAGCTAAGTGTTGTACCTGTTTCAAGTTAATTGAAACAAACGTTTCCATAAATAGCTTCAATACACATTTCATAATGGGTACAAAGGGGAAAGTCAAATATTTTAAAACGGGTTGCTATTTACTGGCTCAAAACTTCACGCTCTTCTCAATTACATCATATCACGAGAAACAACTGAAAGTCGGCAACACTGGAGAATTGAAACAACAGAAGTATAGGCGAATTCAAACGAATAACAACAAATATTTTGGAATTGACTGATGTTATTTGAAACAAAATGCGTGTTTTAAAAATCTACATTTTTGTGTAGTAAAATTTGTCTATATGGTTTATCAGTTATAAAAATTATACAAAATGTTTTCCGAATTAAGAGGGCTTCATAGACTATTCCCAGAAAAATCAAGATAAACATTTTATTTGTCACGTAAACATATTAAAAGTGTGGTATTTTAAACAAAATCGCTACAGACATCCTTTGGAAAATCGAAAATGTTTGCATGCAAAGGGTAGTTTAGTGTGGGGAGATTTTCCTCGGGTCGCATACTTGAAAGATACTGTACTTAGATACCAAGTTTGATATCCGACCATTCATCTTCTAGTTGTGCTGTACACAAACACTCGCGCCGCGCGCGCGTGCGCACACACACACATACACACGCACACACCGACGTTTTCTTAAAAAATACTTATTATGGTTTCAGTAGGTGTCAGAACAGGTGTGTCCAGCGAAATATGAATATCGAATTTTTTATTGGAATGCACATACTTCCTCTACCTACTAGGTAGGTACGTGGTGCAGAAAGTAAAAATGAGAAGAGTTATTGAAGAACTTTAACAACGGATGTCTCGCAAACGGATGATGCCACAGAAATGGCTGCTTGAAATAATTGCGTGTTTGAAAGAGATGCACACTTACTGTGTGGTAGGTTTTTGTCTGTCTTATAGTTTACCATTTACACAGAATTATACAAATGTCACCCCGGCTGATGAGGAATCCACAGGTTATTCCCAGAAAATTCAAGAGATGCATTTTATTTGCCATATAAACACATTAAATATATGGTATTTTAGTTAAAATCGTTAGAACCATTTTCAGAAAATGAAAAATACTGAAAATTCTCCCATATAAAGTGTGGTTTAGGATAAGAGGATTTCTTTAAAATCTTCGTGTCGTATCTTATGAAGACAATGAACTTAAATATGACAAACACATACACACACACAAAACAAGAGAGGCGTTTTTTTTTAAAAAAAAAAAGAAGGTACTTTGTTTTGTTTCAGGGGTACTCAAAACATGTATTTCCTGTGAAAAATCGTTATGGAATTTTCGGGTGGAATGCAATGCTTCCTCTACCTACTAGGCGCATGATAGAGAAAGTAACAATCTTATTTGCTGCATTTATAGAGTTTCTCTACTTGTTACCGTTCCAGCATGGTTAAATATTGTACTATTCGTATAAAAGTTGATTCCTTTATCTACTTTATCTTAATCAGGATAAAATTTTTGCCTAGAAAAATATTTTAATTAGATATGGAAACTTAAGGACCATTTTGCTTTCTCAGTTGTAAGATGACTGGTAGGATAAAATCTGTAATTTAGAGTTTTCTTTCTTGTGCCGTCTTACACTTGGGTTCCAGTAACTTAGAGATTGATTGTTCAGTGCATTTACAGGCATGTTTTGTGAGCGAGATGGAGCGTGTGAGGAGCAATCAGTTTCAACGCAAGTTTAAACCGATATGTCATCTGTGTGCATTCTGTCTGACTTGGGAACAGTATTTCGAATTTTATGAGCGAATTTATACAGCTATACTATCACAATCCATGCTTATCCCTTTCGTTAAATTTTTATGCGAAAGGTGATCTCGTTCAAATAAGCAAGTCCTTGTTCGCTTCTACTTAACCCTTTTCCTTTTAGTTTGTTCTCTCAAAGGTAATGCTAGAGTGGTGAGAGTTAAAAGGTCCCCGGCATGTATTTATCAGTGGGATTAGAGTTAAATGAGCATACACCTATCGCAAAAGAATACGTCTATGCTCTCTTCAGTTTTCCGTCTAACCAGGAGTGCAAAACTACGGAGGCAAAACGGATGTCCATTAGGTACAATTATTCTTCCGTGGTTACATACGAGATTCGAAAACGGCAATCAACTGTTAATATCACATATCAGTGTTTCCTTGTTATGAGCTCTTGCGAAGAAAGAGAATCGCTAAGGTTTAAAGTTCGTATATGGCGACCAATCTGTGCTTCCGCCCGGGAAAACTTAAACATAATCTATGAATATTTTGAAAACCGCTGATGTTACAAAAATATTTGACACAAATTACATACTTCAATCGGTTCTATGTTTCCTTTTCTGTGGAAAGGGGGGTATTTTATCAGTAAAATTGTTACACTAATTAAATAGATTTTTTTTCAGCAAACAAATATTTCTAGAGATGAGCTAATTTTAATCAAGAAAATATTTTACCATTTTTCAATACTTTACATAATTTCATAACAATAGCCATTGAACTTGTGAAGAAAATACGAGTAGTACTTAAAACGAGCATCATATGGAATATTTTAAATGAAATTTCAGGAAGAAATGAAGTTTTATCTGTGAAATATAATCACATGCAGGTATGAATATTTACAATATTAATAAAGGTGTAGATAATTCTGAGTAAAAGTTTCACTTACACACTTTGATATTCTATGTATAGATATTTATATTCAAAACTGCCAGTGCAATTCTGTGATAAAAGCTTTCCTAAATAATAACTCTTCTATTTTTCACGTCCAGCTGGTGCTTTCTGTATATGCATGAGTATCTATTACTGCAGCTCCCTAAGTAAAGCAATTTTGAGAAGCTTGCCTTAATCTGTAAACAGTAAAAATTAGCACAGTTGTATTCATTAGATTCCTATCCTAAATATTAATGAAAATTAATGACAGGCTGAAGGCTTAAACTAGAGAGAGAGAGAGAGAGAGAGAGAGAGAGAGAGAGAGAGTAAAGCTTAGAGAATGTTACTGCAGGACGGTTAAGAGATTACTATCGATATAACGTTAGGAATGTGCTGAGACAAGACTTTCGCAATCTCACAATGCAAAACATGGGCGCTCTCCTCACGCCACTCCGTCTCTCACCCGGAAGATACCCAGACACCCCTTACCTATCTTAATAAGTTGTTAGCCATTTCTATAACTCCCAGCAGTAGTTCATTGTTGCTTTTAAGCCCTTTCTAACTTCGTAAAAGTGTGCTCAGTAAATTTAACTGCCATCAAAATTCAGTGAACCGCATTGTTGTCCTTGCTTATTATTCCTTGGTCAACTATGTGATATACTGATGTGGTACTGTAATAATGAACGATACAAGAGCGTTAGTAATGAAGCACTATATGCATTTAAATATTGTTGTTTACACTTATGTTTGTTTAAATGTTCCAAATATTGGTTTATACATTTAGAATGTGGCGGGAGTTTGCTGAAACCCGTATTTTCGCGAAGATCCCTGGTAAATCATGAAAAGCTAGTGTGTGCTGAAAAATGCGAAAGTGTATGTTCATTCCTGGTTATTCGGAAATGACGGAGCTTATTAGGCATATTTTGCAGCTCTAACCTAACCTAACCTAAACTAACCTTTCGCTATCTACCGGCTTTTGAGGCCCCATCAAATGGAGTATAGAATGAAGTTGTACTATATGCCCAATAAGCCCCGCCATTTCGCGAATTACCTCAGTAGAAGGTGCACTTCCGCGTTTTTTCAGCATATGCCGACTTTTCATGATCTGCCTAGGATCTTCGCGAAATGACGGATTCCAGAAAAGCCTATGACGTATATACGAAGATGTAGATGTTTCGGAGCATTAATATCCTGACTCACAATCTGCTTTTTAGTTATACAGAAATTGCATTTCAATTGCAATTAATACTTCCTTTAAAATTAATACGATCCCCTCCAGAGTGGTATACCAGGCAGCCCAAACAAGCCTTTCTTTACGGTTTTATGTTTCCCGCTTACATAGCTGCAAAAGAAGTTGCCACATCATCGATGTTCAAAGGGGCAGTGCAGGTACGAAGCGAAAGATCACTGAGGTAGTGCTGATGTCTGCATGGGTTTACGTGGTAGTTTCGTACGATAAGCATCGCGTGGTCGCCTGCTCGCAGTTCGAGCCAAATCATTCAGACAAAAAGGTAATGTTCACCATAACGAACACAGGGATATGATTACGATGTGTGCGGAGACGCAAAAAAAAAAAATCAAGTTGGGCTCGAAGGCTGTGTTCTAACCTTTTTTTTCTTTCTTTGTCGCTCAGGGCTGATATTAACCAATGATGAATCATTCCAGGTATAACGGGGGCCTGAGAGGCCCTTACATCAATTTTTCCACCAAGACGGGCAAGTTTTTGTACATGCTTATTATGAATAATGCACCAATAGAAAATAATTTAATCCTAACGCACATTTAAAGGTGCCTAAATATAATAAAAATAGGATTTTGTTTAATCTTGTTAAATTTGCGGCACTAATTGGTACAACGTAGTTGTACTGATTTTAATTTAACTGATATGGAACTAAATGACTTAACACGTGTGCCCAGGTTTGCGTGAAGCGGCAAACGTGAATTTTATTAATGGGCGAATTGGTTATTAAATTACCGACAACACCTTCCCCAAAAACATAGGTACTCTCACATTCAAACACCATGACATACCGTGAAATGTTTTTGTTAAAAGACAAGTTTCTGGAGCACAGCCGGGAATCGAACCCGAAACACCTCGTATAGCAGACAGTTTCTCCTCCGAATGAGCACTGGACCAGTAATAGGAGTTAAAGTCTTCGTTTTCAAGCATTGGTCTTTCATTTAGCGGTCTCTTCACTGTCGGTATGGAGTCCCATTTACAGTTCTGCTTAGACAAACCTTTTGGCATCCGCGTTATCCGATATAAGCTAACTTCAACCAAGGACGTCTTGTGTGGGCCACCTGGTATGCTGTTTTACCACTTGCTGTTTCATAAGTCTAACAAAGGTGGCATTTGAAATTACTTGTTTGTATCGTAAGGAATGTATACATATATGTATATGTATATATATTTATTCATCTTTATATATACAAAGCTAAATTAAGAAAGTAAAATTAAATAAATTCATTACTCAAGCGAATAATGAAATTATTATTTCGTTTATGAAAAAAGGTGTTTAATTCTGCTAGTCTTTCCAATTATCAAAGAGACATTTATCAGATATTTAATATATCATTTATTTATTTAGAATATCGTGTTTGTAAAAGTTGTAGGTAGTTTCCATGGAAGTGTTTACTCATTTGCCATAAAATATTGCAGCGTCTATGTGGTGTGTAATGATAAGAAGGGAGTTAAGGGATAGCAAACCTGAGGAAATTCTTGTTTTATTAAAGGGGTTGGAAAGTGTCTTGGGTAAAAGATTTCGTCCGAATTGTAAAAATGAAGATAGTATCCATCGTAGGATTGATAGCCGTGAGATCACAAGGAAACGGGTTTCAAAAGTGAACTGATGAGGTATGAAAAAGAAAAATAAGTTTTATAAACTGTTGCAAATAATAACTGAAGGCGACTATATTTATTTTAAGGAGTATGGAAACAACTGGAATTACTGCATGGAATTACTTATACTTCTTTGTAATTTCACTACCACAAGTCTAATACGGAAAAACCTCAGCTTTTTAATATAAAAACATTCCCTTTGTGTTATAGCAAACATTTCTGCAGGGGTTTTCTTAGGTTTTTTTTAGGGTTTTTCAGATTCTTTTGGTAGCGCTTAACGATCATCCTTAGTACATACGGCTCCACAGGCGGTGGGCACTGATGATGCATGCAATGAAATTATGTTTGAAAATGGAATTTTAGGAAGGAAACATTCCAGTCCTAAGTTTAGGGTACCAGCCCCACATTTGCCAGCTATAAGGAGTGACGTAAATCTGAAGAAAACCTCAGCCAGATAGGATGGTCTTGGCAAGATTTAAACCGCTCCCGATTGCGAGCCTTACACGTTATCGCGCAGGCGTATCGCTCGGTCGTTTTCAGATTTCCAAAGAAACGAAGTAATGCCTTCATAGATCTTTTATGACTTTTACTAATATATTTCTCATGCCGGTTGAGAATACATTACTTGAGCAACATATGTAAGATGCGCATAGGCATTACCACTGAATCACAAATCATATCAGAGAGATTATAAGCTACACTAGAAACGTTTCATTGTCCCTTTAAAAATGGAAAGACGTTACCAGGAGCGGATATTAACCATCTCATATCCTACTGATCGGGAAAGTAGATATTTATTCAGAGAAGACATGTGGGAGACAAGGAAAAAATCTGTAAGACAAAAGCAACAATTAAGAAGGAAGAAAAGTTTAAGGAAATTGAAGACATAAGGAAACGGAATATCACACTCATGGAAGAGAGTGGAAGAAACAAGAGCTAGATGGCGAGTTAAGAAGAGACTCTGTCAAAGGATATGCAGCGTGGAAGAAACAGAAGTTTGAGGAAACGGAAACTCCAGAACAAAAATCAGTTACAATTTAAAATAATTATTAAAGAGGTAACTATGTATATGAGAAACTCATTCTGAAGCGGCTATTTCCACCACAGAATCAGTCCATTCCACATCACCAGTTTGCATATTATAAGTAAGAATCATCGTAATTTCAAGTCGCTGAGGTCACAGATTAGAACCGGAAAGTTGAGGCGGACAATGGAAAGTTACGCTATCTTCTTAGGCGTCTTGGCAGCTTTTGATTCCTTTTGGAACGATGGCCTTCTCTGCAATCTACCGCAACGCAACATTCCTGATTCGCTTAGACATCTAATAGCATATTATCTCCGAACCACGAGATTTGCTGTTCGCATCTTAGTTTCCTATTGTTCCCTCAGGGACATTCATATAGGAGTTACAAGGGGTCTGTCTTGGTCCCCTTTATCCAAAATCATTATACATGCTGTATGCCTCTACACATTACAATTCAACTAGAAAGTAATGCAGATGACACCGTCGTTCTCCATTCTCACATTTCTGGTACTCATCTGAATCGTGAATTGCATGGTTATCTGGTTCACTTCAATAATATCTGGAAACCTGGAGGGTGGGTGTTAATTCTGACAAATCTCATATTCTTAGTTTATTTAATGTTCAACCACTGAAGTACACGTTACACGACCAACTCCTTCCTATTTCTTATAGCACTAAATGTTTGGATGTCTATATTGACTCCTGGTTCAGCCGGTATCATCAAATTCAATATTTTTGCGACAAAACTCATCAAAATTTAAAGTGCTTTGCTTTTTGTTTACCTCCAAACATACATCTCTGCGGATGAAGCGTGTACCTACTCTACACTAATGTAATTCTAATTTACATGTTATATGCGGCTTCTGCGTGAAGGATAGTTTCCTACATAACCTACAAGTCGTTCATCCACATTTTCCCCGCTTTCCTGTTTGCACGTTGTTCAGTATAATGTAGAGGTCTGCACGGGCCGAAATTCTTAGAACCGGCCCTGCCCTGCCCAGCTCGGCCCGTCTGAACCGAACCCGAGTATAGGTTATAATGTACCACCCGGGCCTAGTCTGATTGTCTAATTATGTTTTAAGTAACATTATTTTGCAGTTATTATTATTATTATTATTATTATTATTATTATTATTATTATTATTATTATTATTATTATTAGCAGTCCACAAAGCGATTCGCTTGCGGTGCGAAGGCACTCGGGTATCTGCACGGGGATGTTTTCCTGTTGGGAGACCTGGTAGGGGATGCATTTTCTTTGGGACCAATTTTGGAGCCAGTTTACAGATATAGTGGCATCTGAGATTCTGAAATCCGCATGTAATAAGCACATTTTGACGGATACTGCTTTATTGACCACATGTCACCCCTATTACTGCAATCTACTCAGGATGTCCTGGATGTAAGTGAACAGCGGGAGGCAGAGTTTGCTGTTGTGCTGTTGAAACATAATTCGCAATTGGCAGAAGCGAGCATTTATTTATTTCTACTGCGATGTGGAACACCATAAATGAAATTCCCATAAATGGTCGGAAAGTTGCCGTGTGTGTGTGTCGTACCTGTTGGCCTGTGTACTGGAATAACTTGCGGTCTGTAGTCTGTGGGTTTGCTCCGGTTCACTTCTAGCGTCAGTCGGCAGTTGTTGCAATCTCTGAATCTGTAAGAAAATCACTATGGACTCCTACTGTTTTCAGCAACTGGGGTTGGCTAGTCTCGGTTACAGTTTTAGCTACGTAAATGATAAGACATTTAGAAACGGTCACTTTAAGAATATTTTTTATTCCAATCAATCAATATTTTTTACAAATATGCACCGTAAAGTTGTTTTTATGTTTATCTGCTATATCCGCGTCTTTTAACACTATCATGAATACGATAATTAAATGTTTACCTGCGATGGTGCTTATTACACATCCAATTTACGTCAGGGCTTCCTCTTTGGCGTGGCTTCACATTTTACTCTATTGTTCTTGGGTAGTGGCGTAGGCAGTCGTCATGGAAACTCATCTACCAGGTCACGATATTAATGTAATTCTGCTAGACAGTTGACATTCTACTGGGTTTTAAAACATTAACAATCATTGATGGCAACTAGCCGTTATAATTAAATTTTAGCTTATTTACAGAATATGTATTCTTATTTTTGATTCTACTAAACTTTACTGCATGTCATTTTACATTATTTTATGAAGTTATTTTTCCCTCTGAGTGTTTTATTTGCTTTAAGCGTATTTTGCTTATACTTAACTTATGATTTTCCCTGGAGGTCTTTGGTACGTTAGGAATATAAAACTTCTTGCTTCACATGTGTGTGTGTGTGTGTGTGCGTGTGTGCGCGCGCGTGCGCGCGCGCTGCGAGAATTATGCAATCCCGGGCGTCTCAGCATTGCGCGCCAATATGATAAATTAAATCCTTTTGTCTTAATTTTCCTCTTACATGGACAATTTTACGCATCCTTTTATTTTGCCAAAAACAACGCTAATGATTTAAATTAAAATACCTTATGTTTAAGATATTTACGTATCAAATAAAATTAATATGTTAAATGTGATGATATTTTTTCTTTTATTTTCAAGCGGAAACCGGTCCAAGCACAACAAACCTTTTTCAAATTAAGCCCGAATTCCTAGGCACGAAGCTTGGCCCGGGCCCGTGCAGACTTCTAGTATAAAGGTCCATAATCAGTCTGGAAATGTCTGTGTCTGTCATCGTCTGTGTATATGCCGTCGTCGTCGTTGCTCCCGTAAGTTCAGCTTCAGACAAGGTTGTATCACACTCTCGAAGAAATTCTTCCTATTGCCCACATCAGCACTGTAAGTCAAGATGAGCTGAATAGCGATGTCGTCATCTATTCGTATTTGGTGGCGGCAAGTTCCGAATAAATTTCATCATCAAGTACTACGGCAACTTTCTCTTTATTGCTTAGACTCTTCCGTATATGCTGCACTGCCTGTGCTTCCAGCAACTTTGCTTTCTTATGGTTATGGGTTTCTCCATTTCTTTGAATCGATTTCTAGACAAAAATGTTGCTACTGACTGCAGCTTTGTGAACGGGACATTTTGTTATTAGTAGTCTTCAACCGAAATTCAAAAAGATTTTTATGTAAAAGGAAAAAGCTAAAGGCGGAGTGCTTGGTTAGCTTCCAAGGAATAAATACTCCTGATAAAATTACATATTCTAATCAAGTATTTAATTCTTTATTTCCCAATACAATGGTTCCCATAGGCCAGGGATTACTCTGGTAATGCTGCCTTTACTTACTTCGCCCAAGGTTTCTATCCTAAATTTGGAAAAGAAATTTATGACCTTCGGCACCGAAAGACTCACTTCCACCATTAATTACTCATACGTTTATCGCTTTTAAGGTTTATAGCATTTATCATAAAGGCTTATGATTAAATCTTCAATACAAAGCACGAATGGGTATACATGCCTGATGTGAAGCTATCAATGAAGAGGCGATAATACTTAGGTGTATACCCAAGAGGGAGAAAACTCTGTTGGCAGATTCGTGTAACTAAAGAGGCTTGTATTTCATTGTTTCTATGTGTTGGTTGTATTTGCATTTACAGGTTCGCTTCACTTAATATATAGTTTTAAATGTAATATAATGAAAAGGGCGAGACAACAGAAACGGCTAATTATAACAGTATTTTCTTAATTAGTTTACCCAATTAAAGGGTTATTCTGCTTGGTGCGTGAGTTAAAATAACGCTTCAAAGCTAACCTTAAAAAATAGATTATATGTAAACATATTATACAAGTTTTCCAGTGTGTAGACTTTACATACAAAGCGAGGCATTTTTTAAAACTATCTGTACTTTTAGGTTATCCATTTGTAAAAGTAGGTTCGAAAGCGACAGTAATTACAAAACTAGACATTGGTTTTAATAAAAGCTATAAAGCTTCTGCTTTTATTCCCTATAGCTTAACTACACGGCCTATTAAACTATTTTGGCGGTCATGTAAGAGAGCCGTTTGCCTATTGCGGATAAAATATGGATTTTTTCTAAATTTTTAAGTAATTTTATGTATATAAATATAGATATGTCCATAAAAACTATCACACGTCACCTAAAGTAAAAACAAACGTCTGCATTTGTACGTGACACATTTAGCTACATAGTTTGGAAACCTTTAATAAGCCATATTTCAGGACTATTAGAGCTACATTTGTTAGCAGAGCCCAAAATTACAAGGAAACTGTTTTATTTGTGTCTGATAATTACTATTTGATACTAGCCGTGTGGAAGTTTGAATCACATTTGAGAAAAGCATTGCCGCTTTGGAGACGGAAACCAAGAATTTTCTGCATTATTGCTGAACAATCATGGCAGCTTGCCCGTTCGCGTGTTAAACCCACTCTCATGCGTTTGGAGTATCCCGTAAAACGTCTCACTGCCTCAGCTTAGTGTATCCACAGCACTAAGTGAAAGGGTAATTAATCAAACATAAATCAACCCTAATATTTGTTCACTAGCCTGGAAGCAAAATAAATTTACAATGTTTCAAGCCGCCTTTAGGTATGATATCTGCAATATTTGAGATTAGCTTGAAGATTTACCGGGGCACTTGAGTCGAGAGAAAGGGGCTTTAATTGGCGCCCGGGTAACTACACATGCTAGCACAGCCGTAGAACATTGGCACATAAATCCGAAAATGCGTGATAGTATTCCCCAACGTGGCATTAAGTCTTTGAGGTTTTATTCAATTTTATGCTTCTTCTGTTTTCCCGTTGTTTGTTTTCCCTTAAGGTGGGGATGTGGTTATGTTCTTCAATTATCCAACATGGCAAGCAATAACATGTTAAGCCATTGACAGCTCTTTGTAGATAGGCTGACCGCGGTTAAAATTGATTGATGAATAGCAGACAATGTAATCAATACGTTTGTAAACGGTAAATAATTGGGCTTTATTTATGGACGCTCTTTAACTACTATGGTTCTTAGCGTCCCGTTCGGGTATGATATTTTCCTCAGAGGCCTCTATCAGGCGTGAGGTTCTTTTACGTGGCGTAAATCTACGACACGGGACCATCGGCTTTACTTTGCTTCCGAAGGAAGCCGTGCCAAGGATTTTTACACCTGAAAAAATCCATCGCCTTCCGCCGGGTTTGAACCTGCGACCTCGAGAACCAGAGGCTAGCATGCTACTCTTAGACTGTAAACGGTAACTGTGTTCAGAGGGAGATAATATAAAGGTTATCGATAAAGATTAAAAAACGTGAACATATGAATGTGAATAGGAAAATTCTATAAGTAGTTTGGCTTTCTAATTCCCTGTTGCAAAGAACAAGGCAAAAGGTTGAAAATAATATGAAAGTGTATCAAGTACGGCTAAGTGAAACATTTAAATTTTAATTCCTGCCAAGGTAAAAATTTAACTCAGCATAAAAACACGTTAGACTCAAACTTAAACGCTTATTCATACAAATTTTGGTTGCCTTATGGATTATTATTTAGTTAAGGACATTTACAAGGTATGAAAGCACATCCTACCAAACATCGCTGCTTTATATGATTTAACATTTTATATCCACAAACACACACAGGTTTCAGAATGCTACCTGCATGTTTGAAGGCATGAGGAGGGGTTATAAACATTGTGAAATACGGACCTTATGGTCCGTGGGCTCAACATTCGAAGCTATGTGTAGTTTATGACACTGGATGTTAGTCAAGAGATACGTCGAATCAAAATGATGCAAACGTCTGATGTATCGTGAAAAATGTTCATTATGTTCCCTTAGTGGAGAACACTTGAAATCATCGTCTGATTATTGATTTTGAATAATTTGAGCATGACTGTTTTGCTAAATGGTTGCCTCTGGTAAAGATATGCATAAGTGGAAATCAAACTTGAAGATAAATACAATTTTATTATGGGTAATAATATGTAGTTAATATTTTCGCTGCCTATTGAATGGGTGGCCAAGGCAAATTTCAGTAGACAAATTAATTTTTTTTCTTGGCAATTCACAGAAAAAGAAAATAAAAAACAAAAGTAACAGTAAATAAATAAATAAATATACGGCAATGGTATCAACTTAAAGAATTTGATTGTCGAAGCTGCTCATAGCATGGCTCAGTGTGTGTGTTTAGCTCAGTTGGCAAAGTGAAATATTGTTAACTAGAATGTAAGTAGTTCGAATCCCGTATCTCACTAATAATATTTTTTTCTGTTCTCGTAAGTTTAATTTATTAGTTTTGGGCCTAGTGTGAACGCATTTAGTGTTATAATTAACCACAGAGATGCAATCATTTTGCGATACGAAAGTGTGTTGATATTGCATAATGCTACAACTTCATTAAAAAAAACCGACAAACACAAGCAACAGCGACAATTTGCTGAATAAATTTTAGTATCAGCAGAATAGCCAAATTAACAACAAGAAACTCCACTAGTATCCCAATAAATGTGTAAGTAGCATTTCGTATGTGGTACTAGCGGACGAGTGGTATCATTAAAACCTTAGTTGTGGATTAAGCAGATTAGAGGAAGACAGCAAAACTTCTTTACAAACTCTTTCCCGTTTCACTACTTAGTACGCTTGCTGTTGAGCTGTTGATTACCCGTACACCTACATACAGCATTTTCGACACCATTGAAGGGGGCCCTTCACAATTTCTACAGCAAAACATGAATGGTAATTATTCATTTGTAGAGGTCGTGTAACATATAACCAGGGAAAGGAGTGGACATTTCGCACCTCGACCCAACGCGGATCTTTTGTATTTAACATCCCCAGGAGGAACGGATGAGGTGAAGGAACCACAGGGAGCAATAGGTTACAGACAGGCCAGTCAACAGAGACACGCGGAGTTCCCTATCTATTCCAAGCTTGAGGACCGTCAACACCTGCGGGCTGATCAGAGTGGTTTTCCTCTGGCGAGAACTCGACCCGCCGGAGACAGCTCAGGGAAGGCTGCCATCTGGCAGGGCCAAGAAGAACTTCCCAGCGTGCAAGCATCTACGCCATTTATCCTACGCCCACTGACACTGCACAGGCACTAAGACCACCCGAAACCTGAAACAGGACGCGAAATTATAGGAAACGAGGGAAAGGAAATTCGTGGCAGAAGAGAAACCATCCCAGCACTGGCCTTGCCAACCAGGGTAAACCGCAAAAACCCATGGTCAGAGTGTCCGGCCCCAGGAATCGAACCTATGACCTCCCTAATGCGAGCGTCGCACGTTATCGCGAAGCAATCTCGCTCGGTTGCGGAGGTCGTGAGTAGTTTATATAGAGGGCTTCGAAAACACTGTTTTGCGTTTACATGGGAAAGGATAGGGAAAACGAGGCTAGATACGGCGGTTTACGGAGGAAAATGCGTTTATATGGGAGAGATAGAGAATACGATGCCTGATGTTAGGCTAGACAGGGGTTGAATGAGGGAAATGAGTTTATATGGGTAGGATAGTAAAACGGAGAGAGATGGTATGATAGGAGTTGAAGGCGGGGAAGAAATGCATTTATATGGGAGAGGTAGGGAAAAAGATGATAGGTGTCAGGAATTGTGGTTAAAATAGTAATACAAAGAATCGCATTATTCATGAACCTTAACAACAAAAAAGACCTAAGTATAGATCATTTGAACGGTATTCGAAGAGAGGGCCTTTAGTTGAAAACACCCCTAAGATAGAGTAGGGGTATATTGTGCGAGCCAGACCACTTAATATGCAGAAATGTGCAATTAATATGCTAACTGGACCTTCACCTGCCACGTCCCCTGGTACCTTCTTGTTGAAGCTGAGGTCATAAATTTTGTGGAGTATAACGAAAGGGTTGATAGGTATGCAATTAAGGTTGTCCTGTCAAAACGAACAATGGTGCAATAAATTATGCTTTGTAACAAAAGAGCAGATGCTATTGTCTCCATTCCCTTCAATTCCTGCACACGTGGTCGCTATGAAGACTACACTTGTAGTAACCCCCTCCCACGCTGCATTCAATTCTCTTCAAACATGCGCACCTGCAATATAACAAAGACCGTAACTTTTTCCAATCAAATTGAACAATGGTGTAATAAATTATGCTTTGTAACAAAAGAGCAGATGCTATTGTCTACATTCCATTCTCCCAAATAACTGGTCCTTATGAAGGCCTCACATGTAGCAACCCCCTCCCCCACAGCGTTTTATTCTCTCCAAACACACGCAGTTGTTCAATATATAACAAAAGACCAGACTGGCGCCCATGTCGCCATTAATTACAGTCCTCGCCATCCTGGCACCGACTTTGCCCTGGGGCAACATTCATTATTTTGCAGGTAGTTCTCTCCGAGAGCACCCGAACCTGCACGAAGACTTATGAAAATCACCGAGCATAGTTATACATGTTCTAACTCTCCGTTTTTGCGTCTATTGTCTCCTTCAAACAGCGAAAACAAAAATGTGTTTAATTACTAATGAAAAAATGATACTTGGATAGGATAAAACATTATTATAACATTACCCTTATTAATGAACGGCGTTCTCGGGTATCCAGAGGTCCGAGTTCGAGTCTTAGGGTAGTGAAACATTAATGCCTAATACCTATAGAACTTTAGGAAAATAGGTGAGTAGGTGTAAATCATGTTAATTTTTATATATCATTACGATGATTAAAGCAAGATATTCTTAGGTACCCAGAGGTCCTAATTCGAATCTTACACTGGGAAACTCTAATGCTTAATAAATATTAAACTATGGAGTATGAACGGCCAGATTAGAATGTATTTAACAAATATAATTATTTATATTAAACCCTGGTGTATATTTAGGTATCCCGATTCTTAGATTCGATTCTTTATTTGCTTTCTTCTTCTCTCTTTTTTATTTCTATCTCTTTCTTTCATCTTGAATTGCATACATCCAAGCATTCATATATACACGAGCACATACAAAGAACCATTGCACATACATATACACTCATACACAGAGCCCTTACACATACATATACACACATACACCAGTGTACGCTCACACACATACAACTACAAACATACACCCATACACCAGAGTACGCTCACACACATACAACTACAAACATACACCCATACACCAGTGTACGCTCACACACATACACCTACAAACATACACCCATGCACCAGTGCACGCACACACACGCACACGCACACGCACACAAACATACAGGCACACACATATGACTACAAACATACACCAGTGCACGCTCACACACATACATATATGTACATACGTATACATACACCAGTACACTTACGCACACACACGCGCGAACACATAAATACGTATACATACACCAGTGCATGCGCGCACACACAGACTAGCATTGGAATTTATTGTCTTTACAGAATTAAAAATCTTTGTTTTATTTCACTGTAACCTAAATTCAGTATATGATTGTTCTAAAAAGGTCCGTGCAACCTCTATAATAAGGATACCTTCAGTCACTAGTCTTTATTGTGCTAATGAGTCTAGATGTGTTAGCATCGTGTCCTCTGCAAGAATAGTCAGCTTTCTAAAGTGTTATCAAGGTGAAAAGTTCTACATTTTCTTGAACAGAGATAAATATGTTATTAGGTCAAGAACAAGGATGAATACTCTGCATATAAAGATATAATTCCTATTGGATCAGGATACTCTTGTAGTAAATGCAGGAAGAAATTCCTCCGAGGTAATGACAAGAGAAGGCATCAGATGAGCTGTAAGAAGCTCTTCAAATGCAAGCATTGTAGTGTAACCTTCAATGGTGGTTATAAGGGGCAGTGGCATGAAGATGTATGTGAAATAAGATGTCCTCAGAATAAAAGCAGATTGGAGCCTACTAAACCACAGTTATTATCAACAATGGAAGACTGCGATATGAAAGAATACGAGACATCGTTCGAATGGTCGACTGAAATCGTTTTTTATACGATGCAATTCATCTAAGGGCCTGAATATGTACCTACATGAATGAAAACAATGGATAATGTGCATAAAGAGCTTGGCATTCACAAGAGTGTGAAAATTAATCTGTTGGCTGAGTACAGATTTCTTAACAGTATCGGAGAAGCCTGTGACAAAGCATTAAAAACACGGAATCAGCCTGTGTTTCTAGAAACGGATCTGGACTCAGCGTTGGAAGCGAAATTCAAGAAATTGGACAGAGCAATGGAGGAGTCGCAGCCAAGGGTAGCAACTGGGCCCTGCTTGCTGTGGAAGGAGTTCGACTTAGTATCAATAAGTACAATCCGTTACGAGGAAGTAGCTGCATACCACTACCTCCGCCTGTTGGATCAAAAGAAGCCTGCATAAACACTCAGAACTACACCGACGAGAAATGTTTAATGTGTTCTGTATTAGCTAAACTCATAGGGAAGCATGCACATCGTGCGAGCAAATACGAGTAACTTCAAGATAAGCACGACTTCAGCTGTGTTTCTTACCCTACTCCACTTTCTCAAATATCCAAATTTGAGAACCTTAACAAGATGTCTATCAACGTTTTCGGGCTGGATGAGAAGCATGAAGTGTATCCAATAAAGGTTGCTGACATCGAACTACCTGAACACCGTGACCTGCTACTATTGTGTGACAGTAGCGCAAAACATCACTACGTATATATAAAGAATTTTGAGAAAATTGTTCGACGTCAGAAAACTAAATGTAAAGAACGGGTTTATACCTGCAAGCGCTATTTTACACATTTTGCTGATCGATATGGACAAAGCAGGTTGGAAAAACTACAAGAACATGCAGCCATGTGTATTCAAAATGGTGTTCCAAGGGTAATTATGCCTACCAAGGAGAAATCAATTGTACGGTTTAAAAATTTTGAGATGTTGAAACTACCTTATGTCATCTATGCAGATTTTGAGAGTATTCTCACTCGATGCCATAAGTGTATACCCAATCCTGAAACTTCCTATTCAACCCCTTATCAAGAGCACACACTAATGAGCTTCTCTGTTTCCGTGAACCCGTCATCCAGTGTTGAACACATCGAAACTGGTCTTCCTAAGCATCCCTATGTATATCGTGGTTATGATGCTGCTCAGAAGTTTATGCTCGACCTGATATCTCTTGTAAAAAGATTAATAATATATAAAAATATGTCAAGCCTCTGAAACTTACACATCAACAGCAGAAGGATTTCGACTTTTCTACGGTATGCTACTGGTGTGGAAAAAACTTTACTGAAAAAACTGCAAAGTACGCGACAATGATCACATCATTGGTGAATATCGTGGAAGTCTACATAATGAATGTAATTTAGCTTGCAAAACACTTAAATACTTTCAAGTCTTCATGCACAATCTCAGTAGGTATGACTCCCATTTCATTGTCAAGGAGCTGGGTTGTACAAGTGAGTGGGTGGAGGTAATTCCTAGCTCTGAAGATAGCTATATCTCATTCACCAAGTATGTAGGAGATATAAAGCTTCGGTTTGTGAATAGCTTTCGATTCCTCAGTACAAGCTTGGATAAGTTGGTAAAAAATTTAACCTCATATCCTGAAACATTAAAGTACTTCGGAGAAGACAAATTGAAGTTAATGACTCGTAAAGGAGTATTTCCCTATGATTACGTCACGTCATGGGATTTTTGAACGAGACCTGCTTACCTCCTAAGGACTCCTTCTACAATAGATTAAATGGTGAATAAATTACTGATACTGACTGCAATCATTCTAGAAATGTATGGGAGCTGTTTAATGTGAGAAACCTGGGCGAGTACAGCGATCTCTGCTTAGCCTCAGGTGTTCTTCTTCTAGCTGATGTCTTTGATACATTTAAAAATCAAACCCTCAAAACACACAAAGTCGACCCCGCTCATTATTTCACCTCTCCAGGTCTTACATGGAATGCTATGCTACTGTATACTGGAATTCATTTGGAACTGTTACAGGATTATGATCAACTATTCATGGTGGAATGAGGAGGTTAATGCCAAGTTTCCCATCGGTATGCAGACGGTAATAACACTTATATGGATAAGTATGATCCGTCGAGACCAACCCAATTTATTTCATATGAGGACGCCAATAACCAATACGGTTGGGCAATGTGCCGCGCCCTCCCTTACGGCGGATTTGAATGGGTTTCACCTGAACAAATTGAATTAGAAACACTACAAGAAAATGATCCTTAGGGGTACATATTAGAAGTTGACATCGAGTATCCTGCAGAACTTCATGACCTACACAATCATCTACCTTTCCTGCCTGAGTGTATGAAGCCAAAGGACTCGAGTACAAAGAAACTGATACCTCATCTCGGATCCCGAAAGAAGAGTGTAGTACATTACATGACTTCGAAGCAAGCTCTTATTCACGGGTTACGGGTAACAAAAATCCATCGTGTACTACAATACCGACAGTCTCGTGGTTAAAACATTATATTGAATTTAACAACAGGCTACGATAACAAACTGCCAATAATTTTGAGAAGGAACTCTACAAACTGTTCAACAATGCCGTGTTTGGAAAAACTATGGAAAACCTGCGTAACCGTATGGATGTACGACTGGTGACAACTGGAGAAGTTGATCGCCAAGCCTACGTTTATCGATAGGACAATATATGCTGCTAATCTAGCTGCTGTACATATGGCGTACCGTCAGATTGTATTCAACAAGATTATACACATTGGTATGAGTGCTTTTGACATCTCCAAGACATTAATGTATTACTACAATTATGATGTATTGCTACCATATTACGAAGCTGAAAACCTGAAGATTATGTACATGGATACTGATTCATTCATTCATCGTGTAAGAACTGAAGACGTGTACATAACAAATGACAAGCTACGTTTTCTTGAGCATCTGGATACAGTTGATTACCTTGTCAATCATATATGCCACTGTACTCAGAATAAAAAGGTGCTGGGGAAATTTAAGGATGAGGCTAATAGCAAAATCATTCTGCGCTTTGTTGGACTACGACCTAAGATGTCTACCTTAGATATTAAGGGATCGACCAAAAAAATGATTAGAGGTATAAAACGTAGGGCTATTAAGCAGTACATCACATTTGACAGCTATACAGACTGTCGTAAAACCTGTGAAATCATCAGAACGCCCATGAATCTAATCCTATCACGAGAGCACGCTGTTACCACAGTGCCAGTGAATAACATTACATTGAATCTCTTTGATGATAAAAGAGTTATTGCCGAGGAGTGAATAAGACATATGCACATGGGCATTAGCATAATAAACAGTGCTTAAGGGAATGTAACCCGTATATGAAGATTTTCTCCGAGAGTCCACAATCTTTAAAAGTTGAAGTTTACTCATGTGCTGTGAATACACGTAGCAGACAACTGGTGAAGAAAGGAGAAGATGGAAGGGGAGGCAGTAACCCTGCCATTAGGAGCAAATCCTAGTGCTAGTCCCAAGCCTAGATAAAGGGTAGAGACGTCTACCCTTACAATGCTTATATAATGAAGAAATGATTAAACCTATAAGGCTTCTACACATGGACAAAAATGCAAGCTTATAAAACAATATAGCAGTCTAAAACGTTATAATATTTCGTCAACCATGTGGATGCGGTAGTTTATGCTACTTCTATATACCGTCACTGATTAATCCTCACTACATTGTCAAAGATGTAATAGTATTTGTATGAACACAGAGAAAAATACAATTCATTAATGTTTTAATACAAAACTACAACCGCACATGCCTCAACATTATCATCCTTAGGGGGTATACTAAGTCGTTAGTATCAGCGATTGATATATCAACGCATCGATAGTTATACAGATATATTAACGAGTTTTGCTACACTAGAGATCTGACATTGCATACAATGAGTTTTTCCATTATCATCCTAGAGCAAAGAGCGATATTGCTGTCATATTCTCGAACCTTGGATTCGTTGACAGATAGGATTGATCGAAACTGAAAGGGAAACTATCGATTCTGCTTCCTGTATTCCCATTGTGCCTACAGCGGAATGTGTAATGAAACTAGTTCTTAAAAAGTTTATTTCGATAAGCATGAATAAGGCAGAAGAGTAAGTTTTCGTAGGTATAGTTTGCAATAGCTATAAAAATAAATGGTAATGGATAGAGAAAGTCGTGTGAACGTAACATAGCTTTTCGTTTTAAAATGTTCCAGAAGATTATAGAAACTCGAGCCTTTCCGCATGCATAAAAAGAATTCAACAATTGTAAATCTCGTGCAATAGTTTCATTTCGATAAACTTACTGCAATAATCGTTCCCGATTGGTTCAAGCACGAGTTGTGACAACAGATCCGGCAGCTGTAGTAACATCAGACGCAGCTGCACAGGCAACAACCGGTTACACAACAGCTGTAGCAACAGCAGAAGCTAATCCAGCAGCTGTAGATTCAGCAGCTTCAGCAACAGCAAGCATCACATCAACAGCAGCTGCAAATACGACAGCTGTAGTATCAGCTACAGCAACTGTAGCAGCAGCATCTACAACAATAGCAGCAACAGATCCAGCAGCTGTAGCAACATCAGGCACAGCCACAACAATAGCTATAGCAGCAACATCAGAAGCAAATACAATAGCAACCGTAACAGATACAACAGACACAACAGGCTACAGAGCAGCTGTAGCAACAGCTGCAGCTAATCCAGCAGATGTAGTTTCAGCTGCCCCAGCAACAACAACCATCACAGCAACAACAGTAGCAAATACGATAGATGCAGTAGCAGATACAGCAGCTGAAGCAACAACAGCTACAACAATAGCTGTAGCAGCAACAACAGACTACGCTACAACAGCAATAGATAATCCAGAATGCAGATTTGGTAGCCACATCTATGAAACTAAATGAATTACTTTTTTAAATGGTTCGAATACCTTTGAAACTACACGAATCAACTGAAATTATATTAAATTACCGTAATACAAATAACTGGTTGAAATTATCGTGAACACCTGTGATACTACCCTATTTGCTTTAAATTCCTCCTCATCTAAAATTAGCGCTCTCACATTGTCAGGAAAACAACTTTCCGTAACGGTCACGTCTAAAGTCGCTTTCAAAGACTAGCACCCGGATAGGCAGATAACAATCTTGCTTCACTAGCTCCATCATAGCAAATAAAATAAAATAAATCATCCTTAATGTATATATGTTAATGACCGTAACCAATGACAGATTATAAAAGAACAATGCACCAATAAATATCAAGTAGTATACCATGAGAGCTAACGAGGATAAGATCGCAAGAGGTTCCGGTTTAATTAACTCTCTCATTAACCGGCTGCCATTTGAAGCGTATTTGCCTGGTTAGAGATACTGTGGACATAGGACAAGGCTAAAAAAGGATTAAAGAGAGGAGACCCCGGATTCAACCCCTTAGACGAGGCGGGCAAACTTCACGACATTGCCTACGCGCAGCATAAGAACTCTGTTTCGAGAAACATTGCAGACAAGATCTTGGCTGAAAGGGCGTGGAAAAGAGTGCAATCGTCTGATGTTACGTTAGGCGAAACGTTGGCAGCGCGACTAGTAACAGCATTTATGAAGGGGAAGGTACCTGTTGTTGCGGACAGAAGAAGCAGAAGAAACGAGGTGGATTTCTACCTCTCATAACAATTATTGCAGCCCTAGGTGCCGCCGCTGGATGTGCAGCACAAATTGCCTCGGCCGTAAATAAGAATAAGGCTGCAGATAAACAACTGGCCCAAATGATGAGACATAACAGAGAAATTGAGGAAAATGTGACTGTTGGTGCTGGATCCAAAAAGAAGAAACGGGGAGGATTTCTACCTCTCTAACCAATTATTGCAGCTCAAGGCGCTGTCGCTGGATGTGCATCACAAATTGCTACAGCCGTAAATAAGAAAAAGGCTGCAGATAAACAACTGGTCGAAATGATGTGACATAACAGAGAAATTGAAGAAAGACGGAGATGCCTTCGATTGAAGAAGAATAAACTGAGGAACACCGAAACGAAGAGGAGGCAGAGAAGAAAGAAAAGGAATGCAAAAAACTCCGGCAGAGGGCTATACTTGTGCCGGAAATAGCCTTGAGTAACATAGACCTCGACTTGTATGCCCAACGTTCAGAGATTCCTCATTTTAGAGGTGTATACATGATCGACCAGCTACCTTCAAGACCTCGTTACAGACACAGAATTATTTTCAATCTCGATACTTCAGAGAATGAAGGCACTCAATGGGTTCCTATAAAGAAGGAGGGCAACGTGTATTTTATTTCGACAGCTTTGGAATCTTGAAGCCTCCAAAAGAGATAGAAAGGTACCTCAGAGGCGTTAAGTTGCTGTATAACACTAAGAGGTTTCAGAGTTTCAACTCAGTCATCTGCGGGTACTTGTGCTTGCAATTTCTATCGCAATGAGTTACACTATTTCTGTCAGTGGCAACGAATCGTTCTTACTACGTACCTCAACTTCCAGATCCGTAGGGGCATTGTGAGATTGCTCTATTGAATTTTGAAACCTTCTATTACATTCCTAACTTTGATCGGGTAGTAATCAATTTCATTACATTCACAATGATGAAATTAAGACCATTGATATACCCAATGGAACTAACGAGATTGCTGATATTAGTGAACACATCAAAGATAAGCTAGGAGTGGATGCGAATTTCTTCCTTATTAGACCTAATAATAACACAATGTGGGCGAAATTAAATGTCCTTTCACCGTTGATATTCCCAATGATTGTTCTATAGGATCGCTCTTGGGTTTAGGGACAAGGTTATTCCAGCTAATTAGCTGGCTGAATCTGATTTTCTGGTGAATATATTTAAGGTGAGCATCATACCAATCGAGTGCTGTATTGCAACAGGCTTTTTCATCGACGGTGAATGTGGACACTCGATCAATGAGATTTTCCCATCTGTTCCGCCTGGATATCATATTTCTCAAGAGCCATAAAATTCAATTTACCTTCCAATCAATAACACCAGTGTCATAGAGCAAATTAGTCTTCGTGTAGTGGACCAGAACGGTAATATCATTGACTTTAGAAACGAGGATATAGGCACAAGGCTTCACATTCGTTGCAATGGTAATAGGTTTTAGAAGAAGTCAGCGACATCGAGGATATAATAATGACGTGATTCGACGCCCGCGCCATACTCTGCCTTTGACACCCAGTGGGTTAACATCGCACAATCGTCAGTTTCTCCAACGTTGGTTGTCAGAATCCTATAATCATAGACATCTTCAATGTTACCGAGACACTGAGATTCGACGACAAGATGACTAAAGAAGAGGAACATGTGTTTTTACCGTATAATACATCAGTTCTGGACTCTAATGACGACATTAGAATCCCTTGTCAAGCTGAGGACTTATATACATTACCTAATCGAAGTTATCTATACATCGAGGGGAGTGTTACTAAACCTAATGGAGCAAAGCTTACCAATATCGCTATTACATCATGTTTGATGAGATTCGACTGGATTCGGCTCAACTATTGATCAAACCAAAAACCCTGAGGTTTCGCATCAACTTTCCGCAACTATGCTCTAAGCATAGATCGTCTGCTGAATGCTGGATTATGCTATCCTGGAGAAGACATGGACATTGTGCATGCAGCAAATGGAGCCTTCAACGCTATACTACCGCTTTCGATACTACTGGGATTTGCTGACGACCATAAGGAAATCATACTCAATAGCAAATTTTGGTTGGTGCTGTTTCGATCAAAGGACTCTAAAACTGCATTATAGCGCCTCAGGTTGAGGAGAATGCCATTGTTAAACTTGTACGAATCGAGTGGAGAATGCCTGTGATTCGACTTTCTGATGCCGAAAAGGTTGAAATCCTCAAGCTTGTCAAGTGGGACAAGTAGCTGTATCTCCCATTTAAGACCATGGATCTGCATACTCAGCCTGCTGCGCCGCAAGCTAAATCATTCACCAGGAATGTCGCCACCACATCAAAATTGGAGAAGCCGAGATTTTTCATTTTGGGTGCTGAGACTGTAAGATCGAGTAATGCATCTAAAGACTGTTCCCTTTTTAATCATTGTAACATAACTAATTTGAGACTTTATCTATCATGACATGAATTTGCATCATTGTATGACATGTACTCAAAGTTTAAAAACTCTTATTATGAAAATGAGAATTATCCTTTATTGAAGAGAAAAGATTTTCTTAAATTTGCTCCTATATTTACTATAGATTGCTCGCATCAACCAGAGGAAGTTGTAATTGGTGCTGTCAACATCAGAGTAGAAATTCAAGCTAGTGCAAATATCCCTACACAGACGTCATTGTAATGTTTAATAATTCATGATAAAGTATTTACATACAGGGCTCTGACTGATGTAATGTAGCTTGTATTTTAAACTATTAATTCTTATGTAAAGATTTATTTTTTCATTAGGAATGCAAGGCTTTTTAATGAATAAAACATGATGTAAAAGCACACCTTCATTCTTTTTTATTATTTTTATCATACAATTCCAATACTTTCCTTCTCTAACTCTTCGTTCCAGCATATGACGTTACACTTGCAACAGATAGGTTACCTAAATGGTAATCTATAAACGATTCAGGTCTTTTTAGGGTGCAAATTTCATTACAACATTTCACAAATATTTAAATTAGTGTTCAAAAATCTTATCTCTTCCATATAAGCAATGACATAAGAGAAAACAATATTTTACAATATTCAACCCGCGGACACTTTTTCGATTGGAGGAATGTTTTGAATATAGGGAGACTCTTTTGAATTATCTCCCGTCTTGCATTGTCATGTATACAAATTTGTCTGTTTTTCACTATAAGCAATGGAAGATCGTAGAAGAACCCTATCTTAACGTTGTGCCTTTTCGAGATTTAGACGTCTCAGCACCCGCTTATTGCATGTTTCGGTGATGCAATGAGCCTGGCTATTCTATCCTCCAAGAGCGTCAGCATCCTTTCCTGTGCTGTATATCTCTTTTTCCTCTTCCCCTTATTCCATCTGAAGCATTACCCAATGAAGGTCTTAGAAAACACGATTCTCGTAGGTCGTCGTGCACGTTCGGGTGCTCTCGGAGAGAACTACCTGCAAAATAATGGATGTTGTCCAAGGGCAAAGTCGGTGCCAGGATGACGAGGACTGTAATTAATGGCGACGTGGGCGCCAGTCTGGTCTTTTGTTATATATTGCACAAGTGTGCGTGTTTGTAGAAAATAGAACGCTTTGGGGGAGGGGATTGCTACATGTGAGGCCTTCATAGCGACCACTTATTCGGGAGAATGGAATAGATACAATAGCATCTGCTCTTTTGTTACAAAGCATAATTTATTGCACCATTGTTCAGTTTGACAGGAAAAAGTTACGGTCTTTATTATATTGCAGGTGCGCATGTTTGGAGAGAATTGAATGCAGCGGGTGGGTTACTACAGGTGTAGCCTTCATAGCACCACGTGTGAAGGAATTGAAGGAAATGGAAACAATAGCATCTGCTTTTTGGTTACAAAGCATAATTTATTACACCATTGTTCATTTTGACAGGTGATGGACAACCTTAATTGCATAACTGTCAATCTTTTCATTATACTTCACAAAATTTATGACCTCAGCTGCAACAAGAAGATACAGTGGGCTCCAAATGTTTTCCGATGGACGAGAGGGTTGATGGGAAACGGGAGAAGAAATTTCTTATCGAGTAGTTGTGCCTCTCCTGGGGGCGGTGTTATTCCAAGTGTTCATTTACGTTTGCATGCAGTCATCTAAGGTGAAGCGAGCGTGGTAGCTTCTGTTGAGGAAAGAAGAAACTGAATATTTTGTTCTATACTTAATTCTTTTGTCCAAACGTAAAGAAATTTGCACATTCTTTCCACACGCATTTAAACAAATTAGCACTGCACATTTATTGGTAGTGCTAATACAGCTTTAGAAACATTTTAAGCAGATCTTTTTTAAAAATATAATATAATGCATTGTTGGTTCATAATAATAGTAATAGTAATAATAATAAGCATGTGGTAAGTAAACCTTTGGACTATTTCACGGAAAATCGGATAGCAGAAAACGTTTACTTGTTTTGGATATAAAGTATGTCTGCTGACAAATTATTATTACTATAATTATCATTATCATCATAAACATGTGATGATTATAATATTACGTGCTATTTCGCATAAAATTGAACAGTAGAAGACGTTTACTTCTTATTTTGGATACATAGGATATACTGTGCAAGGATATATCGTTTTATTACTTTATTTTATTTAGTTAGTGTTTTTTTAAATTTTCGTTAATTTTTAAGTTGTTCGTGTTTTTATAAAGATTTTCCATTATTTTAAAGGGAACTGAATGTATTTAAAAGTGTCAGTGTTATTGAGTTTTACAATTTTTTCCAAAAATTTCTAATTGTAGTTTTTAATTTATTTTCACGCAATGTACACAGTTTTAGAATCATTCTGTATTGTTTTAAAGTAAATATGCGGTCTGCATTCTGCATTATATTCCGAACAAGAAATTTACTTAACAAAACACTTTAAAATAAAAAAAATCAATAACAATTACAATGAATCCAATGAATTTAAAATTTCTTAGGGGATTGCGTGTATTTAAAGACACCAGTGATCCCTTTTTCTAATTTTTTCCCAAAAGTTCTAATGGTCATTTGTAAATTGATTTCAACGTAATATATATATTTTTCCCTTAAATCTTTTCAAAAGACTTAAAAATTCCAAAACCCTTAATATTTTTCAGTGATATCATGATACATTTCTAACACTCTCCAGCAACACCTACTTGTTGATTGGACTTGTTCCTTAACCCTCACAGAGTCTGGAAAGGTGAATGTGAGTGTTTTTCAAAGGCACAACCCGAAAACCCAATATTAACCTATAGAAAAAGTCAACGAGTAAGGAACACCAAGGGATTGTTTCTAAAGCAAAGATCCCGAAATGACCAGTGTAGTTAGAGGGGGTTATATAAATTAAACAATAAATAACCAAATAGCACCTGCTCGCGTCAATGCTATTGTCAGATTGGCTGCAACGGTAAACACAGGGCTTGAGCATGAATATATAACAGATAAAAATAAGTTTATGTTGAAGCCGACGATAGACTTTTTTAGCTATTTTTTCGCATTACGTTAATAAAATTGACAAATTCCCTTCAAATCCGGTTAAATAATATACATAATGCTAGAAACAGTTTCCCTAAGATTTTGGAGTATATCTTAATATACGAAGTTTTATCGTAAATACGAAAAACGCAGGACCTTAATAATAGTAATAATAATAACATTAATAATGGTAATAATAGGGTATGTAATTTTGGAGTTTCAAATGCGGAAACAAAAACTATATATACACCCTTTGTGTCTTGGCTTGTAATTGCTTCCTGATTTCATACTACACGTTTCTAAGGGATAGGCATATTTGAAATAAATTCCAAATGTAGTCTGCTGTCGTAGTTGTAATATTAGATAAAGGATTTCAGATTTCAAAGGCAATAGGTAAAAAGGGCGGGAGAGGCCCTAATGCAGCTCGTAACCTACTGAAGGCCTGTTTTTATTCTCTTACTTCCTTGCTTTATTTTTCTGTGCTTTCCTGTTGCCCGTTGTTTACACATATGCACAATACACACAAACACCCATAGCCGAGACAGGACTCAAATCCGCGACCCTCTGCGCGGCGGTGCGGTCTAAGACACATGCTCCAGCCTTCACGGCTACGGGCTACCTAAAGTTAAAACTAGATTGTGTTGTGAGTGTACTCTCGCACTGATGCATATCCAATACCCACTCCTTTTACTTGCGTTACGCTAATTTTAACTTTCTGAAGCTCGGTTTTCTGGTGTTGCTGACAACAGCCATACGTAGTATTTCCTTGGTCTCTAAATTAAATAATACATTGATCGGAGAAACATTAATGGTGACTGTATAACAAAAATATGTTGTTCATGTTCATTTACAGTTTTAATTTCATTTTTATAATAATTGAGTTCTATATATTTCGTTCAAACACCCATTTATTTACTTCAGCTTACTACTGAAAAAAGGAGTAAAGATTTGATAGTCTGCAAAAACCTCTGTGCTATTGCTTCAAAGGCTATTAGCATTATTAAAAGAATTCAGATCTCATTTCTAAACATTTTAATTTATTTGATACAACATGATCCCCATACATACAAAAGAAAGAAAGGTAGAAAGATAACTAGGGGTCAATAGTGGGGTAATATTAAGTAACTGGAGAAAAGTTTCTTAATTTCAAGTTTAGTAACTGGTTCACCAGCCATTCACATCCAAAAGAGCATTCAGCCTTCTTGAATTGAAGCAATACTCGCATATGCGTGGTCCTCTCCGTACGCTCTCACAAACTTCCTGGACGTGTTCCTCCAAGTTTTTGGGAGTTCTTTCTGCTCTGAAATCGCATTCATTGACCATAATGGTTCAAATTTATTCTATTGGATTACGATCTGGGGATTTAGAAGGCCATGGGAGAGGAGAAACTTCCGGATGTTCTTCCATCTAATCCTTGGTTACTCTGGAAGTGCGAACGCTGCAGTTATCGTGAACATAGTTAATAATCTCCATGTCTTCTGCAGGATATACAGCACGAACAGTTGTTCACATGGTATCCTCTAAGATCTCCACATATTCATTAGAATTACATTTTGGAAACTCCCGGACTATCGCACCCACGCCGGCAGCAGACATCCAGCTCCAGAAAGCGCCGTTAATCCTGCTGCTTCTTGCTGTTGCCACTACGTGCTCTGGGGTATAGCGAGTGTTGTTAGGGCGCCAAAGTATCATCCTTCCCTCTTCGTCCAATGAGAGCACTTTTTCGTCAGTTCATATCAGTCTCCCAGAATTTCTTTGGCATTGGGAGAAACTGAAGAGCAAATCCCACATGAGCAGCTTGATGTCCTTCTGTGAACTGCTATTTTCAAGCTGGTTTCCTGTGATGGATACCGGTAACGCGAAGACGTTTTCTCAACGTTGAAGGTGACACCGGAAGACCCAAGCGACTTGCTATCGATGTGGCAGGACGAAAAATATTATTTCTTAAATTCTGCACCATAAGTGCATATAATGCCGGGTGGTGGTACTTGGTCTTCCAGATTTCTTTCGTGTTTTTAACCCGTTTTCTCCTTCTTCTTGGAACCCCGGATCCAGTAAAGAACACAGTTATTTCCCCTACCAACTGCGTTTGCTATTTGTGTGGTAGATAGAGCACCTTCCCACAATGCGGCCTCAGGTGACTTCTGATGTTAGTGGCATTTTTATCTAACAATTCCTCTTTATCAGGAATGGTGCAATGCGTTTTCTATGCTTTAAAACAGGTTGCAAACCTCGCGTTTTCATAAACTAAAGGAACATTTGACCTTTGGCCCTGAGGAGGACACTACCATTTGCTGGAATGTTTGACGATCACAAGCCCTTTTAACCAAAATTCTAGTTCCGTATTATCTATATTCTAGGTTGTATAAAGTCTTAAAATGCTCAGGAAAAAGTCTATTTCGGTATACTTAACCCAGTAGAATGTAAAACGGAATCGCGAACGGCCTAAATCTTTATGTTGTTTGGATGATCGTGCTTTGTCATATTTTGCGTTCATTACTGCTTATTTTTGGTGTTTCTGTTATATCCATTTGTTTCTTCCAATAATTTTGTTGTCCTTTTCTCAGTTCTGGGTCAGATTATTGCAGCACACCCATGATTTTAATGATATTTACTGCCTTGCAGAATTTGTATAATTTCCATGAACTACCTTACTGAGAACTGTAACAACGGCATAATGTGTCATAAGCTACCTTACTTTTGAGAGTAAGTTCAACATTAAACGCAACGTAGTTTTCCTGGTGTGTGTTTGTTAGAGGAAGATTCGGGTAGGGAGGTATTTGTCACAAACTTCCATGCCGAGCTTTCATATCAAATACACGATTTGTTTGCCGAGTAAAACAGTTCAGAAAATTGCCAGTGCGCTGGTTTGTGTGTCTACGCACGAATAGCGTAAGTAAATAAAAAAGATTTAATAGGATAAACACAAAATGTCATAGCCAAGTAGCCTAGCCAGACACCGTTCAAGGATGCCATCGGAGATGGATATAAAATCCCCTAAACACAAACTCTGCGTTCACAGGAAAACTTTTTGTTATTTGCTTATTTTTTGCAAGTGACTTTAACGGTTTTGATTAGTAAGAGAGAGAGAATTCAGTTAAGAATCAATGTTGTTTACATTGCCATAAATAAAATTTGTCTCGCCAATATTTTATGGCTAAACTATCAAGTCCTTTTAATTCTCACCGAGTTATACACATAATTATTAGAAAGCGTCCAGATGCTTGGTGGAAAAGACCTAAGGGTCATGCTTTAGAATCTCGTTCAAACTGATTTGCCGAATAAAATTTCTTCCGAACTTCTTCTCTCTACCGTTATAAATATTTCTGGTAATTCTCAGTTCAATCGGCCTGATTTACGAATTAAACGAGACTTAAATTCCTTTATGCATATATCTAAATGGAAAAGGAATGACGAGAAATTGCAGATATGTGGAATTTGTTAAAATATATCCTTTGTATTAAATAACTTCTTTCCTAGTGATTGTAGTTCCCGAAGTAGTCCTTAATTTTAAGTTTGAACATTTGCTCATGAACTTGAAAGTATGAAACTTATTCACCCGAGTTCATGGTAAACAAAACATCTTGCATGTAATCAAAGTAGAAATAACGATACCAAACCATATCCCTTAATTTGAAATCCTGTGTGTGTGTGCGTGCGTGTGTTTGTGTGCGCGCATACATGATCGTTGCATAAAATATTGTAAGACATCCTTTATAACATATGTTGTGTTATTGTGCCTCTACTCCCGAAAATGCTGTTGCAGACCTAATTGTCTCTCACTCCTGTCTTCAGTGAACCGGACCCAATTAATTCGGTGTTTTACAACGAAGTCCAATGGAAGCCTGTCGACATTATGTTTATTTTGTTGAAACAGCAAAACTTTAGAATTCTAGCCATCAACCTCGTGGGGCAGGTAAACCGCTTCAGACGGCTCCTGGCCTGGACCAACTACTCGATAACATTTACCCTTTTCCCCTCTCCGGCGAGCTCCATGTGGGACGGAAAACAGTTGGAAGCGTCTATACCAGGGGGCATGGCAAGTTGAGGGGGGAGGCCTAATTAGCATATTAATTGCACATGCCTGCATATTAAATTGCCTGGCTCGCACAATATGCCCCTACTGTCGTGGATATGCATTTGATATACGTGAAGCTAGAGGACATGCAGCCGTAACTGCCCAGCTATAAAGGGGAAAATATCCAGACAGAGACATCCTCATCACAGTACCTTTCAGTCTATCCATCGGCATCTACGAGGAATTGGATCCTTGTCAATTCATACACCGGATGCTGGTGCAAATGGAAGCCAACGCACTCTACGCTTCGAAGCAGCAGTGCTGAGAGACTGCAGGCTAATCCTTCAACAAGTACTCGTGCAATTGCACATGCCATGAACACAAGCAGCAGTAGCGTTTTGCGAGTCTAGCAGGAGGAACGGCTGCAACCATATCACCTTTTAAAAACGAAGACCTTAGGACCAGAGGATTTCGCGTCCCGGTTACAGATTTGCAACTCAGCGTTACAGCTTCATGGGGAATATCCGCACTCCTCAGCACTATTCATCGATGATGGACATGTATTCAACCATAGAAGTAGCTACATGTGGAGCTATGAAAATCCACCTTGAGACGCATAGTCGGCAGAGGTTCAGTGTGAACATGTGAGCTGGTATAATTGCTGGCCATTTAATTTGCCCGTACATTCTCCTTCTACGGCTAAATGGATAAGTGCATCTTCATTTGTTAATAACGTAGTGCATGTATTCATAAAAGACGTCGCTTTAAACATTTGGCAGCAAATGTGCTTCCAGTATGATGGAGCGTCTCCCCATCTTGATAGAAACGTGCGACAGCATCTACATAATGTTTTACTGACAACTAAAATAGAAGAAACAGTTCAGTAGCCTGGCCATCTGGCTCACCTGATCTCATACTAGATTTATTTTTATGGTGGCACCTCAAGAGTCTGGTGATGGAAACATGAGTTGTCTCTGAAGAAGGATTGCTGGCGAGGTTATTTGTTACCTGTAACGAAATTCATGGTACTCCAGGAATCTTTTAAGAATGCAGAACTTATTTATACGCCGATGTAGTCTCTGTAGGGATGGTGGCGATCATCATTTTGAAAACATCCCTATAATTGTTTTATTACTAACGCGTAGACCTTTAAAACACGTAAAAGTGTCGCTGTACCATCATTTTTCATGAACATAGCCTTTCTTCAGGATGTCTATTTCATACATTAAAGAAGCGCAAAACGCGTCCAAGGGAAAAAGGTGATCACCATTTTCAATATTTTTCAGGAAGTGAATTTTAAACTTTAAATCCTTTTATTCAGAATACAATACAGGCCGGTTATTCAGTTCGATTTTGCAGCATATTTGTAACGTATTCAATTAGTTCACTACATCGGTACACAGCATTATAGTATTGTAACTACAGTGATGATAAAGCTGTTTTTATACACTCCCATAGAGTTAAAAAACCGGGTCCTGGCAACAAGACAATGAATAAAGGGGGTCCATGCATATAATTAGAATAAAAATAGCACAGAAAAATTGAAAAGCTTTAAAATCGGTAGAGTTGTAATTTCTATGATGATCATTCTCCCAATAATCACAATTTAAATATAATCTCATATGTGCTTTCGTGAAAAAATTATCTAAAATTAGCGTTGAACAACCGAGTAGTTAGTTCAGATTTTGTAAGCTTCACTGCAAGCAGTCACTTTTTTCTTAGCTGTGTGTAGCATTTTTGGCCTTCTGGTTCACTTAACATTACTGTAGACGCTGTTACTTCTCTTGCGCAAGTTCCCTAAAACAATATAGAATATAGGAAAAATTACAATTGGCTCCAAGATACTGTGACGCAGCGGCTATAGCCAGAACGTTATTATGTGGAAGGCGCCGAGCAACTGACCGGTTGGAGAGGTAAACAGGGATAGGAGGAGGGCTCCCCACAGAGGCAATTTCCAGAAACGCTCGCGACGCAACGAGATAATTGTGGAAACTTGTTTCTTCCCACCTCCCGGACATTCTAGAACTCTGCAGAAAATTCCTTCGGCTTTATAAGCAAGCGTTCTCACGATTGGGCCAGGTAGTAAGTGAAACAGTGCGTTTCTGGTGAGTAGTATTAGTCCCGGATGAGCCAATTGTTTTAACGATAATCCTGCCGCTAGGGGCGCTCGTGTCGCTAGTGTCGCTGCGTGCGACGGCGGCGGCGGTAAGTTTGAAAAGCGCCCTGAGTGGTAGGATTATCGTTAAATCGATTGGCTCATCCGGGACGAGTTGAAAGAATGAGGAAGTGACGTGGAGTGTTTTTGATTGGTTCGTTAATTTGGGGTGGAAGATGAAGGCAGGAAGATGGAAGAGTATGGAGGTCGCGTGATGGAGAGGAGCCGGGTGGCGAGGTGTTGTCTGTGCGGAGGTCGGTACTGAAAGAGGGAAAAGATGGGGAGCGAGGGATAAAAAGTGTAACAGAAAGTGACGTGTGAAGTTGTGACTGGTGGGAATAAGAAGTGATGTTATTGGTGGAAAGGAACAAATGAGAGTTGTTGATTGGTAAGAATAAGAGAGATTATGATTGGTTGAAAGAAAAAGGTGTGGGAGTGGGGTATGTTGGAGGTGATGGGAAAGGTAAGTTTTGCTAGCAGCAAGATTTGCAAAAGCCTGTCGTGAACTGATCAGCAATTTTTTGAACGTTGGATGGTAGTTTTCTTGAGTGGATAGAGAGATGGGGCGATATGAGATGCGGTGGCGAAAATGGGAACTAAACAAGGTGGTTGAGACAAGAGGTTTAAGGACGAGGAAATTTGGAGGTTAGTGGTGAACATGGCGGTCGCAAGAGGTGGGGGTAAGGAGACGCGGTGGTGAGAATGGGAACTAAAAGAAGATGGCGGTAGCAAGAGTTTAGAAGAGTAGATTTTGAGGTTAAAATAGTGGGAAATAAAAATGGCGGAGGGTCTGCGACAAGGAGATGCGGTGAGAACAAAGGAGCAAATGAGAGTTGTTGATTGGTAAGAATAAGAGAGATTATGATTGGTGGAAAGAAAAAGGTGTGGGAGTGGGGTATGTTGGAGGTGATGGGAAAGGTAAGTTTTGCTAGCAGCAAGATTTGCAAAAGCCTGTCGTGAACTTATCAGCAATTTTGAACGTTGGATGGTAGTTTTCTTGAGTGGATAGAGAGATGGGGCGATATGAGATGCGGTGGCGAAAATGGGAACTAAACAAGGTGGTTGAGACAAGAGGTTTAAGGACGAGGAAATTTGGAGGTTAGTGGTGAACATGGCGGTCGCAAGAGGTGGGGGTAAGGAGACGCGGTGGTGAGAATGGGAACTAAAGGAAGATGGCGGTAGCAAGAGTTTAGAAGAGTAGATTTTGAGGTTAAAATAGTGGGAACTAAAAATGGCGGAGGGTCTGCGACAAGGAGATGTGGTGAGAACTAAACAAGATGGCGGACGCAATAGGTGGGTAAGGAGGTTTGAGGTTACAGTACCAAAACACGAAAGGATATATTCCTACGCCAAGCAGGTCCGAAAAATAATTATGCGTGTGGTACTTACCTGTTACCGGTGTGGATGCGTCACCAAAAGCGCGGCACGCGACGCGAAAAAATAAAAGCAAACTGTTTTTGAAAATGCTTAATCAGCTTTAAGAACAACCAGCATCACTACGCACTGATATACCTAGGTTTTTAAAGCGGTACAGACACCCTTTGCAGAGGCGTAATTTAACTATACCAAAAACCTGGTACTGGACCATCGTGATGGTCGTTAGCGTACGTAGGAGCAGGGTTCTCATAGCCGGTCGAAAGCGGTCAAAAACGTGTACGACGTAGGTGTTCGCAGTAGCTGCTGCTGAGTCAACCGTCGAGGTGCGAATGAACGAAATCTGTTCTTGCCGACAATCTGGTTGGGAGATGAGAGGCGCGGTGGTAAAAATGGGAACTAAATAAGATGACGGAGGCATGAAGTTGAGGTTAAGGAGCGGTGAGGTGTTGTCTGTGCGGAGGTTGGGGCTGGAAGAGGGGAAAGATGGCGAACGAGGGATAAAAAGTATAACAGAAAGTGACGTGTGAAGTTGTGATTGGTGGGAATAAGAAGTGATGTTATTGGTGGAAAGGAACAAATGAAAGTTGTTGATTGGTGAGAATAAGAGAGATTATGATTGGTGGAAAGAAAAAAGGTGTGGGAGTGGGGTATGTTGGGGGTGATGGAAAAGGTAAGTTTTGCTACCAACAACATTTGCAAAAGCCTATCCAGAACTCATCAGCAATTTTAAATAAATAGTGTTTCGGGGTTTTCTCTGGTTGGTAGACGAATGCAAGCTGTTTCTGCCATACTTATATTATTCGTCTTTTCCTTTTTTTTCTTTTTTTTTCTTTTTTGTTTTTTCTTTTAAAATAACTAGTTTTTGGGGGTTTTCTGCGGATGGTAAACGAATGCAAGCTCTTTCTGCTCTTTCATAGGTTTTCCCTGGTTGGTATGCGTTTTCTGTACTGGTTGACGAAGGCGTTTCTAATTTTCGAGGTTTTCTCAGGTTTTTTAGCGGTTGTCCCTGCCCGGTAGGCAAATGATGAAGTTTTACCTTGTCGGCGTACGGATACTAGGCACATACTCGCGCGCACACACACACACACACGTTGCAGTTGCCATACTTATATTATTCGTCTTTTCCTTTTTTTTCTTTATTTTTTCTTTTTGTTTTTTTCGTTTTTTTTTTAAAAAAATAACTAGTTTTTTTGGGAGTTTTCTGCGGTTGGTAAACGAATGCAAGCTCTTTCTGCTTTTTCATAGGTTTTCTCAGGTTTTTTTAGTGGTTGTCCCTGTCCGGTAGGCAGATGATTAAGTTTTTCTATAATGTCGTCGTTTTGGCTTGTGGCGCACGGATACTAGGCACATACTCGCACACACACACACGGACATGTTTTCAAAAATGCTTTTTTTTTGGATTCAGGAGGTCTCAAAACGTGTATTTCCGGTGAAATCTCGGTATCGAATTTTTGGGTGGAATGCAATACTTCCCCTACTTACTATACGTAGTAGAGAAAGTGAAAAAGTATAAGTATTGGAAAATTTAAGGAAATAACAAGCAATATCTCGAAAAAACGGTTCACTCAACAAAAGAAATGTATATGGCATAAGTTGTGTATTTTAACGCGATCTACATTTTTTGTGTAGTAAAATTTTGTCTATTACTTACGGTTTACCAGTTATGCAAAAGGCGTTCACAATGAAGAATACTTTTGGAGACATTCCCAGAAAATTTGAGATATACATTTCATTTCTCATGACAGTATCTTAAACATATGATATTTTCCAGATCGGTAAGCGTTAGAATACTCTTAGAGCTTTTTTCAGGTTTTTTCGCGGTTATCCCTGTCCGGTAGGCAGATGATAAAGTTTTTCTATAATGTCGTCGTTTTGGCTTGTGGCGCACGGATACTAGGCACATACTCGCGCGCGCACACACACACACGGACATGTTTTCAAAAATGCTTTTTTTTTATTCAGGAGGTCTCAAAACGTGTATTTCCGGTGAAATCTCGGTATCGAATTTTTTGGTGGAATGCAATACTTCCCCTACTTACTATACGTAGTAGAGAAAGTAAAAAGTATAAGTATTGGAAAATTTAAGGAAATAACAAGCAATATCTCGAAAACGGTTCACTCAACAAAAGAAATGTATATTGTATAAGTTGTGTATTTTAACGCGATCTACATTTTTTGTGTAGTAAAATTTTGTCTATCTCTTACGGTTTACCAGTTATGCAAAAGGCGTTCACAATGAAGAATACTTTTCGAGACATTCCCAGAAAATTTGATATATACATTTCATTTCTCATGACATTATCTTAAACATATGATATTTTCCAGATCGGTAAGCGTTAGAATACTCTTAGAGCTTTTTTCAGGTTTTTCGCGGTTACCACTGTCCGGTAGGCAGATGATAAAGTTTTTCTATAATGTCGTCGTTTTGGCTTGTGGCGCACGGATACTAGGCACATACTCGCACAAACACACACACACACACACACACACACACTAAAATAGTAGCGTATAAAAAAGTTTAACAAACCGTAGATTTTCAAGAAAATTCCCACACCGCAAACTACCCGTTTAGCGGAAGAAAGTTCGTTACTTTTAGTGTCTTAAAAATAGCTCTAACCCCTTTTGAATACGGTACGGTATGTTTAAGATATCTCATGACAAATAAAATGTATAACTTCAATTTTCTGGGAATAGCTGTGAAGTAGTTTCATTGTGAATGTCTTTTGTACAACTGTTAAACCGTAGGAAACGAAGCCTTACTGTACAAGAACGTTAAAGCACACAATTTATGTGTATTATTATTATAATTATTATTATTATTATTATTATTATTATTACTTTGTGGCGTTGTCTATTTACAAAGTTTCCATGTTGATTTTAATGTTTAAAAGCTTTAGACCTTTTCTCACTAAAACTCGTCATTCTTTTAACTTTTCTTTTTTCATTTTCATACAAAGAGAACGGAATTTCGCAAGTGAAACAGCACTGTAATAACGATACCAACAAACTAATTATTATTCACCCACTGAAACACATAAAAAAAATAAGTAATAATCACAGACCCAGTTTGTGGGTATTTAAATGAAACATCATGCACAATATAAGCCAATTATGTAATAAGTTGAAATGTGCAAATCTATAGATGTATTTCTGGCGAAAACCCGGTATGGAATTTTTGAGTGCAATGCAATTTCTCCTGTATCTGCTATGTACGTCAGACTCAACTTTCGCGCCATTCTCCGAATATCTGAGAATATTCTTAATATGAGACAAGCATTTTACCTTAAGCAAGTAGTTTTAATCTTACTTTTATGAAAATCGGAGTTTTCTCTATATCGTTTTTTGTGACAACAACGCTAAGTTTCGAGCTAGCTATACTCACTTTCTTGCAACTATATACGTTTAAACTAATATTAACAAATTTCTCGTAATCCCAGAATTTATTAATCATAGCTGTAATATTTTTCACAACCGCATGTAATAATATTGATTTAGGGGCTTTCTCTACCACGTAAAATAGTAGGTAGAGGAGGTATGCATTGCATCCAAAATATTCAATATTGAGATTTCACCGGAAAACTAAATACTTGTTTTGAGGTCCCCTGAATAAAAACATTTTTAGAAAATTCTGTGTGTATGTGTCAGAGCAGCATAACTCAAAAATGAAAAGCCGGATAAATACTAAAACTTGGTATTTAGGTTGAGTACCTTCCAAAGTTACGACACAGAGATTTTCAAGAAAGTCCCTCCACCCCAAACCACCCTTTACATGAACTATTTTCCGAAATGTTTTATTTTCTAAAACTGTCTCTGACGATTTTAATTACAACACCATATATTAAAGACATTTATATGAAAAATAAAATGTATATCTTGAATTTTGTGGAAATAGCCTGTGAAGTCCTCTTGATTCGGAAGAAATTTTCTATGATCTTGTATAACTGCTAAGGTTTGAGGAAACACGCACAATTTATTTGAAATAACTTTTTTGCGACGTGAGCCATTTCCGAGATGTCTGTTATAAAATGGTTAGAATTGTACAATGCTTAGCCATTCTTTTTTAAAGGCATGTCGCTTTTCAGTTCTTGCCCGCCATGTTGATGGAAAGAATTTAGAATTTTAAGGCCAGTGTATATCGGATGTGCAATGCAACCATTTCCCGAAAAGTTTATCCGGATTAAAATTAAGTGGATATGAAAATAAACTTTCGTACTCACCTATAAGTGATAGAGGGTAGAGGTCATACGAACGTAACACTTGAGAATTTTTATTCAACAGTTGGTGTTACTCCTTAGAAAGGAAGTATCTGCTGCTTCTATTTAATTCACACATTCTACATAACACGTATGCACTGCACAACACAAAAAACACTACACACGGTACTCGTAGTTTTAAATATTGCACTGAGGCGGTGTGGAAACGTTAAAACGCTGCTCCCTTGTCATTTCCCACGCACAGCACTGCTGATGTTAAGTGTAAATCGAGCGTGAGAAAAGCATGTTCGTCAGCGTTTATGCAGGCTTACTGCCGATGGTGGCGGTCGCGCAGTGGCGGATTGTGACAGGTTGACCGCGTTTTTTTTCGATACGTGTCCACGGAGACCTTAGTGCTAGGCAACTGCACCTCTGTTTCTATACGTGAACGGCAGATTGCAGCTTCGATACGTGTCCACGGAGACCTTAGTGCTAGGCAACTGCACCTCTGTTTCTATACGTGAACGGCAGATTGCAGCTTCGATACGTGTCCACGGAGACCTTAGTGCTAGGCAACTGTACCTCTGTTTCTATACGTGAACGGCAGATTGCAGCTTCGATACGTGTCCACGGAGACCTTAGTGCTAGGCAACTGTACCTCTGTTTCTATACGTGAACGGCAGATTGCAGCTTCGATACGTGTCCACGGAGACCTTAGTGCTAGGCAACTGCACCTCTGTTTCTATACGTGAACGGCAGATTGCAGCTTCGATGCGTATCCACGGAGACCTTAGTGCTAGGCAACTGCACCTCTGTTTCTATACGTGAACGGCAGATTGCAGCTTCCATACGTGTCCACGGAGACCTTAGTGCTAGGCAACTGTACCTCTGTTTCTATACGTGAACGGCAGATTGCAGCTTCGATACGTGTCCACGGAGACCTTAGTCCTAGGCAACTATACCTCTGTTTCTATACGTGAACGGCAGATTGCAGCTTCGATACGTGTCCACGGAGACCTTAGTGCTAGGCAACTGCACCTCTGTTTCTATACGTGAACGGCAGATTGCAGCTTCGATACGTATCCACGGAGACCTTAGTGCTAGGCAACTGCACCTCTGTTTCTATACGTGAACGGCAGATTGCAGCTTCAATACGTGTCCACAGAGACCTTAGTGCTAGGCTACTGTACCTCTGTTTCTATACGTGAACGGCAGATTGCAGCTTCGATACGTGTCCACGGAGACCTTAGTGCTAGGCAATTATACCTCTGTTTCTATACGTGAACGGCAGATTGTAGCTTCGATACGTGTCCACGGAGATCTTAGTGCTAGGCAACTATACCTGTTTCTATACGTCAATACGGCAATAAAACAAAAACCATATTGAACAAGATGCCCGGCGTGACGCATTGCGCGGCGCGCGTTTGCCGTAAACCGTTACAGTTGCCATACTTATATTATCCGTCTGCTTTTTTTTTTTTTTAAAAAAAATCTTCGCCATCTTAGTTCACAAATTCACCGCTAATTCCTTCTCGTCATTTTTCATCCAATCACCTTCGATTTTATTTTCGCCTATCATATCACGTTATTTCAATTTGTCCACCTATCAGAGATCGCCTTATTTTCAGCAATCACAACGTTCCACGTCACTACTTGTTCTACTTTTTAACCCTCGGTCGTGCATGTTTTGCGTCCTTGAGTTTCCATACCTCGCACACGCAACACCTTAGCGCGATAACATGTCCACGTGCTAGCCGGTGTACCAGTACGATCGCCTCCTGGGCCTGCTCAACGCGGAGGAAGTGGTAGTGCAGACCTGCGTACCCGTGACGAAGTAGGTCATGTACGTGGTGTTAAGGTAACTCCAAGGAGAGCCCCCAAGGTGATCCACACTACCAATGCCGTGATTGCGGCATAGAAACAGAGGTATAATTGCCTAGCACTAAGGTCTCCGTGGACACGTATCGAAGCTGCAATCTGCCGTTCACGTATAGAAACAGAGGTACAGTAGCCTAGCACTAAGGTCTCCGTGGACACGTATTGAAGCTGGAATCTGCCGTTCACGTATAGAAACAGAGGTACAGTAGCCTAGCACTAAGGTCTCCGTGGACACGTATTGAAGCTGCAATCTGCCGTTCACGTATAGAAACAGAGGTGCAGTTGCCTAGCACTAAGGTCTCCGTGGATACGTATCGAAGCTGCAATCTGCCGTTCACGTATAGAAACAGAGGTGCAGTTGCCTAGCACTAAGGTCTCCGTGGACACGTATCGAAGCTGCAATCTGCCGTTCACGTATAGAAACAGAGGTACAGTTGCCTAGCACTAAGGTCTCCGTGGACACGTATCGAAGCTGCAATCTGCCGTAGTAGTATGAAAGGCTCTTGAGTCCGTTCGTTGACCCCTGATGACGTCATCACCGCAGGGCATGTAACATAAACAAAGCCGCGGCCGCCGCCGCCGCCGCTGCTGCTGCTTCCACGTGTTGTCGCGTCGACCTTGGTGTAGCTAGCACGTGATCACCCTAAGGCATGAAGGCCGCTGCGACCACACCTAAACAGGTGTTTATTAGAACCCGGCCTTGGTCTAGCTAGCACTTTCTTGGCATTGAATGTATCATCTAAATAAAATATTGCACTAGCTGATCCTTTTATTTAATTGCTACAGATTTTTCTAGGTATAATTGAGGATGGGAGAGGATTTTCCCTATATTCGGATGTAAAGGAAAAAAGTTGGAAAATAAAAGACGTGAAGGTAAGTTAGTTTTTTTTTATTCATTCTTATAAGATACAAGTGTCGAGTTTATTTCGTCACAAATAACATCGTAAAGGACGAAACATGAAGCATTTTCTTTTGGAAGTACATAAGTGCTACTACCTGAAGCACTGTTAACATAGTCTTTTATATCTGTTGTAGCTAAGACATATTTTGCAAGTTGATGTTGCAACACATTTGCATTGCACAATAGAAAGTTTACATCATCTAAACAAAGGATGACTTGTGAGTTTTCGCATTGTATCCTGGCACGATGCCCATTTATGGATTTGAGGCGAAACTGTTCTTCGATGCATCTGTACGACTGCCCTTTGCAGAGATGTTCGGCAAGTTTAGGTAGGTGATTCAGCAGAGTCGCGAAGTAGTAGGACGAGAGGACGACTCTTCCCTGCTTTACCCCGCCAATTTCCACGTGAGCTTCGTAATTTCTTCTTTTGAAGAAACTCAGGCTGATGTATCTGGAGTGATGTTTGTTGAGAAAGTAGGTCCTGCGATGCAACACGGGTTCCGGAGGAGGAGTCACCCGGCGCAGTGGCATTCTGATCTGTTTACCTCTTGAGCTCATCTCGTCGACTGCTCCACAGCTGAAACAAAAGAAGCATCGTGTCTGTTAGAGCTATCAGCAGGACATCTGGTGTTAAGTTTTTTAAGCTTATGATGCTTCAACCAATTGAACATGGCGTGAGCGTGTTTGCATGCACAGTGAGTGTTTGAGAACTTATGACAAGGAAATCCGCAGTGTAACTGATGATAGAGATTTTCTGGCTTGGGGCAATTAAATTCTTTTCTTAAATTGATAAACGTTCTATCGCAGAGTGCGGAAAGAACTTCACATTTATCCTCGTCATAAGCGAAGAGAGAGATGTGCCCCGCCACCGCCTCTTCCAGCACAGTTTTTAGCATGCTATAAGGAACGTAACCATCATTGAAATGCATTCCATTTTTATTTTCTTTGTTAAATGCATCTAATTTACTATTCCAGGGATATGGGCTTGCAAAATGAAAGGTTTGAACAATCCCTTTTCCAATTATCGCCAATTCCTTTATGATTAATTCTTTGCCGTTTCCTCTGAGCGCTGTATAATCTACGACAAGACCTCCTTCCATCTTGGACAAAGACTGGCCGAAAAATAAATGAGCTACTTACCTTTATACCCGGTAGGCATCGCTGTCCCTTGTTGCACCGCCAGACTGGAAACTCTCTGTGGAACATCTCCCTGGCCTGACGATCTGGATTGGCAGAGTTGAACAGGGCTACGAACTCGTTCATGGTGTATCCTCTGGTGCAGACGTAGAGAGTATAGAGGCACGCGTACTGGCCGCAGATGTCGGAGTAGAGGCTTTGAAGTTGGCAATGATTCACAATAAAGTGAAATGGCATAAAGCTTTTCAAGGATTTTATAAAGGGAGGGAGGCCGTACGAATCGAAATACCATGCAAAAGAATTTGAATTTTGAGTTACAGCTATCCAGTGTGAACCAGGTAGGTTGTGAGGATCTAAATTTATTACGAATGTTGACGGTTTAGTAAACTCTGTAGGCAACATGTCCGATGCAAAAACTCCTGCAAAATTTGGAATGCCTCGCAAAGTTTGTTCTATTTGTAAGGTGTTCATAATTAATAATCGGTATGCACTCTCAGATCTTTGTCTATCTGAATAGAATTTTCGTACTCACAGTACATGATACACGTGATGGCTTGTGTTAACTTTGTTTTAAATCTGAGCTCTATTCTTATATTTCCGTTATTTAATAGAGAAGCATGACCTTCTGAAGCGGCACTGTCTGGCGTTAAATCGAAAAGCACTAGGAAGTAACCCATTATATACATATCGTGCGTGATTTGAATTCCGCTGTTGGTGTGATGGATGCCAGAACCGGAAAAGAGCGTTTGGTACGCTAATGTTGAACCTTTTTCGTTAGAGGTATCGATATAAAGACCTTCTGCCGGAATTTGCTGGCCGTTAACGTAAATCGCAAAATATTCCAAATGGAAGTGCTTAAAATTGAAAGGATTTGTGGTGTGAGTTCCGGAAAAATTTGTATTTTCTGTCATACCTACGAGTATCCTTTTAGGGAGCGGACCTAATACAGGATTGTCTATAGCGATGGTACTTTGCCCTGCTGCGAAAGTAAAGGACCTGACATCGACTCGCGTTATATCGTATCTCGCATTTACTTTTTCTAAAGCATTCATATGGGCCATTAAGAGGCTAGGAGCTGGTTTTATCTTTTTCACGTATAGAGTGGCATCTAGGAATTGAAATCTAGCATGTAGATCCGCACTTTCACTCATTATATAAAACGAGTCCTTCGCTTTAGTCAACTTGATTTGAAGTGTAAGTCCCGGTAGTAACAAAGTGGGTAAATTGAAAATATCCCCATGTAATCTACCAAACATGACTATTTCTTTAGACGCATTGCTCCTATGATGACGTTCTTTCCATCCACGATTAGAATCTCCGGCTTCCAGCGTTTCGTTTTTTGAAGCATCGGCCCCGGAGAGACCGTGGAGAGCCGTGTCGATGTACCAGAAAGCGTTAGTAAGATGGCTTTTCGATGCATCGTGACCGTACGTTAATAAGGTTTCTAAATAGCTACGATAATGATAAAGATCTTCAGACGGAGTGATGGATGTTCCATTTAGCGAAACGCTTAATTGGCTAAACAAGGAGTGCAATAAATTGTTAACACCCGTCGTTTTATCTGTTGCTGCTAAGTTGGAACCATCCGGCTTTACAAATTTTCCTTTTACCATCAAATAAACATTTAAATCGATGTAGTGTTCCTTATCTCCAGGAATAACAAATTCCAATACGGATTGATCTACTGGTGCGATGGGTTTGATTAGGGTAGTGAAGTTTCCTAACACTGCCGACTGAATTGGTTTTTTTGCAAAAATATCAAATTCGGATTTTGTGCAGGCGATCATGTTGCTATCTCGGGAGCATGTGCTGGTGGCATCGTGTTGCACCCTGTATTTAATCAAAAATGTCTCTAGCTTTTTTGGCTTTATATGGAGCTGATCTCCTTCTCTTGCCCTTTCCTTGTTGTAACCTACCAACTAACTTTTTTGTACCTTCCGTGACTCGTTTTGCCACGATATCTTTGACTTTGGTACCTTCCTGTCGTGCAGCAATATCGGTCATGATGTTTGCACCCGTGGTGAGGGCTTCCCTGCCCAAAGTTTTTGCCCCGGATAGGAGGATGGGCTTAACAATTCTGAATAGACTACCCAAAAAGTTACCTATGCCTCTACCTTGCTGTACGTATGGGCTTCCTACGTACAGAGGTCCGATGTACTGACCGAGGCGCCCTCCACTCTGGTTTACATAGTACGCTGTAAGCGGGTCCATTGCCAAATGCATGGATTTTAAATTTAGAGGCCTAATTTATATTGACCCGCTTAAAGAAATCCATTGGGAATGAATTTAAATTTAAATATTAAATTCCCAACGGTTTTCATTCACCCACCTAGCTATACCTAGTGCCTCCGATCTGGCACACCTGACGGTGTTAAACTGATGCCACCGACAGGCAGGTGCAGTAACTAAAAATTCAATATTTAGGTTGCACCCTAGGTTTTCTATATTGTAGACTCTAAAGTCATCTCCTGCTGTGGGTTGCAATACGTTACCAAGCATGCTCCCCTTTACAAACAATATTCCATCTGGAATTTTGGGAGCAAACTCGACGTGGCCTGAACTCCATGGTATGCCGTGAAAATTTTCGGATAACCATGTGTTCGTCCGTCTAAACTTTATTGGCCACGCATTTTGCGGAAGATTTGGTTTACGGATCAGTTGGTGCAATACCACCTGTTCCGTCTCAATTTCCACGACGGCCAATTCTTTTAACATAACTTTTCCCTCTGGATTATAAAATCCTTGAAAGGCTGTAGAGTATTCAACGGCCATCTGAAAAAAACAAAAAACATTATTTAACTTTCTTAAAATGCAGCACAGCAATGGTAGGCATAACGCTACTGCTCAAGCGAGCCAGATCACCAAACTTGTTAACCATTTCAATTGCTACGGTTCGAAAATGATTAAGTTCTACCGGAACGTAAAATATGTTTTCAAACTTGTGATGACTAGTGTACGAGGGAAACTGAATAATTCTTATGCACCTAACGTAGGAGCTACCGAGCAGCTGCGGTTCGATGAGATTGCAGTAAACAAAAATGGGTTCGGTTCCAGAAAGAAACTGAAAAGAGCTTTTTCTGTGCGTTCTAAGGAAAAGGGTTTTCATATCGTTAGTTACTTCTGTGAGCATATTTTGATTAACTATTTTATAGGAATCGAGATTTGGCAGAGAATTTTTTATGGTGTCCACAAGATCGCCTAGACCATAATATATTCTGGTAGGAAAAAATATTTTTCCGTTAAAAATTGTTTCCGTTTTCCTTTTAGCAATCTTTAAATGAATACTGTTAGCCTTTCCGCTTGATTTTTGTGGAATGGAATGTGTTGGGACCCATACTTTCTTAGCATTTTCCAATTCTTTTATCTCTCTTTGATGAGAAATGAGGTAACCCTGCAGCTCCGACAGAAGCAATTCCCGATGTTCATCGTCTGTTACCTGATTCTTTAGCGAAGTGTACAACTCCTTAAAGCCCTTAAACTCCATTTTTTCAAACACAATTCTACCAGCTCTTGTTATGAGGACATTTTTGGTCAGTTCTCCAGCTTCGTTAAGTATGTTCTCATCTATGGACTCGTAACCGTAAGAATACGAAAGCTCTGCGAGACCTACAACCCACTTATCTCTCTGAAGATTGATCGGTTGTGCTAAATCGTTACGAAAACTAGCATGCAAATTCTCGGGATACAAATCGACGCTAGAATCGCTCAACACGGTTACGTAAAACTCATCCATGATGCATCGATCCAGCTGTCGAAGTCGGGACCATATCCTTTCCAGCGGACGAGATGCTGCGTTCTGCCATTCCTCACCCTAGTTTTTAGTATTTTATCTATTTTATACAAAGTGGATTTGTTAATTTTTACCGGAGTTAGTTCGTAACTGTAAAATTGACCTTCTATGGGCGTTCCGTTCAGATCGTGAAGTTCGTACACGGGTTGCGGCGAACGTTTTATAACCTTTACAACTTTGAAAATCTCCGTTGAGAAATTTTTTTCGTAGCCTTTGGCAAATTTCATCTTTTCTTTGCTTATTCTCACGGTTTGTCCTTCGGCGAACTTGACGGGTCTGGGTTTAATGCTACCTCGTTTTCTCTCTAGCCTTTTCCATATTTGTAACACGTTTTTCTCATTTACTTCGGTTGGAGCCACTCCTATTGACGAATGGATGGTGCGATTATATGCGCGAACAAATTTATCGAGATCGTCTATATATCTGTACGAGTTCCTGTATGTAAAATACTTGTATATTTTAGACTTAATGGTACGATTAAATCTCTCGACCATGGCGCACTTTACATCGGGGTTTCTGCAAACTTGATGCTCGATGTCCTTCTCTTTTAAAAGCTTCTGAAATGCAGATCCTAAAAATTCTTTTCCTCTGTCGGATCTGACTGCTAGAGGAACGGAATCTAAGATGGCTTCAAAGGCCTTTGCAGTTTCGGTACTAGATTTTGATCTTATGGGTTTTACACGTGCAAATCTGGAAAAACAATCTACACACGTTAGGAGATACTGAACTCCATCGTTATACTTTCTAATGCTTTTAAAATCGGCCAAGTCGACTTCCCACACATCGTTAACGTTATTCACCGTGTAGTGGTTCCTCTGAAATGTTCTCCTCGCAGGTTTGTGCAAAGTGTAGGCATCTTGTTGGAGAAGCCAATCCTCCGTTTTACGTCTATTTCCCGTAAGAGATGCAAGTTTCTGCACGGTGGAAAAAGCCGAAGGTTGTTCGGGATCGTAAAAATACTTCTTATTCATTGCTAATAATCCATCCACGTCTTGGACGGAAACAACTCGGCAATTATTTCTTTATATTTGCTACCTCTGTTCGATTTTATCTGATTAAAGGCTTCGTTATTCTGCAGGTGGCCGTTGGTTAAAAGAAGAATTTGTCTATATTTACTCTTGTCCGAAGAGGTGACTTTCGAGAGATCTACCTTCTTCCTAGTGAGCAATTCCCAGAGACCCAGAGTTCCCTTAAAGTACCTATCCTTTACATACAAATCGTTGTCTTCTATACGAATAATGGAATCGCCAATTTTAAAGTTGCCGTCCCTATCCTTGTAAATGCCGAATACGGTATCCGTTGCCCTAGGAGTGTGCAAATATGGAGCTAGGTAAGGACCTGCTATGTACCCAAAGCTTCTATTTGTAAACTGTTCTACTTCTTTTTTCTCGTGGGCCGGCAATGGCAGAGGCCTTACTTGTTCTTCGTCAAACTCTTCTTCTTGCTCTTCTTCTTCCTGCTTCTCGTAGACTGTTTCTGGAGGGAAGACGAGCCTCTTTTTGACCCGAGGAGAAGGGGAGGTTCGGGGAGGTGGTAGTGGCGGCGGCGGCAGCGGTTGCGGCGGTAGATACGGTCGGTGGCGGCGGCCACTGGAATTAAATTTGATCAGCTCCTCGTACGCATCCTTCTTTCTCCGCTTCTTCTTCTTCGACGTCGCCTTTTTCTTCAAGCAGTGGGTGTCTATGTAACGCTGAGAAACTAAAAATGATTTTTGCAGCATCTAACGCTGTATTAGAGACGAAAGTCCGGTCAGTACGGCAGTCAGCAGAGGAATCAAAAAACCTCCCTTTTGAATTAAAAACCTTCTCTTATTGTTAACCTTTAGAGATTTATCCACCACTCGCCTCAGACTATTTTTATATCTTCCTAGATTGCGAATGGTGCATTTGCTTAAATTACAATTGCCCCTTAGAACATTTAGAGCGCATTCTGCAATAGTCAACACTAACTCTTTGTCGGACTTCTCCAAAATGGCTTTCCTAAGCTTAGGCTTGGCGCTTTTAAGCACGTGCAGCATGTGATAGTTGGATCTTATCCGCTTGCTCATGCTGATATGCTACGACAGGGAGCTCCGATGGAAAGATGTTGGTTCTAAATCGTAATCTGCTATCGGTCTCCTGGCACAGATCGAAAAGCATATAGCCGTGAGGCTTTTCCGTAGCGTCCAGATACGCCTCGAAAAGCGATTTCCAATTTTCGGGGTATATTTGTCTGGTTAGATGAGCCACTTGATTTTTATCTCTTACGTTTTTAAAAACCACAATGTATTTAGCGTTTAACGAGATGTCTCTGCAATACCTGCCTTGATGAAACAAATTTTGAGTGATTAAAATTACGCTTATGTTTCTATGATGACTTCCCTTCGTGAACAGGTCGCACACCTCTCTGGAATATGCAGAGTTTAAGAGATCGTCTAATATTACTAGTTTTGGATCTCCTTTCTGGTTCTCAAACTCCGGCACACCTACATGAAATTTTACGTGTTTTAACTTTGGCACGGCCGATTTTTCGCTATAACACCACAATATTTCTTTAAATTTTCCAACAGTGCACAAATGCTTCAAATTGTTTACTAAATTTACACAAAATACGGTCTTACCAGAACCCGAACTACCACTAACGATCAGCGTAAAGGGGTGCTGAAATTTTACTACGGGAAACATTACTTCGTCGAAACATCTTTAGTTTTTCCCTCAATTCGTCCGTTAACCTGTACATTACGTAATCTACATCGAAGGGAGGATATTGAGCAAACACTTCTAAGGGAATGAGCGCTATCTCCTCGTTCGTACAATATTTTAAGCCTCTCTGCCTTCTTCGGTTTTCCACGTACTTGGATACTGCTCGTTCCACCTCGGAATCCATAATGAGAGGAGGCGGTCGTTCAGTCAGGCTTTATATATCCGAAAGGGACGGAATCGTTAGAAATTCTTCTTCTCTTGTGAAAACAAATTCTATAGATTTTATCTTCCGGTTCGGAGACGATATACACGCCATGGGATCTTTTGCGCTTTATTTTCTTTTCCGTTCTAACTTCAATGTTTCGATCCACGTTTTCTCCAAGAATTAAATCTTTTATTGAATCAAAATTAACCAACTGTAAAGAAGCGTAATTCAATGTTATCCCTCTCACTTTACAAACAGCTTTGAAATCACCATTTGGTAGGCGTATTTTATACGCGTAATTTTTTGGGCCTCCGGATACAAATTCTGAAATGTAGGAATCCGTTCCATAGTCCGCTAGCTCATCCGTCATGTCTCCCAGGTTATCGCCGCATTCGACGCTACACTTCTCGCCTTCCCTAACCGTAAACAGTATCGAATCCGTATCTGTGTATAATATGTCCCTATTCAGTGCCTCTAGGTAGGTGTATAGCTTAAGCCTTGCACCTGCGGTAACGTAGGCTCCTAACACTTCATTGGTGTGTGCCAGTGGAGGGCACTCGACCTCTTCGGCATATTTCCACGAGAGCCAGACTATCTCGTCGCTCGCAAACATTAGGTTCTGCACCTCTATGCCGGGCGTGGTCAGGAACGTAAACAATTCCGCGGGCTCCCTAATCATTTTCGTGCGCGACCGATTGCTTTGTTCGGTGAGCTTTCCCCAAAAACTGTTTAGACACAATTTTGCTAGAGACCTTGCACCTGGATTTTTTCTAATTTTCGACTTATCCAAAAGAATTCCTTCGCTCTGAAAAAAGCTTCGAACGTATTTCTCCTTATCCTCATCGCTCTTAACCCAAGAGGGATACCCGCTGGCCTCTGCTTTTAATTTTAAAAAACTATTAATGTAATCTACAAAGAGACCTCCTTTATTTTCATTTTTATCATACTGTTCCATTTTATATTCGTAAAATTCAAAAATTTCTCTCACTTCGTAACCCATTTCAACGGCTTTTCGTACCTCGTCTACGATCCAAGTACCATTTAGTTCCCCGTCGTGGCTACATTCACCGTCATTTTCCTCCTTCGCACAGATGTAACAAAGACCAAATATTAACTTTTGTCGGCATCTAAAGGGCAAGACGGGATGATAAAGACTTCTATTTTTTGCCGAAACTCTACATTTTATAACCCCCTCTTTTTTAAGCATTTCGGTAATATTGGCGCAATCTTCGCCAATGTGAATTATGGGATGACCTACGGGAAACTTAAAATATTTACATATATAAGGATACAGAGACATCACGTCGTAATACTTAATGCGAGTTTTTTCGTCGGCTTTGCAATAGGTTTTCAATGCTTCCGTTCTACCTCCGTAGAGGGAATCCCTAAGAATGAGTGGAACATTTTTCACAAAGGGATCGTTGTGTAGAGCCGGATGTTGTTTCAGAATGTCCTCAAATTCACACTCCCACATGACGTGACAGACGTAACCTGCCGACACAATTTTATCTATTCGACTCATGGTGAGCTCGTATCTATCTGCAAGCGTCTCTGTTCGCGTGTCTACGACGCGCACATCTCTATTAGTAAGACACACGTGGCCATGATGGTAACACCCCATGAATTCAAACACCTCTCTCGTCTCCTCACAAAAACCATCTAATTTGAAGTTAGGTAATTCGGGTATTCTCACCTCTCTACCATTACCTGCATGTTTAATGCAAATCCCCCTTTTAATTTCTTCATACCTAAGCCACATGAGAGCTTTTATGGATTGTTTATCGGCTTTCCTATAACCTCCACAAGGAATAAGTCCTATAGTTTTCGGTTTCAAATATTTTTTTCTAAATACTTTGTTGCATGCCGAAGCTATCGTAATAGATTCTTGAAATACGTCAATACTTCCGATGTCTAGGAAAGTATTTCTAAATATAGAACACGCTTCTCTCAACACTCCAACATCTGCCATGCAGTAGGCTTCAATCTCTTTTCTAAAATAAAAAATGCCATCTTTTTCCTTCTCGTACCATTCGAAAAATTCTCTGCGTTCGTCTTGCATCATGTAATCGATGCCGTAATGAACGGGGTCGGGATAACAACCTACATAGTTCATATTTTCAGGAGTATTAAAGTAATGCGGAAAGTGGCCTTTTGTCACACAATCTATTCCAAAAGCTTTCGGTAAACTTCTCAATTTCATGGGTAAAAAGTTCAAACTATCCAGGAAGGTTATGTGTTCCATTTTCATGGATAAAATTTTAGCACCATTCATTACTAAATCCGGTACCCATCCCTGTTTTATTGCATAATCTAAGATGAACATGAGATCGTAAGCTCTGGCATTATGTGCAATTGCAATTATCCTTTCACAAAAAGGTCTATTTTGGCGCAAATATTCCATAAATTGTTTGATGCAGCCATTGCCCCAAAATGAATGCCTACGCTTTCCACACTGACTGCACCCTTCGGTCATATCCTTGTTTTTTTCGCAAAGAAAACAATAGTGTTCTAAGCAGAGTAAATTTGGAATATGAAGATATGTATTGTCTGCTATTTGCGTGTTTTGAGTACATTCTATGTCGTAAAATACGAATAAGACCTTTTCCGATGATGGTTTCTTTGCGCTAAGCGTTGGCATATAGCAAAAGTGGCCCGGCATCTCGTTACTTTTACAGCTTCTACAATATGACATATAGCACTGATGATTTGGCTTTAACCGATGACTACAAATTAAACAATGCCGCTTCCATTCGCAAATTATTTGAGTACCAATTTTATTCTGCACATGATTATTCATGCTGTTTTGGCTTCTAAAGTACCTATTGCATTTATTACAGTATATGTAGTTTCCTTCAAAAATGCAGGGCGGAAGTGAATTACATCCGGAGCATCGATAATTGCATCTATGCGTCTTTGCTCCATCGTAACTCATTCCCTTATTGCATCCTTCGCAAACATATTCTTTAGACATGGCACCCGTGAGACTTACAATCACATTATAGTGTTTTTCCTGTGCATCATACAGGAGATTTAAACGTTTTTGTGAATTTGTGTTCCCATCATATATTATATTTTCGCAACGCAATCCTTCATAAACCACGATTCTGTATTCGGAAAGATGGTCCTGAAATTTTTGCAATTCTGCTATTCCTCCACCATTGCTTAGATCAACATTTGCGGCCTTTAGAATCTCATCGACTTTGGAATAAATTTTTCGACCTTTTCTATAATTGATGTAATTTGGGTCTCTATCGAAATGTGCTATAGCTACCAATAGAGCATGAGCTAAGCATTTTGTTCTGCTTTTAATTCTAACGATGGACCTTTTTATGTGCGTCAATGCGGATAAATGTCTACCTTTTGTTTTGATTCTACCATGTCCTAAAGGCATTTCAACGTGATCTACTTTTATGGATAAAGTATCTGTGGCATAAAAATTAGCGTTAGATTGGCATACTTTCTCTATAACAGCCATTAAAACATCCAAAGATACCTGATCGCTTCTGCGGAAGCTTAGTCCTATCGGTTTATCTTGTACATTCACAGAGTTGCTTATTGACAGACCCACCATATCACTGGGTTTCGTACCATCTAAAACAATATCCAATACAGCTTGCATGCTATTTCTAAAGTAAAGGATAGGATTTTCATTTTTGGAAGCAGGATTTATCTGAATATCGTAATGCCTCCCGTGAGCGTTGAACCTTTTATACTCTCTACGTATTTCATTTAGGACGTTAATATTTTCCATGCTAAAAGAACAGACCAAAATAATATAAGCGTGCGTAAAAGCTAATTGAATTTCCAAAGCCTGATAACTTTGTGTTACTTACATTTTCTGTCGTGCGGTAGCAGATTTAACAGCAGCAGGGTTTAACGTGGAACTGTTGGTGGCCGAGGTTGTCTCTCCCGTCTTATATACCTAATAGATGCAGTTTAAAAATGCAACTTTCACTTGTCGTCCTTGTGCTGATGCAATGTGCATCTGTATATAAAGAGGCCATACATTGCATTGAAACATCAGTTTACTCCTAGACCCTGCAGCAATCATCAACAAGGTAAATTATTTTACTCTATTTATTATTCTTAAAAGAAACCTAAAACTATTTCAAATAGTTATTGGTGCATACTTATCTTCTTTACAGAATGGATTTCCTTACAAGATTTAATCAAGAAAAGAATATTAAATTGATGCAAATTAGGGATCTATTAATGAATGTTCCATATAAAGTGATCGGAGCTACAAAAGTCGCCACCAAATATGGACCCTCAATATCTATTAAACTTCAGAAAAGCTCTGAAAATCCATTGGAGGTCTTTCTTCCGAGAAAATATACCAACGTGTTTAAGGAAACGGACATTGATGATATTAATAATGAAAAACTTTCGTTAACGTTTTTATTTTTAGGGTTTACGTCTAATAACGGTTATGATATTTTATTTCAGAGGAACTAAAAGTTCTCTCTATCTTTTCAGATGACCCTTCAGATCAAGTTACTTAGATCTAATATTAAGAGACCCGTAAGATGCACTGAAGAATCCGTTGGTTTAGACATTTTTTCACCTAAAGCGCATGAAATACAACCTCTGCAAACCGCAATGATCCCAACAGGAATTTCTGCAACACCCCCAAAAGACACTTATCTTCGCATTGCTGAAAAGTCTAGCTTAGCGCTTTTAGGTTTATCAATAAGAGGAGGGTGTATAGATAGAGATTTTACAGGGGAAATTTGTGTATTAATGTTAAACAACTCAAATAAGAAACAACATATTCTTAAAAATCAAAAAATTGCTCAATTGATATGTGAAAAAATATGTATACCAAAAATAAAATATGTTAAAAAATTAAGTGTTACCTATAGGGGTAACAATGGGTTTGGCAGTACGGGAAAATTTTAGTAATTTATTTTTATTTTTCATTTTTATAGATGGATACTTTCATCTTTAGTTCTACAAGGGAATTAACAAACAGATATAATTTACTACAAAAAGAAACTGGTTTCAAAACCTTTTTTGAAGAGTTTGTACCTGTCCGTTTTCCAGAATACTGGTCTACTATTGTTTGGATTATGCATTGGCTATCGAAAGAAAATATTTGCTGTGCTCTGGGAGGCACATTTGCGTGCTATATGGCCGGAATAGTGGACATAGAACCTAAATGTATTTGCTTATATGTTGCTATAAACAAAAATCAGAAGGAAGAAGAGATGTTAAGATTCATGTTATGTCCAAATGCTAATTACGTTACAAATAACGTTAATTTTATATTTAGCCATTCAAAAAAATGTAGTCTATTTTATTTGCCTACAAAATCTTTATTTTGGAAAGTGGAATGCGAAACACATGAGTTTATAATTAAGGTAACCTACGTTCATACCAAAGAACCTGTAACCTTGCAAAACAATTGGGTGGATTTCATGTATTTTCTTTTTAGAAGTTTTAGGTTTGACTTTCAAAAACGTGTAATGTTTGGTTCATTTCACAACGATCTGTTTTCTATGCAGTATCTTTGTGATCCCATAGCAAAGTTAAATGGTTGGGGGTCAAACCCAAGCACCAACTTACAAAAATATAAAAACCTGTTTCACTGTAGTAACACAAATACTTGCAATTGCAAAATCTGTATTAAGAGCCCTCCTTCATTAAAAGGTTTAGCATCGAACATTTTATTTGAAAACGCAAAATTAAATTTTTTGCATGCAGACACACATTATAATAATTTTATGTATATAATTTTTAACGCATACGAATTCAATCTTTCAATTGAACAAATAATTCCTATAGATTTTCCTATTGAAATTAAAGCCTTTTATTACCCTATCGACACTAACAAACGATGCCACCTTTTGTGTTACAGAGAAGAACACTATAGAGCTTTTAAACATAGAAAAGTCATTAAATATGAAGATTCATTTATTGACGAAATGCTTTACGCAAAAGATAATTGGTTTTGTTGTATATGCTCTAAACCATTATTTGTACTTATTAATATGTAAAAAAATATAAAGTTTTGCTTTATGTACTCAAAGGTATTGTACTTATTAATATGTAAGAAAAAATATTCATTGTGTATGCTCTAAACCATTATTTGTACTTAATAAAATATAAATTTTGCTTAGCTAACTAAATGTACTCAAAGATATTGTACTTATTAATATGTAAAACAAACATTAATTGTTTTTTGTTGTGTATGGTCAAACCATTAATATGTGAAAACATATAAATCTTTGCCTCAAAGATAATGTACTTATTAATATGTAAAAGAAAATATTATGTTTGCTTATTGTAACAAATGTACATCTTATAAAATATATATGTTAAACTCATAGCTTACCTTATTTATTCCTGTTCTCATCTGTTCCTATTCCCCTTCAAAGACAGTGCAAGCTTTATATACATTGCAACAAGGAAATAATTCTAGCCGTAACAAAGTAAAGGCGCGTGACCTACTATGCAAGTCGTTGCATTTGCAAAGAGAAATCTCGCCTTGGCACGTGTAATCTTGTATGCAACGCGGTGCAGCCATGTAGCCAGGTGCAGCACGTTCTAGTCTCTGCACGCGTAACCTTATTTGGAATGCGCCTCAGCCAGGAAGAGAGATATCAGTTGATCTAAACTTGGCAATCATTTACTTGTTGCTTTGTATCATTTTAAGCCTACTTCACGTCAAAACGAAATCGCAAGGCCTTCCCTAAGGCAACGAAAAATTTTGTTATTTAAAAAATTGATATTTCCATTGCAATGGTATCAAATAAACAATATTACTAATATCCAATAAATGCTATTTACTTATTCATTCTTTTTTATCAGTACTTTATAAAAAATAAATTTGTATTGTGTTGCCGCGACCAGAACCAACACAGCGGGTTTTAAAAGCACCTGTTTAGGTGTGGTCGCGGCGGCGGACTTGTCTGCGGCCTTAACCAAGGTCGATGCGACAACACGTGGACGCAGCAGCAGCAGCGGCGGCGGCGGCGGCCGCGGCTTTGTTTATGTTACATGCCCTGCGGTGATGACGTCATCAGGGGTCAACGAACGGACTCAAGAGCCTTTCATACTACTTGCCGTTCACGTATAGAAACAGAGGTACAGTTGCCTAGCACTAAGGTCTCCGTGGACACGTATCGAAGCTGCAATCTGCCGTTCACGTATAGAAACAGAGGTGCAGTTGCCTAGCACTAAGGTCTCCGTGGACACGTATCGAAGCTGCAATCTGCCGTTCACGTATAGAAACAGAGGTGCAGTTGCCTAGCACTAAGGTCTCCGTGGACACGTATCGAAAAAAAACGCGGTCAACCTGTCACAATCCGCCACTGCGCGACCGCCACCATCGGCAGTAAGGCTGCATAAACGCTGACGAACATCCTTTTCTCACGCTCGATTTACACTTAACATCAGCAGTGCTGTGCGTGGGAAATGACAAGGGAGCAGCGTTTTAACGTTTCCACACCGCCTCAGTGCAATATTTAAAACTACGAGTACCGTGTGTAGTGTTTTTTGTGTTGTGCAGTGCATACGTGTTATGTAGAATGTGTGAATTAAATAGAAGCAGCAGATACTTCCTTTCTAAGGAGTAACACCAACTGTTGAATAAAAATTCTCAAGTGTTACGTTCGTATGACCTCTACCCTCTATCTCTTATAGGTGAGTACGAAAGTTTATTTTCATATCCACTTAATTTTAATCCGGATAAACTTTTCGGGAAATGGTTACATTGCACATCCGATATACACTGGCCTTAAAATTCTAAATTCTTTCCATCAACATGGCGGGCAAGAACTGAAAAGCGACATGCCTTTAAAAAAGAATGGCTAAGCATTGTACAATTCGAACCATTTTATAACAGATATCTCGGAAATGGCTGACGTCGCAAAAAAGTTATTTCAAATAAATTGTGCGTGTTTCCTCAAACCTTAGCAGTTATACAAGATCATAGAAAATTTCTTCCGAATCAAGAGGACTTCACAGGCTATTTCCACAAAATTCAAGATATACATTTTATTTTTCATATAAATGTCTTTAATATATGGTGTTGTAATTAAAATCGTCAGAGACAGTTTTAGAAAATAAAACATTTCGGAAAATAGTTCATGTAAAGGGTGGTTTGGGGTGGAGGGACTTTCTTGAAAATCTCTGTGTCGTAACTTTGGAAGGTACTCAACCTAAATACCAAGTTTTAGTATTTATCCGACTTTTCATTTTTGAGTTATGCTGCTCTGACACATACACATAGAATTTTCTAAAAATGTTTTTTATTCAGGGGACCTCAAAACAAGTATTTAGTTTTCCGGTGAAATCTCAATATTGAATATTTTGGATGCAATGCATACCTCCTCTACCTTCTATTTTACGTGGTAGAGAAAGCCCCTAAATCAATATTATTACATGCGGCTGTGAAAAATATTACAGCTATGATTAATAAATTCTGGGATTACGAGAAATTTGTTAATATTAGTTTAAACGTATATAGTTGCAAGAAAGTGAGTATAGCTAGCTCGAAACTTAGCGTTGTTGTCACAAATAAACGATATAGAGAAAACTCTGATTTTCATATGAGTAAGATTAAAACTACTTGCTTAAGGTAAAATGCTTGTCTCATATTAAGAATATTCTCAGATATTCGGAGAATGGCGCGAAAGTTGAGTCTGACGTACATAGCAGATACAGGAGAAATTGCATTGCACTCAAAAATTCCATACCGGGATTTCGCCAGAAATACATCTATAGATTTGCACATTTCAACTTATTACATAATTGGCTTATATTGTGCATGATGTTTCATTTAAATACCCACAAACTGGGTCTGTGATTATTACTTATTGTTTTTATGTGTTTCAGTGGGTGGATAATAATTAGTTTGTTGGTATCGTTATTACAGTGCTGTTTCACTTGCGAAATTCCGTTCTCTTTGTATGAAAATGAAAAAAGAAGAGTTAAAAGAATGACGAGTTTTAGTGAGAAAAGGTCTAAAGCTTTTAAACATTAAAATCAACATGGAAACTTTGTAAATAGACAACGCCACAAAGTAATAATAATAATAATACACATAAATTGTGTGCTTTAACGTTCTTGTACAGTAAGGCTTCGTTTCCTACGGTTTAACAGTTGTACAAAAGACATTCACAATGAAACTACTTCACAGCTATTCCCAGAAAATTGAAGTTATACATTCTATTTGTCATGCAGATATCTTAAACATACCGTACCGTAATCAAAAGGGGTTAGAGCTATTTTTAAGACAATAAAAATAACGAACTTTCTTCCGCTAAACGGGTAGTTTGCGGTGTGGGAATTTTCTTGAAAATCTACGGTTTGTTAAATTTTTTTATACGCTACTATTTTAGTGTGTGTGTGTGTGTTTGTGCGAGTATGTGCCTAGTATCCGTGCGCCACAAGCCAAAACGACGACATTATAGAAAAACTTTATCATCTGCCTACCGGACAGGGGTAACCGCGAAAAACCTGAAAAAAGCTCTAAGAGTATTCTAACGCTTACCGATCTGGAAAATATCATATGTTTAAGATAATGTCATGAGAAATGAAATGTATATATCAAATTTTCTGGGAATGTCTCCAAAAGTATTCTTCATTGTGAACGCCTTTTGCATAACTGGTAAACCGTAAGAGATAGACAAAATTTTACTGCACAAAAAATGTAGATCGCGTTAAAATACACAACTTATACCATATAGATTTCTTTTGTTGAGTGAACCGTTTTCGAGATATTGCTTGTTATTTCCTTAAATTTTCCAATACTTATACTTTTTACTTTCTCTACTACGTATAGTAAGTAGGGGAAGTATTGCATTCCACCAAAAAATTCGATACCGAGATTTCACCGTAAATACACGTTTTGAGGCCTCCTGAATCCAAAAAAAAAGCATTTTTGAACACATGTCCGTGTGTGTGTGCGCGAGTATGTGCCTAGTATCCGTGCGCCACAAGCCAAAACGACGACATTATAGAAAAACTTTATCATCTGCCTACCGGACAGGGATAACCGCGTAAAACCTGAAAAAAGCTCTAAGAGTATTCTAACGCTTACCGATCTGGAAAATATCATATGTTTAAGATAATGTCATGAGAAATGAAATGTATATCTCAAATTTTCTGGGAATGTCTCCAAAAGTATTCTTCATTGTGGACGCCTTTTGCATAACTGGTAAACCGTAAGAGATAGACAAAATTTTACTACACAAAAAATGTAGATCGCGTTAAAATACACAACTTATGCCATATACATTTCTTTTGTTGAGTGAACCGTTTTTTCCAGATATTGCTTTTTATTTCCTTAAATTTTCCAATACTTATACTTTTTCACTTTCTCTACTACGTATAGTAAGTAGGGGAAGTACTGCATTCCACCCAAAAATTCGATACCGAGATTTCACCGGAAATACACGTTTTGAGACCTCCTGAATCCAAAAAAAAGCATTTTTGAAAACATGTCCGTGTGTGTGTGTGTGCGAGTATGTGCCTAGTATCCGTGCGCCACAAGCCAAAACGACGACATTATAAAAAAACTTTATCATCTGCCTACCGGACAGGGACAACCACTAAAAAAACCTGAGAAAACCTATGAAAAAGCAGAAAGAGCTTGCATTCGTTTACCAACCGCAAAAAACTCCCAAAAAAACTAGTTATTTTTTAAAAAAACACAAAAAAAAACGAAAAGAAAAAAAGAAAAAAAAGGAAAAGACGAATAATATAAGTATGGCAACTGCAGCATGTGTGTGTGTGTGTGCGCGAGTATGTGCCTAGTATCCGTGCGCCTACAAGGTAAAACTTCATCATTTGCCTACCGGGCAGGGACAACCGCTAAAAAACCTGAGAAAACCTCGAAAATTAGAAACGCCTTCGTCAACCAGTACAGAAAACGCATACCAACCAGGGAAAACCTATGAAAGAGCAGAAAGAGCTTGCATTCGTTTACCATCCGCAGAAAACCCCCAAAAACTAGTTATTTAAAAAAAAAACAAACGAAAAAACAAAAAAGAAAAAAAAGAAAAAAAAAAGGAAAAGACGAATAATATAAGTATGGCAGAAACAGCTTGCATTCGTCTACCAACCAGAGAAAACCCCGAAACACTAGTTATTTAAAATTGCTGATGAGTTCTGGATAGGCTTTTGCAAATGTTGTTGGTAGTAAAACTTACCTTTTCCATCACCTCCAACATACCCCACTCCCACACCTTTTTTCTTTCCACCAATCATAATCTCTCTTATTCTCACCAATCAACAACTTTCATTTGTTCCTTTCCACCAATAACATCACTTCTTATTCCCACCAATCACAACTTCACACGTCACTTTCTGTTATACTTTTTATCCCTCGTTCGCCTTCTGGTAAAACTTCATCATTTGCCTACCGGGCAGGGACAACCGCTAAAAAACTTGTGAAAACCTCGAAAATTAGAAACGCCTTCGTCAACCAGTACCGAAAACGCCTACCAACCAGGGAAAACCTATGAAAAAGCAGAAAGAGCTTGCATTCGTTTACCATCCGCAGAAAACCCCCAAAAAGCTAGTTATTTTTTAAAAAAAACGAAAAACAAAAAGAAAAAAAAAAGAATAAAAGGAAAAGACGAATAATATAAGTATGGCAGAAACAGCTTGCATTCGTCTACCAACCAGAGAAAACCCCGAAACACTAGTTATTTAAAATTGCTGATGAGTTCTGGATAGGCTTTTGCAAATGTTGTTGGTAGCAAAACTTACCTTTTCCATCACCTCCAAAATACCCCACTCCCACACCTTTTTTCTTTCCACCAATCAGAATCTCTCTTATTCTCACCAATCAACAACTTTCATTTGTTCCTTTCCACCAATAACATCACTTCTTATTCCCACCAATCACAACTTCACACGTCACTTTCTGTTATACTTTTTATCCCTCGTTCGCCATCTTTCCCCTTTTCCAGCCCCAACCTCCGCACAGACAACACCTCACCGCTCCTTAACCTCAACTTCATGCCTCCGTCATCTTATTTAGTTCCCATTTTTACCACCGCGCCTCTCATCTCCCAACCAGATTGTCGGCAAGAACAGATTTCGTTCATTCGCACCTCGACGGTTGACTCAGCAGCAGCTACTGCGAACACCTACGTCGTACACGTTTTTGACCGCTTTCGACCGGCTGTGAGAACCCTGCTCCTACGTACGCTAGCGACCATCACGATGGTCCAGTACCAGGTTTTTGGTATAGTTAAATTACGCCTCTGCAAAGGGTGTCTGTACCGCTTTAAAAACCTAGGTATATCAGTGCGTAGTGATGCTGGTTGATCTTAAAGCTGGTTAAGCATTTTCAAAAACAGTTTGCTTTTATTTTTTCGCGTCGCGTGCCGCGCTTTTGGTGACGCATCCACACCGGTAACAGGTAAGTACCACACGCATAATTATTTTTCGGACCTGCTTGGCGTAGGAATATATCCTTTCGTGTTTTGGTACTGTAACCTCAAACCTCCTTACCCACCTATTGCGTCCGCCATCTTGTTTAGTTCTCACCACATCTCCTTGTCGCAGACCCTCCGCCATTTTTAGTTCCCACTATTTTAACCTCAAAATCTACTCTTCTAAACTCTTGCTACCGCCATCTTCTTTTAGTTCCCATTCTCACCACCGCGTCTCCTTACCCCCACCTCTTGCGACCGCCATGTTCACCACTAACCTCCAAATTTCCTCGTCCTTAAACCTCTTGTCTCAACCACCTTGTTTAGTTCCCATTTTCGCCACCGCATCTCATATCGCCCCATCTCTCTATCCACTCAAGAAAACTACCATCCAACGTTCAAAAAATTGCTGATCAGTTCACGACAGGCTTTTGCAAATCTTGCTGCTAGCAAAACTTACCTTTCCCATCACCTCCAACATACCCCACTCCCACACCTTTTTCTTTCAACCAATCATAATCTCTCTTATTCTTACCAATCAACAACTCTCATTTGTTCCTTTCCACCAATAACATCACTTCTTATTCCCACCAGTCACAACTTCACACGTCACTTTCTGTTACACTTTTTATCCCTCGCTCCCCATCTTTTCCCTCTTTCAGTACCGACCTCCGCACAGACAACACCTCGCCACCCGGCTCCTCTCCATCACGCGACCTCCATACTCTTCCATCTTCCTTCCTTCATCTTCCACCCCAAATTAACGAACCAATCAAAAACACTCCACGTCAATTCCTCATTCTTTCAACTCGTCCCGGATGAGCCAATCGATTTAACGATAATCCTACCGCTCAGGGCGCTTTTCAAACTTACCGCCGCCGCCGTCGCACGCAGCGACACTAGCGACACGAGCGCCCCTAGCGGCAGGATTATCGTTAAAACAATTGGCTCATCCGGGACTAATACTACTCTGGTGCGACTTCAAGGGAAGTTCTATGAGTGAGTTTGTGACGACAGTTGTGACATACGATGAATGCTGCTACTGCGAGAGATTGGGGACGTCTTGTGTTGGACTCCCAAGCGAGCGAACCATCTGAAGAAGAGGCAGCTTCGCGCGTGTTTCATTACACCGCTACGTCGCGAAGAAAAGTGAAGAGACAGGGAAAATTGAACTGGATCGCATTAGTGAAGTGACGATGAGAACTTAATGAAGTGACAGTGAAAACTGGACAAAATCACAGAGTTTAAAACTATACTTTAAATATATACTTCTCAACTTTATGTGCTATGTCGGATAAGGAATTATCCATTCAGTACGTGTGCACTCGAAGGTCTTTCCTGATTGGTTGGGTGAATCACAGAAGATACCAGACATCGTTGTAACTATCCCTATAAACCAGCCTTCTTGGAAGTTTCTCTTTTATTCGCAAGTTCCTAACTGACGTTGATTGAAACTGGCATTTCTTAAAGTGAAGCGCTTCTAAAAATGTAGTGTAGTCTCACTCATTGCATTATCAACTTCAGTAACTCAATGGTGTAGGCTTGTTTATAGCACATCTGATTATATTATTCCAGTCGTTGCGTCGTTATCCTTCTCGTCGATTGTGATTTAATATTTATTAATTATGCAGCATTAGGGGAGAAGGACAAGCAGACGACATATTTGCTCGACTCAAAGTAATACGTGGAAGCCGTTACTGTGTTTAGTCGGCTCGAAGTGAGATAATAGTAATTACTGGTTGAGTCGGCTAGTAACCAGGGCATGTCTCCATATATTAGTTGCTGCATTTGAACTTCTCTGAGGCTCGGCTGCTGTCGGCTGATGATGATTATTGTTGAGTATGAGATTGAATATGGATACCTCAAGGGCCTGCCTCATAAGAACACTTACTAAAAATGAAGACACTAGTTAAGCTAGAGTTTATAATATTTACATTAGCTTAGTTTCAAGTGTAAATGTGAAAATTAATAACAATAGCACTTTACAAAGATTAGCGTAGTGATAATTGACTATTTCCATTGTATTGGACTTTCGGAGAGTAATGACAATAGCACTTTACAAAGATTAGTGTAGTGATAATTGACCATTTCTACTGTTTTGGACCGTCGGAGATTACTTCGCGCACACAATACTACGTCGACTTAGTTGTTCACTGAAGGCTGTTCACTTGCGGAAGTTTTCTTTCTTCGCGCATAGTCATTTCATTGTTTCTTACTACGCACTTAATGCTTAGCGCGGAACTGTCTCTGACGGCCGTAGATTCTAGCGGTAGGTGAATTCACTCAACTTTAAGGTTGTTATCGTCGCGCACAGGATATTTCCTTGTTTTACATTTTATACCGAAAATTCTATACACCAGAATGTGAACAAAACTTGTTGACCTATTCTAAATTTGACTGAAATCGGTACAGAATTAATGATAGTTAATTAAAGATCCGTTAAAATGTGTCATAATTTAAATTGCATCAATGACTTACGGAGCTTCCGAACAGAGGTTGCAGCGGAAGATTTCCGAACCGAGGCTAACGGTTCGCTTTGACAGCTAAAAAATAAAGGCAATTAAATATAAATACTTAATTGAGTAAAACTCGGCAGGAGGAAATAAATTCTCTCCTTTATTTAATTTTATTGTAATTTGAAGCAGAACACGACAATGCTGGAATCCAGCAGAATAACGAAAACGTGGACAACGCATTTATAAGATCATTTTTCAGTCAGTATCTTTCCGGAGTAATGGTTTGTGCATATGCAAACCACGGGGCTGATCACGGTTTGATTTCTCTTCAGCGTTGTGTGTTTTGTTGTATCTTATGAACTCTTAAATGGGATAAACAAATCTTTATTAATGTGTAACTTGGTCGAAGGGATTAACTATCTTGTTATACTAAGTTTTTGCAATGTAAACCCTATGGGTAAATTTACAGTCTTATTTATCTCTACACTGTTTCATAAAATGCAGTTATGAACACAAATACAGTAAATATGTAATCGGTTATAAATAATAGGGCAAATAGCAATGTGGAGATTTTTTGAGAAAATGAATGTTATTTAGATAACTTAACAATAAGGAATTATGTATGACTTAAGAATAACATAATATAATATAACTTTACAATAATGTTCAGGAATCTTTTCCGAAACAAATATATGTTTAACATTGTTTTCAAACCAACATGAAAATAAAAAATATTCACCCCAATTATGTGTTATTACTTATACTCTTAGTATCGATGGACTATATACTATCATGATTTTCCTATTTCTAATTTCCTTTCATCTTTCAGGGTTGCAGGATATGAAATGATGTGGCGCATGGTGTGAATGTGCTTTAAGAAGAGAACCGTTTCTTCCCTTCTGCCCGAACCTGTCCGCTCGGCTCTGCGGATAGAGGTTATCCAGTAACGCCCTGGGATTCTCGGGCTGAAACCGTTAGGGACCCCTTTGCGCTGCTCCTTCCCCCATCAGATTTGGCCGCCATTTTCTTTGCTGCCGACAATATTTTCTTATTAAAAAAATTAATCGGCAAACATTTGAATAGAAAGAGAGGGAAACTTTATTATGCCTTTCATGATTTAAAATGTTTTTTGAAAGCGCGCAGAGGGATGCTCCTTGGGCAAAACTTCACCATAAAGGACTCTCCGGTAAAATGGTGTAATCTCTAATGCAAAAATACAAGTTCATTTTATTCATAGACGATATAGCAGCCGCGTTAACCGTAGAGGAAATTAACAGCCCGGAAGTTAGACGATTTCTGTATTCCGGTATTTTTTTTAGTTTTATTTATGGACGCTCTTTAACTACTATGGTCCTTAGCGTCTCATTCTATATTGGGCGTGAAAGACCGGTAATTGTGTTCAGAGGCCTCTTTATCAGGCTTGCGGTTCTTTTACGTGCCGTAAATCTACAACACGGGACCACCGGCTTTACTTCCCTTCCGAAGGAAGCCATGCTAAGGATTTTTACGCCCGAAAAAATCCATCGCCCTCCGCCGGGTTTGAACCCTGTATTCCTGTACTTTTATACGTGGCTAGCATGAAAATTTTGTCAGCGATGATAGAAGACTTACAGAAACATATTAATAGTTTTGAATGATATTGTAAACAATGGGGTATTGTGGTAAACATTAACAAAACGAAAACAACGACTTTTAAAAATTTTATGTGTAAGCAGGAATGGAAAATAGTATTACGTAATACAAAATGTTAAACATTCCGTCTTATAAGAGTAATGTTTTATATGAAAAGAAACTGTATTAAACATCCCCAGTCACTAACAATGAAGCAATTAAACTATTACGTACTCTCGCGTGTATATCTGATGTACCGCTAGATACATTGGAAAAGATATATGACTATGATAAGGCCGATTTTGTTATGAAGAAGTGAAATATGGAGATGAGAAAGAAAGAGCATGTAAGCAAAATACGCAGGTAGCATTTTGGAAAGGAATTCTTGTAGTTTCACAAGACAATTAAATTAAACTGAGTTTTATTTATGTACTTTTTTAACTACCATAGTTCTTAGCGTCCCATTCTATATTGGGCGTGAAAGATCGGAATTTTTGCTCAGAGGCCTCTTTATCACGCTTTAGGTTCTTTTACGTGCCGTAAATCTACGACACGGGACCACCGGCTTATTTCCTTTCCGAAGGAAGCCATGCTAAGATTTTTACGCCTGAAAAAAAACCATGGACCTCTGCCGGGTTTGAATCCATTACCTTAAGACCGAGAGCCTAGCACGGTACCCCTAGACCACGGAGTACGACTTCACAAAATACAACCAATTCTGAGGTAATGAGAGAGTTGGGATGTTATGATGCGAAAGTACACTATAGAATAACAGCAATAATGTACTGCTGAGACCGATGCAGAGACATAATTGCACATCACGCTCCAAATGTATTAATACCAGCGAGAAAACTGTTTTGGGCAATATAACCTCAGTTTTGGGCAATATAACCGGAAAGGGGTTTTAGAAGAATGAACATGAGGTCAGTATGCCAAAGAGATGAAATAAATGGCAAACACTATTGAAAAGGTGTCAAAAGAAGAGTAACACCTAGAACACAGTCGATAGGAAATTGATTCGGACTGTAAAATTAAACCTCTAAGTCTAGCAAATGCAATAAAGCACAATTCGGGTAAAGGCTCATATATGCTTAATTTAGGAAGGAAGAAAAGGTCAGTGATGGTTTGATTTAGACAGGAAGGCTGGAAAGCACACAAAACGACTGACCATTATTGTAGGAGAATCTGCTCATTTTGTGGTTTGGATGAAGACTGGGTAGATATTTTGGCGATATACTCACAGTGGGAGAACCAACGAAATTTAAACTCAAAGAAAAATTCTTAAATACTGCTAGAAGGAGACTGACACATTTGGATATAATGGCTGATCAGAGTAGCTGATAAAACATGGGAAATTTCCTGATTAAAGTGCGCGAAGGCAGATGAAATTTATTTAATTAGTCAGAGGCAATTTATCTTCCTCTTTCATTCTTCCGTTTCTTTTTGTCACCTTTAACTTGTATCTTTAATATGCACATACATTCAGTGACCCATGCACTAAATATGTGTGTAATAACTTAAATATTTTGTCACTAATAAAGATACCCTATCCGTCCGTCCATCCGTCCATCCATCCGCCATCCCTCCATTGGATTTTCATGTCACGGGAGAGAAATGAACCTCGTACCTCAAATCGAGCACCTTTCTAAAATTCCGACTTCCTACCTAAATATACAGACATGGTTAAACACACCACACCATGCAGTGGTTTATGATGTAATTGGTGTGGATTTTCCTAACTCCAGTATCTATTGTTCTGTGTGTTCACGTAACTCTATAGATGCAGCCAAGTTTCATCAGAGAAATATAGAAGACCAGGATCAACATATCCATCAAGCAAAGACTTAAGAAAGCAGTTGCAATAAGGAACTCTCCGCGAGTCTTTGCACTAATTGTGTATAGCCAAAGGTTTAGTTTCCGAACAGCTGCATGTGTAGAGGAAGTGAAACGCCGGATATAAGTACCTACTCAACCAGATAGCGTTTTTATTGGACCTCTTTTTACAACTGTCCTTGTCTCGTCCAATTTTTTTCTCGTCTAGCACTGTTGGCTGTCTGTGCTTATTTTTGTTTAATGCGGAATCAGTATATTTAAATTTGTTGAACAACCTATGAATTGTGGATTTCTTAGAAATGGTGACATTAAGGACTTTGTGTATAAATTCAAACTGTCAGTCTATTTGTAACTCTATTCGAACAAAGCTTTGCACAATAAACACATCCTGTTTCGTAGTGTAAACCATGATAACTGCACAAAGTAAGTTGGAAAAATAGACACTTGATTTAACGTTATTCTCAGTGAACACAAGCGGTTCCCAAACTAATACTTTTGGCGTTTCCCTTTTGATATGTGGCAAGACACTACGCCCCTCTACCATTTTTCATTAACTTGAAGCGAAGAATGTAAACCATGGCAATATAACAAGCACAACATGTTAAAATAAACACAATTTTTTTGAAACATAATAGTAAATCAACTAGTGAAAGTAATGATTACTTAGGTCACATTGTTTAGGAACCAGTTTAGTAATTAAATCACTATTACTATGTCAGTGAGATATTTGACATTGTTCTGCATTTATAAACCTCGTATGTTTGGTTTCAAATTTGTAAGCGCACAACGGAGATCACTCGCGACATCTAGCCGAAAACGCTGATTTTTTAAAATTAGCGTCAAAATGAGAATCCAAACGCACATAGATAGGTGAACGAAAATGGCACAATAACGGCCGTCGCAACTCTGGATATTTCAGAACAAAATGCAGGGGGATTTATCTAAAATTCCTCATGACCTGAAGCTTTAAAATTATTTTTTACCTTTCTTGCAAACTTTCTGGCAATACATCGATTTCAAAAGCAAAGAGATTTCTTTTTAACATCCAGGATCAGTTATCAGATGAAACATCAGAGCAGTAGAAGTTGAATTCTTCTGCCAAAGAATCTAAGTGTGATAGAATTTGTACTTAAGTTCATTTCGATCACATTTCTTGTCAGGTAGAATTTCATTCAGGCGGTGAAGGTATGAAAAATTGTTGGATTCAACTCCATAAATTCAGTTTTTTCAGGACGTCTCTGACGACATTACAAGGCAATATTACAGTGGTGCATTTCCCTTGAGTTTCAAGTTCAAACTATTCAAAACGTTAAAAAATTAGAAAGATAAACCAAAGATACACCAAATGCTTCATTAGTAAATGCATCATACATTTCGTTTTTCCCTTGAGGACTGAGAAACATTTGTACTTCACACTTCAACTCATACAACAAAGCTAACATGTCCCCTTTCAATAACTAGCGGACCTCTGTGTGAAAAAGAAGGATCCTATGTTGGACATCAAGGTCGCTACAGAGGGCTTTAAATAATCTCGTGTTCAGAGAGCTTGATTTTACGCAATTCGCAAATCTTATAGCCGCTTTCATTGCAGCGGAAATTGCGTTGCTGGAGCATCGTCTGTACGTACACCCACCACTTTGTCCCAAGACAGTCCATTTTCTTGAAAATAATTATTCACGGCGGAAAACATATCAGAAGCTTTTGATGTTTTTAAACATTGAGAGAAGAGCATTTCCTCCCTTAAACTTATATTATCCACAAAATGACAATATACAAGCAATTGACAATACTGAGCTAAGTCGCTTGTTTCATCATACTGAATTGAAAAAAAAACCATGGCGTTACTTTCAACTTCGACTCTTCTTGTGTTTTAGTATCTCCTGCAAGTTTATCTAGTCTACGTTTCACTGCTTTATCTGAAAATGATATTTTTGATAAGTTCTTTCGGCTCTTATCACCCCAAACAGTATCTGCTGCTAACAAAAGACATGGCTTACAAGAGTTTCTCCAATTCTGTGCTTTTTGTGTGTGTGTCCCTTGACAATAAGAAGGTACAGTTCATAAGATGTTTCCACAGATTTTTCATGTTATTGATTCAAATTGCTCAAGGAATCCAGTTTTTTTACGCTTTAGTTGAGTTTTTACCACCACATGAATTGTGGTGAAATGCCGTTCCGGACGTACAGGTTTCGTCGCATAATTACTGAGAACATAATGGAATACTACGCACGGTGGCTGTTGTATCCCATTATTTTCAACTACTGTGAATCCGTAAGTAATGTAGCCATCTTTGAATAATTTCTTCTTCGACATTGTCACATAAATAGAAAAATAAACGAAAAACACAAATTTAAAAACCACTAACACAGTTTAGACAATAACAGAATATCGCTGGAAAATTTTGTGTCAGTGGGCACACCCATACTTGCGGCATTCCTTTGGTTGTTGATGATAAAATAATATGTTTTATAAGCCTTAGATGTTATATAAGAAACAAGTAATGCGTCGTTCTATAATCGTGTAAATTAGTGCTGGATTACTTATACTCGTGGTCCCTGGTTCTTCTTGCTCGACTAGCAAGGTGTTGTTGAACATGAATAGTAATAATATGAGAGATCCAGATAACTTAATATGCAGGAATGTGCAATTAATATGCTAATTAGGCCTCCCCTCCACCTGCCACGCCCCTTGGTACCTTTTTGTGGCAGCTGAGGTCATACATTTTGTGATGTATAATGGAAAGGTTGACAGGTATGCAATTAAGCTCGTCCATCACCTGTCAAAATGAACAATGGCGTAATAAATTATGCTTTGTAACAAAAGAATAAACGCTATTCTCCCCATTCCATTCCCCGCACACTGGTCGTTAGGAAGGCCACACATGTAACAATCCCCTCCCCCACTACATTTCATTCTCTCCAAACACTCACACTTGCAATATAATAAAGACCGTACCTTTTTGTAGCAGCTGAGGTCATACATTTTGTGATGTATAACGGAAAGGTTGAAAGGTGTGCTATTAAGTTCTTCCATCACCTGTCAAAATGAACAATGGTGTAATAAATTATGCTTTGTAAAAATAACAGGTGCTGGTGTATTCATGTCGTTGCCTTCCTGCACACGTGCTCGTTAGGAAGGCCACACATGTAGCAATTCCCTCCCCCAATGCATACCATTCTCTCTCCAAACACGCGCACCTATGCAATATAACAAACAGCCAGGCTGGTGCCACGGTAACAAAAGAACAGGTCCTGAACCGTGAATACCAGGTCACAATAAATTTTCCTACTCGACAGAGACGGTAACCATACAGCTGCGCTGGACAATGGGCAATTACCTTTTAACGTGAGTAGGTTACCTTTTTAGCGTGAGTGGGTCACCTTTTTAGCGTGAGTGGGTTACCTTTTAGCGTGAGTGGGTTACCTATTTAGCGTGAGTGGGTTACCTTTTAGTGTGAGTGGGTTACGTTTTCAGCGTGAGTGGGTTACCTTTTAGCGTGGGTGAGTTACCTTTTTAGCGTGAGTGGGTTACCCTTTTAGCTTAAGTGGGTTACCTATTAGCGTGAGTGGGTTGCCTTTTTAGCGTGAGCGGGTCACATCTGCTGTGCCGCAAGCTAAACCATTCACCTATCATGTCGCCACCACATCAAAAATGGAGAAGTCGAGATTTGTCATTTTAGGCGCTCAGACATCACGATCGAGTAATGCATCTAAAGACTGTTCCCATTTTGATCATTACAACTAACTAATTTGAGAGCTTATCTTAATAGTGAACGTTATCCCTATCACAATATTACCTTGGGCTTTGGAAACTCGAGATTTGCATCATTGTATGATATGTATTTAAGTTCTTATTATGAAAGGGAGAATTAGCCTTTATTGAAGAGAAAAAATTGTCCTAAATACGCCACTATATTTGTTATAAATTGCTCTCATCAACCAGAGAAGGCTGTAAATGGTGCTGTCAACATCAGAATAGAAATTCAAGCTAGTGCGAATATTCCTGCACAGACCTCATGGTATTGTTTAATAATTCATTATAAAGTAATTACATACAAGCCTCTGACACATATGATGCAGCTTATATTTAAAACTAATCATTGTAATGTAAGGCTTTCTTTTTTCATTAGGAATGTAAGGATTTTTAACGCATAAAACATGATATAAAAGCATACCTTCATTTCTTTTTATTATTTTTTATCATACAATTCCAACACTTTCCTCCTCCAACTCCTCGTTCAAGCACATGGCGTTACACTTGCAAAAGGTAGGTTACCTAAATGGTAATCTATAAACGATTCAAGTCTTTTTAGTGTGCAAATTTCATCAGTATTTAAAAGAATTTCACAATCAGTTAAATTAGTGTTCAAAAACTTATTTTGTCCTCTTCCATATAAGCAATGACATTATATGAGAAAAAAATATTTTTTCACAATATTCAACTCGCTGGCACTTTCTCGATTGGAGGAATGCTCCGAATATAGGTAGACTCTCTCGAATTATATACCAATCTTCCATTGACATGTATACACATTTGACTGCGTATTTTACCATATGCCCCGGAATGTTATATAAGAATCCTATCCTAACATTGAGGCTTCTCGAAATGTAGACGTCTCTGCGCACGCTTATTGCATGTTTCGGTGATGTAGTGAGGATAGTTATTCTATCCTCCAAGAGCGTCGGCATTCTTTCCTGAGCTGTAAATCAGTTCTTCTTCCCTTTATCCCGTCTAAAACATTACACAATGAAAGTCTTAGAAAAGATGCTTTTGAAGTGTAGGTAACCTGAAAAGTATTACATTCTTTTTGTTAGGTTACATGGAAAATTAAACACAAAAGATCTGTATAAACATCAGATTATCAAGCGTTATTTCAATGCGATATATATATATATATAACTGAATTCAAAACATATGACATTGTGATTTCATTTTTTATAACTTCTATAACATGTATCTTTTGTATCTTTATATGTAATATCAATGAATCAGCTGTTTTATTTATGAATTTTTTCATAGTAAAATAGAAAAACATTGAAAAATTAAGTTTGGCATTTCTACAAACCTTCATAGAGTGCTAAGTGAGCAGGGAAAGAGGAAGGGTGTGCTAGTAAGGAGCTCTGTGGATGAAGAGGAAGAGTGAATTAAGGGACAATGGCAGTTGAAATTACAGTATACAGAATGAGAATTGGAATGTTTATGGCAAAAAAGCTTATTAAATGTAAAACTGATCAAAACATGTTGATTAACTGTTTGATAACAGAAAGTGTGATACGTATGCTCCTAGTGATCGGAGGAATTCAATTAAATCCAGGCCCAAAGAATATGCAAGGAATGATGGAGGATCTCGTAGAAAAAATCAACAACATGACGGAATGGAACAACGAATAAAAGATAATTTAATCAATGTGGCTGAAGAAATAAAAGAAAATGATAGTAAATATGTGCAAGGAATAGATATAGAAGTTGATAGAATCAAAGAGGGAATGGAAAGAATAGATGAAAGGAAGAGGAGACATAATTTGGTGTTCACAGAAGTTGAAGAAGGAAGGGGTATCTTTCCATAAGAAGAAATAAGAAAAATTTTAACACATAAACTAGAAATGGATCTGATAGGATGGGAGACTGTAGAAGAATACAGAATGGGTAGGCAATGCAGGAAAATACCAATAATAGTACAATTTTCAACATTGAATATAATTTATGATATTTTAGGACAGCCAAAAATGCTAAAAGGAAGTAATATATTTATAAACAAAGACTTGTATCCAGCCCAGAGGGACCTCAAAAGAAGCCTAATACAGAAGATGAAGTAGGCAAGATCAGAAGGCAAACGAGCATTCATTCGAAACTTATGGCTTTGGATAGATGATGGTGTAACATATACCGGCAAAAAGGATCTATGGTGGAGAGATCCGAATGGAAGGAAACAAGTCAGCAAAATAGCGGCGAACGAAGTAAATCAACACCAATGGCAGCCAGCGGAAGTTTAAAGTCCAGAACAGAGCTGAGAAAAGGAAAGAAGATAGATCCAACACGAAAGGAAAATGAAGTAAATGTAACAGGTGAAGGTACGTCACAACATATGTATGAAGCAATAACACCAAGCCAGAGGGGAAGGAGAAGCCCAGTAACATCACGGCATACGTAAATAGCTAAAGAAGATAGTGTCACCGGGGAGAGAGGAGAGGGAAGCCGCACGTGTCCTTGTAGAGAAGGGGAAAGAGGCGTGGCCACAGTGTGTGGTGAGTAATGTAAAAAAGCATGTGGAGGGGAAGGGAAGTGGTATTAATCGCCGGAAAACCGTGGAGTATTCGGAGGAACAAGGGGAAGAAAACATCATTGTGTTACCGGGGAAAGAGGAGAGGGAAGCCGTACGCGTCCTTGCAGAGAAAAGGAAAGAGGCGTGGCAACAGTGTGCAGTGAGCAGTGCAAAAAGCATATACCGGGGAAGGGAAGGGGAGAAGAATAGTTGGAAAAGTGGGGAGTATTCGGAAGAAGAAGGGGAAGAAAACGTTATATCATCTCCGCATGGACGTATATTGCTGCTCCAGAAAGAAGTGTAAAAATCAGTGGAGGGAATCAAATTGAGAAGTATAAAACCTTTAGAGAGGTTTACACCTTTCCGTAACAGAATGGGATCGCAATAGCGGCACACAAGGATATTGGGATCTTGGAATTGTGAAGGCCAAACCGGCTGCTTCACAATTCCACAATCTTGGACTGCACCATCTTTTAGAGAAAGATATATAAATGTTAAGGGATAAATATACGAACATAGAAATTATAACAATGGGGACTTTAACGTAAGAATAGGGGAAAGAGATAAGCAGAGAAAGTAAATAAAATTATTAGATAAAATAATGTGAGTAAAATATGGAAGGGTATAACATTAATGTATCTAAAGAAAAAGAGATTAGAAGAAAAGCAAGTTTATGGTATGGAATGAATAGGAATAAATCGATATGGATGGTTAAAAGAAGAAAATAACGTAAATATAAATATAAGAATTTCTAATTGTATTCACATGTAATAGTAATCCGACAAGGCATCTAATATGTAATAACTTAATGCTCAATAGATTAATATATTACTGTAATCAAAGGAGGGGGAGGACTATAAAATGGCCAGGGCCAGAAGCATTTGCTCCCAATATGATTGTAATTATTTTGGCACTGAATAAACATTACATTACATACCTTCGCTGCGGGTACAACAGACAATTTCCATGCCTTAAATTCCCCCATCCATACCATGCCCTTATATTTCAAATATATTTTTCCAGGCACTTCTGTAAGCTCTTCGTCGGTTAACGAGTTATAGCGTTCATACAAGAGCACTTGGAAGTCCTCCAGCGAAGATACGATCCTGGTACCGTACTTGATTGATCTCCCTTTAAGATCTTTATCTCATATTTAAGACCTATTTCGAGAGCTTGAACCTGCCGAGACGGTAGGAAACTACGCTCTTAAGCCATCTTGTTAAGTCTATCTGCTAAACGATCTGTATAACTGGCGCAAAACATCTGGAATCGTGACCTTGATTGCCACCCCAGCTGCCGAGCCTAGGAATGATTCATGTTTAGCTTAATCAGCGAAAGCGATATAATACCTTTGCTTACTCACAGTGCGTAACACATACAGTCTGCATAGAAAGTGTCCGTATCTTGTAATTTCAAAGAGAGCAATACGTAAATAGTGCTTATTTTATATTTGTGATATTTGTAACCATGGCTCCTACGTTTTCAAAGTTAAATGGTAAGGTATTACGTACTCAAAGCAGGGAAATAATTGCAAATGTCCTCGACTTAATGAAGCAAGAAGCAGAGGTGAAGGAAGAAAATATACGTTTACCCCGAGTTCCACAAATGCCTTAAGAGTGTGAAAGAAAGAGTAGCCAAAGTAACTGGTGTTTCACTGAGTTCCGTTTCCAAAGTTCTCAAAGATAAGAAAAGTCATTTGGATGAAAGAGTACCATTTGACACACCTGTGAAGAAACATATTACGTATTACAGAAATAGACGATTTCGACAAATGCGTCGTTCGGCGCACGATTCACAATTTCTATGTGAAAGAAAAAACTGTGCCAACAATAAGTAGATTGCTCATCAATCTGAAAGATGTCATGAATGTTCAAGGTGGTGCTTCAAGTCTCAAATCCCGGCTATGGCACTGAATTTTGCAGTCTGATTCAAACTTTCCAAATGACTATAATTTTATATGTACTTATATTAGCATACATTTTCAAGATGCAGCTACAAATCTCAGAAAAAGTATAAAAGATTTCGAGTTCAAGTCGAAGAAAAAGAAAACCAAATAGGAGAGTTCTAATAGAAAAGCACGACATACGATCTCAGCTGGAAGAGTACCTTACTCAGAGGTGCAAATTAGAGGGTCAAACTATAGTGTATGAGTCGTACATACACAGCAGTCATACAACATCTAAAAGTTGAAATGAAGATAGCTAATTAGGTTTTCAGACACCTGTTGCCAAAGGGCAAATACTTATTATCGTTCATGCTGTTCGTTCCAAATGCCCTTCTTTTACAAGTCGCAACAAAAAAACAGGAGATTTTCATCAAGAAATGAATACAGAAAGTTACATGAAGGGAATCAACACCATGTTGATACCTAATATGCCTGCTGGGTCTATTCTGGTTATCGACAATGCTTCACAATGTGGCAACACTCAAATTGACAAACAACCTACCTCAAATTCCTTGAAAGAAGAAATGAAAACCTGGTTGCTTATACATAATATAGCTTTTGATGAGAGCATGAATAAAACAAATATAACTTAGTTAAAGCCAACAAATCCCCTCAGAAGTCATAACTCATAATACTTGGCCAGATATTGATACAACATCGCTATAATATAGTTAGACTGTCACCGTATCACCCAGATCTAAACCCAGTCGAATTAATCTGGGCTGATGTAAAAAACTGGTGGCCTGCAGAAATATCAGTTTTAAACTAAAAGATGTGGAGCAGTTATGTTGCCAGCGATTTGCAGAAATTGGAAGGCCAGAATGGGAAAATGTATGTCGACATGTGCAATAAATTGAGATTCATTATTTAAAAATATACGGAATTGTAGAAAATCAATTAGAAAAAAATTTCATCCAGGATAATGGTGTAGAATGTAGCGAGAGCAGTGATGGCGGCAATGATGTGAGTGATTTCGCAGAAGAGGAACGGCTGTCAGGTGTGGAAGAACTGGAGGCAGATGGTTGACAGTGTATTTATATTTAGGGCATTTTACAGCGGTGGATTTAAATATACTGTATATAACTATAAGTTTATCGTGTAGTGCAGTGCATAACCGGTGTGCGGATATTTGACAATGACTGTCCCACGCACTCCTGCAGCATGCAGACGATTTGTCACCTCCTGATCTGGTATGTAACTCGCTTCATAGCTGTCACTAAGATTTTCACATGTCTAGAACTGTTGCGCCAGTTATAACAGACATTGATTATGATTTTTTTTCAATGCATTATTCAGAAGGAAGGACATTTATATTATAACTAAAGTGTGTGTTATGATACATGACCACGGTGTTTTTGTAAATGTGTTTATGCATGTTTGTGTTCAGGAATATCCATACGTCTTCGTGCAGGTTCGGGTGCCTGATAAAAGTGCTAGTTTTATAACAAAGCAATGGTATGTAAGTATGTTTATGCATCTTTGTGTTCGGGTATACTGTTAGGTCTTCGTACAGCTTTGGGTGCTTGGTAGAAGTGGTAGTTTGTGACAATCATGCGGGTGGTGAAATCTATGTGATGATGAACGTAAGAAGAGTGTGTGTAGAAATTCCTGTGATGGTGAAACAAAGAGCCGCTGGAGAGAATCGTGTGAATGTGAATGGAAGAAGAATGTGTAGAGAAAATCGTATGAATGCTCATGGAAGAAGATTGTGTAGAGAAAAAAAGAATGATTAGTGAAAATCGTGTGAATATTAATGGAAAAAGAGGGTGTACAGGAAACTGTATGAATATGAATGGAAGAAGAGCACGACAACAAATCCGTTAGAGTGTTAGGTTCAGATTAAAAAATATGGTGCTCTTGCAACAATTGGTCTTTGATGCACTGTACTGTTTAAAGAAAATTAAATGCATCGTAAAAAGCCAACACTGATTTGTATAGTTATGTAAAAACTCGTTCACCTTGCATTTTATCGTGTTCATAAGCGCTGTGTATGTGGAAATCGATGACTCACCCTCTTCGTAAATTAAAAGGACACCTCGCGTTGCTACTTTTGAAGTTATTTAAAATTTAAATGTAGAGTTAATAAGCTCGCGATGGTTCTAGCAAGCGTCGTGAGCTGTTTATATAGAGATCCAAATTCGCCCTGGCTATGTCATGACAGGGGTGTTACACGGCGCGTGATTATGGCACTCAGTGGAATTATCACCTGTTGCACATGCGTAGAGGCTCTCAGCAGTTCTATTCCTACTTGGTTCAGTTCCCGCTCTCTCTCTCTCACTCACTCTCTCTGTCTCAGAGAGTGCTTCCATACTGTCTTTACACAAGCTATGAAAATGTGTGGGGTTGAAAGTTATGTGAATGTGGTAGCCTGAAAAGAATTACATTTTGCTAGGTTACAGGCATATGAAACAAAGACTTTTTAAATTCTCTAATGACAATAATTTCCAATGCTATTGTGTGTATGTGTGTACGTGCACTGGTGTATGTGTCTGTAAGTGTATTGGTGTATGAATACGTATGTATGTGTAGGTGTGCGTGTGTGTGTAAGTGTACTGGTGTATGTATACGTATGTATGTGTACGTGTGTGTGCGTGTGCGTGTGTTTGCGTGCACTGGTGTATGGGTGTGTGTTTGTAGGTGTATGTGTATGCGTGTGCGTTTGAGCATGCACTGGTGCATGTGTGTATATGTATGTGGAAGGCCTCTGTGTATGCATGTTAATGTATGTGTAATGACTCTGTTTATGTCCTCGTGTATAAATGAATGCTTAGATTTATGCAAGTCAAGAAGAAAGAAAGATAGATAGAAAGTAAAAAGAGAGAAGAAAGGAAATAAAGAATTGAATCTAGGCATCGGGATAACTAAGTATACACCAAGGTTTAACATAAATAGTTTCTTAAATACATTTTAATCTGACCGCGTATACTCCCGTAGTTTTATGTATATTAAGCATTAGATTTTCGAAGGGTAAGATTCGAACTAGGACCTCTGGGTACCTAAGAATATCTTACATTAAACATCGTAATGATATATAAAAGATTAACATGATTTACTCTACTCGCCTATGTTCCTAAATTCTAATAGTTATTAAGCACTAATGTTTCACTACTCTAAGACTAGAACTCGGACCTCTAAATACCCGAGAACGCCTTTCATTAATCAGGGTAATGGTATAATAGTGTTTTACCCTATCAAAGTATCAATTTTCCATTAGCAATTAAAACATTAAACTTTTGCTTGCAGTAAGATTCGAACACAGACCTAAGGATACCTAAGTATACACGGGGGTTTAATATAGGTAATGATATATGTTAAACACATTTTTGATATCACTGTTTGAAAGAGACAATAGGCGCAAAAATAGAGAGTTGAACATGTATATCTATGTTCGGAGATGTCCGTAGGTCTGGGTGCGTGGTGCCAAGACAGATCTTGCTTTGCGCGAGAATCTGCTAGTGAGGAATGTAAGGGGAGGGGTAATAGAAACGTGGCTGTCCTTTTTACCGTCAATACAAGATACGACAGGCATAATAGCAATGCTGTAGGCTTCTCTCAGGTAATGAAACTCGCCCCGTGTAACTGAAATGGCGCCGGAATGTCGGAGGCTATTAAAAAGCGTGATTTATTGCTCATTGTCGAGCGCTGCTGTGTGGTTACCCTCTCAGTCGAGTAGGAAAATTTATTGCGCCCAGGTATTTACGGTTCAGCACCTCTGCTTTTGTTACCGTGGCACCAGCCTGTCTCTTTGTTTTATTGCACAGGTGCGCGTGTTTGGAGAGAGAATGGTATGCGGTGGGGGAGGGGATTGCTACATGTGTGGCCTTCTAACGAGCACGTGTGCAGGAAGGCAACGGCATGAATGCACCAGCACCTGTTCTTTTGTTACAAAGCATAATTTATTACACCATTGTTCATTTTGACAGGTGATGGGCGACCTTAATTGCATACCTGTCAGCCTCTCCATTATACAACACAAACCTTATGACCTCATCTGCCACAAAAATGTACCAGGGGGCGTGGCAGGTGGAGGGGGGCTTAATTAGCATACTAATTGCACATTCCTGCATATTAAGTGATCTATATGTCTGATATTATTACTACTTACTTGCGGTAGAGCGTGATTGGAGATCGTAGGGCAATGAGACGAGAGCCAATAAATAAGACGGCCATATATTGATTGATGCAATATTACCATAGTTACATTAACACACACTGTTCACAATTGCACCAGCGTTATTTATGATATTAGCTGAGGACGATACCCAGACCATTCCACTGAGATATAACGCGCGAATATATATTCACGGTTTTAATTCATACATATTGAGGCAGTATTTTAACACTTAAGTGATTACAGTCAATTTATATAGTATAAAATATAATAACAGCCCGCCTTAAAGCAAAACGTGTATAGTATAATATATAAAATGCATGTAACAGTCATTGTATTAATGTTTATATCATTATGTACATGTTTGATAATGTTATGTGAATGTATTACGTAATTTAATAATGTAGGACCTGTGAGAATAATTGGTTAAAAGTTTCTAATAATGGGGTAAGAATGAGGTAAGCTTGAGGGAATAATGAATTAGACAGCTTAATAATACTACTAGTAATTCTTGGAGCAACAATAATGTGATGTTTAGACAGTTCATACATAGCCAATCAACAACCAGAGAAACCTGAAAGCTAAATAAAATTATTCTATTGGATTAAGTATAGCTAATCAGAGACTTGAAATACAGAAATTTACAAATTTATGCGGTAGAAATCAGTACAGTTGCTAGCAGACAGCGTTCCTAACCGGACGCGAGAAGCGTCCTCGAGAAGTTTAATACTATAAGCTATTCAATTTGTATGTAAATTTCATTGAATCGGTATTCGAACCCAGAACACCAGGAACAAAATTATTTATAATATTAGTTTTGCATGTTAACGAAAGCTGTATGCAGTTACACCATTAATCTAAGTGACATATCCTAGAATATAGAGGAAACTTAAGAAAATCATTAAAAGATCGGGATTCGAAGTAAAGACAGTACAGACAGTACAGACAGTTATATACAGTAATAATTACCCATCATAGGAATTATGCTTCGGTTCTTTACTTATCTCTCTTATTTTCCGAGATAATGGAGATTTTAAAATTAAGGATCGAACGCATGACGCCTGGTACCCTAATTTACATTCAGAAGAAACTATCTAATGACCTAAACGTAATATTTACTTGGTGTCTATCTTAATTATATCCTGAATTATTACATTTATGAGTAAATTTCATTTAACCAGTATTCGAACACAGAACACCAGAAACAAAAGCATGTATAATATTAGTTTGAAATGTTTAAAAGACCTGTATGCAGTTACAGTATCAATCTAAGTGATATATCCTAGAGTATAGAGGAAAATTAAGGAAGTCATTGAAATATCGCGATTCGAACTAAGGACAATTGATTGGAAATTATATACAGTATTAATTACCCATCATAGGAGCTATCAATCGCTCTTTGATTCTTAACTCTATCTCACTTAGTTTCGGAGATAATAGAGGTTTAAAAATTAAGGATCGAACCCATGACGCCTGGTATCCTGGTATACAATCACAAGAAATTACTTAATGACATAAACGTAATAAAGTTTATTTGGCGTCTTTATCTTAATTAGTTTTAGTGTTATTAGTAGATGAATTTGTAATCACTCCTAGGATTCGAACCCATGCATCCCGGCCAGTTTCGAACAATTCGTAAATGGCGTGTCGCATTCCAAAGTTATAATTAGTTTTTATTGCATCGTTTTATCTCTTTTCATTCAGGGTGTGTGCGTGTGCGTGAGTGTGTATGTGCATGCGTGTGTGTGCGGGCGTGTGTGTATGTGCTTGCATGTGTGTATGTGTGCGTGTGTATGTGCGTGTGCTCGTGTACATGTGAACGCTTGGATGTGTGGAAGTCGGGGAGATAGAAAGAGATAAATAGATAGATAGATAGATAGATAGATAGATAGATAGAAAGAAAGGAGGGTAAAGGAAGAAAAAGGAGAGAAGAAGAAAGAAAATAAAGAATCGTGTCTAGGTATCGGAATATATAAATAATTATATTTGTTAAATACATTTTAATCTCTCCGTGCATTCTTCAATAATTTAGGATTTATTAAGCATCAGAGTTTCCGGGTAAGATTCCAACTAGGACCTCTGGGCACCTATGAATACAGCTCATTAAAACATCGTAATGATATATAAAAATTAAATTATATTTGTTAAATACATTTTAATCTGCCCGTCCATAGTTTAATATTTATTAAGCAGTAGAGTTTCGCAGGGTAAGATTAGAACAAGGGGCCTCTGAACAACCATTCATTAATTAGGGTAACAATATAATAATATCAAGCATCAATTTCTCATTAGCCAAAAAGTTTTTGATTGCAGTAAGAATCGAACACCGATCTATGGATATCCAAGTATACGCAGAGGTTTAATGTATGTAATGAAATATATTAAGCGCGCTTTTTGACGTCAGTGCTTGATAAGAGCTAAACAGAGAGCTTGTTAACTACGTTCGGGTATATCCGTAGGATGTCGTGAAGAGATTCAGAGAGAACTGGCCTCAGGGCAAAACCAACGCCATGTTGGCGGACTAGAGCATTGGCGGAATTGTTTACGGTCTAGAAGGTAAACTGACCTCTCTGTCTTTCACATGGACAAACAAAGACAGGGAAAGTATAAAGCCTCCCCCAGTTTCTTTTGTTAAAACATGCACGTGGTCGGACAATGGAAAGGGATACAATAGAATCTGTTCCTTTGTTAGCAGTCTTCAGGCTCTCTTTTATTTCAAACATAATTTATCATGGTATTTGTCCATTTTGACAGGTTAAGGGCAAGCTTTGTTCTTTTCTTATACGACTGTGAAAGCGGGGTGCTACACGGGTGGTCTTTCTAAAGAAGCCTTGCTCTGGACAATAGAAAGGGATACAATAGAATATGTTGCTTTGTTAGCTCGGGTCAAGCCTGTCTATTGTTCTCTTGCACGTGGTCGTCAAAAATGCGACTGAGAGCTCGCAGGTGGCTTTCCTAAAGGTATTCAATAGAGCTGGGACAATAGCGTATGATCCTTTGTCCAGCATACTCTATTGTTCATTTTGACAGTGATGGATAGCCTTTTGCACGTACTCGTTAAGCAATGCGAGTGGGGCTGAGTTGCTGCAGTGCAGAAAAGCACGTGGCTGGGTATGGAGTGGGTAGAATAAAGTCTCCGCCTTTGTTACAGAAACGTAATTTGTTATTCCTTTGTTCGTTTTGACAGTTGATTGACAGCCTTAATTGCTTAACTGTGAAGCTTCCATTATACTGAACAAGATTTATGACCCTCAGCTGCAACAGAAAGTACCATGGAGCTGGGGATAGGGGTGGGGAAGGGTTGGGGAAGGGGGGGTGGGGGACCTCATTTGCATATGAATACACATTCCTGCATATTAAGTGCGCTGACTCCCGCAAATGTCCCCTACTTATAATATTTAAGGAGACAGTCAAATTACAAAGTTAATATTTTTAAACTTGGGGCGAAGGCTACCGGAAACATTGTATAAACGCTGTCTAACAATATAACTCCTTCCTCAAATTGGCTTCCATACGTGGGGCGGAAACTACCTTACTCAATATAGTCTCTGATAGAGGAATTTATTTAACAAATTTGTAGCGCGACATTGTCTCCTTTGCGGGAATTTGCCTCCCGGAGTAATGTGAGGACACCTTGAATTATTTCAACAAACTGCCCGAACTAACAGTATTTGCTAGCTTTATATACTTTCTTAACTTCGCGCGAACATATGCTTTCCTTAATTATGATTGGCTACAGACTGGCGCCTCAAAGCTTCTGGAACATTTTTAAAATCTTTACCATTACATCATTGGTTCCTACTACTCACGTGATATGCTTGCTTGGAATATGAAGTCAAGTGATGGTGTCTGACAACGACAATGGCTCTAGGTTGACACAAAAGATGGGTACAGTTACTTCTCCTTGCCACCCTGATTTCGCTTTTATTGCTTTTCCCTTAAGTGGAAGTTTCATCGTCCGGCAGTGGAAAATTTAAGAACTAGAAAAGCCTACTAACCATTACATGAAATATACGTATACATAAAACCTTATGTTTCCTTCTCCTCTCTTTCTCCATATACAATTATTCTTAATTATTGTATACACAGCAATTTACTTGTCTACATAATTATTAGTTATATCACGTATTTTAATAATTGATTTACCATAATTCATTTACTTGATAATAAATAACGCCTCATACTGTATTGCGTCTTACGCTTAAAAGGCAGTACAGGTTAAATGGGGCGCACTGTTGCCACATATACTCTACGTACGCTCGCAAATTCGCGCGCAGTTGTGATCGATCTACCAATTTAATAATTTCTACTTGTGAATGATACATCACCAAATAGTGAAGTATCTGCACTGCTATTTAAGGCAATTGTAAGACATTTAATTTTCACCTGCACCTTATTTCTCCTCTTTGAATTTTAAGTACTTGGAAATACGATTTTACAGTCATAAAACCATATATTATAAAGTAAATATGGATATATAAAATGATAAAGGCTATAATTTGGTAGGGTCTCATCGCTGTTTACCCTTGACAAAATTACATTCAATGTGGGTGGAATGTTTTGAAACAACAAAGAATGAACGATGTGCTACACTCCGCTTTATATATTCCATTATATTGAGTTAACCTAGCGTATTTTTGTTTCCCCCACCCTTTCTTGTATCCTTTTTTATGGGTCCTTAGAGGTCCTTTCATTCGTTCCTTTTTTTATCCTATACACTATTTCTGAACACCGGATAGCCTTAGTTGTTACTGCCTTACTAACATACATTTTACTTGAAAAATAATCTAACATATTCATTATTACTCTTCTTAGTTTACCAACAATTCGTCTCTTCCTAGCTCCTCCCTCTTTCACTAAAAATATTTACGTAAAATGGTAAGCAACCTACATAACACTTCACACTATAAACGTACCTACTTCCTTACAAGTGATGATAAACTATAGTGCTGCCTTCTGCCTCGCGTCTGACTTGTTATCTGAATAGATGGATGATTTGTGTTTGTCATGCATAATGGATGCAAGAAGTTGCAGGATTCCGGCTTCTTTTAAAAACCGCCTCCAGCCTTCCTCAACATTTTCTCTGACTTAGTAAACCCAATAACAAAAAAGTTTCACGATGGCAGAGTTTTCTGCTGCATAAGTATAAAATCTTCCGAAAATATTTAATTTAAACAATTATAACGCTCATCTTATTAAAGGTAGAGAATCAAAACAGTGCAGGTATCAGCATACCAGTTTTCTGTAGCTAAGAAAAACATTTTTGCGCTCTACCCTTTAGTATATTAGTTGCTGCGTGGTGAGAATAGAAACAGCAAATATCGGACTTTTATTGAAAAAATCGTCTTCTTTAGAAATTTGTGCCCACGGAAATATATAAAGGCTTTAAACATGATATAATGTGATAGAGAAAAATATTCTTGTATAGAATAATGTGTTCAAACCTAAATTTTTACAACTGAATATTTACACCATGTTATCACTTATTATCTAATTGGTGACAGCACGAGAGTAGAAAAGGTAGAAATGCGTTAGGTAGAGGTAGAGATATCCCATTTACCTCTATGCTACCTTTTAATGTTGAGACGAGCTGTATCCGAGCTAACGCTACCGCAATATACACAGCCAGCAGTTTCGTTCACATGGAGACCTCGGCGCCATCTCTGAACTGACAGTTATCTCACACAAATTAACATGACCACCTATGCAGAAGCTTGTGATTAGAAAAGAAACAGGGTATAAAGCATTCACCATTTTTAATTACATAACGTGAGAATATCCTCCTTAATATTTTAAATGAATGAACCTTTTTTCGAGCTTGTATACAAAACGTTTACTAATTCCAAATCGTTCAGCGCCCCCTAAGACTACTGTATGCCCGCTCCCCCAGGTTGGGAACCCTTGGTATACACCATGCCGAACAACAATGGACTGAACTGCAAATGGCGTTACCGTCGGTATGCACGTGAGCTAGGCTATCACAGAGCGAGATCATAAACTGATACCTATTACGAATCAGACCCGAGAGCCACCGCTCACGTCATTCAAGATAAATGATACTTTGTTCAGCTGTTTTGTTTTAACGCAATTGTTGATTTCATTTAAGTGAAATAAAATTTGAGTTCAATTAATTTCTGAAGTCTTATAACGTTTTAACTGAAAAGTATCCTTAGCATAGGTTTGGTTTGGAACGATTAAGTATTTATGAAACCAAGCATATAAAGCACAGATTAGACAGTGTTGGTGAATTGGGTGCCGTTTATAATCGTGACTTCTTTTCTTGCTAAGCTCTACTAAATGCCCAGCGCAGCGCTAAACGACATAATTGTGTGTGATGTTACACCTTGGTAGATTCGTGGAAATGGGGAGAAGGGAAGGGCAATTTTTGTTTCTTACAACCGCGTAAGTACAAAGTACAAAATACATAATACATTTCCCTTGACCCTTTAGTACTTCTCCAAAAGTATCTTCACTTTCCCCCTTGCCGTATCTGTCTTACATTTCTCACCGAGTTGCTTTCTTGGAGCCACCAGCAAGAAGACTTAGTGTCTGACGTCACAGGCCATTCATTTGGCTGACACTTGTCTAGCGCAAGCATGTTAAAGTAAGTCTAAGTGATAAGCCTTATTAGCCTTCAACTGGTCCTGAGCTCTTCCAATAGAATAGAGAAGCCCGGAGTACGTGGATAGTGACCGTCAATTGACAGAGAGGTGCAAAGGAAATGAAAAAGAGCGCAGCATAGATTCAAAGATGTTACATTATACAAGGTTTGCTAAATACAAAAAATATAAAGGTTTATAAAACAAAAGAAATAAAATTCGCCGTGCCAAAGGCCATTACATTAGCGTGCGGGAAACACCTATCAAAGAAGGTTTTATTTCATGAATTTATTAGGGTTTTAGATGTAGCTGTGTATCCTAAAACGTATTGCTTTAAAGAACATCCAAGCATTATTTCTTACGTTTAAATGTTTTTACTGAAACCAGTGTTTTTCTTATTTGATCACCATTCTTCTGCCTGTCTCCCCAAGTATACAGAAGCTAATGGAAAAACATAATTTAATGCAACAGGTGTATAATTAACTGTGTATTTAAATCAACATAGGGAATACTAAATAGCCAACTGTTACTTCAGATTAATATTAAAACAACTGATATTGTTAATATTTTCCAATAGGTGTATACTGAGATTAATGAACTGAAGGCAGAAATGAAGAGAGGGGGAGGGTGAAAGGGGAGGGGATGTACAGAATGACCACTAGGTGCTGATAAATCTGTGCTGACCACCAGGTGATGCTTAACTTTTTAATTTTACAACTACTCTGGTCAGCTCGAGTCTTTGTATGCATGCTTCTTATCAATTTGCCAGCATTTCATGCTCAGCTATATTCGTATTACGGCATAATTTGTGTACCTATCTGTAATAACTTATTGGCAATTGATACAGGCCTTTCCGTCCATAAAACTTATATGTAACTTGTTATGTCCAAGTGATAGCTTATATGAAACATTTTCCCGTGAGAAAAGAAAGTCGCACGGCTCGACGCAGAGTAGCCCTTACTTAACTACAAAGGGCGGTGTAGCCAAGACAGGTCTGGCCGTATCATAAAATCCTCCCTCCGAGGCGGATGTGCTTTCCCGAAGGACGGAAACGGAACCTCTTTTTATGAACATGTACGTGGTATCGAAAGTAGGCGAGCAGCTTATGTTCGAAGAAATTTGCACGTGTATTCTCATAAATTAGTTACGGGGCGTGGGAAGCTTTCTCCTTCATGAGAACGCGTATAAAACGATAAATAACCAATTAAGAGCCGAAGAAATGTCACATGACTGCGTATAAAAATTAAGCAGGAGTGGCAGAAATTACTAACCTGGCAGAAAATCGAATTTCCAAGGAAGGACGCTCTTAACATACACCAAGTGGACTCCGGACGTACTTGTGCCGTCCGCGTGCCGAACATAGCAAAGAGTGGATCCACCGGACTCAAACGCGCGATTATACTCAACGATTATGGGATGGTTCAGCAACTTTGTTTAATAGGAGCAAGAACACTCATCATTTAGATTCATACAAGACGAACACAGTGGCGCAAATAACACAAACGGTGACGAGCATGAGTAAGCTTAGGGAATAAGGTACATGTTAAACTATCGGCGAGTGTATTTACTGCAATAGTTTGGAACTAAATCCAGGAGGCACCTACTAGCAAGAGAACCTCCGACTGACAACGGCAGTGAAACACACCGACATGAATCCCGAAGCTTCACATCCCACCTACCAGGACTGCTATATCATTAACACAGCATCCCTCTCCATAACCCTAATTATGAAGTGTTGAATATAAAAAAATTCAACAAGACGAGCAGTCAAAGAGTGGGTAAGTTAGGTTTTTTTTTTGAAAGTTGATATATTGGAGCAATGATTAATTTAATCAAATATTTGTAGGATCTGCTAATACTTTAGTTTATTAATTTACCATAAAAATAACAGGGTATCTAATCCTAGTTTACCTCCTTTAATCGTGCTAAAGACAGACAGACAGAATGAATTAATATTATATTATGCCTTATTCCGTGTCTCATGAAGATTTCATACAACCCCTGTGTCACTGACCATTCGCAAAATAGTTTGTTTACGTTCGCATGTTTACAAACCTAAGACCGAGATCCTTACAATGGTTTGAAGGACAAAACATTAGCTTGCCCTGAGATCGCTTGTCTGGCGCAAGGGTCCGTGTTGACATTATGTTTAAATTCTGGCTTTTGCTACATACACTGCAATATCTATAGGTGATTTCGTCCTAAAAAGCTTCCCATATTCAAATTTGGGTTTTTACTTTGGCTTAATTATGTTTTGTTGCTCCTAAATGTGATGAGACACATTTTCTTGTACCAGGGCTACAATGCAAATAAACCGATTAAAATGTATGTACACAAAATACATAATTTGGTCTCTGAAAGCATTATTCCCGCATTGAGAGCCTGTTTCTGAGCAATCTTATTTTTTTTAAACACGTGTACCGCTCGTTCACTTTTAAGTAGGCAGAGGTATCTATCTATTTTTCGAATGAGATCAGGAATGAGTCCCAGTTTTTATCCGTTTCGGATGTTAAGGATACCCCTCTCTGAAAGAAGTGTAAAAAAGTGCCAACATTCATAAATACGGATTTTAAGTTAGTAAACACTAGAAACTTGCTTTAGTTCCATGTAGCTTGTATAGCTGTAAGCACGACATTAGCGATTTAAACGTCTTGTCTGTAAGCTTAGCTTCCTATAAAATTGTAGTGAAAGCCAATAATTTTTGCCCATATTAAAGTGAACAAAAGATTCAGCAGATGCCTCAGGAATTTTCAAATACTAAGTTAGTTGCGGATGAGCTGATAAAGATGGAGGACGTATATATATGCAATAAAGGTTTTTTAAACAGTATTATGTCAGAAAGTGTGTTTGTTTAACATTGTAGTTTTTAAACTATCAATTGTCCGCACATTCTCATTTCCAAATTGTTTCTCATGATGTACTTTTCGGTATAAATCAATTAAATTCTGTACACCTGCTTGCAATTAACAGGATGAAGTGATGAGATGAATTTTTATTAACATGCTTCTTTGTGATGCTAATAAACAATATGTTGATGTTGTGTAAATATTTAAGCAATAAATTTCTCATATTTAACATTTATTTTCTCCCAAACTAGTAGGATAATTAAAATTTCATCTCTGCGTTTGATGAATTTGTATTAATTTTTTATTATAGATTTTAATTTTTTCAAATAATAGTTTTATTTTGAGAAATTTTTCAAAACAATTAATGTATCTGAAATTAGTTTAAAGCTGTGCATGAAATTTTCTCTACGCATTACATACTAAACCCCGATTGCTGTATTAAACTTTTAAATGAATGGACTTGAAATTCTGGATTTCAGAAAATGAAGCTTCTAAGACTGCCTATACTGTATACTTAGTCGTCCTCCGTGGTGTAGTAGTTCTAGCTCCAGAGGTCATGGGTTCAAACCCGGCGGAGAACGATGGATGTTTTCAGGTGTAAAAATCCTTAACATGGCTTTCTTCGGAAGGGAAGTAAAGCTGGTGGCCCCGTGTCGTAGATTTACGGCACGTAAAAGAACCTCAAGCCCGATAAAGAGGCCTCTGAGCAAAATTACCGGTCTTTCATGCCCAATATAGAATGGGACGCTAAGGATCACAGCAGTCAAAGAGCGTCCATAACTAAAAGTCAATTTTTGCTCTAAGTAAACGTTAAACGTTCTATAACTGCACCCTTGCTTTCACTAGAACTTTTTTGTGCGATTCAGAAGTTGACACTTAAAATATGTGTTCTCAAGGCATGCATTATTCGAGATAGAAAACACTTAATTTCCAAGACTACTTTAATCGTATGACGTTGATACTGTGTGTTCCAAGAGCGTTTAAAGCGGGAGTTATCGCATCTGAGAGGATAATAATCCGATAACTATTCCATCTGCATGTTGCCGACGTCTTCTGTATGTGAAACACTTTCGTTGCCGTTGATGAAGCTGCTACAGCAATGAGCTTTGAGAAATTTCTCTGAGGGTACGCATGGGTGTGTGTGAGAATAGATAAAACCAGTTTAGTTAACCGATAAATTTAATGGAGGCTAATACACGAGCTATTTGAAGTGAGTTTCCGATAGTTTGAGGTTGAGGAATGAAGCTGTTTCTGAATTTTAGCACCAGAAACCGTAACTGTTGAAGTATTATATCAGCTAACTTCTGAAGTTTCAAGAAATCTACGGTTTAAAATAACTGTTTCTGTAATAACAACGAGAAGCGTAATTTGCCGTGAATCGCTGAAATGCTAAACGGCGAATCTCCTTACGGCTATCGCCAATTATATGAGAACCCGAGCGCGGTCTTTAGGCACTACGGACTACCAATAATCCATCACAGTAGAACACTTCTGTAAAATGTAAAAAGCTGTAAGACCTTAAATTTAGAAATATACGCTCTTTTATAAACTTAATTCCCGCCAACTTCATGACTACCCCACCAACAATCCTACGTTATACGTTGCCAAACCTTAAGCTTCTTATTCGCATCTGAAACACAACTTTTACTCCTTGAGTTGCTAAACTCTAAGAATTATTTTGCTTTCTAATTTTCAGAACTGGTACAGCTAGTCATATCATAAATCTGTCATAGCTATAACGAACAATTTCGGTGTCAAAAAACAGTTTTTAAAGTTTTTATATACCATTTAATAGAGCAGATTATGACGAACACCTTGCTCATCATTTCTCTCAAAATGTCCACCCTTTAGCCAGTCGTCTATAGCGGCACGTATAACGTTTATGCCCTCATCCGCCGCTGCTCGCCTCAGGGATTTTTTAGACTCTCAAGATTTCTGTGACTTGAAGAGCTAGTCTTGCTCTGCAAAATGTCCCACAGTTTACTGGACTAGGCGATGGCTAGCCCATATGGCTGATGAAATCTGGAAAGTTGTGCTTGAGCCACTGCTGGGTCTTCCGAGTTTTATGGGCCGGAGTGCTGTCCTGTTGAAAGATCCAGTGATCACCGGCGAACATTGTCTGGTTATGAGGTTTCAGGACTTCCTCTACATACACATTGTCAGTAGTCCTGACCCCCTTTTAGCAGAAATGAACATCGGTAGCCCCTTTGTACGAGACTACAACCAAACCATCATTGATGCTAGATAATGGCCACGAAGGACCCAAGGAGTAACCTGCGGGATTCCTCATGACTCCGAGCATACACTCTGTCATTCTGCCTGTTGAACTTCTGCTCTGTTGTGAAAATTATTTCGTCTGAGAAACAAAAAGGGATTCTCCGATGTTGATTTTGGCGTGCCGTCTAAGGAGGTTGCGTGATCTCTCCAGTCTAATCTTTTTAAGACGGGTGTTGTGCTATGTGTCCTGTACATCGGCGATAAGCCCGAATCCTAGGTCTTGATTGAATAGCCTAGAGACACTCATTCCTGGCATTTGAAGCTGCTGCGCCATTATTATTATTATTATTATTATTATTATTATTATTATTATTATTTTATTTTTCTAACAGGATTTCTTCTGTCAAGTTCTCAAACTTTCTTTTATATCCGGGGTTCGAACCCAGTGAGGACGGCCAGATCTTGGTTTATCATCAACATTAGAAAGATTTTCGAATCTTTAATGGTCCGATAAACAAATCTGAGTGAAATTCCAAGCGGTTTTAAGAAACTGAAAATCGACTTTGGATCCCTCTGATACTTATGTAACACTATTACACTCATATGATTTTCTTCCATACACCATTTCATCTTAAAACAAAGATAAATGTTGAATGTCGATAGGTAATACTGCTGAGGAAGGATGTTTATTCAATATAAAAATTCCGGAAGCCGCTGCGTAGTTTCGTCAATAGAGAGATAAGGGGCAAAGTTTAGGGTCGGTGTTTATGATAAGACTAGGTACGTGCATTTTCATGCAACTTCTGATTTAAGAACGTACTGAGTTCTAATTACCTGAACCTTGAACTAATGGGTTTCTTGTTGATTGAGATCGCCGGAACACCTAATTGCCTTAGCTACTCTAGCTAATTGCTTTGCCTCAACACATAACTTGCCGAGTAATCACTACTTATCCATTGGCAGAATTGAAACTTGTTCTTCTTACACAGTTGCATTGATTTAAATATATGGAAATTATTTATGGCAATTATTTGTCTATCTCCCTATCATGCCTTTATGAAATTTCTAATCCTACAAGTCAATAATTCCGGTATCAATGTTTAAAACGCATCTTCATGCAGCGAATATAGTCCATAATTTGTTCTCAACTGCGAGAGACTCAAAATAAAGAACAGCTTAAAGGTTAGCTTAAATGTCATACATATAATTAGTTCGCTTTGTTTCATCAGAGAGTCTAAATTTGTATTCTGTAAATGTAACACTTCGCCTTTCCTTTTGGGATTAAGTATTCTTTAACAATTCATAACTTAGCATTGATACTAAAGATGATAATTCACTGCAATGGTAAAATCTCGTGTTCGTTTTTAAAGAGAAAGTAAGTGAAAACTTCTTTTGCTGTGCATACTTAATAGTATGATAACATTGTTATTTATATGGATTTTATTTATAATGTCGCCACAATGAAGATCACTTGAGGTTTGAGCTTAATCAGTTAAGTTCGCGAGTTAGTACATTACTCTCAAAACCTCTTGTGATATTGCCTATAATAACACCTTCATAAATATGCCCTCAGATACGTGTTTACTTTGAAATATTTTACTGGATATATAGATTTTATTCCATTCAGTTTAATAATAGCCTAACAGTAATTCCGTATTATGATGAATATATAAGTAAAATAAAGAACACGTTTACTGTGTTGATTCTACTACATAAAATTATTTCTTTATTTGCCCTTTCGGTCTTCAATAAATTGAAGCAGAGCGTAAAATTAATCGAAATCCGAAAGGCTTTGAAAAATGCGAAGCGCGTAGGAAAATGAATATTTGTTTCGTGCTTACAAAAAAATAATCTCCCCGCGCTGGGAAGGAATTTCACTTCCAGTTTCTCCTCATTCCCAGGAGATTTTATTCATTTCACCAAACAAATATTCGACGTTATCAAAAGATTACCTCAGGCAACTGCGTATCCCCTTTAACTTTGTATTTCTGGTATTATCTTTGTTTCGCGTATGGCGGTTAGAGGGAATGAGACTTAACAAAGCATGGCGATAATACACTCGCTACGACTGAGTTTCTAGATTTTAAAGGATTTAATTTCTAAAAGTGTAATAACGCTATTAGTTAAATATGCTACAAGCGTTCCTTAGTATTGTGTTAATCTTGATATCTTTAAAACGGCAGCATCGGGTTGAAGTTTCTCTACAGTATGGGATTCTCCTTATGCTAAGAGGCCAGGAATTTGCTGTACTAGATCCATAATACACATGCTTTGGGGCTAACGACGGAGCGATTGAATAGAGGCAGAGGTCACAGAATGTCTATGTGCATAGAAGCATTTTGAATTTTCACCATCAGCCAATTCTTAATACCTATAATTACCTACCCCATGTAGGGGAGGTTTTTTGAGCCCTTCAGCTGACGAAGTACCAGAGCTGCGTACTCTTCGCACTCGTGGTACTTCTGGCGTTACGAGAAGTACGTTGGGCCGTACATCTGAGCCTCTCTCCGATAGGAGTTTTTCGGATTGAGTTGGACTCGGTGGAGCAGTGGTTCCAGAAACCCATGGGAGATTGGGTACGTCGGGGCGGTGATGCCCAGGTGAGGTTGTGAGATATCTCATATCCTTCGGTACCAACATGGAGAGCTGGGAGACAACATGCTACATAGATCGCCGTCAACACTACCGATGTTTTTCAATTATCTTCCGCTTAGAGATTAACGCGCGTAAGTGGTATATCCACTTCCGTCCCTGCGTAAGCGGGGGGGGGCTCTTTTAGGTTCAAGGTATTGCCCTAGTGGAAAGTTCCACGGAGAAGAAAGCCAGTCGGTTGGCGGCTTTCCCTGGTTAAAGAAGGGGAACTTAGACTCCGAGTAAACATTCAACCCAACATTTCCAATTACCCATCGTATCCGTTATGGATAAAGGTAGAGGACATTGCGCTCTTCTCGTCCATGCTCTAGGCATAATTTGTACTTAATTATTAAGTCGTTGATGTTTTGGACTGATCTAATAAGAGCTTATGCTTACAGCTATCTCTGGAAAGTTCACATAGGTTTTGATCCCATATTTGAGAGTGACTAACTTCAAACACACACACACACACGCGCGCGCACACAAAGCTGCATTGTGATAGGAATATTATTTTTGAAGGAAACCTCAAAAGACGTTACCCAAAGGAACTATTCAGAACCCCAGTATGAGATTAACTGAGAATGTGGCATGTTTCGGCTGAAAGCTCTAAAAGGAATGTACATATGTAAGCTGGAAAGTAACGATTACTTTAAAATGCACCTTGACGATAGGGTTAAAATCTTTTAAATAAGTATACACCCATATGCTGTCTTTTTACAGTCATACTACACTGATAATACGCAGTCACAGGACAGCTTATATGTCCTGAGTTATCACTAAATTAATAAAATTAAATAAAGTAAATAGTAGAAACAATATTAGAGTAAATGTGAAGTATGAACATTTCAAGAGACTGACAACTATAAGTTCGCCGATAGAGGATAGATGTTTTACAGATAAGAGGGGCACTCATTCGTTTTTGAGACTTGTTACAACAGACCTAAAGATTTCCTAAGTTTCGATTTTGGGAAAGTTATTTAAAACGCACACTCTTTTAAGCTTGATTGAAAGGCAATGAACTATGCATGTTGACTTTGCTTTGCAGCTAAATTTTCCGAAGGTAGTATTTTCAATTAAAGTGTGAACAATCGGGTTACTTCATCGACTAGAGTTCCAGTGTTCGCAAAATAAACATGGCAGGATGAATTTTAAAGGCGGATCTCTAATTCGTATTGTAGGTTTTAAGATTCTGTTTCAGGAACCAGAAAACACCAAAATAATTTGGCAGATCTTCTACCGAAAGTATCCACTATTATCGTGTCGAATTTTCTATGGAAACTATTTGCAACATTCTTGATGTTATGTGAATTACGCAAAATAGTGTAATAACGCTGTTTCGGTAGATGAAGTGGATGCTAGCACATGAAGTGATGCAAATAAAACTGTTACATTTTGGAGAGAGATTTCCGCAATTTTATTGTTCTTTCCTCCTATATCACGACTTGAACAAAACCCTTGCACCGTTCTCGAATGCAGTAAATACTAGCATATCTCGTGAAAAACTCAGGAGACAACGCCACCTTTAAGGATCGAGATAGTAGTATTATGTCACTACCGGTTACGATTATTCCCACCCTTTCTTTATGTAGCGCGAGGAACACGCGCCACACACGTTCCCAGTGTTGTCAAGTTTAGCTCAGAAATTAAGTGTTGGGTAGTGCTTCAATTTAAAATTTTGTCTAAACTGTTGGATTTACGATAAAAAGTAAGTAGAAGAAATTGTTCGGCGACATTTCTCGCATCACTTGTTGCAATAATTGGAGCGTTATCCCAATCGATTTACGGGCTACATCGCTCCCAAAATTTTATGTTAAATTATTTGTCCAACAGAATGGTGCTCCGTTAACAAACTTTTATTTGAAATATTTTTTCACTCTATCGAGTAGAATCACCTGTTTAGAAATGGTAAGTAGTTACCTTTCAGCCTGTATACTTCGGATCACAGAAGTGTATCTGTATGTTTACGAGTTTTAGTAAACAAGTAAAAATTTCTTCAGAGTTGTAAAATTTCACACAGTGTAAGATAAATTTCTATAATTGATTATGCTTAAATAGGGACCTGCTAGTGTTTAAAGAAACAAACAAAATTAATAGCAATTTTAGTGCGTTTTATTCATGAAATTCATTCAAAACTAAATTGTGTATCCTTTATGATACTAGGCATGACCTAGTATTGACCATACGGATAAAATTACTCAACGCTTATAGCTTTTTCACTTAATATTCTTGGTTTATAATTAATATGTCATTAAGTTATGCAAATGATATGTTTTAACCCTGGTATTATAAAGCAGTATTTATTTATCCATATTTCCCATTGAAGTTCAATAAGCGAAACAATTTCTCAGTAATTTATATTAAACCTAGGAACTTGAATATCAGCTGGAATCACCGATTTCACGTTGGATCTCAATAATGGGTGTCACAGGAGGCTCTTTCCCCTAGCAGATCCTTGATTCCTTAACGACGGCTGTTTTCAGGAGGAAGGCACACTCTCATTAACATAGGTTTCTGCCTACGGTGCGTCATTCCTGTTAGCTTCCTACGTGTTTTATAGATAATCAATGAGAATATTATCGGCTTCAGAATGCATCTAAGGAGCCAAGTCAAGTTATCGCTCTGTTACTTTCTACTTTCAAAATAGATTTTTATAGGCATATATAATCGGGTTACGTTATGGAATATGCAATATACGTGTTGAATTATGGAGGTAGGAAGCACTGAGAATCTGTAATAAAAGGGAGAGCGGGATCGCTCAGAAATCTGCAAGACAAATTACTTTATACCATGGAGATAACTTCCATTTTCTGCATCAGCCTTGAGTAGTTGGGCTGTTCTATATACGCCCACAACATATTGTGTGTCTTTGCTGTTGCATTAAGTTTTCAATGCTTTTATACGCCACGTCCAGAAGAGTCATATACTTATATCTCATCCATTGTAGTTTCCCTAAATTTAGAATCTTTTCAAAATGATATCGTTTACTCGATTAGAGTAAGTTTTGAGTACGGTATTGCCAGCCGAGTATCAATGTTGTTTCAGGTAGGCGGGTAGCGTTCCTTCAAAATGGCGGGTTGACAGGGCGAATAAAGACACATCCAAGATGGTTATGACAAACAATACTTTATATCAATGTCATTTTAAAACAAACTTCGTGTTTCTTGTAACTTCATGAGAGGAAAAAGTTGGTTATAATAAATTTTTAAAGCATCATTAACTTTTTCTAGAGTTCACCATCATATTTTTTCATTTTAATACAACATTTTAATCTGTTGTTGAAATTAGGAATAAGTAGTTCTTTTCTTCTTCTTTATCTGTTTAACCTCCTCTTATGTAGGACTTACACCCCCCAGGACTTACAGGCGGGTGCCTGGGGTCAGAGGCCCGTCGAGGAGCAGACACTCATGGATCAGACAGAATATCCAGAATGGGTGATCAGCCCGATGCCCGGTATGGGATGAAGGAAGCAGATGAAACGAAATGTGGGTGAAATGGATGAAAGGAAAGGTGATGATGGAGCAGTTGGTGGAATGAATGGCGAGGGAAACCGGAGAACCCGGAGAAAACCCGCCCAGACGCCGCTTCGTCCACCGCAAATCCCACATGCGGGTCCCTGGGATTGAACCCGGGAGGCGAGCGGTCTAGCCACTCGGCCACGGAGCCACCTAGTTCTTTTCTTATACAGAAAAATACACAAATGGAATACGCGGAATTTCTGTATGTTTGCTCTAGTATTAGGTATAGCATGCATAACATTTATTATTAATGCTTTCAGATATTGTTGCAAGCATCCTATATAAGAATATGGCCTAAATACTCCTTTCTCCTCCAACAGATTAATGATGTCAATGAAAATAAAAGATGTGATATGTCACACTTGCACGACTTTCTCTACTAATTACAACTTCGTCGTCCGTTTTACGTTTCCCGTTTACGAAGTTTTCATATGAAAAGTGATCCTTCTACTCATGTTACATTACTCACGATAATATCAAATTAAGAAATATGGACTTGGATGTATGCACGATACAGAAAACAAAACACAACTCTTTGCTTATCAAAGAGTGAGTTTTTGTTACTATTGAAGCCATGTGAGAAAATATCTCATGTGTTACATTCACATGACTTTCTCTACACATAATTGTTTGTGTTTATATTGTTTATACGAACTAATCTTCGTAAGGCGTATTTTTCTATATACTCCATGTTAATCTAGAAAAACCTTTCCAGAAACATTTTCATAACACATTTCGTTGAAGATTCCAGGGCGATAGAGGAAACCGATTCCATAGTCAAATGTTGAAAAGCGGATCATTATATACTGGCCTTAAAATGCCTTCTTTAAATACTTATTTATTTATTTTTTGAAGTAAGTTTTTGTCTATCTTTATGGTTAACCGTTACACAAAATTTCTTCTAAATGAAGAGCACTTCACAGGCTATCCCAGAAAATTCAAGATATTTGCACTTTATTTGTCATCTAAATATATTAAATATATCGTATTTTAATTAAAATCGTTACAAGAAAATTTGAAAAAATAAAAAACAAGGAAATATTTTCCATGTAAACCATGGTTTGGATTGAGGAGATTTTCTTGAAACTTTTACAGACACATCTGTATTAGGTACTTAACTTAAATACCAATGTTGGTGTTCACCCAACTTTGAGCTTTTCAGTTATATTGTTCACGCACACACACACACACACACACACACACACACAAACGCATTCTTTCTAAAAAATTTAATGCGTTACATTCACGTGGTTTTCTCTACCTTGTATCGTTTATTTTTATAGCTTCTACAAGCAATTCTTACAAAAGTCTATTTTCTCTATCTGCATTATGTTAACCTAGATAGCTTTGCAGAAAGAGCTTCATTACACATTTCGTTTTAGGTGCAAGGGGGATAGAGGAAACCGAATCTACAGTCAGATGTTTAAAAGTGGATCGCTATATGCTGCCCTTAAGATTCCATACTCTTTCCATGACATCGCAAGAAACAAGTTTATAGCGACAGCACTTTGAAACTTCGGCATCGAATTTTTGGGATGGACTACAATACTTTCTCTAGCTACTAGGTAAGTGGTAGGAAAATAAAATAATCCGATCTGATGTATCCACATGACTCTCTCTGCTCACTATCGTTTACTTTATATTATTCCTCAAGTTAACCGTCAACATTTGCAGAAATAGTTTTATTACACACTGGATGTATGTGCAAGGAGGATTATGGGGAACCGAAGCTATAGTCAAAATGTTAAAATCCAGTGATACATTCTGGTGTTAAAATTCCATACTGTTTACTTGACATGGTGAGAAATAACTAAATGGTGACAGCATGTCAAAAAGTTACATTGAAAAGTAATAGTTTTCTTTTTAAATTCACACACAAACACATTCACACTCTCTTTCATACTTCCAGACTCTAGGGAGGACAGGGAGTAATCCTGGCTAAAGAACAATTCACACCCTCCATCCGGCAGTCGAACCTGTGACATCTGGACTTGAAGACTAGCATGATAACGAACAGACCACAGAGGCAGTTGACATCCCTTTATATTCCTTAAAATGTCATTACTGAAACCTGCATTTCACTTCTTTGTTTTTTAGTTAATGTCCAGGTTCCACCTCCATAACATATTTACATAGGTACAGCTATAACTTTATAAAACACAAATGTTTGTTTTTTTTGTGAATTTTGGTTTCCAAAAAGTAATTAACTTTCATGTAGACATCCACATCCTACTGAGTTCAACTTTCTTGAAAAACTTTTACTGCACTACATTTGTTCTCCCATTTACTTTGCCTACCACGTGCCTAGTAGGCGGAGGAAGTAAAAAATCGATATCGAAATTTCGCAGGAAATAGATGTTTTGAGGCCCCATGATTCCAAAAAGGGCACTTTTAGAGAATCTTTCGTGTATGTGTGTGTTTGTGTGTGTGTGTGTCTATGAACATCATAACTCAAGAACGAAATGTCGGATAAATACCAAACTTGGTATTAAAGTTCAGTATCTTTCAAAGACGCAAATCGAAGATGAAAATAAAATCTCCCCACACCAAGCTGCCAGCCTACCTTTTACATATAAAGTGTTTCGTTTTTTATTTTCTCATAAACAGTTCTAACGATTTTGATTAAAATACCACATTATATATGATATTTGCAGTATCGCGCAAAAGTATTTTGTAGAGACCATAAATACAGAAAACAAATTGATATATGGCAATCCAACTGAAATAAAATGAACAGCATACTGAGACTACAATATTTAATATGTTTTCTTATATGTAACATTTGAATAAAAACGCTCCATCATAAATAAAAGTTAAAACAACAGTTACGTAGGTTCAAGAGTATTTTGTAAAACGAAACAAAAGCAAAGTAAGAAAGGATTACCCCTGGTTTTCTTCACTTAATACTTAGTTGCATAGCCTTTTGCTTTAATGACTGTAGCACAACTGGGCCGCATTGAATCAACAAGTTAACCAAGTGTTCCTATGTACCACATAGTCCTGTGTAACATTCTTTCATGTTGGTGAGTTTCTCTGGCGAACATAACTATCCAGGATGTCCCGAATGCTCGATTGGTTTAAGGCTCGAACTTTGACTTGGCCGCTCTAAAACGTTAATTCTGTACTTTTGCAAAGCTTCCTTGACGTGGCTAGATGCATGCTTAGGATCATTGTCGTATTGAAACTCCCAATTACTTGGCATATTTCGTCTTCCATGAGGAATTATACTGTTCAGCAACATATTGCTTTACTTCAGCCTTTCCATTCTTCATCAATTTCGATCAGAGGGACCAACACTTCTTCGTAAAAAAATAACCCCACACCACGATACTAACTCCTGCATGCTTCATGGTGTAGGTATCTGGCACTTATGGTGATATCTCTTGTTGATCAGTCATCAAACATATATCATACAATCCGATGAAAACAGATTAAACTTTGTTTCATCACTCCACAGAATTTCGGACCAATCTTCCGTGGTCCATAATGTACACTTCTTAGCAAGCTGCGGTCTGGCCTCCCTGTTCTTCTCGCCAATAAGAGGTATCCGAGAGGGACTTGTTTTTTTTTAGTTTTATTTATGGATACTTTTTAAATACTGTGGTACTTAGCGTCCCATTCTATATTGGATGTGAAAGAACGGTAATTTTGCTTGAGGCCTCTTTATCAGGTTTGAGGTTCTTTTACGTGCCGTAAATCTATGACACGGGACCACCGGCTTTACTTCCCTTCCGAAGGAAGCCATACTAAGGATATTTACGCCCGAAAAATCCATCGCCCTCCGCAGGGTTTGAACCCGCGACCTAGGGAACTAGAGGCTAGCATGGTAACCATTATACCACGGAGGACGACTCCGAGAGAGTCGCCTACCATTGAGATCAACAGCTGCTAATCAACGTTTAATTGTCGAAACGTGGACTTTTAGTCTATACTTTCTCTCAAGATCATCACGTATTGCTCGAGCTGATTTTGAGGATCAGCCACTGATTGCCTACGACAGGCAGGATCAACCATAACCCGTGCAAGTTAATGAATTTTGGACTCTGAACACCTCCACCTCCTTGACATGAGAGGAAAGTTCCAACGGACATGCTAGCCTGCTAGCTGTTCGATGTCGTTGTATTTATGATACCATTCACAAAGTTCAGTTGCAGTGGCGGTGACCTTGTGAGTTTACGTTTTACGTTGACATATTCAAAGATGTCCAGATATTTATTTCATCAATCATGGGAAGTGGATTTTTTTTGTGTCCAAGAAAACGACTAAGTAAAATGCTTAATTTGTACAAAATATTTGAAGTTGAAGTTTGAATGCAATATCAAATGATATTTCGAAAGGCATTACAATTCTGACTACGGACAACACGTTCTTTCAGGTATGACATTTAACAGAATTGAAATAACACTGTAAACATTGGTTTTGCTTATTTGTTTTTGCATTTGTATAATTCTATATTTATTTCACTTGTAGGTGAAGCTAGATTACAACAATTAAAGACAGTCAAAGAATCTACTGGTTAAGTTCCAAACACCGCAAATATCCTGAGGTCTGAATTGCGGAACAAATAGGAAAAGATATGAAACCATTAAATGAAGGTGAGTTTATAAAGAGTGTGTAATTTCGGCTGCTGAAGAAATTTTCCCTAATTTCATAAACGTTTTTCAGTCGTTAAGTCCTTCTCAAAATATTATAACAAGGAGGATCGAGGAACTGGGATGTGATATAGAAAAACAGCTGCAGGAGAAAATAAAATCGCTAATTTGTTTTTAATTAGCGTTAGATGCCACTACAGACAGATGTAGTGTCTCAACTAGCAATATTTTTGAGAAGGATTGATACTGACTTAAATTTTTTAAAGAGCTTTTAGAAGTAGTTTCTCTTTAGAATAAAGCATGCGCCGAAGATACCTATATTCACTGCTCTTCATAATGTTGGATGCAAATATGAGTTTCCCTGGACTAAACTTGTCAGTATCACAATCGATGGAGCACCATCTATGAAAGGGCAAGGAATGGCTTTACGGTCAATTTTTACAGGGCATTGGTGTAACTTCGGAACTGTTATGTATTCATTGTTAAATTCATAGGGAAGCTTTATCCGCTAAGTCAATTACTCTGAATAATGTTATGTCCATTGTAGTGAAGTAGGTGAATTTCGTGTACTCTAGCCTCCCTCCTCCATAGACAATTCAAAGAATTATTAGAAGAACTGGGATCTGAATATTCACAAGTACCATATTATTGTCATATAAGATGATTGAGTAGAGGTGCCAAGTTAACACGTTTTTTCTAATTGCGTAGAAAAAAAAACGTGTTAAAATGCGTAATTAAATAATTACGTATTTTTTCTGGTTATTATTTTAACGAATCGATTATAGCGTTTATTTCTTGCAGGGGAATGAACTATTGGAACTGACTCAATAAAAATGCCTTAGTGAATTTGCGTTTCTAACATTTATTTCAACACTTGAATATTTTGAATACAACTTTGCAGGGTAAAGATAAAACAATAGTGGATTTAATTGACGCCGTTAACACGTTTATGGCGAAAATCTCTCTTCGGCGGGATCAGCTGGGAATTGGAGATCTGTATGATTTTCCTTTCTTGAATTCAGTCTTCACTATACAAGTTACCCTTCTAAACATATATGGATATTGATATTATATAGCATTATATGCTTATTTTGAATCACAATTTGCGGACCTGAAAACGCTGAACTGGAAAACTGATCTATTTAACATCCCTCTGAATTTCCCTTGCAGTGAGGCTCCACACAGTCTCCAAATGGAACTACTTGAATTCTACTACAATTAGATATTCTAATAAAGAAGGGTGGGAACTCTTTAAATCACTGACCTGTTACAAATTTCCACGGTTACGTGTGTTTGCAATAAATGTAATGGCAATCTTGGTTTCCACATATATTTACGAGCAAAATTTTTCCAAAATTAACTGCATTGAAAGCCAATATCGTAATAGGACAAGCGACGACACTTGGTAAGCCTTCTGGACTTTGTACGTTATCATTGGTGGCAAATATCGATAACCTTGTTAAAAATAACATGTGCCAGAAAAGTCACTAAGAGAAATGTGACGTACAAGCGGCACGATATACACGGTGTATTGTATTAAATATATTTAAAGAATATCACAGTGGATTCAAGCTACCATGAAATTCGGCAAACATAGCCCATCTTTTGCAACGTAAATTAGGCTTACATGCTCACAATAACATGTCGGAGCGGGTGGATTGAGGTTCACGCACTCTCCCCTCTTCCGACTGCTGTTGGGCATCCCTGGCCTACGAATTATTCTCTTCCTTAACATTCTTTTTTCTGAGCCGACCACTTCAGGGATTGGTCTCTACAGCCCTGGTCTTTTCTGAAGTCGACACCAAAAACTCAAAGCTGTTCGGAGACACCAAGCTCCTTTGCAGTAAAGGATTGCGTTTGCCATTTATTGATATCATTTAAGACACTTATCTTAAATCAGTTGAATATTCCTTAATTATGGGTAATGCCATAAACAAATTGAAACATTAGAATCACTTAGACTATTATTTATTTATGTATTTTAATGTATTTGTTTCTTTAAATAAGGCGGCGCCGTGGCCGAGTGGTTAGACCGCTCGCTGCCCACCGAGGCGGCCCGGGTTCAACCCCAGGGACTTGCATGTGGGATTTGTGGTGGACGAAGCGGCGTCTGGGCGGGTTTTCTCCGGGTTCTCCGGTTTCCACCGCCATTCATTCCACCAACTGCTCCATCATCACCTTTCCTTTCATCCATTTCATCTACTTCCTTCATCGGGCTGATCACCCATCCTGGATGTTCTGTCTGATCCATGAGTGTCTGCTCCTCGACGGGCCTCTGATCCCATGCACCCGCCTGTAAGTCCTGGGGGGTGTAAGTCCTACATAATAGGAGGGTAAACAGATAATGAATGTTTCTTTAAATATATATAAAATACTTATGAACCACTATGGAATCGAAGTTGCCTGATAAACGGCATGTTTTGCTGCATTCAACACTCACTAAACATAACCACGACGAGGTCAAGCAGTCCTCTATCTGAACCAATAGTTTGATTTCATCCAGTCTGTAGGTAAGCACCCTGCCCACTTAGTTTCTACAAAATACTTTTGAGCGCCACTGTACATACATGACAAATGGAATGTATCATTTGAATTTTTTGGGAATGGCCCGTGAAGTCCTCTTCATTCGAAAAGAATGTTGTATAGTTTTGTATAACCGGTGAACCATAGGATACAGATAAAAGTACAACACAAGAAATTTTAGATCTCTTTAAAACACAAAATTTAATTCAATTAAGCTTTTTGTGGTGTCAGTCATTTCCGATACATCCATTGTTATGGCTTAAATTGTTCCGTACTTGTCAATTTTTCAGCTGGTGTTAACATTCAACTGTTTCTAGCGATGTCATGGAAAGAGCATGGGATTTCTAGTCCAGCTATAGCGACCAACTTTTAAACATTTGACTATCGTTTCGTCATTATGTATTCCCCTTGTACCTGCAAGGAAGTATGTAATGGAACTATTTCTGCACAGCTTTGTCTCAATTAATATGAAGCAAATAGGAAAATAAGGTGTTGTGGGAATAGTTTACAGAAGGAATATAAAGATAAATGGCAATGGGTGGAGAAAGGTGTGTGGATGTAACACATAGAGTATTTTTTAAACACATAAGTTACGGCGCAATTTAAATTTAGCCTGTTACTTCAATGAACATGGTGTTCCTTTATGCGCAGTCTTGCACAGATGTTTAATTCTGGCACACAAAGACTGTTATTAACGAATCTACAGCTATTTAAATGGGATTATTTCCCTTAAGCATCAACAATGCAAAACGATAAGAAATTCCTTAAGTTGGTCATGCTTGAAATAGAGTGGGGGATCTGGGAATTATTGGGCAGAAAACTGCATCTAAACTATTTTAATACTAGTATTAGCAGCAGGATTATAACTCATATGCATATATACGGTGTTCCAGTTTCGCTGTCCACTATGTTCGAATAGGCAATGACGACATTGCTGTTTTGTCATTACATTACGTAAGATTACTTACTTCTATTTCAGTTACTTTATTTAAAAGCGTTCTGCTATTGCAAGCACTATTATGAATACCAGGCAAACGTATATGTTGTACTAACATTTAGCTATGACTGTTACATCGATCTAATCAATATACTCTTTATGCTATATTAATTGTGTAATCCTATAGTAATATAATGTTTATAATTGAATAATAATGCAATATTCCAGAATGCATTACAGCGTAATTATGATGATAATAATAATAATCATAATAATAATAATAATACTTCCCCTCTCATTAATCAGTCATCTGAAGATCACCGGTTAGGCATGTGGTTTGACTTATCCGCAGGTGTGCCTTGTGTACTAGAGTAAGGGCGGCGGGTTTCTAATGCGGCGGTTCCGATTCGTATCCCTCTCCCAACTAAGAGACATAACTTCAAGAAATGACGAGAACATCGCGTATACACACAAAAGGAACTTTTTCGGGTAGAAAAGTGAAAAGAGTTTCGTTTCAAAGGTCGATATCACATATGCATGCTCGTTGATTGTAACAGTCATCTGGAAATTAGGATAAGACTCGCTAGAGAACGGCAGTGATTTTTATTACAGTTTGATATGATTTATGATGGCTGCTCTCGTGGTAATATTTAGCTAGCCAAGTTATCTGACTGACATCGGGAAGATCAAGGAAGTGGAATATGGGCACTCAAAATTGGTACGCAGATAGTTGTGTCTCTAAAATGTAGTGTTGATATTCAATTTTATTTTTAAAGAATTAACGATGGCCTATATTAGACAAAATGTTAAATATATTCACCATAGAAGAAATGGTTTAAATCGGATGAGTAGTTTCCGAGATACCTTCGAACAGAAATTGCTAATACCTTTCCTCCTTATATGTAGTACAGATGAATGTCGAAGGCAAAACCTATGCAGATCTAAAAGGCATTACTAAAAATCTTGAACACCATTAGAAGAAATAATTATTTAACATATGCAAGAGTGAAAATACCTACCAAAGTGCGGAATATTCCATATCCTATCAAGAGTGACGAAAGCTCTCATAACAGAAGAGTTATTTGCTGCAGCAGACACTCAAGTATGGTGCATTTGTTTATTTTACAAAGAATTTGATTCCATCCTTTTCCTCGGCCAGCTATATTCCTCTAAGGGAGAGATAAAGGAGAGGGATACGCATTTAAAAAGAAAGAGAGCGTATAGATTTGATACTAGGGTTAGTGCTGCAATATCAAGCATCTATATCGCACAAAAGCCACCCTGACTTTACAGATACATCTCCCTAGTGGGCATAGCTTTTTCTTACGCTAATGTCTGATTTGCATGATAATGGTGGAGGACGAAAGGGATAGTTTAGGAAGGTGTTGTACACTAGCGCTCCTCGTTGTGGGTACCGGCAACGCACTGCTTGTTATTCCCTCCTACATAGCTGAAGCAGAAACAGCATATAATGGCCCCATTTCAGGATTTCCTTTATGGTTGACACGGCAGTAATAGAATCACAACTTATTCACAGTTCATTCATTTTCCATACGAGCTTGTGCTTGCATTTGTAAGAATGCGATACACATAATCCTGTTTATTTAGGCTGAGTTTTCATGTTGTGCAAAGGAGACAAAAAATATAATACATTTGAAAAGTACAGAAAGTCTACTTATACTGGGGAACACCTCCCATTTTGGAACACTAAATGAACTGAACTTTCCGTCCTGAGCCAAAATAAATGTTATTGTGCTACATATTTAGTACCGCTTAATTATTAGAGATGAAACGACCGGTTATTTTCGTGTAGCAGTTATCTATAACTCTCATAGTTACCTCCCCTTAAAGGTTACAAATAACGATTAACATATTAATGTCTTAGTTTGCAGTTTACGTGTTACCGGTAGCATTAAGTGCTAATGTATCTCTGTTACTTGGAAGTGTGCATTACTTTGTAACATTTTGGGTAATAGCAGGACTTACGTTTGCAGGATGGATTGTGCGCAAGCATTGTGCATTAACAATTAAGCTAAAGAATTTCAGATTTTTTCTCAATACATTTATCATTTATTTATGCAATATTATAAGAAAATCGTTTTTTACGTATAAATAAAATTTTGTGTAGTATTTGAAAAACGCCAAATATAGCTAGTTGTAATGAGTTTACTTATTTTGGAGTTCATGGCTAGAGCTTGATCGGTAGATTTGTAAGGGAGGCGGAGGATCGGCTACAAGTAATTCTAAATGCTTACTTTACGTGCTGCAGTCTTATATTTAATTAGCCGGTACACTACAACAGTAGTTGAGGAGCCGTGCATAATGACGTTTAATTAACGCGTTTCAGGAATAACAACGAGGCATCCCTAGTAGACATACGTATACGCAATGAATATAATTACTCAAGTTTGTTCCTTAATAAGTAACTAGTTACTTTCTATCCCATTGCTTTTTAATTCCTTATTGAACAGTCGGTTATTTTCTGTTACCTTTATTGCGGTTACAAATCAACAACTAGGTATGCTGCTTTATGGTGATCCCCACTAAATATATCGGACGCGCGCTCCCAGTCACTAGTCGAAAGCAAATGTATCAAATATTTACAAGTAATTTCTCCTTCAGAATTAGCATGTGTACAGTACGTAAGGTTTAAGTTGAAACATGATCATTTTGACCGTATCTGACGGTCTAGGACAGGAGGGTGCGCTAATGACGGTCCGAGTGCTGAGAAAACCCTACCATAGTCACCCTTCACTGCCTTGTCTCTTAGTATCAGTTGTAGCGTTGTTGCTAAATGCACTATTGACAGTGAAATATGGAAAATATCTTGATATCTTCGTCCGTCCTGCTTCGCTGGTTTTCGTATTTTTACAAGCGGTGGTTGGTTGTTCTCTGCTAAATTTCACGTTTCAACCCAACCCAGATTTTCAATAGTAAGCTTCAGTAGTAAAAGTTTTGAGATTAGCCAGTTAAGGATTATCAACCGTCGTATGGAATATAGCGCTATCTATTTCTACTTTCCATGTTTCAACTTAAAGCAAATACACAATGGGTTATGTTAGGAAAACCCAATCAGAAATGAAAAAGCTATGTCCCTGCCAAGACATTGAGAGTTTCAAATGTGACTAAAAGTTCTAAAATTCAAAGTTATTGTTTTAATTATATTCATTGCAGTCTTGGCAATAAAACAAATAGACAGTGTAAGCATTTATCAGAAACACATCCTGCAAAGGGAATGCATGCCTAATGGTGAAAGGAGTAACAGAAACAAAGGTAAAAATCCATTTAGTTGATATTGGGTATTTTATCTTCTTTGTGCATTATTTCATTGTTTGAGTTTCGCTCTGTCCAGCAAATATTTTAAGTATCCTTTAGAAACACCTTAAAATGTTTCTACAATAGTCTTCTTCTTGTACAAAAAAATTAAGCTGTTCCACCGAGGAAAGGAATATAACACCTGTTTTGTGCAGTTTACAAATTCTTAGGACATGGGTCATTCCTCAAAAAACGCCTTTAAGTGTAACATTTTTCAAACGCAAATTTCAACAGGAGCTATGCCATTTATTTGTTCGGCCATATCATACTTTCTCTAAATCTGTAGTTACATTATTTGTTGGATATTTGTAAGATAAGAAACAACATAAGTTATTCCAAAGCTTACTTCCATTAATGACCATAAATGTAGTGTTATGAATATCTTTAAAGCTCCAAAATACAAGTTCCACTTCCAGCAGTTGAAATGGGTAATACACAATCTATCTGTAAAGGTCAAAATGTAATTATAGAGGTATGAGAGTTAGATTAAATTTGCATCAACTGAATCAACTCATACTTTAAGTTACATATAATTATTGATATAATTATAATGATAAATTTGCAGGTAATAAGTACACTAAAGTAGTCTGAATTATCAATTAAATAAAATACTAGTTATCCCTACTAATTCCAGCGTTGTATCCTATAAAGGGTGGACCATTTAAGTTGGGAATGTACAATACCTCAAAAACTAAGCGTTGTAGAAAGAAATGCCTTGAATAAAAGTTGCGTGATATTATGGGGGAAAATAAATGTCATTAGTGATGTTTTGTTTGGAGAACGTTATGATGGCTATTTTAGTGCCAATTTAATTTTTTTAAATGGGAAACTACATTTTGTATATCGTTTTATAATTAGAAAATGGTTTATAAAAAGTTGTTCATTTTGTGATGAATCAGGAAACAAACTAAAATAATGTTGGTTCCTAATTCCGAAGCGTAACTTGGCCCCCAAAAGACCATACACAAATGGTACAGCCGTACATTGCGCTCTTCGTAAACAGCCATTCAGAATTTGCGTTGTTATTTACATTGATGTAAGAACAATTGCAAAGTGCTTTATATAAATGTTGTTTAGTTTTTTATGAGGAGCGAGATAACAATATAAAAAACAGGTTCCCACTTAAAAATTTTAATTAACCCTAAAATGGCCATTACAACGTCCTCCAAATAAAACACGACAGTAGGTAAATATAGAGAGAGCTGGCGCAGTTTTTTGCGTTTATATGGGAAAGGATAGGGAAAACGAGGGTAGATGCGACGGTTCAAGGAGGAAAATGCGTTTATAGGGGAGAGATAGGGAATACCAGGACTGATGCTAGGCTAGTCAGATGCTAAAGGAGGGAGGGATACGCTTTATACGAGAGAGATAGGGAATACAAGGAAAGATGTTATACTAAACAGGACTTGAAGGGTAGAATATGGCGTTTTATATGAGCGATATAGCGAACCGAGGAGAGGTATTAGGCTAGGAGTTTTGAATGATAGAGTAGGAGTTTATATGCTAGAGATAGGGAATACGAGGGTCGATGCTAGGCTAGACAGGGTTCAAGTAGGGAATGCGTCTTATATGAGAGAGGTAGGGGAATATGAGGAGAAGTGCTAGGCTAGTCAGGAAGGTGTGAATGACAGAGTATGCGTTTATATGGGAAACGATAGGGAAAACGGGAGAGATCCTATGCTAGAATAGACAGATGTTGAAGGTAGAATGTGTTTTATATATGTTAGCTAGGAAACCAAGGAGATACTCAGCTAGACAGGGGGCAGTAGGGGGAATACGCTTTATGAGAGGCAGGGGATACGGGGAGAGGTGCTAGACTAGACAGTGGCTGAGAGTAGAGTATGGTTTTATGAGAGGTATAGGAAAACGAGGAGAGTCGGTAGGCTAGACAGGTAGTGTAGCAGTAGGAATATAGACTTATATACAGGAGAGATATGGAATAGGAGGGAGATACTAGACCTTGAAAGCGACTTTAAGCGAGAACTTCATGAAAATATGTTTCATGTCAATGTTCTAGACATGCCCATCACGTAACCTATTCAGGGAAAAGGTGACTCGTTCAGGGGAAAAAGGTGACTGCTCAGGGAAAAAGGTGACCCACAAAGGGAAAAAGTTGACCAGCAAAGGAAAAAACGTGACCAGCAAAGGGAAAAAGGTGACCAGTAAAGGGAAAATGTGACCAGCAAAGGGAAAAAGGTGACCCACAAAGGGAAAAAGTTGACCAGCAAAGGGAAAAAGGTGACCAGCAAAGGGAAAAATGTAACCAGCAAAGGGAAAAATGTGACCAGCAAAGGGAAAAAGGTGACCACCAAAGGGAAAAAGGTGAGCCATAAAGGGAAAAAGGTGACCTGCAACGGGAAAAGCTAGCCCACTCACACTAACAGGTAAGTAATTCAGCTAGTATTGCAAGAGGCTGACTGCATCATAGCAGTGTATGATTTCACAGGTAATTCAGCTAGTATCGTATGTATTTAGGCTAATTCATCTAGTATTACAGGAGGATAGATTCCAGAGGCTAACTGCATCATGGCTCTGCATGATTTCACAGGTAATTCAGCTAGTATCGTAGGTATTTAGGCTAATTCAGCTAGTATCGTAGGTATTTAGGCTAATTCAGCTAGTATCACAAGAGGATAGATTCTAGGGTTAGGTATAGCTTAGTGTCGTATTTCACAGGTAATTCAGAGAGTATCGTAGGTATTTAGGTTAATTCAAGTATCACAGGCGTTTAGAGTAATTCAGCAAGCATTACAGGAGGGTAGGTTCCAGGGGTCGGTTATAACATATCTTCGTATTTCACAGATAGTTCAGGTAATATCGTAAGTATTTGAGGTAATCGACATAGCTTCACAGATATTATTGATAATTTCGATCAGAGATTTGTATCACAGCTATTTAAGGTAAATGCAGGTGATTCAGGTTGTATCAATGGTATTTGAGTCATTTTAACAGGAAATTCATCTAGTATCATTGGTATTTAAGGCAAACCAGATAGTATCACAGGTGCTCGTGCTAATTTAGAGCAGGAATTCGTATCAGAGCTAGTTAAGGTAATTTCACATGATTTGGGTAGTATCACAGGTATTTAAGTCATTTTCACAGGCAATTCAGCTAGTATCGTGAGCATTTAAGCTAATTCAGCCAGTATCACAGGAGGCTAGATTCCAGAGGCTAACTGCATCATAGCTATGCATGATTTCACAGGTAATTCAGCTAGTATCGTAGGTATTTAGGCTAATTCAGCTAGTATCACAGGAGGTTAGATTCCAGGGTTGGGTATAGCATAGTTTCATATTTCACAGGTAATTCAGAGCGTATCGTAGGTATTTAGGATAATTCAAGTAACATAGGTGTTTAGAGTAATTAAGCAAGCATTACAGGAGGGTAGGTTCCAGGGGTTGGTTATAACCTAGTTTCGTATTTTACAGATAGTTCAGGTAATATCGTAAGTATTTGGGTAATCAGCATAGTTTCACAGATGCTCGTGATAATTTCGATCAGAGATTTGTATCACAGCTATTTAAGGTAAATGCAGGTGATTCAGGTTGTATCAATGGTATTTGTGTCATTTAACAGGTAATTCAGATAGTGTCTAGGTATTTGGGCGATTCAAGCATCATAGGTGTTTAGAGTAACTCAGCTAGTATCACAGGAGGATAGATTCAATGATCAGGGTTTCGTACCAGAGTTATTTAATGTAATTTCACTTGATTCGAGTATTATCACAGGTATTTAAGTCATTTTAACAGGTAATTCAGATAGTATCACAGGTATTCATGGTAATATAGAGAGTAATTAGATTATAAACATTTCGCATCCAACGTTACAGCACTTTATATACTTTTTTCTAAATCTTACAAACCTTTTATATGTTAAACAGTTAGTGGACGACGCTGAGAGGGATAAACTGCCTGTGGGTTTACAAAATGAAAAGCCATGCATCAACATACCTTAATTTAGTCCGTCGTACGTGCCTCTCCCCTTTTATCTAGGCTTGAGACTAGCACTAGGATTGCTCCTAATGGCAGGGTTAACACCTCCCCTTCCATCTTCTTCTTTCTTCATCATACGGCTGCTAGTTGCATACACAGCACGTGAGTAAACTTAATTTTTTAAGATTGCAGACTCACGAGAAAACCTTCATCTTCGACTTGCATTCTCTTAAGCACTGTTTGTAATACTGTAATGTCCATACGCATAGGTAGTTACTCCATCCTCGGCAATAACTCTTTTATCATCAAATGCATTCAATGTAATTTTATTCACTTGTACTGTGGTAACAGCGTGCTTTCGCGATAGGATTAGATTCATGGGCGTTCTGATGATTTCACAGGTTTTAAGACAGTCTGTATAATAGCTGTCAAACGAAATGTACTGCTTAATAGCGCTACGTTTTATACCTTTAATCTTTTTTATCATTGATCCTTGAATATCTAAGGCATACATCTTAGGACGTAGTCCAACAAAGCGTAGGATGATTTTGCTATTAGCCTCATCTTTAAATTTTCCCAATACCTTCTTGTTCTGAGTAGAGTGACATATATGGTTGGCAGGGTAATCAGCTGTATCGAGATGCTCAAGAAAACGTAGCTTGTCCTGGTACACATCTTCAGTTGTAACACGATGAATGAACGAATCAGTGTCCATATACATAAGCTTTAGGTTTTCAGCTCCATAATAAGGCAACAACACGTCGTAATGATAGTTATACATTAATGTCTTGGAGATGTCCAACACACTCATACCAATGTATATAGGCTTGTTGAATACAATCTGACGAGAGGTCATATGTACAGCAGCTAGATTAGCAGCATATATCGTCCTGTCGATAAACGTAGGCTTGGCGATCAGCTTCTCTAGAGTTTTATCATTGGTCTCCAGTCGTATATCCACACGGTTATGCAGGTTCTCCATAGTTTTTCCAAACATGGCGTTGTTAAAGAGTTTGTAGAGATCCTTCTCGAAGTCATTTGCAGCTTGTTGTCGTAGCCTGTTGTTAAATTCCACATAAGGTTTCAACCACCGAGACTGTAGGAATTGTAGCACACGATGGATTTTTGTTAGTCGTAGTCCATGACTAAGAGCTTGCTTCAAAGCCATGTAATGCACTACATACTTGTTTTGAGGTCCAAGATGGGGTATCAGTTTCTTTGTAGATGCTTCCAATGGTTTCATACACTCAGGCTGGGACGGTAGATCATTGTGTAGATCGTGAAGTTCTGCAGGATACTCGATGTCGACTTCTAATATGCACCCATGAGGATCATCTTCTTGTAGTGTTTCTAAGTTGATTTCTTCAGGTGACACCCACTGAAATCCACCAAAAGGAAGGGCGTGACACATTGCCCACGAATAATGCTTATTAGCGTCCTCGTATGTAATAAATTGGGTTGGTCTCGACGGATCAAACTTCTCCATATAAGTGTTATTAGCCTCTGCATACCGATGAGAAACTTGACATAAACCTCCTCTTATACCTGATTCCACCATGAGCAGTTGATCATAATCTTGTAACAGCTCTAACTTAATTCCAGTATACAGTAACATAGCGTTCCATGTAAGACCTGGAGAGGTAAAATAATGGGCCGGATCGACTTTATGTGTTTTGAGGGTTTGCTCTCTGAACGTCTCAAAGACGTCAGCTAGAAGAAGTACATCCGAAGTTAAGTAGAGATCGCTGTACTCTCCCAGGTTTCTCACATTAAACAGCTCCCATACATTTCTAGCATGATCGTAGTCATTATCAGTAATTTCTTCTTTATTTAATCTATTGTAGAAGGAGTCCTTAGGAGGCAAGCAGGTCTCGTTCAGGACATCCCATGACGTAACAAAATCATATGGAAATACACCCTTACGGGTCATCAACTTCAATTTGTCTTCTCCAAAGTAGTTTAGCGTTTCAGGATACGAGGTTAGATTTTTACCAACTTATTCAACTTGTACTGAGGAATCGGAAGCTGTCCACAAATCGAAGCTTTATATCTCCTACATACTTGGTGAATGAGATATAGCTTTCTTCAGAGTTAGGAATTACCTCCACACGTTCACTTGTACAACCCAGCTCCTTAACAATGAAATGAGAGTCATATCCGCTAAGGTTATGCATGAAGACTGCTATATATTTAGGTGTTTTACAGGCTAAATTACATTCATTATGAAGACTTCCACGATATTCACCGCTGATGTGATCATGGTCGCGTACTTTATAGTTCTCTTCTGTAAAGGGTTTTCCACACAAGTTGCATGCTGAAGAAGACTCAAAATCCTTTTGCTGTTGATCCGTAAGTTTCAGAGGCTTAGCAGATTTGTATATATTACCAATCATTTTTGCAAGAGATGTCAGGTACAGCATAAACTTCTGAGCAGCATCAGCACCACGATACACATAGGGTTGCTTAGGAAGACCAGTTTCGAGATGTTCAACACTGGATGTAGGCTTCACGTAAACACAGAAGCTCATTGGTGTGTGCTCTTGATAAGGGGTTGTATAGGAAGTTTCAGGATCGGGTATACACGTATGGCATGGAGTGAGAATACTCTCAAAATCCGCATAGATGACATAAGGTACTTTCAGCATCCTCTCAACATTTTTAAACTGTACAATTGCTTTCCCCTTGCTAGGCATAACTACCCTCGCAACACCATGTTGGTTACAGATTGATGTATGTTCTTGTAGTTTTTCCAGTCCACTTCGCCCGCTGTGATCATCAAAATGTGTAAAGCAGCGCTTACAGGTATAAACACGCCCATTACGTTTAGTCTTCTGACATCGAACGAGTTTCTCAAAATTCTTTATATATACGTAGTGATGTTTTCCACTACTGTCATTCAATAGTAACAGGTCACAGTGTTCAGCTAGTTCAATGTCAACAACCTTTATCGGATACACTTCATGCTTCTCATCCAGCCCGAAAACGTTAATAGACAGCTTGTTATGATTCTCAAATTTAGATATTTGAGAAACTGGAGTAGGGTAAGAAACACAGCTGAAGTCATACTTATCTTGAAGCTGCTTGTATTTGCTCACACGCTGCGCATCCTTCTCGATGAATTTGGCCAGTATAGAGTACATGAAACATTTCTCATCACTAAAGTTCTGGATATTTATACACGCTTTTCTTGCTTCAACAGATGACGGTAGTGGAATGTAGCTAATTCCTCGTAACGGGTTGTACTTGTTGATACGAAGTCGAAGTCCTTCCACTGCAAGCAAAGCCCAGTTGCTACCCTTAAGCTGAGACTCCTCCATTTCAGTCACCAATTTCTTGAATTTCGCTTCCAGTGTTGAGTCCAGATCTGTTTCTAGGAAAACAGGATGACTCCTTTTTTTAAATGTTTTGTCACAGGTTTCTCCAATACTGTTAACAAATGGACACTCAGCCAGCAGATTAATTTTAACACTCTTGTGAATACCAAGCTCTTTATGCACAGCCTGGATTATGGGTTGTTTTGCCTCATGCAGATACATATTCAGGTCCTTAGGTGATTCACATCGTATAAAATACGATTTCAATCGTCCTTCGAATGAAGTTTCGTATTCTTTCATATCACAGTCCTCCATTGTTGACAGTAACTGATGTTTAGTTGGCTCCAATCTTCTTTTCTTCTGAAGTCTGTTTATTTCACACATATCTTCGTGTCGCTGACCCTTATAACCATCTTTGAAGGTTACATTACAATGCATACATTTGAAGAGCTTCTTACAGGTCAGCCCGAAATGGAATGTTTATAATCTAATTACTCTCTATATTACCATGAATACCTGTGATACTACCTGAATTACCCGTTAAAATGACTTAAATACCTGTGATACTACTCGAATCAAGTGAAATTACATTAAATAGCTCTGATACGAAACCCTGAACATTGAATCTAGCCTCCTGTGATACTAGCTGAGTTACTCTAAACACCTATGATGCTTGAATCGCCCAAATACCTCGACACTATCTGAATTACCTGTTAAATGACACAAATACCATTGATACAACCTGAATCACCTGCATTTACCTTAAATAGCTGTGATACAAATCTCTGATCGAAATTATCACGAGCATCTGTGAAACTATGCTGATTACCCAAATACTTACGATATTACCTGAACTATCTGTAAAATACGAAACTAGGTTATAACCAACCCCTGGAACCTACCCTCCTGTAATGCTTGCTTAATTACTCTAAACACCTATGTTACTTGAATTATCCTTAATACTTACGATACCCTCTGAATTACTTGTGAAATATGAAACTATGCTATACCCAACCCTGGAATCTAACCTCCTGTGATACTAGCTGAATTAGCCTAAATACCTACGATACTAGCTGAATTACCTGTGAAATCATGCATAGCTATGATGCAGTTAGCCTCTGGAATCTAGCCTCCTGTGATACTAGCTGAATTAGCTTAAATGCTCACGATACTAGCTGAATTGCCTGTGAAAATGACTTAAATACCTGTGATACTACCCGAATCATGTGAAATTACCTTAACTAGCTCTGATACGAATTCCTGCTCTAAATTAGCACGAGCACCTGTGATACTATCTTGTTTGCCTTAAATACCAATGATACTAGATGAATTACGTGTTAAAATGACTCAAATACCATTGATACAACCTGAATCACCTGCATTTACCTTAAATAGCTGTGATACAAATCTCTGATCGAAATTATCAATAATATCTGTGAAGCTATGTCGATTACCTCAGATACTTACGATATTACCTGAACTATCTGTGAAATACGAAGCTATGTTATAACCGACACCTGGAACCTACCCTCCTGTAATGCTAGCTGAATTACTCTAAACGCCTGTGATACTTGAATTAACCTAAATACCTACGATACTCTCTGAATTACCTGTGAAATACGACACTAAGCTATACCCAACCCTAGAATCTATCCTCTTGTGATACTAGCTGAATTAGCCTAAATACCTACGATACTAGCTGAATTACCTGTGAAATCATGCAGAGCCATGATGCAGTTAGCCTCTGGAATCTATCCTCCTGTGATACTAGATGAATTAGCCTAAATACATACGATACTAGCTGAATTACCTGTGAAATCATACACTGCTATGATGCAGTCAGCCTCTTGCAATACTAGCTGAATTACTTACCTGTTAGTGTGAGTGGGTTAGCTTTTCCCGTTGCAGGTCACCTTTTTCCCTTTATGGCTCACCTTTTTCCCTTTGGTGGTCACCTTTTTCCCTTTGCTGGTCACATTTTTCCCTTTGCTGGTCACATTTTTCCCTTTGCTGGTCACCTTTTTCCCTTTGCTGGTCAACTTTTTCCCTTTGTGGGTCACCTTTTTCCCTTTGCTGGTCACATTTTCCCTTTACTGGTCACCTTTTTCCCTTTGCTGGTCACGTTTTTCCCTTTGCTGGTCAACTTTTTCCCTTTGTGGGTCACCTTTTTCCCTGAGCAGTCACCTTTTCCCCCTGAACGAGTCACCTTTTCCCTGAATAGGTTACGTGATGGGCATGTCTAGAACATTGGCATGAAACATATTTTCATGTAGTTCTTGCTTAAAGTCGCTTTCAAGGTCTAGTATCTCCCTCCTATTCCATATCTCTCCTGTATATAAGTCTATATTCCTACTGCTACACTACCTGTCTAGCCTACCGACTCTCCTCGTTTTCCTATACCTCTCATAAAACCATACTCTACTCTCAGCCACTGTCTAGTCTAGCACCTCTCCCCGTATCCCCTGCCTCTCATAAAGCGTATTCCCCCTCCTGCCCCCTGTCTAGCTGAGTATCTCCTTGGTTTCCTAGCTAACATATATAAAACACATTCTACCTTCAACATCTGTCTATTCTAGCATAGGATCTCTTCCGTTTTCCCTATCTTTTCCCATATAAACGCATACTCTGTCATTCACACCTTCCTGACTAGCCTAGCACTTCTCCTCATATTCCCCTACCTCTCTCATATAAGACGCATTCCCTACTTGAACCCTGTCTAGCCTAGCATCGACCCTCGTATTCCCTATCTCTAGCATATAAACTCCTACTCTATCATTCAAAACTCCTAGCCTAATACCTCTCCTCGGTTCGCTATATCGCTCATATAAAACGCCATATTCTACCCTTCAAGTCCTGTTTAGTATAACATCTTTCCTTGTATTCCCTATCTCTCTCGTATAAAGCGTATCCCTCCCTCTTTTAGCATCTGACTAGCCTAGCATCAGCCCTGGTATTCCCTATCTCTCCCCTATAAACGCATTTTCCTCCTTGAACCGTCGCATCTACCCTCGTTTTCCCTATCCTTTCCCATATAAACGCAAAAAACTGCGCCAGCTCTCTCTATATTTACCTACTCACGACTAATGGCATTTACTTTCCCCTATAACGTCAAGCAAGTTTTGTTCAGGAGATTTCTTTCGACAACGCTTAGTTCTGGAGATATTGTGCAGTGTCAATTTAAATGGTTCACCCCTGTATAATAATGTAAATATATGGTGTTCAAGAATTCCTGCACTAACTCTCCAGGATCCAATTCCAACGACAAATTAGAAACAGAAAGATTTATGGTACCTATGTTCTAACTGCAATAGTTTACAGGTAATACTCTTAAAAATTTAAACAATCAAAAGGCCCGAATTACATCAAATGTAAGCACTATAGTCGTTGTCAGGTCATGAAAAAAAGCGGCATCTTTGGTATTTTCTGCTCCCCTCTGCATGGCAAGCTGTGCTGAGGCCAAAAATAGTCCCCCTTAAAACTTCCTTTACACGCCAAAAGTGAAGCATACGAGCATAAGCTTGCCTTTACACAACAATAAAATGTTGTAGTTATTTTCTACTACACTACGTAAATTTTAAGTTATTGTAATCAACCTATTCCAAGTTTAAATTGGAAATATCGCGTTGATGCCAACGCTAACCATTTACAAAATTATTCCGAAAGATGCAAGTAACGGAATAATATAAGTAAATGCATAACGTACCTAACAGTAATCTGCTGTAGAAAGGGTAATACGAATTCGTAAAATAAATTATATTTGTACATTAAGCCTCATATGTGTACGTTATGCGACAGTTGTACGAATGCGTTTGTAACCTCATAGGTTGGCGAACCTGCTGAAAGATCGACAACCATATGCAGTGCGATGAATTCTTCCGCTCGCTATTTTAAGGCAAACAGGAGTGGTAGGAAATTAAGTGCTAAGTGTAAACAAATTGCTTTGAATTGTGCAATAGGCTATCAGAAGAAAATAAGAGCTAGGTTCATTTCAAGAAGCGCGGCAAAGCAGCAGTTCTATTAGAGCGCGATGATATTGAGTAGCGGCATAAATACTTAGCAGTATTCGTCAGTTCAGAAACGATGTCCGATATATTTTCTAGATGAAACTTGGGTGAATGCAGGGCATAGCATAAGGAAAGTCTTGCAAGATTCAACAATGAAAAGTAAACGTCAAGCATTTATTGAACTTCAAACGGCACTGAAGGCACCTATATGGTGAGTAATTGCATTGTTTTACCATTTTTACTGTATTGATTGTTCAGATTTTGCATTCATTTAGTACTTCGTAAGTTGTGTTTAAACCCAAATAGTTTAACCTAAAACAAACATATTTAATAAAAAATAAAGCTATACAGAATGAATGAATACGGTTTCAAATACACATTGTTAGGCTTTAGGGGAAAATTACAATTAGGTATACTGCGTTAATTTAGAAAGGATTTCCTATTTATGAGTTCATTTTCTTTCCTTGTTTGCTGTTATCTGAAACTTTTAGTACTGTGTGAAAATAAAGCAATTTCGAAAAGTTTTTAGACGAAAATAGCATCTTACATAATTTTGTTTCTTCGCGAGCGTGCTTCTGGACCCAGCCGAGAGACTGCTGGTGCAAGTAGTGCTGGTGAGAGAAATCGCGAGCAATACATTTACTTTTTTCATGACCTGACGATGGGCATACACACCTGCTAGACTGCTGCTAATAACACCCGTGCGGGCTGACACAGCTTCCTGACTAAAAGTCAGCCTATGGTATTCTTTCCTCATAGTCCCATAGTGTCATTAATTAACTGCAGCGCAATCAGGTAGCTAGGTTAGCCTACCTGATTATTATCAACAGTAAGCTTACAAGTGCGTTGACGCAAATTGTATTCAACATATACGCTTTTTTCAATCTTATTTGGATTTAGCATTTTAAAATACTAGATACGCATATATTAGGGCACGCCTTGTTATTCTGAAGAAACTGGTACATCAATGATGACTTCGCATGTTTTTCATGCAGAAGAAGAAAGACAATACAACGTTGTATTGTTTTCCTGCTTTTGCCTTCGCATGTTTGAATAGACCTGCCTCTCATAGGAATTCTTGCAAGCATATATTTAGAATGGAGGATGCAGAGAATCATTGATAAGCTCTTTGGAAGCCAAGTACTTACACTTAAATTAATAACGGGTCATCGAGAAGTCGCTCCGCATCTCTCATGTAACCAAGATTCCCCTGCAAACGGGAATTCCGGTGGCAGGACTCGCTGTCGCGAGCGTATGGTTATAAGTTATAACTTCCCGCTAGTTAAGAACTCTGTTAGATTCACGTATGCCATTCATGTAATGTAATGCAGATAAATAATATGAAACTGTTAAAAGATAACTTTAGAAGATGTTGAAAATGTTTATCATTTTCTTGAAGAGACAGATTCACTCTCTTTAATTTATTTCGAAACACTGTAATTAAAGTATCTTTCGTTGTAGATGTTATATAATCTGTAATTGCTGTTTTCAACTCATCAATTGTTTTGTGATTGTCCTTGTAGACCGAAGATTTAGCGCTTCAAAAACAAAATAATCGGGAGGGGCCAGATCAGGAGACCACGGTGGCCACGGACCTTGAGAAATTTAGTCTTTCCCTCCCAAAATTATACTAACAGCTCCATAGATCGATATGATGTATGAGCAGTGGCGTTGTCTTATTGAACAAAAGGCACCGTTCATCTCATCTTCATTAGCGACCAGGTATATATGCCAATGAAGTGTGAAAAAGAAAGAAATAAAAAAAACACGACACGAGTTACAAAGAAAATGTGCTATACATATATATTACTGCACTGTTTCATTGAAACAGACAAAAATTAATATTTACACGTAAAAGGTACATTCATAAGTTTTCTGCATTCATAAAGTATTTCAAGAATTAAGCCATAGTTTAAGAATACCAAAAAAAACGTACTGAATAATGAATAATTCCTATAGGCATAGGTATCAACAACCTCCTGAACATGAATTTCTGACTTCTAAAACAGAAAAATTACTATTAACCACATGCATTACGTGATCAAAAGTATCCGGACACCTGGCTGAAAATGACGTACAAGTTCGTGGCGCCCTCAATCGGTAATGCTGGAAGTCAATATGAGGTTTGTCCACCCTTAGCCTTGATGACAGCGTTCACTCTCGCAGGCATGCTTTAAATCAGGTGCTGGAAGTTTTCTTGGGGAATGGCAGCCCATTCTTCACGGAGTGCGGAACTTAGGAGAGGTATCCATGTAGGTCGGTGAAGCCTGGCGCGAAGTCGGCGCTCCAAAACATCCCAAAGGTGTTCTATAGGATTTCAGTCAGAATTCTGTGCAGGCCAGTCCATTACAGGGATGTTATTGTCGTGTAACCACTCCGCCATAGCCCATGCAGTATGAACAGGTGCTCGATCGTGTTGAAAGATGCAATCGCCATTCCCGAATTGCTCTTCAACAGTGGGAAGCAAGAAGGTGCTTAAAATATCAATGTAGGTCTGCTCTGTGATCGTGCCACGCAAAACAACAAGGGTTGCAAGCCCCCTCCAGGAAAAACACGACCATACCATAACAACACCACCTCCGAATTTCACTTTTGGCACTATACGCGCTGGCAGATGGCGTTCACCGTGCATTTGCCATACCTACACCCTGCCATCGGATCGCCACATTGTGTACCGTGATTCGTCACTCTACACAACGTTTTGCCACTGTTCAATCGTGTAATGTTGACGCTCCTTACACCAAGCGAGGCGTTCGTTTGGCATTTTCCTGCGTGATGTGTGGCTTATGAGCAGCCGCTCGACCATGGAATCCAAAGTTTCTCACCTCACGCCTAACTGTCATAGTACATAGAGTGGATCCTGATGCAGTTTGGAATTCCTGTGTGATGGTCTGGATAGATGTCTGCCTATTACTCTTTACGACCTTCTTCAAATGTCGGCGGTCTCTGTCAGTCAACACACGAGATCGGCCTGTACGCTTTTGTGCTGTACATGTCCTTCCACGTTTCCACTTCACTATCACATCAGAAACAGTGGACCTAGGGATGTTTAGGAGTGTGGAAATCTCGCGTACAGACTTCTGGCACAAGTGACCCCAATCACCTGACCACGTTCGAAGTCCGTGAGTTCCATGGAGTGTCCCATTCTGCTATTTCACGATGTCTAATGACCACTGAGGTCGCGGATAATGAGCACCAGGCAGTAGGTGGCAGCACAATGCACCTAAGATGAAAAACGTATGCTTGTGGGGTGCCCGGATACTTTTGGACACATAGTGTACTTATAAGAAGAGTAATATCTTTCAAGAGATTTGTATTGTATACTAGCAGGTTATGCAATTCTTTAGGCTTAGGTCTTGAAAATGAGTATTAACAATGGCTACTGGAATAGCTTCAGGGGTAAAACTGTGTTTTTCTTTCACAAACCAAGGGGAATCAACAATTGAAAATGTTGTTTTCACAACATTTGTGTCTGGGACAGCCAGAGCAACACTCAAAATCGTGTCTATGTTTTACATGGAAATCCTACACTTTTAAAAATATAGCATAAATCACACCATTTATTATCAATCTTCACATCACCATTCTCCCATTTCTCAAATTCTCTGAATTAAATATTCAAATGTCTTTCCTTACAAAATAATTCATCCTTAGTACCTGAATTTTTTAAATTGAATGTACTGTCTTACGATTTTTCAGACTTTATAAATCTCCATCCGAAGATACAGATTTTTTTCAACGTTATCAAATGAAATTATTTCAGAGGCTGATTTGGAGAAACCCACTTTTGTAAATAACCTAAAAAGGTGCCATAATTAAATTGGTAATCAGGAGCTATACCATGGGTATTCCAGGACACTTAAATGCAAATGACAACAAATACATGCAAGAATGTGTCATAAATCAGTCACCTCCCCCTTCAACCTGTCAAAAATTACCCCACTCCCTCTACACCTGTCACCGACAAAATTTGACGCTCATTTATCTTCTTTGTTCACCAGACAATGACGCACGCTTCCTATTTATGGTTTTGCCAGGTGTCCTATCAATAAATTACACATTTCCTCCACATGTTACAGGCAAAAGATGAAAGTCATTAATTTTCTTTGTTCACCAGACAAAGATTGACAAGATCTATTCACGGATTGCCCCAGATGTGTTAGACCTCAGGTGACCTGGGAATACCTGGGAACATTTTCGTGCGAAACGCATATTCCATATTATTTTCTAAGAAATCACCCATTTCACCAAATTCCTGTGTGTGCGTCATGAAAGATATGTGCATTCCACTTGCCTGCACCTTGACATTCCGTTGTTTGTTAGAAGAAGCATTCCCGTGGGAAACGCGCATTCCTCAAAGAAATCACTCCATTCCACCAAATTCCTGTATGTGTCATGAAACACAGCTACAGCATTCTGGGGCGCATTGCAAGAATTCTACATTTTTTGGGGGGAAACGCACATTCCATGCTGTTCTAAAAGAAATCACCCTATTCCATCAAATTCCGGTGTGCGTGTCATTAAACACGTGCGCATTCCTCTAGCCATTGACTTTCCAATGTGTGATCTGCCGTTATAATAATCGCAGTAAGATCTAACAGCACCCTATTCCACAAACTCGTGTGTGCGTGTCATGAAACACACCTGAATCCTTCTAGTCTATGCTTAACATTTGTGACGTTCTTCCTCTTCTCTCAATGTGGCACATGTAACCAGCCCATGGACGGCAAAATTCTTCTAGATAGATGGCGTCATTCTTCGTGATCATCTCAGTAACACGATATGTGCTCGAAAAAGATGCCGTAACTGATGACGTAGCTTATGGCAGCATGCCATCATGGTTCCTCTCATGCCACTGGTTGCAGTGACATCGAGCTTGTAGCCAAGATCAGAAACTCCCGAGCAGGTTGATTCTGCAGTCTATGTAAAGAGACTGAGCGGATAGTCTGTTAGAGCTTTGTGCTCTGTTCGTGGCGGCAAGATTTTGGCATAATTCACCAAGGATAACATCCCGGCCTTTTCTCAATTATTGACATTTCTTTGGTAATCTTCAAAATTTGACTTCTAGTCTTGGTGTTTCAAAAGTAATATTTGCGGGAGAATCATTTATATATTCATTCTTTTGTAAATTGTATTTGTATCACTTGACTTTTTCAAGAATAATTCACGACTTTTTAAAGGAAATTAAACATCGCAACATGGTGAAAGAGCATTTTACGGTTATTGTATTTGCAATCGTATTATTTGGAATTGTAAACATGTCTAAATGTAAAGCAAGCTGATTTAAATTTGAATGGAATTCTTAGTGAATGCAACGCTTTTCTATAATAAATTGTTAACATATTTGCTACAACACCTCTTAATTCCTGGCTGCTTCGTAATTATACACGATCGACATTACTTAGGACCTTATGGGTATTGTAACGCCCAAAGTAGTACATTCCATTGTTTGTATTGCATCTGATCCATCCGAATCTTCCATACATCACTCCTTCGTATCGCACATAATAGCATCAAAAATGCTGCCAAGCTTGCAGAGCATTCCCCTTCCCAGACTCCTTTGCAAGTTGTGAACACTATGAACCAGTTTTAGCTTGCGTATATAAGGAAACATTCCACCCTGTCTCAAATATTATTTGATGTGTAATCACGCTATGGAGTTCACGTATGGTAACGATAACGCTATAGGAGGAATGTGTGATTTTTGGAGTGAATACGGAAAGGAAGCACTTCATTATACCCATTACCATAAAAAGTCGTGTAGTGAAGTCATGCGTTACATAGTGTGTAACATGTCTTCATATTACGACCAGATGTCTTCGCGCGATATATACTCGGAGGACTGTGCTGTCTACAGAGAAAGCAGCATGTAAATGCACATTTTTTATTTGTCGAGCATACCATTCTAAAAGTTTACATAGAAAATAAAATGACTAACTGAATGGCATTTTTTCTCTTCAGGGAATGTTGTTCCGAAGAAGTAGAAAATGGAGATTTCGAAGAGGTGGAATCGTTTAAGGCATGTAGCCTTGTGCCATTCGGAGTAATGCAATGGATGCAGTCCTATGCGATAAGCCGGAAGTGCATGGCCACATGACATCATACTTCCTGTGCATTAAGACTGCAGCGTGTACCAACTCCGGCAGAGAAAGTTAAAGTAGGTAGCAATGGAAATTAATTGTATATACAATACTACCGTTCACGTTATCGAGGTATAACTAACACTGAAAATCATTAAGTCTTTACAGAATTCAAATGACGATGCCTGTACCTAAAGGCGAGCGAGATTCTGAGAGTAGAGGAGAGGATTTTGTAGAATACCAGCTTGTAGCATTGGTTACTAAGCACATAGACGATAGACAGAAGGATTCCAATTTCCATATAGTTAAGAATCCAATACAGACGAGTCCAGAGCGTTCGTTCAGGAAACAAGCAGAACTTCAAAAACATTAATGTGGTTATTACTATTTCATTTACGATTTCATTTCTCTTTCATCTAACAAGTGTAATTCTTTTCTGGGATCCAGGTTACCTCATTTCCAACGCATGCTCTTCTAACACATTCAGTGTGTAATGCTTCAGATGCGGAATTAAGAAAACACCGAACAACAACAACTTTGCAGATGTACATAGAAGTCTGAAGATTTTCGAGGATGGAATAACCAGCATCATCAACACCAAGAAGGTGGCAAGCAAGAAGTGTTCTCCGAGACGTTTGCATCTCAAAAAGACATTGTGTGAACATAGCACTGTTCTATGACATTCCAGTGCTCTTCATAAGCAAAGAGACTGACAACTTTACGTACATGCCATTATCAGACTGGGAGATAATTCGAAAAGGTCTTCCTATATTCGGAACGCTCCTGAAGGTGAAAAAGCGCCCGTGCAGTGAATATTTTAAAAATATTGTTTTGAAATATAATATCATTGCTCACATGAAAAATTAAAAAATCGAATTTCTGAATACTTGGTGAACTGTAGATGAAATGTTTTTAAATAACACTGACATTTCTCAGCTAAAAAGACTTGAAACTTATATAGACTTCTACGCAACCTAGCCAATGTAATGGAAATTTGGCATATAGGAACGAGAAGCTGGAGGAAGAAAGTACTGGAATTGTATGACAAAAATAATAGGAGAATTAACATTCGCTTTTATAACTGGTTTATATTTATTGAAACCCTTACATTTCTCTACATTCCTCATGAAATCCTCACATTTCATTGACTCATTTAAAATGAAGACTGCACTACACGAGGGCATAGTGGGTAAAATGCTTTGTCATGAATTATCAGACATTACAATGAGGTTTGTGCTGGAATATTTGTACTCTCTTGAATTTAGAGTCTACTCTTTATAGCCCTATTTATAGAAGCATCAGGCTGATGTGAGTGGTCTATAACAAATATCGGTACATAGTTAAGTAAATACTTTCTCTTCAATAGTGTAGATTGTAATTTTCGTAATGAGAGTTTTGCAACTTTCAATAAATTTCATACAATTACGCAAATCTTGAGTTTTCAAAGTCTTAAGTTCACATCGTGGTGCGGATAGCATTCACTATTGAGATAAAGTCTTAAATTAGTTCTGTTATCAATGATCAAACTCGGAGCAGTCTTTAGTTGTATTATTTGTGCAAACGTTTTGGGAGAGCTCTTCAGAAGGAAGACCTTTATACTCATAGTTCCCGAATTCCCCATGAATTAGGGTCGATATAGGAACGGATTTGGTGTATATATCAAAGTGAATAAGAAAGAAATTGATCATTCATAGGTTATCATGAGTATTAACAGGTTTGGATCACAGATGACAGCACTAGTTAAAACATCACTTCATCATAAACAGCGATGGGAAAGGAACTACCAATTCAGGAACTAGAGACTGTGTATTATTCATGACCCTGAGACATTTATGCAACCGCTAAACGCTACGTGGATGCACTTACATCTTCTAAATATCGAATGCATATTCACCGAAAAAAGACAGATCAGCGCATAGATGACTTTGAATCTATGCTTAGGAACAACATCCAGAAATAGCTATATGTACGACACGACGTTCTAATGAAATACCCGTGTAAAAAATGCACTTAAACGTGATGCTGTAAACAATGTTATTCTTGTGGCAATAAGAATAAAGCTATTATTACCGTCTCAGAAGAATCGCGATGTGCCGAATAAGAAATATGTATGAGACAATATAAATACTAGAACAGCACCGCTGGATTAATATGAGAACGTTTCCTTTCAAAAAGGAAGAAAAGAGATAGCAGATCTGATCGTTGGCAGTAATGCACCAACTAGGAAGTCTGTTAAAGGCGTTGTTGGGTGGAAATGAAATTAAATACAGCAGGGTTTAAACAGAACACTATCTTACATTGGTAATGATATTACTGAAGCAGTGGGAAGACCTATGGAAACTATGCCGAACCGAAGTCCATGTATAAACATCTGATGCCTAGTACCAAAAGGAATTTTATAACAAACAGTAAAATGTTTATTGTCAAAGTATAATACCAATCAGTACAGCACCTTTAGAAATGTGAAAGCTGCAGCTGTTGAACGTTTAATAAGAACTTTAAAGAATATGATCTAGCGAGTGTTTCTAGCCTAAAAGTCATGAAGGCGGCTACATCTTTTACCTCGTATCATTGCAAAATACAATGACGCTTACCACTCGACCATTCGCATGAAGCCTAGCGAAGTGAAGAGCAACGATATTCTCCTGACTATATAAAACTACAATTAACCCCAAAGAGAGAAGAAGGGTGCAAGAAAGCTTAGTGTGGAATTATGGGGGATATCAAAAAATAAAAGGCATTCTGAAAGGGGATTTGACGGTAATTGGAGCGTTCAAATTTTTCAAGTTGCTCGTGCGAAGCGGACCAACCCTACTACATACGGAAAGATAAGGATAGTGGAGAGATAAAGGGTTCCTTTTATGCGCTTGAACTTCATTCCATGGTGTATCGCAACAGTTTTGGTGGAGAAGGTACTATGTCATCAAAGAAATAGGATTCTTGTGAAATGGTATGGATTCTCTAATACTGAATGCATTAATAGAAAGGATTTATTATAGGAAAATAATACTGAAATAAAATCTTTTCATCTCCACAAAATCACGTGTTCTTTTTTTCTCCTTAACCTTTCCACATGATGTTATTTAGATATATGTACAATTGCTAATCAGTTTTGATCTATATAGTAGAAAAAGAAGAAATACCTGATACATGAAAACATAACACACCAGAAAAAGCAAATTGCAATATACACGAAAAAAGCAAACATTTCCTAACCAAAACAATCGACATACATATTTACAAAGTATATAAGTAAGGGCCAGCCATAGCTAAATAATAGTGATCCCATGCAGTTGCCCCGTCTGAGCCTTCAATTAGTTTGTATTTTGTTCTCCTCCTCAGAGAGCAATCTTGTTCATTTCTATGGTCCAAATTTTACGTCTATAACTCCAAACGTTGTTTGTTTTTCTAAGTTTTCTTAATGTTATTCGTTTGAATAGTGCTTGAAATTTATGTTCTGCATTGGAGGTTTGCTTATGTCCTTGGCCTTCACAACAGTTTAGCCCTCATACCTGTACGAATATAATTCGGATCTTAATCCAACATATTTTCCCATAGGTCTTCCTCCAAACTCATCCTTGAACGGCCCAATTACTTTCTGGTACCGCGGTGTAATTCCACATATGTTGCTCTTAGTGTAGTTTTTTGGGGTATCGAAAAATTGAGGATTGACTCTGATAAATTCGTAAATGCCGCTTGATGTTTCGAAGATGAATGAGTCCGGGCCCAAGTAATTTAATATTAGATGTTTCAAATAAGGTTTCACTGTGTCGTAAGATAACTTGAAAATAACCAGTTTTGAGATGTCAAGAATGGCTTGCTCTATTAGGTGGGTTTGTTCATATATACTTCCTCTCTGCTAAGCTCTATCACTACAATATTTTTCATTAATATAATTTTACGATTAAAAGTTGCTCGAGCAGTCAATTTTTGCGGTATTTCCAACCTGTTATGATTCGAAAGTCATATTTCCTAACATTCTGAATCAATTTGCGTATACGGAGTTATTCATCTTTTTCCACAAATTCTGGCTGAGTTTGTAAGTTTTCCTTACACGTCTCTACTTATTTAATTTAATGTAGGGTTTTAACTAATTAGTCTGTCCATATGCTACGACTCTGTAAATCCTCTTTAGCTTCAGGCCTAAATCAATGCAGTGCTGCAAGTTTCTGTATTGCAAGGTGTATTTTTCTTTGCGGTTTAGGATTGCCAGCAGCTCCTTGTATTAGCCTTGTGGTGGTATCTCGCTTTTTGGGCATAGAGGAAAGTCGTTGTGCTCGTCGTGGGGAAGCTAAGGGTACTCAAGGTCTACTTCCAAGACGCAGCCTATTCGTTAGTCAGGGGCAACTGTTGTAATGTCTATTGCCTCTACTTCTTCATCTGCCAAGCACATCATATTAATGCTTGGTATGGACCATGACATGCTTTCACCGTATAGGCTATTAATGTTCACATAGCACAGGTAGTTGTCATTCTGTGTCTGATCGTAGTTTTGCATGCATTTGTGGTTCCTTAGCATAACTCTTTGAAGCAGAGATATACAATACACCCCCTCTAATTCCAGATTCAAAGAATTTCCACATTTTCTCGTCCTGTATTAGATCAAACTTGGCCTTTTGACCTTAGCATGCCATCAAAAGTAAGCCCAGGTACTACCAGCAAGGATCCAAATTATACATATGGAGCGAGATGTGTCTAAACGTTTCGAGTGCATCAATTAACAGAGCGCTTCTGTCTTCAAGAACAGATCGTTGTATTCTCCTAGGTTCAGATATCGAAGGTTTGCCAGTTCTTGGCAGTTTAATCATATTCCGCTTGCGAGATATTGTCAAACTCATCTTTTGATGGCAATCTTATTTCTTCAAGTTTAGGGACGCTTTCAATGTAAGTTTATGGGAAATCACCTTTGATCTTGTTGGTGCTCTGGATTAGGGTACTCGGAGATAGTGATCTTGAATCCATCACTACTCAACATGCTGGCTAGACTAGATATCTTGTCGTGCAAGAACTTAAAGCTGTCTATAAAGCTAAAATAAATGCTCCTTGCTAAATGTAATATATCTCTCAGGGGAGTCGAGATGTATGAAATGAGCTGATCGACATATGTAGATGTTGCATCAGTAATGGTTGTCATATTTGCTGAGTTGAGGAAAAAATAAGGGTATAAAATTAGGTACATGTCTATTTATATTGCACCAAACATGAAGGCCGCCAGGAATATATCTTTTATATCACAGTGGTCGCTGGCCTTGTTCCCATTCACTCCAAAGTCCTTCTTGCATATGTAGGAATGACGGGCATCCCGAAATCAGCTACATCTTGAGCAGTAACGGTCATTTCTCTTTGGGCTTATACTCAGTCATAACCATATTGGCTTAGTACCAAAGATAAACGAATAACTCTTTTATTGCATCCGAACCACTTAAGAGCTTAAATCTCGACAATGAGCCGTCATTGCGACATACAAACTTAAGAGATATCGAAGAGCCACATGGTGTTGGGTAGCATATCGGTATACATTGAAAATTTGTAAAAGTACCGTTTGAGTAGAATGAAAACTCGATAAGTTCCCCGCTTTATGAATTTTGAGTACCTGGTGCTACATGCACTTCAATTGGTGTTTTTAATGAAGTTTCATTATTGAAGTGCCTCATGCATGTTTATTAAGTTAAGCTCTTGTTAATCGTGACATGTCTTTGATCAAACAATAGTGACATTTTTACTTTTGCTCAATGATTAATAAATTTACATTCAACTCTTTTGCTTTTTTGCACTGAAACACTGGAACGACTGAACTGTCATTGTCTGTGCCAAATGCATATGTTCCTTCATTTTGCTCTTCAAATTTTTCAGTTTGGTACAGGTTCAAAGGGAATTCTATTCCTTTGTAGTTGGATGCACCAAATAGCTGTCATGCGGGGTATTTGGTCGTCCTTTTACTGTGAATCTTCACAGGACATTTTGCAGTGGGCAAACTCCATGCAAAACAGTGTTTGTCATTATTCTTAGTGTTTATGAGAGCTCCTTTATGCTTGATGGTGGCAGGTAGCTCTGTGTAGCGTGATGCATTCAAGGAATCATAAAAGGTAGTGCCAATGACAGGAGCCCAGACTACGAGCACAAATATCAATCTTGCTTTCCACTCAAAATTGGAGATAGTTCCCAACATTTTATCGTCCGTAGAGGTGAATAAGGAATACTTGATTAAAGGACCAACTTAGTCTTACTATTTAAAAATATGAATTAAGTATGCTCTTCTTCGGAGATTAAATAATGCACGTTATTTTGGAATAACAGTTTATTTGTAAGTCTGACTTATTTCTCTATAACAAATAAACCATCTCTTCGAATACTTCTGCATTCCTGAGAAATTCATTGTGGTCAGCTATTTCTAGAATCTTGTCGAATCTGCTATTGAGAAGGCGTCCTTTGAACGCCGATTCACTAACTTTACATACTGTCTGTCTTTGGCTAATCTTTAGCTTTCTACTGGATGATCTTTGCTGGTTGCTTTGCCCGATGCTTGATCGCTCTGCAATAGCAGATGGTGGCTCTGCTTGGGTCCTGAAGGGTCCTAAATAGTGTAGGGGCCTCCATTCCTTGACCGCACTCCTCTTCTGCTGCTTCTAGATTCTTCTTCCACTCCCAGAGCAACGCTATGAAAGTCGTGATGAATACAGGTTAAATATAAAAGAAGAGGTTTAATCTAAAATGTCATACATGAATGTGTATTTGATAACAGTAATCATTGAAGAGGTTATAGTGAAAATTTGCAGTGAAAGGTCATAAATATGCCAAAAGTTATGTTAATTCGAGCTATTATACTAAGAGATTCATAGCTTGTAAAAGAAGATTGAGAATAATAAATAGCTAGACTTACCATCCAATTCGCAAAGCATCTGCAAGAACACGGTCTTGTAGGCAAAGTTATGGCATTCGCATACTCCTTCGGTAAGAATATCCATCCAGGTACCTTCAACTGGCATCGCGATTACAGCCTGGCGGTGATGGAGTCAACCAATCTTGCGAAAAGAAATGCGACAGCAAGCTGTGATTGCTCTCATCGCCCATTGGCCTTGCTTGAGGTAAATCTGGTCCAGGAACTGTGGCTATAGAAGCAAGCTGAATTGGCTACAATACAAGTTATAAAAATTGTGTCGCATATAAATTAAATATATCAGGAAAAAGGTTTAATGAGAAAATGTTATAAATGACTGTTTATTTAATAATTGAAATACATGTAGTGAAAATTCACTGTGAAAAAACGTATATATGGAAAAAGCGTTGTTGATTCCAATTATAATGTTAAAGCGTTACACGCATCGAAGAGGTTTAAGGACGATAAATAGTTAGACTTAACATTCAATTCACGAAGCAGTTGCAATAGCGCAGTCTTGTAGGCTAGTTACCATAGTTGCAAAGTCGCTCAGTGGCGATGTCCATGCTGGCATCCTCAGCAGGAGTCGGGATGGCATTCTCGAAACCAGGTGGCGGGGATAATAGTCAACCCTCAAAAAGATGGGTGGGACTAGTTATACTGATAACGGTGTCTGCGATGCTTTGGTAACTCGTGCTGGGTGCCATCATTGACTGATGTGCCACGAGGAGCGCTGGTGTACCGTACCCTGCTGCGCTCTGCACAGTGGTGAGAACTATGCGCTGTCGACCGCCTAGGCTGATTCGGGAGCCTCCACTCTAACGAATGCGATTTTCCCGCTGCTGGAACCGGCCTTGTTTGACACGTTATCTGAAATAATAGTTTTAAATAAGTACGCTCCCTTAATTGAGCAACTTTAATTTTTCCATTGTTCAGAATGTTAGTTCTATTTTACTGTATGATTTGAATTATGTCTAGGTTGCTTAAATGTATTAACTAATTATTTTTTGAGTTTACATTTTCACTTTGAAAAGTAGTGTAGTTTTTCAATGCATGCTTCGATTTCAAATATCGCCTTTATATATTAGTAAGTTTTACTAAATGTTTGTTTTTAGTGCATAAGCTAAACTTTTTTTAAAAATTATATAAGCTATTTAATTAAAGGGGAATTCTGCTTATTCTATCTTGTGTAACCTGTGCTCAGATTATTGTAAATCTGGCATTGAAATGAATTTACAGTGTTTTTCCAAATGAATTTTTATCGGGTATGCACAATTTTTTTAGAAAAATCTAAAAGTCCATAGACAAAAATATATTTGCTTAAAATCACCTTTAAATGTAAATGAGCGATTGTTTACATCCCTTCAGCTTTTGTTTGTTATAGAAGAAGAAAGTGAATTCGACTTCATTTTCTGAAGCGTGAAGAAGTCATATTCATAGATTTGCGGTTGAAATAAATAACTTGGTACATTTCCATCATGTACGAGGTGTTCTGTATGAATTGCTTGTAGAAGAGTGAATAGAGAAAGTCATGTGGACGTATTACGTTTCTAGTTGCTGTGTAAAGAGGAATGAATTTCAAAGTCATTATGCGAATTGTTAGCTCGTTTCGCCTAGTATAAAGCAGCTTTTTGTAGAGAGTGAGTAGAAGAAGCCAAGTGAATGTGTTAGGTTTCTAGCTGCTCGTTTCTCATGAAGTAAGCAGCTCTATGTAGGTTTTAGAAGAGCGAGTAGAGAAAGACATGTAAATGTGTTACGTTTAGTTGTTCATTTCTCATAGAGTAAAGCAACTCGTGTAGCTTGTAAAAGAGTGAATAGAGAAATTCATGTGAAAGTGTTGCATTTTGAAGCTGTTCTCAAACGTTGGGTGCCATAAGAAGTTGTTCGCCCCCTTCAACACGTTGGCGGCATTGGAAGTCGGCCGCTTCCTCGATGCGTAACAATTCTCTTCTTTATCCGGCTAGCGCTGAGCAGTGTCGACTCTGTAAAGTCCTCAGGCTGTGGTGAAATTATATATCGATTTATAATAATAAAAACATCGGCTCTGGTGAATATTGGCTTTATCATACTGTTATGTTACACATTCAGGAACGCGAGCCACCACTTCGTCAATTATCCGCGACTGACATCGAGATGCGTTGTTAGTCGGCAGTATTAAGATGTATTGTAAAGTTTTCCCTGCGTTCATAGCCACGGCCTAACTTGTACGGTGCAGAGTTCAGCTAAGAGTGTTACTTGGCGTAAGGTTCAGCGAAGAAGCGAAGCTACTAGTATTCTGTGAATTTCGCCATGTCCGATATTATTCAAATTACAGGTCGCAGAGTTCGGCTAAGACGGAAGTTACTTGTCGTAGGGTTCAGCGAAGAGGGTAGTTACATGGCGCAGTGTTCAGTGAAGAGTGTCGTTACTAGTATTTTGTGAATTTCGGCATGTCTGGTTTCATCCCTTCTCACCCTATGTCACGTGATTATTTTGTGCGATTTTCAATCATGTGACGATCTCCTGTTTTCGAATTCGTCAGTTTGTATTTAAGGCATTCCATTTACTGCTAAAATTTCAGTTCTGCTCAGCTTTCTCTTCCCACGGTACTACTTACAATTTGTTTAACTTATGCTTTAGCACGTATGTATGTTTATGGCTTTAAGCCTTTTCTCGGCACAAACCTCATGTTTCTTCCGCTTTGAAAAGAAACAAGCACTTTCCTCGTAGATCCTTTTTAATGGCTCTATACTTTTGTGTACAATCGCCGACGGACCTTTTCCTTACCCAGGAAACGGGTAGCCAGTGACCCGAACCTTACTTCCTCAAACAATTTCCAATGTTTCCGTGTGAAGGTTTTTTCCTATCGAGTTATAATATTAAATACAATATTTTACATCTTTGTTTAATCTATATACAATCAAATCAACTACGGAGCCGAGCTGACATTTTACATATTTATTTAATCTATATACAATTAAATCAAATACGGAGCCGAGTTGACATTTTACATCTTTATTTAATCTATATACAATTAAATCAAATACGGGGCCTAGTTGAACCGTATCAATTTCAATCTGCTCGTTTCCCGTAGAGTAGTGTGTAGCTTATAGAAGAGTGAGCAGAGAAAGTCACGCGGATGTAATACACTGAATTAGCGCTTTTGTTTTATAAGAAGCGATTGGTTTTCTCGTTTCTTTATGTTTATTTTAAGGTGTATATCAAGTCATGTTTTTACAGAAAAATGCGTCTGTAGTTTTATAACCCTTAAAAGTATATTAAATGCTAAAGCGTAGATACCGGACCAGTCCTCTATAAATTCCAACACAAGTAGGGCGACATTGGAGGTGTACCATGCTAGTCTCTGGTTCCCGAGGTCAACGGGTTCAAAGCCGGCGGAGGGCCATGAATGTTTTGGGCGTAAAAATCCTTACTTGGCTTCCTTTGAAAGGGAAGTAAAACTGGTGGCTCTATGTCGTAAATCCTGAAACCTGATAAATAGTTCCTCTGAGCAAAATTCCTGGTCTTCCATTTACATTTTTATTTTAATTTATATAGTTTAAATAAAGCATTACATTTTCATTGTAAAAATAAATATATTTCAATTTTTTAAATAAATAGGGTGGGACACTAAAGATCATTGAAGTTGATGAGCGTGCATAAATAATAATAATAATAATAATAATAATAATAATAATCATAGCAACAAAAATACTTGGTAAGCGTAACTATGCATGCATTGTTGTTACAAGTTTTCTAGTTTCTACGTAAAGAGGAAAGGCAGGGGAATATTCCTTCAAAAACTAAACATGATTCTATGAGAACTATAAAGCTAATTTATTACAAAATGACAAATTCAAACTATGTACCTGGTGGTCGAAGAAAGGGTGCGCGTGCTCCACCCAAGTTGACTCTCTGACGACAGCACACGGAAAGAGAGAGATAACTATGCACGTTAGTGTCCATCTGATAGCTCCGCCCATAATCCCTGCGTACTAACTAGCGCTTGCAGATAGCTCCCCGAACTTGCCCGACGAAGTTCGAGCGAATGCCGAAAATGAACGAAACGGAACGATCTTCCAGTTCAAGGGGGAAGGTAGTCCATTCCGGCACATTTTGCTCCCATTGGCTGTGGTCAAATACGTAACGTGAAACGTTGGCGCGCGCATTTCAACTGGCAATTGAAAGTGAATACATAAAGCCATGCGTTTCAAAGCATGAATTTGTACATACATTTTACAAATCGGTTTAAGTTCTGTACCTTCCAAAGATGCAACACAAAGATTTTCAAGAAAATTCCCCACCCAAAATAACCATTATTCTCCTCACCATTCCTGACATGTCTTTTGTGATATTGTCATCTTCTTACAGTGCCAGTCTCTACAGACATAGCAGGTTTGATATTGGACTTTAAATACTTAAGCTACCATATAAATACTATTGCTGGATAGAAAGTAGTAGGAATACCGGTAGCACACAGTGATTGTATAATTGTTAGTCAATGGGATAGATGGATCTGTTGCATCCCAGTTTTATATGTTATAATGTGTTATGTATATGCAAACTCCACCATCTTCAAAATGTTTTCTTATACAGGGTGAAAGGTATTGCTTGAACTGTAATAAAATGGCTAATAGACACAGGCACAAGGAACATCACTATGTTTCATTTTTGTAGGTTTAATGACAAAAATTGTATTGGACATATTTGTACTACTCATTATATAGAATCCATGATTAACGTACAGTTCAAGCAGTATCTTCCACCCTGTATACTGTCTTCCCAAATAATACCCATGCAGTAATAATCAGAATTTCTCGTTTCATGTGATGTCTTTCTCAAACATGTCTTCAAGGTAATAGAAATTACATGGAAAATTGAAATTTAAGCATAACGTAAGTATAAAGTTATAATTTCGAGCTTATTCAAAGTGAATTAATCATCATAATAGTATCAACCTTATGTAAGCAATTTATTGTAGGGCAGATTGCATGTCATGGTGATTAACACTTATTTGCTATTGTTGTCCTACTGTAATGCGTGTCGAGAAGTTTACTGTTGAAATGGTGATGGTTTACAAATTTTTCTCTCTTAGATAATGCATGATGGGGAGGGGAGCATCCCCCCAAAGGCTGTTCTTGGCTTTGGGTATATTCCTACTTACTCTGTATATCTCATAATTGTATGATGTGTTCAATTTCCCTGAGCATTGCTCACAGTGGAGCCAAATGAACAAACACAAACAAACATCACTGTATGGGCTCAATTTGTTTTTTTCCCATATGACCTGTCAATAAATTTAAGGTTCCCATGTGCTGTAGGACCTCCACTATGTTATACCAAATGTTATATATAGAACCTTTCCCAGGAAAAGGAATCAAAGTATATTTTCTATTCAATAACTGTAAGTTTTATTAACTAGAACTGGCTTTGTGTATGCAAAAGTGACTAAGTGCAATTACCTATAAGATCATTCCAATAGATTGTAATAACAGACATTCAAGAGGTTAGAATTTAATGGACATTTTAATTGGGTAGGCCATTCAAATGTATATTAATGTAGGCACATGTTCCTTAAAATACCATACAAATGTATTATACAGTATTATTAAATATGAATGTAAATGCAATGTCTCTAAATAATAACAATGTCTCTTTGTGTTTAACCATATCAAACTCACCCTTCATAATTGTCAATCACGTTAACATGTAGTTTAGTGTGCTAGTATTAATTGTTTTTTCATATGTTGACTGCAGAAAGAATGTAACAGCACATGCTGGTTTATAAATTTGGATGGCTGGATGAGACACTCGTTCATTAGTATTGCTCTCTGTCCTCCATAGTATTTTTAATTTTAATGTCCCTTTTAACTTCACAGGTTTACAGAGATTAGAGACTGGTGGGAGGGGGGATGACAATGATGAAGATGGTGCAATTGATGGAATTATGGTGGGGAAAACCAGAGAACATTCATTCTAAGTGCCATTTTATCTACCACAAAATCCCACCTCTGATCCCTAGGATTGAATCCAGGCTTTTTTGTGAGAGGCCATAGTGCTGCCCAATTAGAAGTGTGAATATGAGACAACATTTAAAACAGAGATAGCATTACTCAATACTATCAAGTAATGAAACCAAGAAGTTGTTTTACAAGGCAGCTCCTACTATGACTGTAGGTGTATGTAAATAAAGTAGATACTTAAAAAGAATAACTATTTCAGCAGATCTTTTGCCATGCAATATATATTATACATTTATATAATTTAAGCTGGGTGTTTTGTCATAAATAGCTGATATTTCGATATGTAGAAATCATTCAGCAATAATGTGGTATTACACAAGTTTTATGTAACTATTTGTGCTTCCAAGGCCAGCGCTTAACCGAGTTACCCAGATTGACAGAAAATTCCCAAAGATATACAGTACATATGGAGAATTTTCTGTTTATGAAATGCTTTAAGTTATTTTGCAATGGAAAGAGCATTATGTCCTAATTTATTTATTTGGTATAACAGCAGGAAATAGTGTGAGCACAACACTAATACACATCCAAAATCAAACTATGGATCCCAAACTATTATCATTACATCACATTCAAAATTGAAATAGGTATCAGACATAACCTTTGAGCATGAGTTTTCTTGTTCGTTTTACGATATTAGTGTGCAATCCATAAAAATAAACTTTTCGAAATACAGTCCCTAATTCGAACACATTTCAACACTAAATAGCACAAACACACATTTTAACACCTTAACATACTAAGTATAGTTTATATTTAAGGTTAGCTTGTTTTCGCTATATATATATATATATATATATATATTTCAATTCTTCATTAAAACCAACTAAACTTTCGATTCATAACCTGTCTTCTACCTTACTAGGTTTTCAGGTCATGTTCAAGTTTTAAACATCGGATGCGCGTTATTTGGTACTCAATATTAAATAAGGTATCACTATAAACTCCTACATTTACACAATTGCTCGTTGATACGAAAATTCTGCTTTATTTTTATATTTTCGGCATTGCTATTTTATCAGCTGACTTCCAAATTAGTTTAGTTTCAAGCCTCAGCAATCATCATGGCGGAGGTCGCGACATTCGCTTTGGAAGAGTGGTGTTCGTACACATTCGGGAGAGCTTTCCGCAAGCGCTTGTTGCGCACTACTGGCACATGCTACCAACCTCTAAATATCTAACTCCCCCCAACATATTAAACTAAACCCCTAAAACCCCGCTAAACGTCACACCTCCCCCCAGGCCACACCAAAGGCCTCTCCCCGGCCTTGTCGTTACAAAATAAAAAATGGTATACATCAGAAAAATATGTTATATCAGCCTCTATTGAGAGAAACATCTGCATAGACACGCTTTTTGTGAGCATTCCGTCATGTTTTGAATAAAGTAATCCTTTTAGAAATTTCTACAACTTCTTCCTTGTGCATACGTCTGCTGTCTTATCTTTTAGCGCTCCTTAAAGTTTCTTCGCTGAACAATGAAATATTTATTTATTTTCAAAGAAAAGACCTTTACATTCATGCGTGGTACAATGAAAAAACATTTTTTTTCAAGATGTTTTGCTTTGCCGTGATGTCGTCTTTTAACTTCACTCAAAATTTCTACGCAGAACAGAGAAAGGCTTATTTAGTTTTCGAAGAAAAGACCTGTATAGAAATTTCTGTGGAACGTTTATATCCCATGGTATTCATTTTTTGCCGTATCGGTGTCCACTAGAACAACTTTAAATCCTAGATGAAGAAATGAAGTATTTATTTGTTTTTTGAAGAAAATAATTATGTAGATCTGCTTCTTATTTTCTTCTTTGGATATTCCCGCCATTTACTTATGCTTTACTGTGTTGGAATCTTTAGACTACTTAAATTCCTACGTGGGAGAAGTGAAGAGTTATTTTCACTAGTTGAATAAGATAAGCCTCCTTGTGGATATTTCTGGAGATTCTTCTTTATGCGTAGCCTCAATGTGGTGTCTTAAGATGAGCTTAAATTCCTACGCAGAACTACGAAATATTTATTTTCGAAGAAAAGATTTGTATATGGCTGCTTTTTCTTTGGACATTCCCGCCTTTTTATTTATTATTTACTGTTTTGGCGTCTTTAGCCTACTTAAATTCCTACGTGGGGAAATGAAAGGTTTACTTTTTCTAGTTGAATAAGATAAGTCTCCGTTTGGAAGTTTCTGGAAATTCTTCTTTGTGCTTAGGTGCTGTCATTTATTTTAGGGCCTTAAATTTCAAAGTGGAATAAATGAAAGATGTATTTATTTTTGAAAAAAATACATGTATAGACCTGCTTTCCTTCATTTTTCATTTTCGTTTCAACATTCTCCTCAAGTTATTTATTCTTTGGTGCGTTGGTGTCTGTAGCATGTCTTTAAAATCCTACGTGGAAAAATGAAAGGTTTATGTTTTCGTTAGTTGAATAAGATAAACTCCCTTTTTAGAAATTTCTGGAAACTCTTCTTTGTATTTAAGCTGCTGTCATGTGTTCTAGAGAATTCGGTACCGTGTTTCCTGAATGTTACGGTTTTTAGCTGTGAAAGAATATAACATTTTTCAGTCTATTTCATCACAAAATCGTGGATGGAATAAATATTCGTACGCATATACAGACACAAGCTCTGCGATATATTCGCCCGCTAGCATTGTGAAAAGAATAAACCTTTTTGTGAAGTTAAAAGTGTCAGTGATGCGTCCTTCAAACGACAGGGAACATTCACTGCGGCCAGCATATAAGTAATGCCTCTTTGTGATTACTCTCTGAAAAGGTAATTCCTGCTTTAGCAGTTTAGCAGTGAAAATTATTTGTGTTCAATGGTCAGCGCTCTCTATTCTAAGGACTGTTATGAGCTAAGAGTTTATTTCCGTCTTTAACTGCATATGGTAAAGTACCTGAGATACGTACAGACGGCTCCAAATGTTTTCCATTGCCCCGGGAAAGGGGCAAGCGGGGTGCTTATCGAGAGGTTATTCCAACTATCTTAGCTCATACCCGCTCTACAAGGAAGGTTAAGAAATGTAACAGGCTAAACAGAATATCATTTCAACACATTTCCCTTAGACTTGGCTGTAAGAAAGTAATAACTGTGAAAAGAAAAGAGGAATAACATTACAACACAGCGACATAAGCAGTATACAAACTAATTTTTAGGAATTAGAGGCATCATATTATTGTATAACAAGCAAGTGTTAAAACAAAATGGTTTGGTTTTTTATATATTTACTGCTTTCGCTACCTATTTTTAACTAACATATGTTCTTTATTTTCAAAATGTCCTTATGTAGTAGGATTTTTCCGTGCATCGTGACAACAATTTAGGCCAGAAATTATTTAAAGTTACAATCTAAGTTACACTTTTACCTATTTGGTTGCATGCAAGATGCCGTAATGACAACCAGCCGCTTATCTATTCCACAACTCATATTTTTACTGTCTCTACTATTTACCTATAATAAGTAGGGAAAGTATTGTATTCCACCCAAAAATTAAAAAAACGAGATTCAAAGGAAATACACCTTTTGAGACCCACAGAATCCAAAGAAAGCATTTTTACTTTTCCTACTACGCACTTACAGTAAGCAGAGGAAGCTTTGTATTCCACCCAAAAATGAAATAACAATATTCACCGGAAACACACGTTTTAAACCCCATTGAATTTACTTTCACTGCAACTAGAGAAATTCTTGTATTCCACCCAAAAATTTAATAACGGGATTAATACCTGGAACGGAAATACTCGTTTTCAAACTCCCTAAACCCAAACAAAGCGTCTTTACTTTCTCTACTGCGTAGTTACAGTAAGTAGAGCAAGTATTGTATTCCACCCAAAAATTTAATAACGATATTAATACTCGGAACGGAAATACTCGTTTTCAAACTCCCTAAAACCAAGCAAAGGTTTTTACTTTCTCTACTACGTAGTTACAGTAAGTAGAGAAAGGATTCCATTCCACCCAAAAATTGAATAACGAGATTCAATGGAATTCACGTTTTGAAACCCCTGTATCCAAAGTAAGCATTTTTACTTTCTCTACTACGTAGCTACAGTAAGTAGAGAAAGTATTATGTTCCATCTGAAAATTCAATGTCGTAATTTCACCAGAAATCACGTTTTTGACCCCTGAATCCAATGAATTTATTTTTAGACAATGGTCCAAATGTGTGTGTGTGTGTGTGTGTGTGTGTGTGTGTGTGTGTGTGTGTATCCACGAATAGCATAACTCAAAAATAAAGGTTGGTTAAAACCCGAACTTGCTGTTTCAGTTCAACTTCTTCCATGAATGCGACACTGAGATTTTAAAGAAAATCCCCCATTCCAAACTAGCGCTTACATTGCACGTTTTTTGAAACTTTTATTCTTTCAAAAATGACCCTAAGGATTTTGATTAAAATACATATGTTTAAGCTATTTTCATGATAAATGGAATGTATATCTTTTATTTTCTAGGAATAGTTGTAGATTAGTCTTTATTGTCAATGACTTTTGATAATTAGTAAATCGTAAGAGAGAAAGACAAAATCTTACCGCATAACAACTGTAGATCTTGTTAAAGCACAAAATTTATATCAAATAACATTTTTATTTTATGTCAAATAACTTTTATATTTCACCTATTCTGAAATTTTCTTTGTTATTAGTTTAAATTTTCTAGTATTTTATACTTCCCTCAACTGCAAATAGCTATTGGTTTTCTTTCTTTCTTTCTTTCTTTCTTTCTTTCTTTCTTTCTTTCTTTCTCGTGTTCATACATAAAGAACAGAATTTCAAAGCTATCACGTCTGTGGCTCACATTCGGGAGGTCGTGGGTTGGATTCTTCTGGCCGACCTTCCTCTCCCATAGGTTTTTTCGGGGTTTTTCCCGGGTCGCCAGGCGAGTGCTGGGAAGGATTCTCACATCCCCGAATTTCCGGACCTCCATTTCATCTCCATTCTAATTTCCCTTCATCTTTCATCCGTTGGTCTGTTTCAGGGTTGGAAGTGTCGGCGATGGTGTTTCGCTGCAGTGTGGCAGAGGAAAAGAATGTTTTTGTGACTTTCTCCGTCCCTCAGCTTTCGGCTGCCTGTCGGGAGTATCCTAACTTCCTTGAGGAGCGTTGGACACCCTCTGTGCTGGATGGAGTCCCCAGTCTGCCTGTCCGTCTGACGGCGGGTCTCTATTTGAAAACTTAGGAACCCTGTAATTCCTGCGCCATTTTTCCTGGTTCCGGACGCCCGGTGTGGGGCGTAGGCACAATATCCACTATGTGGATCAGTGCCGAGTCCCCTCCGTAGCCAACCAATCCAAAGCTATCACATAGCGATCAGCTTTGAGGGATTTGGCTATCGCTTTAGCTTAATATGTTCTGGTTATACCTACAACGAATTGTGAAAATATTGATGAAGATTTATGGGTATTAACCTAACATAGGTTGCAAAATAAGCTTTGTAAGAAGAGTGAGTAGAGAAAATCATGCGAATGTAACACATATTTTAGGACAAATCCTCCATATGCCTGCGTCTCTGTAAACAACATAAATCCAAAGCGAAAAGTCGGTCAACTACCAAACTTGATATTTAAGTTCAGCATCTTTGAAAGTTGTGACAAAGATTTTCAAGAAAGTTTCCCCATCCTGAACAACCCCTTACATGGAAAAATTTTCGAAATTGATTTTCTTAAAAATGGCTCTAATGATTTTGATTAAAATACTCACTGTTAAAAATATTTTCATGACAAACGAAATATATATTTTGAACTGATTGAGAAGAGCCTCTAAAGCCTTTTTCATTCTGAATAACTTTTGTATAATTGGTAAACTCTAAAAGATTGGACAAAGCTTTGATACACAAGAAATGCAGACCCCGTTAAAGCACGCAGTATTTTATGATATTAACTAATTCTCAGATATTTTTCGTTATTGGTATGAATATTTTTTGTAACTACAAGTCACCATTCGTTTTGTTTTTGTCGCGGTCATATAAACAGCATGGAATTTCAAAGCATCACGTAGTGACATGCTTTTTGAAAATGTGACTATCCCTTTATCTACATATACTACAACGAAACGTGTAAATGTGGACTTTTTCTTTTGGTATTTAATTAAAGTCCTTTAACCGGGTAGGCCATTACGGACGGTGAATGAACGAAATGGTTAAAATGATGCTCAAATGGGTCCGAGGTCCCTAGAAATTAGAATCAAACATTCATCTTCTCAGGATAAGAGGAAACCCTGGAAAAAATTTACCCAGGTATTTCACTTTAACCGAGATTCTAACTCAGGACCTCTTGAATGTGAGGCAGACCCCACACCACACAGATGAGCTAAATGTGATTTCCAAGCTTATCTGGATTATAAGAAGTAGACAGAAAAATGAGATTTAGAAAAAAAGAATTTGTAGAATGGTGAGAAGAGAAAGTTATGTGAATGCAACACGTTAGTTTGTTCAATTTAAAATAATAATTTAATCTATATTTAAATATAATTCTTCCTAAACATAATTCTTGTGGTACTGCAAAGAGCGTGCAGTTTCAAAGACACCACATAAAAATCTGACTATCGTTTGAGCTACTGCATTCTTCTTATACTTACAACGAAGTTTGTAATTGTAGTTTCATCTCAATTAATAAGAAGACTCTTTCACTCAAGCCGTGTGTAGGACAAGGTCGGAAAGAAAGAATCAGATTGAAAAATTCAATGTCATAGCCGAGATTTGAACTACGGATCTTCCAGTTTACGTCCAGGTGGCGCCACGGTAACGCCTGCGACTCGCATTTGAGAGATCCCTAGTTCGCTTCCCGGCTACCGCCCAATCTGACCCACGGTTTTTTTTTCGAGAGCTTTCCCGGGTCGTCAGGCGAATGCTGATATGATTTCTCTCAGCCCCCGAATATCATTCCATTCCTCATTTCATTCATCCTTAACCCCGTTAGGTCTGTTTCAGGATTGGAAGTGTCGGCGATGGTATTCCGGTGCGGCGTGGCACAGAAAAAGGTTTCTCTCTGTGGAACCTTATCCGTCTCTCGGTCTTCAGCTGGTTGCCAGGGTATAAGGACCGCTTCTTGGGGGGCGTTGGACCCTCTGTTTGGGGTGGGGTCCCCGGTTTGCCTGCCCAACTGTCAGGGCGTCTCAATCTGGAAATTTTAGGAACCTTGTCATTGCTGTGCCGTCACTCCTGCTTCCGGCCGCTCGGTGTCTCTTACCTCGTCCATCCCTCCCGGGAGCGCCCCCTCGAGGGGCACAAGCACAATATCCTCATTCACTGGATCGGGGTTAAGTCCCCTCCGTTACACATTCCATTCCATTCCAGACCAGAGAAGAAAAGTATTTTAAGAATTCAGAACGTGAATCGTAATACAAAGTCATTTTTGGGGGGGAGGGCATCTTCAAATTTGTAACTTGAAAGCAATTTAGTTTTCAGAATAGAGTGCTTTCAAATGAACCAATTGCAGCAGAAGCACGTCAACCTATCTGCATTAACACTTCGGGTCACTATTTTGAAAATTTAGCTTATATGTTATCCTAAACGAATAAAACAGCTATATAGAAACTGCATATTTTGGGCTAAAGGTTGTTTCCTCGTATCTATTAACATTTTGCATACAATACCTAAATAGGTGTTTTTACTCTACGTCCACTATACGACTGGCACGGGTTTTCTTCTTTTCACTTGTGAGTGTGGATATAAGGGGAATTATTTTTCAAATAAAACAATATTTATTCGTTTTCAGTAAAAAAACGCAAAATATATCTCATTTTGAAGAAAATTTAATGTTAATAATTGTTTCCAGACTGCTTCAACGGTTTGACATTAATATTGCTTTTGCTGCCATATTTTTAAAACATTACTTGAACATTATCAGAACTGAATGTGCCAACTGTATGGAACTACACACTTAGCGCTAAACGTTGTGATCGATATCTATGACAATTAAAAAGCAAAACGAAGTTATATTCAAGGTAATAAATACTCTCGGAGCACGCGTAGAACGTTCTATTAGTGATAATTATGAAACTATTGTTATTAATGTTATTACTTATTACTAGCAACAAACGTTAAAAAACAAGATATGCATTATGTGTACCTTGTTTCTCAAGAAAATTATTGAATCTTAAACTTGTGTAGCACCGCATAAAGAGTGCAATATTTGATTTTTAAAAACAGATTATGCAAATAATATGTTAATTTATTTCGCTTGAATAGTTCTAGTAAAGAGAAAAGTATTTGGTTTCGTCTTCTTTCTTCTTAGAGTCAGGTCACCGAATGCATATACAGAAGTAAATGTGACCTTTGAGACGACCTATAGCCAGGCATGACTAGTCGAGAAGAAATTTCTTCTCCCTCTTTCTCTACACCCCTTGGCCCATCGGAAAACACTGTACAACCACGTTCTCTCTCTCTCTCTCTCTTGCTTGTCGTCCTCCGTGGTGTAGTGTTTACAATGCTGTCCTCTAGTTCCCGAGGTCGGGGGTGCAAACCCGGCGAAGGGCGATGGATTTTTTCGGAGGTAAAAATTCATTCAGACGACGGCTCGCATTCTCAGTACATGGTAAGCCATTCAGCTGTTATATACATTCATGGACAGACCTGATACTCAAATATAAAATGACGTTCTCCACAGTAATATACAAATATGGTGTAGTTGCATGACTTTTGTGTAGATGTATGCTCTCTTGTACACAAAAACACTATCTTAAAAGTAAAATAAATGCAATTTAACATTAAATGATGATCAATAAAGCTTTCTCTGCGCTTATTGGTTAACACTACATAGAAAGGAAGTCTGTCTAGCGTCTTCCATAATCGCGTTATTTACGCCTGATTTAATTTTCTGTGCGCATGTGGGAGTTTTACATTTCTAGTTTTCCCCAGGTATTGTTTCTTAGACTTTCCGCGCTCGCCATTTACTTACACAAAGTTTTTGTCTTGAAGTACCCCTTAATGACCGTTCCGTTGGTCTATTGCGTTCACCAGCAACAAATTGCTTCTTTTCTGCATCTCTCACTTTTTTCCGCAAATATATGGTGCTTATATATTTTAATATTTATTCTGTTTAATTTGTGCATAATTCCCTTTTTATTCCACTTCTGTTCTCCAGTTTTGTATCTTTACTTATATGTATGTTCACTTTTATTATCTTTCTGTTATTTACCAATATTAATTTAATGTTTCATTTATTTAGTGTTTAGTATTAATACTGTTCTTTTTATTGACTTATGCTAAATTATTATTTCTTCGGGCGAATATTACAACCTCAATCTTTAATATAATTCGATTTAATCTGGGAACACAACAGTTACAGAGAATTGTAATGCCTTAGGTTTAGCACATTTCCAATAATAATAATAATAATAATAATAATAATAATAATATTCCCTTCTGTAAAACCTTCTTTATATCACCACAATAACTGAGACACAAGTTATATTCTCAAACAGATAAGTTAATGAATATAAACTATACTTAATACTTAGTGTAGCCATAACCTACATGGAAAACAATGGTAAACATGAGTAGCACGTAGAAAGCACATGGCATAGCTAACACACGATTTGAATTATTCATGTTTACTAAATTGCACAAACAAATTTTCAAACATTGTTGGTTCACTAATATGATTACCATCTTATGTCAGAATTACTAAAGTCAATAAAACACAGGCATCGAAAACACAACATAGCAGCTAGCGTGGTAAACATCTCAGGGATTTCCACCAATTACCGGCGCCATTTTTTTAATCTCGAAACCTAGTGTCAGGTCGGCTGATTCTAGAGGGCCTGGCTACCGAAAAACACAAAACGAAGCGAAGAAAAAAGATCAGAGTATTGTAAGTACGAAAAAAAAAAACCGGGACATTTGGCATCCCATATCAGTTTGGCGGGAATACGGGGCACATAAGGAAAAAAAAGGGTCCTGGACACCCTAAGTAGACAACAAATAACCTCTGTATGATTAACTTGAACAGTCAAAAACTCTTAACACTGTTATCAGAAGCGTATATACCACAGTCAGGATTTTTTTGTTAAAACAGCGATGGTTATATAATTGAAAAATAATAACCAGTGACTTCAAGGAATGTTCACTAAGAGGACACAAACTAAACCTTTTGCACAATAAGTCTGTGGCATGTGTCGCTTTAATTTGATGTATCTCTGTATGTATCATTCAGCATGTATCATAAAGTACATATAGCTTCGAATTCTCAGCCAGCAGGCTATAAATTTCGGATCAAAAATGTTTGTCTGTGATTCTTTTGAAACCCTCGAAAGAGTGCAGTCGAATTTTGAAACATTCCATATCCTGCAGTCCCCAGCGGTCAGAAAATGCTTCTCTATAAGCATTTAGTTCGTAAATCATTTATGAAGAAATTGTTTTCGAAAATAGCGAATTCTTAAAAAACAAAGGTTTTTGTCCTTTGAGAAATAAGTCCTTCGAAGTCCGAGTTTTGGGATGAGCAGCCAACCATTCGGAATTTTCAATATTTGCAAACTATGTCCCACGAGAAGGCATATTCGGAAGTACGACCGGTAAGAAGGACTACCATTGGAATGCTTCCTTTAACTGCTTTTGCATCTGCACGCTTTGAATTTCTAGCACCCGGTAAATTTCGGCATTTCCCTTCTAAATCTTCTTCCTAAGATGCGCCGAAGAATCCGTAAGGCAATGTGTGCAAATGCAAAAATCTAGTTTTCTTCTGATTGCTTTGGCCTTTTCACCATATACCATAGGCGAACTACATCAAACCGTAAGATATTAATTTGTTATTAGTTATTAATCACCTTTGGTATGTAATATGATATACTTCTTGGACCTTATGATTTATCATATCGCTCCCAAATTTTTAATTTGAGCTAAGTGTACAAAGTTAAAGGAAATTGTTGCGTAGGAATTTCTTAATTTTTATTCGTTTGAGGGAAAAACAATGTATATGCGTTATTGAACTTTTCAATATGAATCACGGAAAATAATTTTAACTGAAATACTTCATATTTTTAACTAATGAGCACCAGTTTTTAAATCCCTAACTTCTGAAGCTCTTTTGAATATTTCAAGCTAATAAGTTATAAACTGAGGCCCAAGGAGTATTTTGAATAGTGAAAAACGCTGAAGAAACTATTGTAGACTAGGGGTAGAGTAGCGAGAGTAAATCTGAATCGTTGGGCCCTTCAGCGTCGTAGTTGGTTAGGCCTGCGATTCCCAAAACGAGTTCAGCATTTCCCTGTGTATGGGCGTTTCGGCGACGGAGTACATTACATAATTCAATGAGCGCCGTTGTTTACCAAACGGTAATTACAACTACAAGGAGAGGGCGGGAGGTTTGCAGACTGCAAATCCCTTGGGCGCTGCTGCGTCTCTCATGAAAAGCTGAATATAAAACAAAGTGCCTTTAATTTTTTCCTCCAGAGAACGTAAACCATATACACCACAACAAAATTCTGATTTCTAACTCAAATTGAAATCAAAAAACACAAAGCTATTAATGTAATTAACCCAATACGAAAGAATATCCCTGGGGAAAGAATGTCCCTCATAGTGGTTTTGAACCATTTTTAAGTCTTTGAAATGGGTAATTATAAACTTAGTCTATGGCACATATAGTTATGCGCTTATCTATCCCACAATTATCCTTTACATTTTTCTTTGCGGGCCCCAAAGCATATTTTTATATTTTATGTTTTAATGCGTGCCTCATAAATATTCTGTATTTTAGAAATTACATTCTTTGAATTAATAAATACATTTTTCGCGGTTCCTAAGTCGGTAGGTGGAATCTGGGTTGGATAATTTGTTCCGTGAATTTTCCTTTCATCTCTTTCATCACAGCATTTAATTTCCTTCTTCTTCACTGCCATACCAGGCATTGGGCTAGTCACCCATCCTGGATATGCTATGATCCAGAGTTTGCTCACTCCTCGACAGGCTACTGACCCAAGGCATTGACTTGCAAGTCCTTGAAGCGTAAGCCCTGCAAAGAGGAGGGTAATCAGTTGAAGAAAAACAGGGATAAGAATTAGTAAATAATCATTGAAGCTTCTCGTACTGCGCAATACTAAGGATATATTAAATTTAAAACGTAAGAATTTTAAGTTATTTTCGTTTGTAAATACCTTGTTTTTATGTTCAGTCTAACAATGTGTTCCGTGAATGCCTATAAGCCACACTGCGCATATCCATATGCATTTCATTTGTCAGTCATTTCGCTCTAACTACTCAGTTCACCAAAAATAAGGCGCATTTTTTCGCATAGTATTTTAGATTGACTTAATGGATTTGGAGTTACATTCCGAAAAAGAGACGCATGTTTTTAATATAGAGCTAAAAATGGTTTCTTTTACAGATAAACTGTTAATATAGCAATTCTGAATTTTCCATTACTCGTTGCGGAAGAGTTTATAATGCTTATCATTTAAAAAGAATCGAGAAGCAGGAAGCTCTAGTAGTAAAGTTATTTATATTAATATTCTTTAGGAGAAAGTCTGGTGACAACAATCAATATAATGTGATAGTAAGAGAAGCCGCTTTCTCGTATAATATGTGTATACAGACTGGACCATTTAAGTTGAGACTGTACAATATCTCCAAAACTAAGCGTTGTAGAAAGTTGTAAAAGTTGTCCTTAGTAAAAGTTGCTTGATTTTATGGGGGAAATTAAATGCCATTGGTCGTGTTTTATTTGGAGGATGGTAATTTTGTGATGGTATTTTTAGGGTCTATTTAATTTGACCCTAATTGTAGGTTCCCATTTAAAAAAAAATTAAATTGACCCTAAATGACTACCATAACGTCCTCCAAACAAAACACGATTGATGGCATTTACTTTCCCCCATAATATCAAGCAAGTCTTATTTCAGACATTTCTTTCTGCAACGCTTAGTTTTGGAGATATTGTACAGTCTCAACTTAATTAATGGTCCAGCCTGTGTAATGACTCATTTCAATCCACTGATAACAGCTATAACTGTCTAGTAAATAGGGAGGGCAGTCAAATGAAGAGTTATTGTGTTAGCAAAAGTGACCATTGAAGTGACGATTATTATTATTATTATTATTACTATTATTATTATTATTATTATCATCGTCATTGTCATTATCGTCAGTAGTATACAAGTTGAAAAGTAACTTTGCACCAAAATAAATCCGCGATTACATCTTGACGATGAGGTTAAAATGTTTTCAGTAACTATAGTTCTACTTTTCGTCATTTTCTAAAACAAATTAATTTCAGCCACAATTTGGCAACAGTAGCTTACCGAAAATGCCTTGGTTTCATATAAATTATAGCTTATTTTCAGAAAAGGAAGTGGGAGGACAAAATCTTTCGTATCGTTAGAACAAGGACTTTGAATAGGGAATCAAACTCAGACGTAAACTTTACGCGATAGATGGTAACGCTATGAGCACACCCAGGATATGAATAAATACAACTTATCTCTCCTCCCTACATCCATACACGAAAGAAAACATGAAAGGCTAGAAGAAAACTACAGTAAAAGCCGGTAGTCATAGGAGATTAATGGTGTGAAATAATGTAATGAAATAATTGAAACAATTTTCAATATAGAGTTAACTGAAAAAAATCAATGCCACAGCCGGGATTTAAACACAGTTCGCCCGCTCTCCGTGCGGTTGCTCTAACCATTGGGCTACTGTAACAACATGCTAGGGGATCATGCCTTTGCGTTCAAATCCCGGCAGTTGCATTGAACTTTTCAGTTGAATCTATATTAAAAACTTGTAAAGAGCAGGCTAAGCTCTCCAAGTAGTAGGTATAAATAATTTTAATTAATCATATATATATAATAATTAAAAAATTATTTAAACAAATGTAGATAAATGTAAAACATGAAAATTTCAACAAATCGGCAGAAGTTTAAGTTTTGCAGTACAGGATAGAATTTCTACACAGATAATAGAGGCGCCAGCTTTACTCTATTTTTATAATCGAGGGAGTGGCTCCGCGGTAATTTGTGAGGTTCGCGTTCGAAGGTTCCGGTTTCTATTCCCTGCGACCGCCTACTCTGTTTTGGGGAATTTCGTTGTCGGTAGGCGAATTCTGGGGTGGTTTCTCACCTGCCACGATTTTCTTTCCATCATTTCTCTTTCATTATGTTTCCCTCTCATGTTTCAGGTCTGCTTCTAGGTTTCGTGGCGTATGGCTGTGCCGAACAGATGGCGCGGATGCTTTCTCAAGGAAAAGAGTATTGCCCGTGGACACCAGAGGGCTGCTTGGTTGACGAGCGTTCATTGCCCTCTCTGGAAAGCTCCAGTAGTGGGACGGGTCTCCGAGCCAGGAACTGCTAGGGACTTCCGTGCATCTCTGTGGCGTATCTGCCTGCGGCCTTCAGCCTGCTGTGCTTCCTTTTCCTCATCCTTTCCTCCTGGGAGGATCCACAATAGACATCTCGTAGGTAGCAGTGCGCGAGCTGTGTTCCGCTGTTGCATACCTTACACTCTATTTCGTTTAATAATAGACCTAAATATTTACTTAAGTTTCAAATAAATACGCATCTACTCTGGGGAAGTTACTTTAAACACATGCCTACTCTTTAAACTAGATTAAAAGGCAATAAAATATGAAAACTGATATTTATTTGGAGCTAAACTGGCAGAAAGTGCGTTTTTCGGTTAAGTCGTTCAATCAAGTTACTACAACGACGAGTTACATGTATGCGATACAAATATGACGTATGAATTTTAAAGGCCCTGTGGACCCCCAATTAGCACTTCAGGTTCCAGGTTTTTGGTATCAGGAGCTAGAAAGCATTAAAACAGTAAGGGCTGGTTGTACCAACTCGGAATATATCTTGAACAAATTCTTGGAATACCCTATCAAGAGTATAAATGTGGAGACGAGTTGTACGATGTAGTTTTATATTCTGTGTTAGCTATTCAACTGTTTGCGGGTTTAAAACTAATGTTGGCTAAATTGCGAGTCATTCATGGCCAGCTTGATGCGTAGTCACTTTGTTTTGCTGAAATTTGTGTGACAATTCGCAATCAGCTGCGCCTAAACTATTATTATTATTATTATTATTATTATTATTATTATTATTATTATTATTATTTGAACTTTTCACGGTACTGTGAAGTAATAATGAATGCTCACAAGCATTTTTGGGTGCATAATCGAGATTTTGCAACTACTTTATACAAAATATAAGCACACAGGCTGTGACTTGTTGCGATAGGGTAAGAGTACGGGAGAGTATAACCTTACTTTTCGCACAAAGCTGAATCTTGTGGTGATATTATAAGAGCTTATGTTATCTTTCGTTTTCTATGCTCAAAACAGCTAACACACATATCTTGACTTCTGTCATCGTACTCCTTAAAATACTTTTTTAATTCGAGTTTTGAAAATTACATTTTAACTGTTGCCTACATCACTGTCAACTTAACATATAATTGAATCGCTACACGGAGATCAATTAGCTAAACAATTTACTAAACACGTGTTATTAACCAAAAGAAATATTAGAATGCTTCGTTCGAATAGGATATTAGGAAACCATTACAGCTCGCATTTTGCTCATGGCAATACTGCATCCAACAAACAGCCAGAAATGCTCAATCACAGCAATGACATCGAGAGCATTATTTTTTACTAACCGTGTTCTCTATTGTGCCAAAACTTATTTCTAATGTCATCCGCTGCTTTGCGCCGTACCCAGACAAGTGACGGTGTTAAAAGTGAGAGTATCTCCGATAACTTCACCGTTGTTAAACTTACACAAACCTCCAAATACTGAATATCGCACAGAATATTCTCACCAAAATTCACTTGTGGCTATGTTACATTTTGAATGATATTTTTGTACTTTATGAAGTAAGTAGTCCTTTATGTTTCATTGATAATAGCTTAACCTCACTCTTTACAGCCCTACGCGTCGTGGTAGTGAATTGCTATACTGTACTTTATGTTTATCTTGAGTAGTATTTAATTTCACTGTTTCCACAAAGTTGGATGTATGTTGATAATATTCTAGGCACGTTATACCGCTTTAAACGGTAACTTTATTTTATCTATCTGCCTGCCATATGTTTTAAATAACATCAGATTATCTCAGCGCGTTATCCTTTCTCAACTTGAATCTCATTACCGCCGTATTCATTTATCGCTCTGCTTCTGCAACGAACTGTGTTAAGTTTTCTGGTTCTCAAAAACATATTATAAAGAAATTCATTGTTTATATCAGACCAAATAGTGTGCAGCAGCCATTTGAGTTTTTATACTCTATTCTCAGAATAACGGCTTATCTCCATATGGAATAACGGAATAATTTATTCCATGATTATTCTCTTGATAGGCTCTATTCCGGTGTCGTACAACACAATTAGCGCCTAACCATGGAATAACGTCTAACAGAGGTTTATTCCGAGTTCGTACAACTGCCCCTCAGCGGTTCTACCGGAAATATCGACTACGCTTGGGGCGATCATTCTAACAATGAGCAGAGCATTCGCAATGTTTTTGATGTAGTATGATTTCGCAAAGTACCTGTAATTGCGCTGACGGCGGTAGCGGTAGGTGATGAAGTGTATCTTAGCAGGTCGGCATCCATATATTTAACGACAATGTGAAATGAAATATCTGTTGCGCTACATTCACATACCCATTAGCATTCTTTTGTTTTTTGTTTTAGCTTCTACAGACTATTCTACGCAAGTTTATTGCGTTCTCTGCCATTAACCTATAGTAGGTAAGAGGAAGTAGGTACTGTATTCCACTAAAACATTCGAAGTCGTGATTTCACTGGAAATACATGTTTTGAGGCCTCTGGATCCAAAATAACATTTTTAGAAAAAGGTTTGTGTATGTGTATGTCAACAGTACAAATCAAAAACGAAAAATCGGCTAAATATCAAACTTGGTATTAAAGTTTAGCATCTTCCAAGAATGAGGCACAAAGCTTTTCAAGAAAATTCCCCGCCCCAAACCATCATGGAAAACTTATTTAACATTTTAATTTTCTCAAAAAAGGTTTAATGATTAAAACACCACATGTTTACATGTTTTATGATAAACGAAATATATATGTTGTATTTTCTGGGAATAGCCTATTAAGTACTGTTCATTCTGAATGACTTTTGCGTGTATTGGTAAATCTTAAGAAATAGACAGAATCTTACTACACAAAAAATGTAGATCTCGTTAAAGCACACAATTTGTTCAAATATCTATATTTTTTGTGGAGTAAACCATTTCAGAGACATTCCTTGTTATTGGTTTTAATTTTTAAATACTATAATTTTCTCAAGTCGAAAATCGCTTTTGGCTTCTTTTCTAGTGTTCGTGCAAACAGAATGGAATTTCAAAGCCATCATATAGCGACCCGCTCTTAAAAGATTTGACTGTCTCTTAAACCTACTGTACAGAAGGCTCCAAATGTTTTCCGTTTCACCTGTAGCGGGGTAAGCGGGATGTCTTATCCAGAGGTTATGCCTTAGCTCATACCTGCTCTACAAGGTTAGGGGATACTAAAGGGTAGTGCTAAAGAAAATATCACTCCAAAACATTTCCCTTAGACTTGGCTGTAAGAATGTAATAACTTGAAAAGAAAACAGCAATAACATTACAACACAGCGACATAAGCAATACACAAGCTAATTTTTAGGAATTAGAGACATCATATTATTGTATAAGAAGCAAGTGCTAAAACAAAATGGTTTGGTTTTCAATATTCAATGCTTTCTCGACCCATTATCGACTAACATATGTTCTTTATTTATCATAGTGTCCTTAAAAAGTATATTTTTTCTGTGCATTTTACCTTAATCGTGACAGCAGTTTAGGCCAGAAATTATTTTAAGTTACAGTCCAAGTTACACTTTTCCCTATTTTGTTGCATGCAAGATGCCGTAACGACAAATAGCTGTTTATCTATACCACAACTTTTCTTGTTACTGTCTCTACTTTTTACCTATAATAAGTAGGGAAAGCATTGTATTCCACTCAAAAATTAAAAAACGAGATTCAACGGAAATGCACGTTTTGAGACCCATTGAATCCAAAGAAACCATTTTTACTTTCCCTACTACGCACTTAGTAAGTAGAGGAAGTATTGTATTCCACCCAAAAATTCAATAAAGAGATTCACAGGAAATATACACGCTGAGACGTCCTGAATCCAAAGAAACCATTTTTATCTTCTCTACTACATAGCCACAGGAGGTAGAGAAAGTATCGTATTCCACCCAAAATTCAATTCAGAGATTTACCGGAAATACGCGTTTTGAGCTCCCTGAAACTAAAAAAAGCCTTTTTACTTTCTCTACTACATAGCTACAGGAGGTAGAGAAAGTATTGTATTCCACCCAAAAATGCAATAAAGAGATCCACCGGAAATACACGTTTTGAGACCCCCTGAATTCAAAGAAAGCCTTTTCACTTTCTCTACTACGCAGTTACAGTAAGTAAAGCAAGTATTGTAATCCATACAAAAATTCAATAACGAGATTCACCTAAAATACACGTTTTGAGATAGCCTGAATCCAAAATAAGCATTTTTACTTTCTCTACTACGTAGCTAGAGCAAGTAGGGAAATTATTGTCTCCACCGAAAAATTGAATAACGAGATTCACCGGAAGTACATGTTTTGAGACCCCCGGAAACCATAGAAAGCGTTTTATTTTCCCTACTGCAGCTGCTGCAGTAAGTAGAGAAAGTATTGTGTATCACCCAAAAATTCAATAAAGAGATTCACCGGAAATACAGGTTTTGAGGCTCGCAGAAACCAAAGAAAGCGTTTTTGCTTTCTCTGCTACATAGCTACAGGAGGTGGAGAAAGCATTATATTCCATACAAAAATTGAGTAACAAGCTTCATCGGAAATACAGATTTCAAGAACCCTAATACAAAGTAAGCATTGTATTCCACCCAAAAATTGAACAATGAGATTCACCGGAAATACACGTTTTGAGACCCCATGTATCCTAAGTAAGCATTTTTTAGCGTTACCACGTAGCTACAGTAAGTAGAGAAAGTATTATGTTCCACCTAAACATTCAACGTCTTAATTTCACTCAGAAATCACGTTTGCGATTCCCAGAATCCAATGAATTTACTTTTAGAAAAATGTCCAAGTGTGTGTATGTGTTTTTGTATCCGCGAACAGCATAACTCAAAAAGTTGGATAAAAACCAAACCTAGTGTTTAAGTTAAACTTCTTCCAAGAATATGACACGGACAAACTACACTTTGAATTGGACATTTTTCGAAATTTTTGTTCTTTCAAAAATGGCTCTATGGATTTAGATTAATATACATATGTGTAAGCTAATTTTGGTGATAAATAAAATGTATATCTTTAATTTTCTAGAAATATTCTGTAAATTCGTCATTATTGTGAATGAATTTTGATAACTAGTAAATCGTAAGAGAGAGAGAGACAAAATCTTACTGCACAACAAATGTACATCTTGATAAAGCACAACATTTGTATCAAATAACATTTTTATATATTACCTATTCTGAAATATTCTTTGTTATTAGTTTGAATTTTCCAATACTTTATACTTCTCTCAACTGCAAATAGCTATAGTTTTTCTTTCCTTGCTTCCTTACTTACTTCGTCACTTCCTTACTTCCTTCCTTACTTCCCCTACTTCCTTACTTCTCTTACTTCCCTTCCTTCTTCCCTTGCTTCCTTCCTTACTTCTTTCCCTCATTCCTTCTTTCCTTCTTTCTTTCTCGTGTTCATACAAAGAGAACAGAATCTCAAAGCTATCACGTCTGTGGCTCGTATGCGGGAGGTCGTGGGTTCGATTCCGTGATCGACCTTCCTGATGCATGTTTTTTTCGGGGGTTTTCCCGGGTCGCCAGGCGAATGCTCGAAAGGATTCTCACATCTCCGAATTTCCTGTCCCTCCATTTCATCTCCATTCTTATTTCGCTTCATCTTTCATCCCTTGATTTCTTTCAGGGCTGGAAGTGCCAGCGATGGTGTTTCGGTGCAGTTTGGCAGAGAAAAGGATGCTCTGTTTGACTCTCTCCGTCCCTCGGATTTCGGCTAGCTATCGGGGCATCCTAACCCTCTCTGTGCGGTGTGGGTTCCCCGGTCTGCCTGTCTGTTTGTCAGGGAGTTTCTTCTGATTACTTAGGGACCCTGCCATTCCTGTGCCATCACTCCTAGTTCCGGCCGCCCGGTGTCTCCTCTCGTCTCATCCTTCCTCCCGGAGACGCCCCCTTGTGAGGTTTAGGCACAATATCCACTATATGTGGATCAGTGCCGAGTCTCCTCCGTAGCCAACCAATCCAAAGCTATCACATAGCGATCAACTTTAAGGGTTTGGCTATCGCTTTACTTTAATATGTTCTACTTATACCTATAACGAACTGTGTAAATGGGTGATGAAGGTTTATCTGTATTAACATGAAATAGATGCAATAATAAGCTTTGTAAGAACAGTTTGTTGAAGAGTGAGTAGAAAAGTCATGTGAATGCAGCACATATTTTATAGCAAAAGCTCCATATGCTTGTGTGTCTGTGAACAACATAACTACTGAACGAAATATCGGTTAAATACCAAACTTGATATTTAAATTCAGCATCTTTCAAAGATGTGACACAAAGATTTTCAAGAAAATTCCCCCCCCCCCGAACAACCCTTTACATGAAAAATTTTAGAAATTAGTTATTTTCCCAAAAATGGCTCTAACGAGTTTGATTACAATACTCTCTGTTTAAGATATTTTATGACAAACGAAATATATATGTTGAATTTTCTGAGAAGAACCTCTCAAGTCTTCTTCATTCTGAATGACTTTTGTATAACTGGAAAACTGTAAGAGATGGACAAGGTTTTGCTACACAAGAAATCAGACCCCGTTAAAGCACGCAGTTCGTCATACATATGTTTTATGAGATTAGCTATTTCCGTGATATTGTTTGTGTTGGTTTTAATACATTTTGTAACTGAGAAGTCGCTAATCGTTTTGTTTTTGTCGCGGTCATACAAACAGCATGGAATTTCAAAGCATCACGTAGTGACATGCTTTTTGAAAATGTGACTATCGCTTTATCTACGTATACCACAACGAAATGAGTAAATGTGAGCTTCTTCTTTTGGTGTTCAATTAAAGGTTTTTAACCGGGTAGGCCATTACGGACGGTGAATGAACGAAATGGTTAAAATGATGCTCAAATGGGCCCGAGGTCCCTAGAAATTAGGATCTGACATTCATCTTCTCAGGATAAGAGGAAACCCCATAAAAAAACTTTATCCAGGTAACTCACTGTAACCGAGATTCAAACTCGGTAACTTTTGAATTTGAGACAGACCCCTACACCACAAAATGGGCTAAAGGTGAATTAGAGGTTTATGTGGATAATAAGAAGTAGACAGAAAAGTAAGATTTAGTAAAAATAATTTGTAGAATGGTGAGAAGATAAAGTTATGTAAATGCAACACGTTAGATTTTTCTCGTGGTAATGTAATGAGCGTCGAGTTTCAAAGGCCCCACATAAAAATCGTTTCAGCTACAGCATTCTTCTTATACTTACGAGTTTGTAATGGCAGTTCATCTCAATTAACAAGAAGACTTTCACTCAAGCCGTGTGCAGGACAAGGTTGAAAAGATAGAATCAGATTGAAAAATTCAGTCATAGCCGAGATTTGAACTACCGATCTTCCAGTTTCCGTCCAGGTGGCGCTGCGTCCCTCCCTCCCTCCCGGGGGCACCCCCTCGAGGGGCACAAGCATAATATCCTCATTCATTGAATCGGGTTAGAATCCCCCCCGTTACATATCCTATTCCATTTCAGACCAGGGAAGAGAAGCATTTTAAGAATTCGGAACGTGAATCGTAATACAAAGTAAGTAAATCCTTTTTTTCTTTCTTTTTCTTTAAGCTTTATTCAGATTTGTAGTTTGAAAGCAAGTTTACTTTTGAAAGCAATTTAATTTTCAGACTCTACGTCCACTATGTTGTTGGCACGGTTTTTCTTCCTTTGTCTTGTGAGTGTGTGAAGGAGGAATTATGTTTGAAATAAAACAATCTATATTCGTTTTCCAGTAACAAACGCAAAATATATCTCATTATGAAGAAAACTGAATGTTGCACTTAATTGTGCTCAAACTGCTTCAACATTAATATTATTAATGCTAAATATGGAACTATTATTACTATTATTAGCAACAACAAACGTTAACACAAGATATCACCCTGTTTCTCAAGAAAATTACTGAATAATTCATCTTAAACTTCTAAAGCATCCGCATAAACAGTGCAATATTTCATTTTTAAACAACATACTATGTAAAGAAAATGTTAATTTATTTCGCTTGGATAAATCTAGTAAAGAGAAAAGTATTTAGTTTCGTCTTCTTTCCTCTTAGAGTCAGGTCGCGGAATTATACGAGCATATACAAAAGTAAATGTGATCTTTGAGCTGGCACTTACTGTTGGCTATACCCAGGCATGACTAGTCGAGAAGACATTCGTACCCTCTCTTCCTCTACACCCCCTGGTCAATCGGAAAACATTTGCAGCCTTCTGTACCTATAAGGTAATATGTAATAAAACCGTTTCTGCAAATCCTTATCTCGATTAATATAAAGTATAGAGAAGAATAAACTTTTGCACGAATAGTTTGCAGAAAAACTGGAATTGAAAATGATGTGAAAGCAACACATCAGATGTTTTCTCTCTGCTTCATCAGAGATAAACTTTTGCAGAAATAGTTCCATTACACATTCGTTGCAGTTACAAGGGAGATAAAGGAAAGAGAATCATAATGAGGTGTTTAAAGGCTTTCTATGGCTTTAAGATTCCATACCTTTCCAATGATATAGCGAGAAACAAGTGAATAGCGACACGACTTAAAATAGCTACAAAGTATTGAGCAAGTGAAACTAATATTAACGGACATCTCGGAACTGCTGATGATACAAAGGTTATCTGAAATAAGCTGTGTGTTTTAAAGAGAACTGTATTTGTTCTATAGTACATTTTTGTCTATCGCTTAGGGTTTACCAATCATACAAAATTGCACAAAATTCCTTCCGAATGACGGGAACTTCACAGGCTATTCCGAAAATTCAAGACACAAATTTTATGTCATTTAAATATACTAAATATATGATATAATGTAAGTCATTAAGCCATCTTTAAGAAAATAACGTAATTCGAAAAATGTTCCACACAAAGCGTAGTTTGAAGTAGAAGGACTTTCCTGAAAATGTTCCGGGTCACATCTTTGGAAGACACTGAACTTAAATACCAAGTTTAGTATTTATTAAACTTTTCTTTTGTGAATTATGCTGTTCACACGGACCTGTTTCTAAAGATGCCTTTTTTATTCAGAGGCCTCAAAACATGTATTTCCGGTAAAAACCTTGAGTTCTAAATTTTCGGTGTACTGCAATACCTTGTCTACCCACTAGGTGCGTGGTAGAGGAAGTAAAAAATGACATCTTGAAAAGGGGTTTGATGCGGTCCAACTCGGCCCAGCAGTTATTTAAATCACATAACCCGACCAAATTAAAGCAAGTAATACTGTTTTAGTATAAATTACGAGATGTAATGAGATATTATAACCGCACATTGGTACCTACTGATTAAGATATAAGATTTTGCATACAATATTGTATGTTGCAGAAGGAACCTAGGTTGGAAAGCATAATAGCATTAGGAGTATGGGTCGAGAGGTGGTGGGGAGTGGACGTGTTTTGCACTATGCGGCCAGGGGTGTGGAAAGAAAGAAAACATAAACCAGAAATGGAGGTAGCGAAAGAAATGATCCGAAAGATGAAGGAAAAAGTGAAGGAAGGTTTTAGCTGGCGCTGTGGGAAGGAGTAAGTGTGGATGCAAGAGTAAGTGCTGCAATAGAAAAAAATGTGGACTATTTAGACAACCAAAGTAGAAGGAAGAACATTGTTGTGTATGGAGTGTACGAAGAAGACAGAGAGACATGGGAAACAAAGCGCCGAAGCGCTAATTCCACGAGTGGTGGTTCAGCTTGGAATTAATTTGTCGGCAATGGATATTGAGCGAGCACACAGGGTCCGGAGATGGTGAGGCACAAACCATCCCAGCGTGTGTAAGTTTACCTATTATAAAGTTAATTGCGAGATACTGAAGAACAGTAAATATCTCAAAGGATTCGGAGTACACATAGCTGAGGACTTCCATGCAGAATGAGGCAAAAAAGAAGCTTTCTAAAGCGCCACTTGAACCGAAGCAAAGAGGCAGGGTTGCCATGCTGTCCTCCAGTTCGAGAGACTTATCTTTAGTGTCAGAAAGTGTCCGAAGTACGATCTGGAGGAATTGAGTTTCGCAGACGGGAGAACCCTGAGCAGCAAGTAATGCAGGCAGCAGAAACAGGGATAGGAAGTGATCACGCGAAAGAGCAAGTGGAGGAGGAGGTGGTAGCAAGGAGCAGCAGGTTCAGCAACCAGGAAGGAAGACCAGCAGTTCGAAATCACGCCTTAATGGAGCTCTCGCCTAAGCGGCGAGAAAAACACCCCAGAGGGGCAAGGGAAGCATTCCAACATCGGCACCAAGGCAGCGAACGTCAGCAGCTGGCTCCAGAGGAGTGATACGCCGGCGTGGGCGTCATTCTCTGTGGTCTGGGGGTACCATGCTGGCTTCTAGTTCTTGAGGTTGCAGGTTCAAACCCGGCGCAGGGCGATGGATTTTTCCGGGCGAAATAGTCCTTAACATGGCTTCCTTCTGAAGAGAAGTAAAGCCATTGGTTTCGTGTCGTAGGTTTATGGCACGTAAAAAAGCTCAAGCCTTATAAAGAGGCCTCTGAGCAAAATTTCCGGTCTTTCACGCCCAATATAAAATGGGAAGCAAAGAACTATAGTATTCAAAGAGCGTCCATAAATAAAAAAACAGATGGCGCTATTAATGCAAATAGTTTAAGAGCACATTACTCCAGCGGTTAATAGCACCCGAACAAGTTAACAACAGTATTTTTTACTTGCTAAGCTTGCATCAGTGAAAATAATGTGAAGTATACTACAGACGTAAACGCAATGTTTCGCTTACATTTGGTTATAATCAGCTATTCAATTACAAATGAATATTTGGTTTATGCCTGTAAAATAGGAGAGCTACAGTTAACTAAACGATTCAATCGCATACTTTTGGAATATTGTAAAACATTGAAAATCCGAAACAAGCTTATTCATTTAGGTAGAATCGGACAGAAAAGCGAGAAAAAACCGAACATCTGTCGGTATTTGAAGCTCCGTACTTGTGTTTTAGAAGACAGAACTATACCAAAGAACTACTGTGTTGTCGAGCCTTAAAATTTCACATTAATACATTCGAACCTCGGTGAGTAGTTACAAAATGACAGTTCAAACACACTTAATATGCAGGAATTTGCAATTAATGTGCTAATTAAGCCTCCCCCTCCAACTACCACGCCTCCCGGTAGGTTTCGTGGCAACTGAGATCATAAATTTTGTGATGTATAATGGAAAGGTTGACAGGACAGTTGTGCTATTAAGGTCTTCCACTCCCTGTAAAAAAGAATAATGGAATGTAATAAATTATGCTTTGTAATCGTGCCGACAAAAGAACAGACGCTGTTCTCCCAATCCCATTGTGTTCCCCCGCACACGTGTGCGTTGGGAGAGCCCACCTGCAACGATTCCCTCTGCACTCCATTCTCTGCTTTATGCTTTGCAGGGTTCTCCAAACACGCCTCTTAATTATATCTCCCGCCAGACTAGTGCCATACCACACCCCTGGGCAAGCTTCATTAGCAGAGAATACCTGGGAGCATATAATTTTTTCTGGCAGAGAAGGTTGCAGCGGTGTGTCATTATAGCTGCCGACATCCCGGCGCCATATCCGTTCCCACGGAGCAAGCTCCATTACTTGTTAAGTGATAAATATCCCGCTCGACAAGGAAGCACGCCCCCTTCATTATAGCCGGAGACATAGTGGCGTCCAGTCTTCATTACCTGCTAAGCAATAAATTTCCCACTCGACAAGGAAGCACGTTCCCTTCATTATAGCCAGCGACATACTGGCACCGAATCTGCCCGCAAGGCAATATTGATTACATGGTAAGCATTTCTTTCTGCGCGTGTGCAGCAGGAGATAATGCCATTGGATCAATAATCACGTGACGTGTAAACATCCCCCACCATGCGAATGTGCTGGCATCGCCTGGGGAGCTTTAGGTCTCTATATAAACAGCTGGAGGGACTTGTTAGAATGACTGCGAGTTTATTAACTCTACATTAAGAATTTGTAGTATACGTGTGCTACAGCTTAATTGAGGTCAGTGCTATTCTCTTCTACACAACATCCATCATCATCAATCATACAATGAAAGGTGTGTGAGTTTTTACATACCTATACAAATCAGTGGTGTCTGTTTTATGATGTATGTAATTTTGTTTAAACGATACAGTGAGTGAAAGACGAATCTTGCAGGAGTATCAAATGTTTTTAACTAAACTTCATTTCTTTTTAATAATTAGCATCCAAATTTTTTAAAGAATGTAGAGCTTTCATCGATAGTGCAAATAGTTCTTTAGATCACAAAGTATAAACATTCATACGATTTTCTCTACACATTCTTCCTCCATTGATATTCATACGATTTTCTCTACACATTCTTATTCTATAAACATTCATACGATTTTATATACGATTTCTTCTTCCTTAACATTCATACAATTTTCTCTACACATTTTTCTTACATTAACATTCATGCGATTTTCTTCTCATTCTTTGTTTCTCTACACATTCTTCTTCTATCAACATTCATACGGTTTTCTCTACCCGCTCATTGTTTTTCAACCATCACACGTCTTTCTCTACACCCTCTTCATTAATTAACATTCATGCGGTTTTCTCTACTCATTCATCTGTTCATCAGTTAAAAAAGAGCAATTGAGTTTACATGCTTAAATTTTTTTCAGGTAATGTTGCAAACGCCGAGGGAGTCGTCCAGAACCACATTCACCAAAGGTGTGGGCTCTCGGCTTAGCCTTGCAGCGCAGACTCATAGAGAACCTCCTAATGACAATGTTGCCTCAGGATACAACATGACAGCACCCCTGGCGGTAGCGCATAGCAGCTATGGTTCTAATGATATTAGTAACAGGACGTTACCAATCTTATCGGGGGGTGATTATATCATGCCGCCGCTTCCAGTATTTGAGGATGTCACTCCCGTTACAAGGAGGAATGCCGAAATTGTCATCACTACAGAGCAGTGTTTTCTTGTATTAACTGTGAATACAGAGCTGCTCTAATACAGATGCTTAACGATGTGGATGGTAAGTCTAGATATATTGTCACACTTAAACTCTTTTCTAAAACAATATTAGCTTTTTTCCTTAATGGATGTATAACCTGCGAACGATTCATCATTATATCAGAATTTGGATTATTAAATAAAACATTCAATTTACTATCATCTTTTCAATTACAAAAATATTCGATGTGAGGCTATTTCTGCTTTTTTGCTTCTATTGCCGTAGTTCCTGAAGCGGATTCAATCGGGACTGAGGAGATGGACGAGGGTGGTAGCTTGCCTTTGCCCATATTCTCGCAAGACTGCCTGACTCCGCCTCCTCCTGGTTCGAGAATGTTGCACCAAGGCCTTTAGGAGATCCATGGATGATTATTTCTACTGAGGGGGTGTGCGCCTGTGTGAAATGCTCCTACAGGACCGTGTACATCCAGATGCTTGTGAATCGAATGGTGAATTTTTTAACTTCATTTATTCTAGCTCTAGAGCCGTTATATATAGATGCTTGCGAATTGATGGAGAGACTTTTTAACTTTATTTATTCTAGCTCTAGCAGCGTTACATAAATAATTAGCGTAACGTTAACGCGTAACTTTTCTTAATGGATGTTTTACACATTTTTATTTATTAAAATGTAAAATTACATAAACAATTAACATAACGTTAACACGTGACTTAAAAAACATTTTTTCTTCAAATGATTAAATAACTATACATTTTCATATTTCTATTATATTTTAACTAGCATTCCAATTAATTCGGCTTTCTTATTGTTATAGAACCTTCAATAGTGGACATGAACCTGTAGCCTACGGATGTAAACAACCAAACCTTGCTCCCGGGTTCCAAAAGACCCCACAAAGCTGAAGAGGAACACGGTAAAGGAATGAACCCCCGCACCCATCCAGGATCTTTCATTGCCCCTCCATCGCCAGTTGCAGGGCCATCAGCCATCGGGCGTGCAGGTCATTATGAGGACAATACAACCGCCGCTGCTGACACCACCGCCACTGGCTCCTCCTCAACCTCCACCAGTGACGTCTTCGTCTACAGCAACAACCCAAAAAAGTAAAGATTAGCCATGCACAGCCAGAGTGTAAGGTTATTAAATCGGCGTTCAAGGGACGCCATTTCAATAGCCGTATAGAAAACGTTTTAGACATAGCTGACCCAGGCCAATTTCTGCAGGAATGCAGACATCTTGTATTGAAGGGGAATGGATTCGCTGCTTAGGAGGAACCCCTCAGTGTTTAAAATACGTTCCTCAACAGAGGTAACATATTTAATTCAAACTTCTGAAAAAGAGCAAGCTGAAACCGTCTTTTTGAATAGTAAGACCAAAAATGGGCCTTCAGTCAAATGATCTTGATTCCTTATACACCTCTATGGTCAATAAAATTCTAGAAGACTTTCGAATTTCGAAGGAAGTGCAAGCTCAAAATTTCTGCCTGCTGTCCGGGCTCCTGTTTATTGGAACCAGCTTCTATGCTCTTTGAATACATCGCGATACATAGAGCTATCCATCGCAATCACGAATAAGAGGGTTGTACTAAGCATAAAAAACAATGATGAATACTGTTTTGCATGGTATCTGCTCGCTGGAAAGTATCCCGTGAAGTCCAACTGTCAACGGACGAACAAATACCCTGCAGAACAGTTATTCACAGCCTTCAATTGCAATGGGATAGACTTCCCTGTAAGAATACATCATATTCCAGATTTTGAACAGCAAAATCCCGGAGTATCAATTTCAGTATTTGGGATAGAAAGGGAGTGCGCAATTATACCATTATACCAAACCAGCTGCAGGAAAGACTTCATCGTTGACTTACTACTAATTGAACAAAATGGAATATCTCACTACTGTCTGATTAAGGATATGTCAAGCCTGACTGCAATACAGTACAGCAAACATGATGGAAAACGCCGGGTATACGAGCCCTCCCCGAAGCACTTCAATAATGAAGGTGCTTTTAAAAAGCATCAATTGAAGTGGATGCAGTGCCAGGATCTCAAAATGCCTAAGCAGGGTGAAGTGATTGAGTTTTCATCCTATTCGAAGGGTACGCCTGTAAATTTTGTTGTGTATGTCGATATTGAGAGCGTGTTAGCCAGAAGTCAGTCCTGCGAGCCGTTGGCTAATCAGAGCAGGACTCGGGCCATCCAGCATCATGAGGCTATATCTGTATATCTTAAGCTCGTATGCCGCCATGGTGACTCATTGCCGAAATTTAAGCTATGCAGACGTCCTGATGCAATCAAGGAGTTCTTCATTAAGCTTCGGTTAATAGCCGATATGGTCATTGACTCATATAGCCGCAATGAAGAAATCACCTTGACTGCACAGGATGTGGCTGATTTCGGGAATGCTCGTCATTGCCAAATATGCAAGAAGGATTTTGAGGTAGACGACTTGAAGGTACGCGATCACTGCCATGCGACAGGTGTATTCTTGTGGGCTGTTCATGATGCATGCAATTTAAATAGGTGGGTACCTAATTTTATACCCATCTTTTTTCATTGCCTTAGCAATTATGACAGCCATTTCCTGATACAAAATCTGGCATATGATGATAATCCAATTTCGTGTATCTCAAACTCCTCAGAGAGATATATCTCATTCAACAAAAGGTACAGGAGTATCGTTTTCAAGTTTCTAGATAGCTATAAGTTATTGGACGATAAGCTATCTAGTTTAGCCAGCATGCTGAGCAGTGATGAGTTCAAGATCACGAACTCTGAGTATCCCGATCCCGAGCATCAGCAGCTAGTGAGATCTAAGGGAATATTCCCTTACAGCTACGTTGACTCACCTTCCAGACTAGAAGAAACACCACCGCCTTCAATAGAAAAAGTCGATAACATATCAGAAGAAGAGTACAATCACGCCATCAAAGTCTGGAATACCTTCAATATAAGAAATCTGGGTGAATACAGTGATCTTAACTGAAAACGGATACGCTCTTGTTGGCCGATGCATTCGAGAAATTTAGGGACCTCTCTCTGGGGTGTATAATTTGGACCCTTGCTGGTACTATAAACTGGCAGGACTTGCATTCGACGCCATGCTCAAGGTGACCAAGGTCAAGCTTGAGCTCATTCATGACGAAGAAATGATTAAACCCTTTGAGGGAGGAATCATGTGTGGTATGTGTACCGTATCAAAGAGGCATGCAAAACCCAAAAACAAATACCTTACTGGACATGATCCAAAAAACCCCTTATACTTAGTCTATCTAGACATTAATAATTTATATAGTGCTTCGAAGACCAATCCTATGCCACACAAAAACCTAAGGATGCTTTCACAAGAGGAAATTTCTAGGATAAACTTCTTTACTGTTGCCCCTGATTCCGAACCTGGATACGTCCTGGAGGTTGACCTTGAGTACACTGAGCATCTCTACGATGAGCACAATGACCATCAACTCTGCCCGAGAAGTGAGATACCACCTGGAGGCCGATACAAGAAACTGCTAGCAACACTCGAGAACGAAGAAAAGTACACCTTGCACTATAGAAAACTCCAGAAGTGCATTAATTTAGGCATGGAGCTAAAGAGGATCCATAGAGTGGTGGCATATGATCAGTCAGAATGGCTTAAATCCTACAGTCAGGTAAATACAGTTAGACGTGCAAGGGAAACTTCCAAATTCGGTCAGAATGTATGGAAGAAAATGAATAACTCTGTATATGTTAAATTCATTGAGGTGCGTAAATGCAATGACTTCCGTATCATTACAAGTGGGAAGCAATGCAAGAAATTGGCAGCGCGACCAACTTACGTTCAGAGCATTTTATTTGAGAAAATCTTGTAGGGAAAGAGCTCTCCAGAGAGGAAGTGCAAATAAATAAACACATCTATATAGGACAAGCCATCCTGGACATCTCAATACACATGTTGTACCGTTTCTACTACAAGATACTGAACATAACATAGATAGTTTAATTTTGAATCACATGGACACTGATTCAATTATATTGGAACATTTAAGTAATGCGTACGAATTTATGAAGGCAAACCAGGAACATTTTGATACGTCAAATTATGAAACACAAAACAGCTATGGAATTACACCACAACAAAAAAGTGATTGGCCTGTTCAAGGATGACCTTGCAGGGATCCCCATGATGGGATATGCTGGGTTAAGATACAAACTTTATGCAAACAGATATGAGGACCAAACTGTTATGAAAGCAAAGGGCATCAACAAGAGATGATGATTTATGCAGACCATAAATTTTGAGGACTATTTCGGCTACTTAAATAACCTTAGAAAAATAATCTTAACATAAACAAGCATTCGAAGCTTCAAGCATAAAGTCTTGACCATAGAGATGAATATGGTCGCTATCAGTGTTAGAGACGACTAAAGAAAACTTGTTCAAAGCTCAGACCAACAATTGCCTGGGGTCACGATTGTCTGCGTATGGCTGACTCCTAGATATGTATATATATATATAATTTTTTTAGATTTATGAATTCTTTAATTTAACTCTTTTATGTGTATATATTTATTGATGTTTTAATCATATAAAACGTAAGCAAAATGTAACCTCATGGTTGTGTGTTTATGTATGTACTGGTTTTTAATCATACAATGCAAGCAAAAATGTAACTGTATATATGTAAATGTTTTAGTTTTATGCATTTTTAATTTAACTCTTTTGTGTTTATGTATTTATTGATTTTTTAATCATATAAAATGTAAGCAACATGTATCTTCATGATCGTATGTTTATGCATATACTGGTTTTTTAATCATAAAATGCAATAAAATGTAACCTGGTGATCCTTAGATGTGTGTATATATGTATATTTTTTAGTTTTTATGGATATACATTAATATTTCTTTATTTCTAGTTATTATTGACAGTGTTATGAAATTTTTAAATTTAATTTTTTGTGTTAATGAATGCACTCATTTTTTGTCATGAAATGTAAGCAAAATGTAACCCCGTGATCACAAAAACATTAACCAATGTAGAGTAGGTTTTTTGAATAATGAACGTATTTATTCATTTTGTTTATTATTTAAAGAAAAAATGCTTTTACTGGAAAAAGTTCTACTATGAAATAAAAACACACATTATTGTGGAATGAAAGCCTCTTTATTTATCATTATTATGTTTTTTCTACAATAAATCCTTTCTGTCAATCCACTGAGTATTAGGGAATCCGTACCACTTTACAAGAATCCTATTTCCTTGCTTGCGTAATAGTTTCTCCACCAGAAATGTATTAGGGTACCGTCTGGATCGCAGTTCGTGACCATAAAAGAACCCCTTTATCTCCTCGTCGTCATTGCCTTTTAGCATGTATCTAACGGGATTGGTGTGATTCACTGGAACAACTCGAAATATTTCGATACTCCAATTAGCTTCAAAATCCTTTTCAAAATGCCCCTTGTCCTTGGATATCCTTACGTAATCATCAACACTAAACTTTCTTGTCCCTCTCTTCTCTCTCCGATCTTGAGTGTAATTATGTACAGTCAGAAGAAGATCATTGTTCTTCACCTCTATAGGCTTCATTCGAATAGTGGTGTGGTAAGTGTTGTTATAACTTGCAATGATTCGAGGTAAAAGATCTAGCCATTTGTATGATCCTTGCGCTAGAAATTCACGATACATCATATTGTTTAAAGTTCTTATTAATCGTTCAACAGCCGCTGCCTTCACATGCGTATGGGTACTGTAGTGATTTATGTTATATTTTGCTATTACATTTTGAATTGCTTATTATAAAATTCTTACCCATTGTCACTCTGGACGTACTTGGGCGCGGTTACCATGTTCTTCAGTATATCTTCCATACCCTTTCCAACTTGAAGCCCTGTCTTGTCCTTTAGCGGTCTCGTATATGCCATTTTAGGAGTTTATTGCAACAAGGATGCACTTGAAATTCCTATTGATATTTGCATATGGTATCATCTCCAACAAGTCGATCTGTACCAGGTTATGGACTCCCTTACTGATAATCTTTCGACACATGAAGTTTCTCCGGGCTGGAGCATTGAGCTCGCTTGCTATATTTTTCTTTACTGCTGTCATGCTATAATCTTTGCCGCTTTTAGTTATTGAATAATCTTTTCAATTTCTTGAGTATGATTGTTATTGCCGGCGTCTCTGGATGCTACAAATAGCCTTAGCGATCCACCAGATCATTAGGGTCGGTCCACTAGATGTAGTCTTGCCTCGTATTAGGGTGATGTTCTTTCCACTGTAGTCGTAATCCCTCGTGTTTCGTTACTAGAGAACGTATAACGTTTTTATATTTGTAGGAATTGCCCGATCTCATTTGCCCGTGCCTACTGAAGTTTTTTCGATGAACATGTATTGCTTTAAGTATTTTGCTGTATGTTTTAAGGCTATCTTCAGTGTAGGCATGCATTTCAGGTATGATCTTGAAGATGAGCTCCTCCAAACGAGGGTGGTTTCATACGTTTCGTCGCCTATTCGGACTTTATTATTGATGGAATCAATGATCTTGTTCCCGATCATGTAGCTACCATCCTCATATCGTACCCCATATGATGAATCTATTTCATTTCTGTCCTTCTTTCGAACTTTATTAAGGTAGTTGTAGAGTTTCTCGTCTTTCTCGTCTTTCGGACTTTATTATTGATGGAATCAATGATCTTGTTCCCGATCATGTAGCTACCATCCTCATATCGTACCCCATATGATGAATCTATTTCATTTCTGTCCTTCTTTCGAACTTTATTAAGGTAGTTGTAGAGTTTCTCGTCTTTCTCGTCTTTCGGTGATTCCTCGTTACCTGTAGGATTCTTTTTCTGTATTTCCAGTATATCTTGAAGCGGATCTGTCAATGGTTGAAGAGATTCACTCATCACTCTTTGAGTTTCAAACTGCTGACCTTTAAGAGAGCGTAACTTTTCCCTTATAGCTCTCGTGTGCCTAGGTGCACATTCTTTAAGTCGTACGCTCTCCCTGTGCATCTTGGAATGCAACTGAAATTAGACTTTCGCGTTGATATATACCCTATTTATTTAGCTGTCTTCAGTTTATAGGAGATTTTCAGCTCGATATTTAGAAAATGACAATTTCTTACACGATCTGCTGTAGCAGTGAAGCTTAGTCTATCGCTATTTGCAATTAGTGCAGGCAGAGCTGTAACCGACCTGTTATTTATTTCAAATAATGTATAAGGTGTTGGTGACGTCATATAGCAGCAAAATTATCTCTCCGTTTATACTTGATTTCTAGTATTCTAGACCTGTTGTAAACATGTACCTTGCGATTTCCCCCTGAAAGGCAACGACTGGACTGTAATTGCGCGCTCCCCTCTCATTTCTCTACTAAGATATTTATGGCTCTCATCTATGTTTTACGTTTATTGACATTATCCATTGCGGTTGTCAGATGCTTATCCATTGATTTCTCACCGTTGGCCATAGCTTCCATGTGCTTTCCCACTGTTTCTGTAACAGTGGTACTTATTGTACCAAGTATGCTGTATAAATCAGCGCTGTCATCGACAGGATCTGGTACGTCTAATAGTCTTCTATTTTGATATGAAACGTTACCGTGTGAATCGACCGGCGGTGTTCTTGCACTTATACATTGTAATACATGTTTCTTATTCGGCACGTCATGATCCTCTTGAGGTGGTAGCATTATGTTCAATCCTATAGTGTCCAGGATGATGTTTCCATCGCTACATTTAAGAGCATTTTTATTCAGATATTCCATTAGAGCGTCATGTTGCACGTCTAGCGAATTATTGATGTGACCCCTAAGTGTAGTTTGAAGATCGCCCATGCGCTGATATGTCGTTTTTTCTGTGAACTCCTGCATTTAATTTTGGTTAGAAAACGTAAGCACATCAACTTAGCGAAATGCTTGTGTCGTCGTCCTCCTCAGGATCCTGAACAATGCACAGTCTCTTGTTCCTGAATTGGTAACTTCCTTTTCCATCTCTGTTTATGATGAACTGATGTAGCGACCTTTTCACTGGTGCAGCCCTCTATGATCCAAACCTGCCAATACTCATGATGAACTAGAATGAGCAATTTCTTTATTATCTACTTTAATATATACATCGAATCCGCACATATATCGACCATAATTCATTGGAAATTCGGGAACTATTAACATAAAGGGTCTTCCTTCTGAAGAGCTCTCCCAAACCCTTTTGCACAAATCTTTAAATTGCGTATACGACATGTCTGCGTTTACGCATTCTTTATATATATGCTTCAAGTTTAAATTATGCTGCCTGAAGAGTATTATCATGTTCGCATCGTCTCAAATTAAATGCTTTGCGACTTTGGCATAGGATTGTGCTAGATATACAGAATCCACATTTCGATGCCTGCCCATACTGTAAAAGGAGAAAATCTTGTCCTGCTTTTCTGTGATCGCATCTTCAAATATAAAGATTGAATTTTCTTTAATTTCTGGCGGCTGCAAGACGCCTTTTCCGTCTTGATGAGTATTCACTCCTATACCCTCTATGATTTCAAGCAGCTTAATGAGATATTGATACTTTGTTTGGTATAGCGACTTTGAATAAATGTACACGTTTTTAAAACGTAGTCCATTTTCGTAAAGTATATATTCAGTAATATATTTGTTTTTCCAGCACTGGAGCTGCCTATAATTAGTGCTCTAACATTGTCAGGAAACAGCTTTCCGTCACGATCGCGTCTAAAGTGGCTTTGAAAGTCTAGCACCTGAATAGTTAGCGAGCAATCTTGCTTCACCAGCTCTATCTTAACAACTAAAATAAAATCACTTAATGCATATATGCTAATGAATGTAAGCAATGACAGAATATAAAAGAACTACGCAGCAATAAAATCAATTAGTATACCATGAGAGCTAAGGAGGTTAAAGTCGCAAGAGGTTCCGGTTTAATTAACTCTCTCATTAACCGGCTGCCGTTTGAGGCACATTTGCCTGGTTACAGATACTGCGGACCTGGGACAAAGCTAGAAAAGAAAGATTAAAGAGAGGAGACTCCGGAATCAACCAATTAGACGAACCGTGCAAACTTCACGACTTTGCCTACGCCCACCATAACGAATCTGCTTCGAGAAGCATTGCAGACAAAATCTTGGCCGAAAAGGCGTGGAAAAGAGTGCAATCATCTGATGCTACATTAGACAAAAAGTTGGCAGCGCGTCTAGTAACAACAATTATGAAGGGAAAGGTAGCTGTTGGTGCTGGATCCAAGAAGAAGAAACGGGGAGGATTTTTACCTCTCATTCCAATTTTTGCAGCTCTAGGTGCCGCCGCTGGAGATGCAGCACAAATTGCTACCGCCGTAAATAAGAAAAAGACTGCAGATAAACAACTGGCCGAAATGATGAGACATAACAGAGAAATTGAAGCAAGAGGGAAAGGCATTCAAGTGAAGGGGAGGAACACCAAAACGAAAAGGAGGTACAGCAAGAAAGGGAATTAAAAAAACTCAGGCAGAGGGCTATACTTGTCCAGGAAAAAGCATTGAGTAACATCGAACTTTACTGGTATGCAAGACGTTTAAAGATTCCTCATTTTAGAGGTGTATACATGATCGATCACCTACCTTCAAGACCTCGTTACAGAGAAAAATTATTGTCAATCTCGATACTTCAGAGAATGAACGCACTCATTGGGTTGCGATAAAGAAGGATGGCAACGTGTCATTTTATGTGGATAGCTTTGGAAACTTGAAGCCTCCAAAAGAGATAGAAAGGTACCTCCGAGGCGTTAAGGTACTGTATAACACTAAGGGATTTCAGAGTTTCAGGTCAGTCATCTGCGGGCACTTGTGCTTGCAATTTCTATCGCAATGAGTTACACTATGGCTATTAGTGGCAACGAATCTGTTCTTGCTACATAGCTTAAACCTCCTCTTCAGATAGATCCAGAGGGACATTATGAGATTGCTGTATTCAATTTGGAAACCTTCTATTCCATTCCCAATGTTGATCTGAGTAATAATCAATTTCATTACATACACAATGATGAAATTAGGAGCATTGATATACCCAATGGAACTTACGAGATTGCTGATATTCATGAATACATCAGAGATAAGCTAGAGGTAGATGAGAATGTCTTCTTTATTAGACCTAATAATAAAACAATGAAGGTTGAAATTAAATGTCCTTTCACCGTTGATTTTTCCAATGATGGTTCTATACGATTGCTCTTGGTCTTCAGCGACAAGGTTATTCCAGCTAATCATCTGGCTGAATCTGATTTCCTAGTGAATATATTTAAGGTTAGCATCATACGAATCGAGTGCAGTTTTGCAACAGGCTCTTTCATCGATGGTAAAAGCCTACACTCGATCTATGAGTTTTTTCCATCTGTTCCGCCTGGATGTCATTTTTCTCAAGAGTCATCAAATCCAATTTACCTTCCAATCATAAACACTAATGTCATAGAGCAAAATAGTCTTCGCGTAGTGGACCAGAACGGTAATAGCATTGACTTTAGAAGCGAAGATATAAGCATAAGAATTCACTTCCGTTGTAATGGCAAGAGATTTTAGAAGAAGTCAGCGACTTCGAGGATATAATAATGCAGGGATTCGACGCCCGCGTCATACTCTGCCTTTGACACCCAGTGGGTTAACATCGCGCAATTGTCAGCTCCTCCAGGCATTGGGCATCAAAATCCTATAATCATGGACATCTTCAATGTTACCGAGAAACCGATATTTGAGACCACTAAAGAACAGCTATAATATAACAGCTCTGGACGCTAATGACGAGATTAGAATCCCTTGTCAAGCTGAGGATGTATATACATTACCTAATCGAAGTTATCTATACATCAATGGAAGTATTACTAAACCTGATGGAGCAACTACCACTGTAAAGCTTACGAATAACGCTATTGCATTCATGTTTGAGGAGATTCAACTGGATATGAAACGGCTCAACTATTGATCGAACCAGAAACCCCTGGAGTTGCATCAACTTTACGCAACTATACTGCTTTCAACCCAAAAGAATCTGATCGTCTGCTGAATGGTGGATGGTGCTATCCTGGAGAAGATATGGACATTGTGCATGCAGCAAATGGAGCCTTCTATGCTATAGTACCGCTTTTGATGTCTCTGGGATTTGCTGACGACCACAAGGAACTCATACTCAATAGCAAGTCTGAGTTGGTGGTGATTCGATCCAAGGACTCTAAAAACTGTATTATAGCGCCTCAGGGTGAAAATAATGCTAGTGTGAAACTTGTACGAATCGAGTGGAGAATGCCTGTCATTGAACTTTCTGATGCTGAAAAGTTAGAAATCCACAAGCTTGTCAATTCGGACAGCCGGGTTTCTCCCATTTAGGACCATGGATCTGCTTACTCTGTCTGCTGTGCCGCAAACTAAATCATTCACCTGGAGTGTCGCCACTACATCAAAAATGGAGAGGCCGACATTTTTCATTTTGGGTGCTCAGACTTTAAGATCGAGTAATGTATCTAAAGACTGTTCCCTTTTTGAGCATTGTAACCTAAGTAATTTGAGGCTTTATCTTAATAGTGAATGTTATCCCTACCATGACATGAATTTGGACTTTGGAACCACGATATTTGCATCATAGTATGATATGTACTCTAAGTTTCAAAACTCTTATTACGAAAAAGAGAATTATCCTTTATTGGAGATAAAAGATTAATCCTAAATTTGCACCTATATTTGTTATAGATTGCTCGCATCATCCAGAGGAAGTTGTAAATGGAGCTGTCAACATCAGAATAGAAATTCAAGCTAGTGTATATATCCGTGCACAGACTTCATTGCATTGTTTAATAATTCATTATAAAGTATTTACATACAAGCCTCTGACTCATGTGATTCTGCTTATATTTTAAAAAAATCATTGTAATGCAAGAATTTCTTTTTTTCATTAGGAATGTAAGGATTTTTAATGCATAAAACATGATGTAAAGGCATACCTTCATTATTTTTATTATTTTTATCATACAATTCTAGTACTTTCGTCCTCCAACTCCTCGTTCCAGCATATGGCATTATACTTCCAACAGATAGGTTCCCTAAATGGTAATCTATAAATGATTCAAGTCGTTTTAAGATGCAAATTTCGTCACTATTTAAAAGTATTTCACAATCATTTAAATTAGTGTTCCAAAATCCTATTTTGTCCTCTTCCATATAAGCAATTGACATTATAAGAGAAAACAATATTTTCACAATATTTAATTCGCGGGCACTTTTTTGATTGTAGGTATGCTTTGAGTATAGGAAGACTCTCGAATTATCTCCCAGTCTTGCATTGTCATGTATATAAATTTGTCTGTGTTTAATACTATAAGCACTGGAAGGTCGTAGATAACCCTGCCTTAACGTTGTGCCTTCCTGAGATGTAGACGTCCCGGCACCCTCTTCCTACCAACATCTTTCTTGAGGGTGCCGATGCTGGTTATTCTATTCTCCAAGAGCGTGAGCCTCCTTTGCAGATCTGCAAAGCTGTTTCTCTTCTTCTTCCTCTTATTGCAGCGGTGAAACATTTCCCAATAAAGGCCTTAGAAAACATGCCTTTGTAAGAGTAGGTAGCCTGAAAAGAATTGCGTTTGTTAGGTTACTGGGAAATGAAACAAAGATTTTTCTAGATATGAAAATACTCACGTCAATGTTTGGCTGAGTTCTGACTGCTTGCCAGGGGAAGCTTCTGAGGTCGTCGTTCTTAGATCCCCGACCGCCTATGAATTGGACTCCTTCTGTTCCTCATCTATGTGATTAGCACACTGCTCTGCAAGGGGAATTCCACTCTATCTTCTGATTCTTTATCACCCGAATCTATCTCGTTTTAGGTGCTAGTGTCGTCATTTGAATTCTGCAAAGACATAATTTCAAATGTTAGTTACGTCTGGATACCCCTGCAGTATAGTACTATGTACCGAAATAGCAATGCATATTGGTATCTCTTACGCAATTAATTTTTAACATTAATGATCACTGAAGTAACTTATATGACGATACCAATGTACAATCCTGTTACATATTTTAAAAGTTCTATTTACTTTAAATTTCTCTGCCTGAACAGGAATACACTGCAGTTTTCATTGCATGAAAATTATGACGTCATCTGGTCGTGTACCTCAGGCTTTGCACACAGAACAGAATATATCCATTTCAGTACTCTGAATACCATAGAGAGCTGTGACATGAAACGACGTTGCCCATCTCACCGTCACTTTCGGAATCAGTCTCCCTGGAAAAGAAGAAATGCAAGAGAATGAGTCATTTTATTTTCACTCTTCTTTAGAGAGCAATTGGACTGTTTTTTTTAGAAATTGCATTCAAGAATAGAAATCTGTACTTACATTATGCTTTTTTTTTAGACTGGTCAGTTGTCTGTAAACATACCGCGAGAAAACATCCGGTCATGATAGGAAGGCATGTTACACACTATAGAGTGCATGGTGCCATTGCACGACTCTTTATGATAATATGTATCATGGTATGATTCTTCACCACATTCGCTCCAAAAATCATCCATCGTATTATCGTCTCGATTACACTTCGAATAATAATCAGAGCAGTGCGAGAAGGGCTCCTTATGTACACGGGATAGAAAACCGGTTCTTCCGTTACATGTAATGACATGCAGAGAGGATCGGTGGGGGAAACGCTCTGTAGGGCGGGGAGGAATGTCTTTTTTCTCTATGCAGGAGAATCAAGAAGCGTTTGGAGGCGTGGGATGCAGTGAGGGGAGGGGAATGATAACTTCTATTACAGAGAGGAATACACATACAGGTTTTTTGATATCGCTGTTTGGAAGAGACAACAGCTGCAAAAACAGAGAGTTAGAATAGGTTGAACATGTATATCTATGTTCGGTGATTCTCGTAGGTCTTCGTGCAGGTTCGTATGTTTGGAGGAAGTGTAAGTATGTTACGTGTGTGTGTAAAACGGCTCTGTATATATGTATGTTTTGGAATTATGCAACTCAAGAAGAAATAAAGAGATAGAAAGAAAAGGGAAGAAGAAAGAAAATAAACATCGAGTCTAGGCATCAGGAAACCTAAGTATACACCAGGGTTTTAATATAAAAAAATCTAATGTGTTACACTCACATGACTTTCTCTACTCTTGTAAAACTATTTTTACAAACTCTTATTCTCCATTATTTCATATTAATCGAGATAAACATTTGCAGAAACGATCTTATTGCTAATTCTCTTGTAGGTGCAAGAGGAATATGATAGGCTTTAAGCGATAGTCAAGTCTTTTAAGAGCTGGTTGCTATGTGGAGCATTCCATTTTCTTTGCATGCCCAGGACATACAAAAAAAGAAAGAAAAACGAAACGAATAACGAATTCCCATTTGAGAAAAAGTATTAAGTATTGCAAAATTCAAAAGAATAACAAGGAACATGTCGGAAATGGTTCATTGCGCGCAAAGAATGTATATGACATAAATTGTGTGTTTTGTGGTAAAATTTTTTCTATCTCTTACGGTTTTCCAGTTATGCAAAATTCATTCAGAATGAAGACGACTTTTGCGGACATTCCCAGAAAATTGTAGATATGCCTTTCATTTGCCATGAAAGTGTCTTAAAATATGATATTTTGATCAAAATCGCTGGTGCCATTTCTGAGAGAAAAAAAAAACTTGGAAAAATGTTCCATGTAAAGGGTAGTCTGTAATGGGGGGATTTTCTTCAAAATCCACGTGTCGCATCTTTTAAAGATACTGAATCTAAATGCCAAGTTTGGTATTTATACGACTTTTCGTTTTTGAGTTACGCTTTTCACAGACACACGGGCTTTTTTGCATTATGGGGCTTCAAAACATGTATTTCCGGTGAAATATCAATTTCGAATTTTTAGGTGAAATGCAATATTTCTACTTACTATACGTATTAGAGAAAGTAATAAGCTTAAGTAAAAATACTTTGTATACCCACTAATAAACGATAGAGGTTAGGGAAAGTAATGTGAGTGTATCACATTATATTTTTTTCTTCTAGTTTACTGCTTTGCTGGAAACAGGTGCTGCCTCACTTGTACCTCAATGTTAGCCTTATCCGAGTGCACTTCCGCTCGTTTATAATCACAGTTTGCTTTATCCACACACATCAGTACTTCCATTCGTATATAATCATATGCTGCTTTGTGTTTTGGTTGTTGGTATCCTTGCTTGTATGTCAAACATCATTTTGACTTACTACGTTCTCATTTCTCTTACGGCCACAGAATATTTTTTATGTTCTTTACATGCAAAGAAAACTACATTTTACACATAACGACCAGTTCTAAAAATATTTGACTATCACTTAAGGCCTACCATGTTCCCCTTGTTTTGTATTTGCAAGTGCAATATAGAAATACAGTAGCCTTTAAGCATATCTCTTAATAGCTGGTTGCTATGTGCAGCACCATTCTCTTTGCCACAGATTAATACTCTTTGCATATCCAAGATAAAAAAATGAATAACGAATTCCCATTTGAGAAAAAGTATAAGTGTCGTATGCCTCACTTAAAATTATTATTTAACTTCAGAGGAGAGCTACTCACTTGTGAGAGGGATCGTTAAATTAAACAAAGAACTTTAATTTAAGAGGCAACGACGAGGACGCAGCTAAGTTAACTTTACAAAATAGTCTTACACCAACATATTATCTGGCTGAAGGGAGAGGAAAGGAACTCTATTATACCATAATTAAAAGTTAAAAGGCGTGGATGGCACACAATTTATTGGATAGAGGTTAGTTACATACCTTTGCCCATTGCCTGCCGACGAGGACATCGTATGTTAGCAGTTGCCCGACTGACTTACCCGAAGCCTACTCACAGAATGAAGCTACGCCAAGTTGGCGTCAGTAACGCCATATCCCTTCCAATGACACTCTGTTTCCCGTGAATCGCCCCTACTCAAACAATCTGCCCCCTCCGACTCCGGTAACCAGAGAGCGTCTTAACAAGACTAACATCTGTGCACATGCCACATCTCCCCCTGGCCACCAAAGTCGACGCCCTCGTCGACATAAGGAAAATAAATATAATAAACATGAAAAGAACAAAACAAAATGACATACACATGTGTGATGAACCAAAATATAACAACAATATACATGTGTGGTAAGCACCCAGCCGACGACACAATATTGCTGGGCGATGACGAGAAACGAGAGACGTAAGTGCTGTCGACTAGTATTGTTAATGCACTTATCTTTAGCACCTCGCACACGCACACACCACGCTGCCTCAGTTCACAGGCACACTACACTGCGCAAAATATCGATGGAACTGTTTGTGGGTGATTTTAGACAGTGCCCACAACGACGATTTGTCCTGGTGTAGAATTATCACCGCAGGTCTCTGGTGATGACAACAGGGTGGGCAGTCGCTGGCTTGGACTGCCCCCCGACATGGTGGCTCCTTATACCACGGCAGTGTAGTGGCTGCCCGACAGCTTCCCTGTGGTGTTTCTTGACTTCTGGTGTGCCCCGGGGATGCTCTTGAATTTTCTCGCTCTCCGCCACAGCGAAATACTAAAACAAAACCACCAAACAATAAACAGGGTGCCCTCACAAACAATCACACATAAAAGAATGGTATGTCATGTACAATTAAAGATTTTAACGGTTGAAAAGTTTTCACTAAAAATTCTTTTGACATGGGGCAAAGGAAGAGAAAAAATAAGTACAAATTGGCATAAGAACTAAATTTTACAGAGTTGCCATCCAAAATTTAACTTACAATGCTTTACAATCCAAATAAAACAGTAAAACAGACTCAAAATACATGAACATGACAGAAATGAAACATAACCTTATTTTGGGATCCCAATATTACATCTTAATAACCAGCTGGTATCACTAACAAAAGAAAGTAAGTGCACTTACAAGACAATCACACATGACAATGTAATGAACTCATTCACACTGACCATGGCCCAAATTACACACAACACTCACTTAATTATCTACTCAAACTAGTGTATGCATCACTACAAACTACATCCACAATGCATCTCTAAACTACGCCACGTGACATGCTTTCAACTACTATTGTCCTACTCTTGTCACCAATACAACTGCTCGTCCACATCACTATCTTTCTCATCTCATTATTATCAACATCTTTCATAATCATCATCAGTAATAGTGCAATCTCGATCATTACTTCAATCATCATCATCTTTCAATTTTCTCTTCAAAACAAAACATCTTCACTTACGTGTCTCATTTAGCATGCTGCAAATTCAAAACATCTAACATAGGCATAACCTTCAAGAAATCACATTAACAATTCAGGAATGACACAAATAACATGACACTATACTGTTGCATCCACATCCTCCAAATGAAAATTAAGCTGGAAAACAGGTGGTATTAAAATTTGCTATCTAAGATGGTAATAAACTTGTTGCATAAACAGAGAGAAAAAAAATTATTTTCATTACATTCACTTCCATCCATTTAATCTCTCGTGTGAATTCATCACACACGCTATACTGGGCACGTTACAGCAACACCAATAAGCAAAATCTCTGAAATGATACAACTGTCGGGGTTACACTGTGGCACTTCCACCGAAGCTGACATCATCTCATCTCTTCTCATCTCTCCTCATCTCATTAACACCGTCGGGGTTACTCTTTGGCACTCCCACCGAGGCAAATCTCAACTCTTATTCCTCACATAACCTCACACTACGCCATCGGGGTTACTCTTTGGCACTCCCACCGAGGCAAATCTCACATATATCACATAACCTCAAATACACACACTATTCGTGCAACAATTTTCTGCAAATAAAATCACAGCATCATTATGAAACCCAAAATCAAATCGAGTCAAGTCAAATCAAATCATATCAAATCAAATCGAATGCAACAAAACAACATCACATCATTACTCAAAACAATATTGTCACATAACATTCCTGAAAATGAAAGCTCAATTAAGCACATAGTACACCTGAAACACATTCCTGCAGCATAATACAACAACAAAACAAATGATTTGCAGTTCCCAAAACATAATTTAAAATTTAAGTTACACCCAAAATAATAATACACTTGTAATTTAGCAGAGACATTCATAGCACATTATTCCTGAAAAACAAAGCTTAATTAATGATCAGTCAGTGAAACAATAAATTTAGCATACCTGTGTGAGTTGTAAAACTATTTCATTCATCCAAACTTTAGCACTCACAATGTTTACATACTTACAAGTTATGGCTTTTTGTTTCTTTTCTCTTACTCGTTTACCACAAAATTCCAGTGCAAATTTACCAAAATCTGGTAACACACGTACAGCTGGTTCATCAACATCCACATCGTACTGGTCCATATTAGAAGCACATCAAACCTAATTAGGTGCAGATACTGGCAAGGCTGGTAGGCTCCTGAAACTTTTACCTACATGAGTAATTATGAAGCATTTTTCCCCTAAAAATATGCATTGCGTAATTAAATAAACCAAACTTGGTAACGGTGAAGCAAAATTATCAGCATTATCATTTCCTTAATTTTTCCGCGAGTGTACAACGCACAAAATTTTCAATATATATACGTGACCTCTTTCATGTTATTACTTTAAATATATCAAACAGAGGCACCACACTTTTTATACACATGCAAATTTTAACCACGCAACACACGAATTTTGAACTAATTTGTTGTACTTTCGAGTCGTTAATACTTTCAATATGACGCAATCTAGAATGCAATTTACGTAAATCAGCTTACACACGCAAACACATTATCAACGACACAAATATCACCCAATTTTCACAATTCACTTTCCACAATTTTCAAACCTTTATACTTCAAAATGACCAGCACGAAGAACTTAACACAGTGATATAATTTAAAGGAAATGAAGCCAAAACAAGGGGAAAATGGAGTCAGAAGTTTTAGCGTCACGCCGGCAGACAATGGGAAAAATGTAAAAATGAGCTCAAAATTAAAATTTCGAAACCAGACTTTCAGATGTGATAGAAACAAAATTTATAAGAAGAGAATCACAAATTAAAGTATAAAAATCCTTACCCTTTAGCCAGAAACAAATTTTACATTTTTCGCGACCACGTGGAGAAGCACAAACCGTTACATTTGGAGGGAAAAAAAATTTTGCACTTAAAATCTCAAAACAATAAAACCAATTACTCGGCGCCACCGCCAATTGTCGTATGCCTCACTTAAAACTATTATTTAACTTCAGAGGAGAGCTACTCGCTTGTGAGAGGGATCGTTAAATTAAACAAAGAACTTTAATTTAAGAGGCAACGACGAGGACGCAGCTAAGTTAACTTTACAAAATAGTCTTACACCAACATATTATCTGGCTGAAGGGAGAGGAAAGGAACTCTATTATACCATAATTAAAAGTTAAAAGGCGTGGATGGCACACAGTTTATTGGATGAAGTTAGTTACATACCTTTGCCCATTGCCTGCCGACGAGGACATCGTGTGTTAGCAGTTGCCCGACTGACTTACCCGAAGCCTACTCACAGAATGAAGCTACGCCAAGTTGGTGTCAGTAACGCCATATCCCTTCCAATGACACTCTGTTTCCCGTGAATCGCCCCTACTCAAACAATCTGCCCCCTCCGACTCCGGTAACCAGAGAGCGTCTTAACAAGACTAACATCTGTGCACATGCCACTGTTACACTCAAAAGACTTTCTCTACTCTTGTACAAAATATTTTTACAAACTCTTATTCTCCATCTATTTCATATTAATCGAGATAAACATTTGCAGAAACGATCTTTTGACATAAAAAGAGAATTACATTTTACACTAGCGACCAGTGCTAGAAATATTTGACTATCGCTTAAGACCTACTATGTTCCCCTTGTTTTTTATTTGCAAGGGCAATATAGAAATGCAGTAGCCTTTAAGCATAGACATATCTCTTAATAGCTGGTTGCTAGGTGCAGCACCATTCTTTTTGCCACAGATTATTACTCTTTGCATATCCAAGACAACAAAATGAATAAGGAACTCCCATTTGAGAAAATATGTATTGAAAATTTTAAGGGAATATCAAGCAATATCTCGAAAATGGTTCACTCAACAACAAAAATCTATATGACATAAATTGTGTATTTTACGCGATCTACATTTTTTGTGTAGTAAAATTCTGTCTTTCCCTTATAGTTTACCAGTTATGCAAAAGTCGATCACAATGAAGAACACTTGGAGATATTACCAGAAAATTCAAGATATAAATTTTATTTTTCATGAAAATATCTTAAACATAAGTAGTAATAGTCCCGGATGAGCCAATTGGATTAACGATAACCCTGCCGCTAGGGGCGCTAGTGTCGCTAGTGTCGCCGCGGTTTAAGAGCGACGGTGGTAAGTTTGAAAAGCGCCATGAGCGGAAGGATTATCGTTATCGCAATTGGCTAATCCGGGACGGGATAAAAAGAATTGAGGATTAGGGAAAGATGAACGAAAAACAGGAAGTGACGTGGAGGGTTTTGATTGGTAAAAAATAAGACGAAATGTGATTGGTTCGTTAATTCGGGTGGAAGATGAAGGAAGGAAGATAAAAGAGTATGGAGGACACGTGATGGAGAGGAGCGGAGCGGCGAGGTGTTGTCTGTGCGGAGGTCGGGACTAAAAGAGGGAAAAGATGGCGAACGAGGGATAAAAAGTATAACAGAAAGTGACGTGTGAAGTTGTGATTGGTGGGAATAAGAAGTGATGTTATTGGTGGAAAGGAACAAATGAAAGTTGTTGATTGGTAAGAATAAGAGAGATTATGATTGGTGGAAAGAAAAAGGTGTGGGAGTGGGGTATGTTGGAGGTGATGGGAAAGGTAAGTTTTCCTACCAACAAGATTTGCAAAAGCCTCTCCAGAACTCATCAGCAATTTTTGAACGTTGGATGGTAGTTTTCTTGAGTGGATAGAGAGATGGGGCGATATGAGACGCGGTGGCGAAAAATGGGTACTAAACAAGATGGCGGAGACAAGAGGTCTAAGGACGAGGAAATTTCGAGTTTAGTGGTCAACATTGCGGACGCAAGAGGTGGGGGCAAGGAGACGTGGTGGTGAGAATGGGAACTAAAAGAAGATGGCGGAAGCAAGAGCTTAGAAGAGCAGATTTTGAGGTTAAAATAGTGGGAACTAAAATGGCGGAGGGTCGGCGACAAGGAGATGCGGTGGCCAACGTGAGAACTAAACAAGATGGCGGACGCAAGAGGAGGGTAAGGAGATTTGAGGTTAAGATTTTTAGGTTAAAACAGGACGTAAGCATGGAAACGAAATCCAAGATGACGAAGGCAATGGTGTGGACGAGGAGATGTGAGGCGCGGTGGCGAAAATGGGAACTAAACAAGGTGACGAAGACAAAAAGTCTAAGGACGAGGAGATTTCGAGGTTAGTGGTCAACATGGCGGTCGCAAGAGGTGGGGGGCAAGGAGATTTGAGGTTAAGAATTTTAGGTTAAAACAGGACGTAAGAAGGGGAACTAAATCCAGGATGGCGGAGGCAAGGGTGGGACGAGGAGATGTGAGGCGCGGTGGTAAAAATGGGAACTAAACAAGATGGCGGAGGCAGGAAGTTCAGGTTAAAAATATGAGGTAAACGTGGAGAACTTAAACCAAGATGGCGGTGGCGTAGTGGTGAAAATGGGAACTAAACAAGATGGCGGAGGCAAGAAGTCGAGGGACGAAGAGATTTGAGGTTAGGGTCAACATGCGAAAGATGCCGAACGCAACAAATGGTGACGAGGAGATTTGATGTTGTGAAAACTAAACAAGATGGCTGACGCGCGTGGTGAAGAAGATTTCACAAAAGAAAAAATAAATATCATACCTTGAACGAGAATGGAAGCAGCCAAGTAACTAACACGAAAGTTGAAAACACAAAAGAGCACAGAAATATAATGCTTGTGTAAAAAGGAACGCAGGAAGTGACGTGGCATGTTATGATTGGAGAAAATAAGACGATTTGTGATTGGTGAAAATAAAACGTGATTGGATTGCACAAAGGAATAAATAAGGCGAAGTGAAGGTGATTTGCGGAGGTATTGACGATAGCGGTGATCGTTAACGCATCTGTTGGGATTGAAACCCAGTACCAAAACCCAACACATTAAAAAGTTACTCTTTGAACCTTCGTTTTGAATGTGACATCACAACTTCGAATTAAACGTGAACTTTAACGGTATTTTAAATAGGAATGTTGGTGGAATGTGGACTTCCTTTTTACTTTGGGACTCAAACCCGGTACCAGAACACTAAACCATGTATTTCTACCGCAACGCTATTTTAAAATGTGGGGGAATGTGGAGTTTGTAGTTTGGGACTCAAACCCAGTACCAAAACACCAAAGGATATATTCCTACGCCAAGCAGGCCCGAAAAATAATTATGCGTGTGGTACTTACCTCTTACTGGTGTTGATGCGTCACCAAAAGCGCAGCAGCTTCACGCGACGCGAAAAAATAAAAGCAAACTGTTTTTGAAAATGCTTAACCAGCTTTAAGATCAACCAACATCACTACGCACTGATATACCTGGGTTTTTTAAAGCGGTACAGACGCCCTTTGCACAGACGTAATTTAACTATACCAAAAACCTGGTACTGGACCATCGTAATGGTCGCTAGCGTACGTAGGAGCAGGGTTCTCATTGCCGGTCGAAAGCGGTCAAAAAAGTGTACGACGCAGGTGTTCACAGTAGCTACTGTCGAAGTCAACCGTCGAGGTGTGAATGAACGAACTCTGTTCTTGCCGGCAATCTAGCTCGGAGATGTGAGGAGCGGTGGCAAAAATGGGAACTAAACAAGATGGCGGATACAAGAAGTCAAGAACGAGGGGATTTGAGGTTAGTGGTCAACATGGCAGACGCAAGAGTGGTAATCAGCAGTCGATGTGCGTCACGATATGGCCGCCGCGATTAAAGAGCTGCAAACTGCGCGATAACTTGAAAAATGACTTGTGAACGGGGGCTGATTAGAATACATGAATTATACAACAACAACAACAACAACAACGAGCGTGATGAAACTTAACGCAATAATATGGCAATACGTTTTGGCATAAGTTTTTTGCATTAATTTTATATAATGAATTGCGAAAATGGAAGTTTCTATTTGTATTTATGACAATTCCAACTGCAAATTCAGCGCCACTTCATTAGACAGCGGAATATGAGGATCCACAATGAGGGCATTGTTCATGAATGATCTGAGATCGCCGCCATTTAGATAGTACAGAGTAGGATCCACGGGGCCGGGGACACTGGGTTCCACCTACCATGGTTTGAGTAGCCATGGAATGATCTACCTGGCCGTGCTGTTGTGCAGCGGAAGAAGTGGAGGGGATGGGAAAAGTTGGTTGGAAACTTCGCCCGGCGGCCATGTTGTTGTGGAGGGAGGTGGCTTCCGGCATCTTAACCAGGCTTTTTCCTCCTACCATGCTGTTGCTGATGGTGCGGTTGGCGGCCATATTCGACAGTTTATTGCAATGCGTGCAACAAGGGCACACAGCCACTTGTTGCTCGCGTCGAAAGTTTGTGCGTGATTTTTCTCAGATTTTATGCACCGCACAACACAAAATCACTACACACGACACTGATAGTTTTAAATATTTGACACTGATGTTGAAGTTGAGGCGGGGCACTGTTTTTTAACTCCACACGCACTTAATAAATCACATAGCCGTGCGGAAATACTTAACTTTCCGCGAAAAGCGCTACTGGGAGTGCAAGCTCAACCACTATTAGCAACATGTATAAAGCGTTATAGTTCTGCTCACGTTAGTCTCGGAGAAAACAGTAAAAGAACGATTCTCATGCGCAGCGGAAGCAGCAGCAGTACGTGAATGACCGTGTGAACGGATGCTGATGAAGCAGTCGATGTGCGTTACAATATGGCCGCCGCGATTAAAGAGCTGCAAACGGCGCGATAACTTGAAAAATGACCGTGTGAACGGGTGCTGATGGAGCAGCCGATGTGCGTCACAATATGGCCACAGCGATTAAAGAACTGCAAACTGCGCGATAACTTTAAAAATGGCCGTGCGAACGGATGCTCATCAGCGAGAAAATCTTTTAGATGTGGTTTTATGGTCGATGGTAGGAAAAAGTGCAGCGGTGGATGGATGGTGTGACCGGAAGTGCACCGGAAATGGCTGAGATTACAACTTGGCAAGTTGTGGCGCCAGGATTTTTAATGAGGCATTTAACTCGACGCGCATGCTGAAACTGCGGTTGCGATAAGCGAACTTATAAAAACCCAGTGCCAAGAGCAGCCGGCCGTAGTGAGAAACGGGGGCGATAGTGGATTTTGCTGTAAAATCGTGCTATTTGACGTGATATATGTTTTAGAGCAATACGCGCACATGTGCGGGTGTCTTCATCGATGGGTATTGACCATCGCCCTAGTGATAGCAGAACATACGCCGCAGCAGTTGTTCCCAGAGTGTTAAGGTGGAGAAAAATAGTTTAAAATAAAAACAAAATAGCAGAAATACACAGCAGCAGCACTTTGCAGGTAAAGAGCGATCGGTGCATTCGGACGATAAGATGGAGCCGCAACCCGGGGGAAGTCGCGATGACACCTTGCAGCCTACGTTCGAAATTATAGGGCACAAGCAGAGAACGCTGCCAAGGCTTTTTTCCGGCTTTACAGAGTCGCAAATTACCGTAAACCCGGTCCCCAGAGATGTTAAACCGGAGCAATGGGTATCGCATTTGTTTAACGATATTCTAAACTTTGCGAAAGAGAACCTGTTAGTAAACGAACCCGGATATTTAGGCATATCCATAACAGTCGAAAAGGAGGCGTCTAAAGCCTTCAATATGAGCGTGAGGCGCGTAGAGCAATTGAATGCGGATGTCATTGTTCGAAGCATCGAAAAAGTAATGTAAAGTAACCTACAATTCTTGCTAAGCGGTCCTCTTCATGCAACGTTTGTGTGGACCAAGGAGGTCTCGGGTTCGTGCCACCAACCTTGCGATGCCTGTAGGGACAATAAAGGCATTGTCGAAATAGCCAACAAAGACAACTTGTGTTTAGCAAGAGCCATTGTTGTAGTTAAAGCCAAAGTGGATCGCGACGTCAACTATAATACGATGACGCGCTCCGACTATCTGCAAAAATCGAAGGCCGTAGCCTTGTGTGCGAGCATCGGTCAAGGCCACGACAGCTGTACGATAGATGACGTCAGACGCTTTGACGCTGCGTTAAAGAGCTACGCTGTGACGGTGTTTGGCGATCATACGGGGAAGCACGTGCTGTACGCGCCGGATAAGAAATGCGACAAATACATCGACGTCATGCTCCGCGCCGGGCACTTTAATGCTATCGTGAACTTTCACAAGTGCTTTAAATGCAAATGGTATTGCCGCCAGTGTCATCATCCCTCGGCACACAAAAAAGAATTTCATAGGTGCGACGCCAGGTGTGCTAAATGCCATAAGCAGTGCGATGCGCGATTTGACGCCTACATACGCTGCGCCGAGTGCAACAGAGATTTTAAGGGACCGACATGCTTTACAAACCACGCAAAGAAAGGCGTTTTTTACCCAAAGGCGCTGTCGGTGTGTGATGTAGAAAAGGTGTGCACGTCTTGCAATAAGCTCGTGAATGCGAGGTACAGAAAAACCGCGCACGAGTGCGGGGAAAAGTACTCCTATCATTGCAAGACACACGTGAATTCTAGCCACATGTGCTATATGCAGCCTATGCCACAAAGAACAAAAGAAACCGTTACGTGTTTATGTTTATCGACTTTGAATGCACGCAAAACATTCCATATACCGGCAAAAAGGACACATACGAGCATGTACCTAACTTGTGCGTGTTGTACCAAGCCTGTCCGCTCTGCATCGACGAACGCCACAAGACGGCATACTGTACCGAATGCGGTTGCAAAGAATGGGTGTTTATGGACGAGCCCGTGAAGCAGCTTTTCGAACACATCGCGCAGGCGAGGTTCGAAGCCTGGGACGTCTACGTCGTGGCGCATAGCCTCAGAGCTTACGACGGGCAGTTTATATTAAAGTACATGATGGTGCACTTAGACTGGGCGCCGGAGCTCATCATGAACGGGTCTACAGGATGAGGTACGGTGACGTCACATTTCTAGACTCGCTCAACTTCATACCCATGCCACTCTCCCGCTTTTCCAAGACCTTCGGATTGAAGGAATGCAAAGGTTATTTCCCGTACCTGTTTAACACGAAGGAAAACGAGCAGTACGTGGGTTCGATTCCCGACAAAAGACATTACTGTCCGGAGGGCATGTCGGCGGAGGGTCGGAAAGCCTTCGAGCAGTGGCACGAAGAAAAGGCGTCCTCCGGGTACGTCTTCGACATGAGGGCGGAAATGGTGACGTATTGCAAGATGGACGTATTTCTACTCAGTCAGGGAGTTTCCAAATTCAGAAGGGAATTCTTGGACGAGAACGGAATAGACCCGTTCAGAGAATGCGTCAACATCGCGCAGGCGTGCATGTGCGTGTATAGAAAGCGCTTCATGCCGCTTAAAATTGCCCTCTTGTCAGCGGACCGGTATCGACTAGCGGACCGGCAGTCTCGCGCCGCATGCATATGGCTAACTTGGCTAGAGATGCAAAACCGCATCGTCATCGAGCACGCCATGCGAGGACGCGAAGTTAAAATCGTGGGGCACAAGGTGGACGGGTACAGAGAGGCTGAAAAAACCGCGTACATTTTCCACGGCTGCTTTTACCACGGCTGCAGGCGGTGCTTTCACAATCGCCATGCGGTGATATACAACTCGGGACACGAAACCATGACTTCCAGGTTAGAGAGCACCGAGAAGGTCACGGCCAAGATCAAGGCCGTCGGCTACGCCGTGGTGGAAATGTGGGAGTGCGAGTTCAACGCCGCGATGAAGGCCAACCAGGACCTCGCGCGCCACGCAAGGGACTTTGCGGTACCCGAACCCCTGAACCCCAGAGACGCCTTCTACGGAGGTCGCACCAACTGCACCAAGACGTACTGCGAGGCGAAAGGGGATAGCAAGATCTACTACTACGACTTATGCAGCCTGTACCCGTACGTGAACAAGACGAAGGCCTACCCCGCGGGCAACCCCAAGATCCACGTGGATCGATTCCCGCGCTTGGAAGACGTGGGGGGCGGGTTGGTGAAGTGTGAGGTACTACCGCCGCAACACCTGTACCACCCGGTACTACCGGCGCGCATCGGCGGCAAGCTCATGTTCCCGCTATGCCGCGCTTTGCGGAGGCGGAGAACCAAGACGAGTGCCACCACGGAGAGCGCGAGAGGGCGTTGTCACGTACCTGGGTGATCGACGAGATGAAGGTCGCCCTGGAGGAGGGGTACCGCCTCCTCTGGGTCCACGAGATCTGGGAGTAAGACGTGGTGCGGCACAAACCGACCACCGGAGCCAAGGGTCTCTTCGAGGACTACGTGAATCAGTTCTTGAAGATCAAGACCGAAGCCTCCGGCTGGCCCTTGGATTGCGAAGACCCTGCCGCAAAGCCGCAGTACGTGATGCAATTCTTCGAGCACGAAGGCGTTGCGCCGGATCCCCAGGCCGTCGCCACCAACCCCGGCAGGCGGGAGCAGGCCAAGCTGATGCTCAAGAGCTTCTGGGGCAAACTGGGGCAGAGAGTAAACCTCCCCACGTGCGAGCTGGTGGTTCGGTACGACCGCCTCCTGGAGCTACTCAACGACCCGGGCGTGGAAGTGCAGACCTACGTGCCCGTCACCGACCGGAACATGTACGCGGTGTGGAGGTACTGCGAGCAGCACCGCAAGGTCAACCCCACCGTCAACGCCGTCCTGGCAGCCTACACCAAGGCTCACGCGCGCCTGGTGCTCTACTCCTACCTCAAGAGGCTGGGAGAACGGGTCTGCTACTTCGACACCGATTCCGTCGTCGTCGCCGCCGCTCCGGGAGACTGGACGCCGTTCGTTGGACGCCTCCTGGGGGACATGACGGACGAGCTGGAGAAGTACGGGAGGGGCTCTTACATCGCCAGGTTCGCCTCCACGGGGCCCAAAGGCCACTGTATGGAGATCGTTTGCCCCGAGACGGGCAAGAACTTCTCGGTGTGCGAGAGGAAGGGGATCACGCTCAATTCGGGCAACCTGGACCTGGTGAACGCCGAGGTGATTCGCGACGTGGTGTTGAGGGACAACGACCGTGCGGTGAAGCTGGCGCGCCCGCAGATTTCGCGGAAACCGTCTTGGACGATCGTCACCGAACCCAGCTCGAAGATGTTTAGGATGGTGGTCAACAAGCGCGTTCTGGCCGGCGATCACGATTCCTATCCCTACGGGTTCAAGAGGAACGCATAAATGAGACGTCTAGAGCCGCGCCAAAGTCATTTCGAACCGGGCGCCCCTGAGGATACGATGCCCGGTCCCCGGGACCTGGGGCGATTCGAGTTTCCCAGCACGATGCTCGTGGCGGGGCCATCGCGCTGCGGCAAATCGACGTTCGCGAAAAACCTGTTACGCCACGCGCACCGGATGTTCGACGTGCGCCCCAGGAGGGTGCTGTGGTGTCACCCGCCGGAGTATTCGCCGAGACTCAAAGCCCTCGTCTCTGCGTTGCGAGACCCACGCGGGCATACCCGAACTTGCTTCGGTGGGCGAGAACGACCTCGTCGTCCTCGACGATCTGATGCTGGAGAGGGGCGGGAAGGACGTGTCCAATTTTTTCATCAGAGACTCCCATCACAAGCGCTTCGGCATCGTCTACATCCTGCAGAACGTGTTTCCGCAGGGTCAGAAATATCGCAACATCTCTCTGAATGCAAACTACATCGTGGTCTTCAAGAACAACCGGGACAAGATGCAGATTGAGAGACTGTGCCAGCAGATCGAACCCAGGAACTCTAGGTTTCTCTTGGAGGCCTTCGAGAAGGCCACCAAACGCCCTCACGGGTATCTCGTGTTGGACTGCACTCAGTACACGCCCGCCCGATACAGGTATAGAACCGGCGTACTGCCGGGGGAAAACCTCTCTTATTCCGTACTCAAATGCGACCGCCGAGAGGGCTCGGGTTCCTTTCGTTCCATATTTCTGCTTTTTTTGCGTGGCTTATCCTGGCAGGGTCTTACCCAACTGAGGCCATTGATTTTAAATAAAAAGTACCGCTTTGGGAGCGAACGTCATTATCGCGCAAGCATGGCTAGAGGTAGGTTAAGGCTTGCGACGCTGACCAGTCCTCGCATAGCGAGACAGCACGGTAATTTGACGGCTCTGGCCAAGGCGAAGGCCCCTCTGCGCAAAAAGTTGTTAAAAAATGCCGATGGCGATCTGATCAAGGCCATTAGCGAATGTATGGTCAACGTGTTCAGAGGTCACGTGCAACTTCCCGCAAAGTGCTTGGGTCGCCTAAAGAAGCACAAGGCTTCTTGGAGGAAGTTGACGGATAAACGGGTTCCTCTGAAGAAGAAGAAGAAGAAGAGCATCTTGGTTCAAAAAGGAGGTTTTTTGCCGGCATTTCTCCTACCCGTCTTGGCTTCGCTTGGCGGCGCGCTAGTGTCGAAATTAACAGGACGAAGTACGGCAAGCAGATCCTCGTTGCACCGCAACCAAAGACCGTCGATAAGCTTCACGCTATAGACCGCACCATATCCAGATTGGCTAAAGAAATTCAGAACCTGCAGAGCGCAAAGGTCTCTGCCGACGAAAAGTGGCGGCTCGTAAAATATCAATTGGACAACTACCTCGATCTCGTGGCACAAGTCAGAAAGCCCTTCCTCGGCGACGACGACGACGACGATTACGAAGACGTGTACGAACGCGTGCCGGTGAAGCAGCAGGTCGAACCCCGAACCATAAAGTTCAACCTCCTCTCGCCTCGCAAAAAGAAGAGGGCAAACCGTGCCACTACGAGAAAGAAATCGAAATCGCCTTCCGCGTCGTACCATTTTCGCAAACGCGTCTGGCAACCCCTGTACAAGTAAAGCATGAAGGAATGGAAGGCGCTAAGGCGATACTATGCCAAACCGGAACACTATGCCGGTTTGGGTACGGTCAAACCCCTTCGAAAGGCCACGGGTGCGTCTAAGGCGAACATCGAGTCCTTCCTTCAAACCCAGGACAGTTACACTCTGCACAAACCGGTCAGAAAGCGGTTCCCCACCAGATATTATCACGTGACGAATATGGACGATCTTTGGGAGGCCGATCTAAACGTCATGAACAGCGTGAGGGAACATAACAAACCTTACGTGTACATTCTGACCGTTATCGACGTATTTTCCAAATATGCTTGGGCCGTAACCCTGAAATCGAAGCTGGGTACCGAGGTTGCGCAAGCGTTTCGCTCCATATTCTCCCAACGCGTCCCCAGGGTCCTCCAAACGGACAAGGGAACCGAGTTTACCAACAAGACTTTTCGCGACTTTCTGAAGAAACACGACGTGAAACATTACACAATCAAAAATAACGTTAAAGCCAGCGTCGTGGAGCGCTTCAACCGCACCTTAAAAACCAAGATGTGGAGGTATTTCACGCACAAAACAGTTACAGATACCTGGAGGTCCTTCCGGCCTTACTCGAGTCGTACAATAGCTCGCATCACAGGTCCATAAAAATGGCTCCGAAGGACGTGAACGAATCTAACATTTTACGAGTGTACCGCAATCTCTACGGAAATAGGACCCTACCGCGCGCAGGGAAACCCAGATTTTCCGTGGGCAATCACGTGCGCATCTCTAAAGAAAAAATGAAATTCGACAAGGGCTACGAGCAGAATTGGACGGACGAAATATTTCGGATAGCCAAGGTGGTGCGCGGTCGGCCAGTGGTATATAAGTTGAAGGATCTGGCCGGAGAAGCCATAGACGGCATATTTTACACCGAGGAGCTACAAAAGGTCGCGCTACCTCGGACGTTTAAGATCGAACGCGTTTTACAGACCAAGGGCCGAGGGCGCAACAAGCAGGTCTTAGTAAAGTGGAAGGGGTATCCGGCAAAGTTTAACTCGTGGGTTCTGGCTTCGACCATCGATTCGACATGATTAAGACGAAGCCCTTCTCCATCACTCGCGTGAGCAACGCTTCCATGGAACGCTTTACCGACAACACCACGGCCAGATTTTCTAACATCTTGCCCGAGGGAATCGTTCTGCAGGGAGAATGGGAGGTCGCCCTGCAAAAGGTCAGGTATCCGGTGAAATTTTATAACCTTTCGCGAGACGATGCCCGTCTGGTGGGCACCAAGTACACCATGACGCTCCTCCCCACGTATTCCAAATTCAGCCTGGAAATGCCGCAAGGCATCGTGCACTAACCCAAAGACTTGGTGAACCTCGTCAACGCCGTTCTACTCGAACACTTGCACGTGGAGAACTTCTTCCTCTTCGACGAGCGCAAGAAGACGGTGGACGTGAATGCCGCCGTCGCCCATCCCGAACCACTACCCGACATTCCGTTCGACGGGTTTGTTGAAAATGTCGCGCGCACGGCCGTACCGTACGCGGTCGGCGAATACGAAGCTCTGAACGATGCGCCCCACCAGAGACCCAAACCGAAACCGAAACCGAAGCCCCCGGCTTCGGGGCAGCAGAAACCCGCGGCGGCTCGTCCCGTCAGACCCGCGACATCTACCACAAAACCCAAACCAGACGTTTCAAAATCGGAGGACACTCCGGGACCTCTACACCACATCCACAGTTTGCTCTTAACGCACGCTATGGCAAAAATGTTGGGTTTCGAGCCCTACGTCAACGTCATTCTCGAAAAAGCTCCTAAAAAACCCGTAGATCCTTATATGGGGTTTCCTTACGATATGTTCATCTATTGTAATCTAGTGACCCCGCAAGTCGTGGGCGACACCTTCGCCCAAGTCATAGAGAGCGCGGCCGTGGAATACGAAAGAAGCAACAACACTTACATGAGCGACGAAAAGACGTTTTTTCCCCAAAATTGGGTACCCTTGATTCAGCAAGACTTCAAGACGGTCAACATAGATTTAAGGAACGGTTACGGCGATCTCTTGCCATTCGCCGACGGAGTTTCCTCTACTATAGTTCTCGCTTTTCGTCCGAAACAGACGTAATGGACGTGCACGCCGTGACGCGGTACTACCTCAATCAGGCCGGCGGCGCATTCGACGATCGCGATTTCATTCTCTACAGGGGCAAGCGCTACCAAAGAGGCAGCGGTCTCTTTTCAGCCCTCGGAGGACTGTTCAGAAGGTTGCTACCGTTTTTAAAGAGCGGAGCAAAAGCAGTCGGAAAGGAGGCCTTAAAGGCGGGCGCTCACGTTCTGTGCGATGTGACTGTCGCGGGAGCAGCGCTAAAAGAAGCGCTCCAACCGAGGCTCAAGGAGTCCGGATACAATTTAAAGCGAAAAGCCGACGAAAAGCTCGATGCCATGCTCGGTTCCGGCGCCAGGCGCCTCAAGAGAATAAAACCGAGCAAATCCAAAAAGAGCAAGCAGTCGAAGCTGAAACGCGGTAGGCGTAAGGTGCAAGACGTATTTTCGTAATGGCAGACGCGGCCGTCCACATGAGTTCCAAACTGGACCTCTTTACAGAAGTGCCGGTTCAGATGAGCATCGAGGAGTCACGGTTCCTATACCTAAACCCTCAAAACACTTTAATGAAAAATGCCCCCATCACCTTTCATTATTCCGGAAATGCGGACGATTACCTAGACTTGACCTACGTCGTACTCGAACTCATGGTGCGCATTGTAGATGACAAAAGAGAGGCCTTAAACGCTGACGCTAACGCCACTCTGGTCAACAACGCCTTAAATTCCCTGTTTCAACAGGTGGAGGTAACCCTCAATAACGTCATCGTCTCCATGCCGCAAGCCGGTTACCCCTATAGAACCTACCTCGAGACGCTTCTCAATTACTCCGAAGATGCCATGAACACCAAACTAGAATCCACCCTCTGGAGAAAGGATACGGCAGGCATCATGGACACTTTTATCGCCAATGCGGGTTTTCAGTGGCGTCAGGGGTTTACCAAAGGGAGCAACGTCGTACAGCTCATCGGTCCTCTGTCCAACGCTCTATTTAGGCAGGATAAGCTGCTTTTGAACAACGGTAGCATGGCCGTCAAGCTCACTCCCGCCTCTCCCCAGTTTTATCTGTTTTCCGACGTAGATACCTTTAAGGGGTACGCCGACATTGTGTCTGCCACGCTGCGCTTAAAAACGGTGCGGCCCTCACCGACCATAAAGCTCGCGCACCAGGCAGTGCTCGCAAAGGGCAACGCAAAGTACCATCTCAAGGACGTCAGCTTTCACGCTCTCAGCATCCCCAAGGAGTCCAGGGCAATGAGGTTTAGCGACGTGTGCATAGGGAAAGTTCCCAGGAGAGTGGTAGTAGCCATGGTCACCGACAAGGCCTATTCCGGCCATTTTAACTCAAATCCGTACAACTTGAAACATTTTAAAATGAACTTCTTTCAGCTCTACGTGAACGGTCAACCCGTTCCCTCCCAACCTCTGCAACCCGACTTTACAAAGGAACACTATTTGCAATGCTTTCAAACCCTGCAGGACGGCCTAGGCATTCATTTCAAGGACGAGGGACACTCCATCTCCAGAGAAACCTACCCGCAAGAGTATACGATAATGGTTTTCGATCTCACTGCAGACATGAGCGCTAACGAGTCTCACATCTCGGGTCAGCGCCACGGAACCGTCTCTATAAGCATCGGTTTTGCCGATAAATTGACAGAACCGGTCATACTTCTGCTGCTAGCGGAAATACATCGCACGGTCGAAATCGACGCCAACCGATGATTTTGGTATCATGAACACCTTTCAAATTCAACGGTTTCTATCGACATGCCCCTTTACGCGCTGTCACTTTTTAGGCGTCTACCCCTGCGATAAACTACCCGTACTTCACGGCATTCTAACGCCTCCCTTGGCGCTAGTGGCTAACACCGACCCCAGCACCAAATCCGGGCAACACTGGGTTTGCATCTTTGTGGACAAAAACTCGCATGGAGAATATTTTGACAGTTACGGCATAGGACCGCTTTCGCCCCATTTTCTCCGGTTCTTAAATTCGGTCTGCGGGACACGTTGGTCCACCAACGCCAGAAGGCTGCAAGGTCTCGACAGCACCACTTGCGGTCATTACATCATCGCCTACCTCACCCACCGCTGCTCGTGCTTACCTAAGCATAAGTTCTTCTCAAAATATCACGTCAGTATTCACGCGCATAATGATGTCGTCATTCGCAAAACGTACAAATACGCATGCCGCGCAAAGTGCTCTGACGCTCAGCAAACTTGTCAACCCTTGAAGGTGAGTACGTCTGTGTGTGTGACACTATGCATCACATCTAACCTAATCCATCCTCTTGCACGTGCTTTCAGAAGACGCTCCTGCTCATATAAAAAGCAACTTCACGGTGCCGCTCGCCTCATTCAGAGTGTACCATGCAGCACGCGGATACAGTCATTCTGCCATGCAGCACGCCGACCAGGTAGGTCCGCACCTATGTATTAGCTTGCTTTTTTCTATTCCGTTTATCTCTCTATCCCTCACATTATTATTATTGTTTTGTGTGTTCCAGTATAACCGGATGTCAAACCCCGACCACCTCAGAACCCAGGGAAAAAAGGAAACTACCCATCTTCGACCTCCAACAGCATCCCGACAGCCCTGCTCCGCCAGCACAGTTCCAACACAGTGCAGTTGTGGATCCTCTGGCGGATATCTACTTCCTCAAACCGCAACAAACTAAATTCGTCAGTGTGGAATTCTCCCCCCAGCCGCCGCACCATCTCGTCGTCACCATTGCCAAATGTGGACAGCACAACGCAGTCGTCATGAGTTCCTCGCAGTGGCACAAACTCGTCGAAGCCATCCCCATCATTCACAAACGCTTGAATGACCCACAGGGACGTCTACAGGAATTTGAATTCAGCGACAGCGTCACCATCGTGTTTAAGTATGTGTTCGGAAAGCTAAAGCTCGTTTTCAAAGACCGGCAAGGCGCATCCGTTACGCTCAACCAACAAGAATGGCACGTGTTGCATGCCCTGCAGCGCATCATTACCGACATCATGTATCACAAAAATAAGGAAGAGATGGACGTGCAAAATCAAATCATGGCATACCACAAGTACATGCTTCACAACCATGCCTCCAACGTTCCCTTACATAACATGAATTTCACGCAGTTCACCAAGTACATACGGTGCGCCAATTTTAGAACATTCCTCGAGGTGCATCATTTCCTCAACACCCATTTCGCACTGCGCATCTTACAAAATAGTCCTTAGTGCGTATGTATTTCTACCAGCGTTCCAACCGCACCTCAACCAATCATCTCGCGCCCTTCGCTCCCGCATCATGGGTTACAGAAATTACCTGTCGGTGTACTACCATGACAGTAAGGTGTTTAAAAACTACGAGGTGGACGGTCACCCCCATAAAAATACACCTTATGCACTTCGCTTCGTCGACAGCACCTACGACGGAAAATCCGTCACCGCCAGAGTTCACAGCTGCGAAACCAAAATTCATTTTGTGCTATCTAACATGTACTTCAACGATATCCATTTCAAAGCAGATAAAGAAGACGCACAACATCAGTGGTTCCAATTTGTGCCCGCAAGAGGTTTATACATCGTTTTCTACGAACAGCAATACATTTCCACAGACAAAATGCAGCAAATGTTAAACGAATCCCCCATGTACTACGGCACGTGCTTAGCGGCGCATTTGGGTCGCGAATCACCCTATATCATACCCGATCACATTCACGGCGTTTGCATGTTCAGCACCGTTCAAAACAGAGTTCTCCTCCAAGAAGAAAACCGTTAAATCAACGGACACAGTGTTTTTCCTGCGGATGTTGTGCAATAATCGCTAAGCGCTTCCGGCGGATGTAGTGAACCTCCAACGAACGTTTCCCCCAGCAGTGCTTCCCCCTGATGTGGTAATTCTCCAACGAACTTTTCCCCCACCAGTGATTTCCTGTGCTTCCGGCAGTTGGGTTATATTTATGCACGCGCATTCTTTTCCCCTTCATTCGGTGCTAGCCAGCCGTGGGGGAATGCCAGGACCGACGTGTAAAGACTTCCACTGCTCGTTTTGCTTTCACCAAACGTGAAGCTGCGAACTTAGGCACCGTCTCACCCGCCTGTACACGCAGTGTCAACTCGGTTTCTACGAAGACCTCGATCAACTCAACAAGCAAATTCAACAATTCCTTCGAAGGTACTCCGCTAGAAACACCACACGAACTGCTTCATCGTGCTCTTTCGGTATCTCGATAACGGACGAAGAATCCACCTGCTACTGCCCAGGGAACGCCAAGTGCTGCTGCAGAACGGCATATACATCTTTGAACGTTATCCCCCAAGCGACGTCGACCTTGTGTGGAACCAACTTCCCAGAGACGCACAGGTAGTTTGCGCACCTTATCGCAGGTGTAAACAACACTACAACCTTCCTCATCAAACCACTCATATAGACGGTCCTCCCCCGTTTATCAAAAACTGCCATCTGTGCCGTCATAATGCCACAGGATGTCCTTAAAGAGCTAGAAGAACTTTCCCGCAGCGCCGACACTCTCAGCGTATCTACGCTTGAACAGCACGTACCGTATCGTGTCGTCGGCGTCAAAACACTCGACACCGTTCACGGTACAAAGCTCGTCGCCAAACTCGACAACGACACAGAAGTTTTCCTACCAACAAGATTTGCAAAAGCCTCTCCAGAACTCATCAACAAACTCAACTCTACCTCATTCTGCATCATATACGCAGGCGAGGAAAAACTATGCAGCGGTTTCAAACGTCACATCGTCACGTTCTCCCCATATAACCCTAAATAATGTCCGACGAAACCTATCCCGTCCCCGTGGGGAACAATCTTAACCTACAACTCATTCTCAAAGCAGCACCGCCTATCCGTATCCTCTGCATCTCCAACTCCTATTTCCGCAGCAGCAGAGTTGTCACCATCACACTCGACGTCCAAGGGGCTCACGCCGTCCACGTCAAATGCGTACCTACCAAAGTGCACCAGCATCAACAAGACGCACTATGCATCATATACCTCGGCAACAGCAACATTCCTGCTCTAACCAACAAAGTCACATCCACAGGATGCTTCTCAACCAGCCATTACAACGAATTTACCATCCCCATCTATATACCAACCTTCACCGAGTTCGTCAACGAAAGTTTCTCTCACCTGCTCGTCACCTGCATCACCAAACCTATCCACCAATTTACTGTCGATAGCAGCAGCAGCGATGACGAGGACTCAAAGTGCACCACGTACTTTAAAATCATTGTTGTGCGCGAAATCTGTGTGTCCTAGTGCCTCAACAAACTATGAATTTTAATGTGCTTTTTTTCTCCTAATATTTCTTATATTGTTCATTTATTGTATTCATATGTTAAGCAAATAATACATCATGTTAATCTCAACTATGTATTCATATCTTTATCCAATGTACTGTATTCAAATTATAAATAAAGAAAACAGTCCCGGATGAGCCAATTGCAATAACGATAATCCTTCCGCTCATGGCGCTTTTCAAACTTACCGCCGTCGCTCTTAATCCGCGGCGACACTAGCGACACTAGCGCCCCTAGCGACAGGATTATCGTTAATCCAATTGGCTCATCCGGGACTATTACTACTAACATATGATATTTTAATCAAAATCGTTAGAGCTATTTTTGAGAAAATTAAAATTTTTGGAAAAATGTTCCATGTAAAGTGTAATCTGGGGTGGGGGATTTTCTTGAAAACCTTCGTGTCGCATCTCTGGAAGATACTGAACCTAAATACCAAGTTTAGTGTTTATCCGACTGTTCGTTTCTGAGTTATGCTGTTCACAGACAAACATACAGATACACGCAGAGATTACCGTCTCTGCTTTGTTCCTGGTGAAGAAACATCCGACGAAAACGTTCGGCTATAAAAGATCCAAGATAGTTCCTGTCTTCCTGCGTGCTATTTAGTTTGTCTCGCACTTCAAAGCTTGAAACAGCCAATCAGAAAATTCGCCCTTGCCACAAAAGTACAACTAGTGACATCCCTAGCTCATGTGGGGAGTTAGTGCCCTGTGTTTCCAGTTTACACATCTAACCTTCACCCCTGTGAGTCCAACTTCACACTAACCGTTCTTTCAGGTGCTTTATAAGCGGTTGCAAGAGTAACGCTCTGATAGCAGATGTGGAGAGTACGTTGCACAACATCACAACAGCTACCTATAGGTATGTAACACATGATGTGAAACCTTGGAAGGGTCCCTACTACCTAGATCCAATAAAGGGCAACTCCCAATAAAACTGAAATCTTCCTGTCAATCATACTTAATAATGACATTAATCTCATGCAATACACTCGTAAAGGCAATTACCGGAGATGCTGTGTTTTAACGTATAATTATTAGCAATACGGAAACTGAAGAATGGCAGTTATTACTATGGCAATGGTGATGATGGATGTGAATTGCTTTAACACGAGTTCAGTGGGAATTAATTTTAATAAATATATAAATGTTGTTTCAGTTAATTACGAATTTGCGGAGAGAAGGATGCAGTATCGTCTTTGGACACCGGAGTAGGCGTAGTCAGACGGAGGGGCCTCCAGTAACTGGATCACAATACGCACGTAAGCCAAACGTTACTCCTGGGAGGAAGGGGAGACCCGAAGGGCAACCAGATCCGGACGACGATGTGCGCTAGCAAGGAGGGGGTCCCTAACAATTTTAACATTACACGAATCTTGACGCCAGCTATCAGTGCCTTAGCCACGCGCAACCTAGGGATCCCGGGAATGGACAAGATGCTCCTGGTAAGGAAGCGTGTCCCAGCAGTTCCGCCAAGCGCCGGGGAGAAATCCTTCCATAATGCAAATTTCACCGCCCTGCAGCAACAGGCCAACCACCGTCGCCTTGTTCCTAAAACGCTGAAACGGATGAGGTGTAACCGATGAAATTTTTTGTTGACGACAGGAAATGATGGACTGGAAATTCGTGGTAGAAGGTGAAATACCTCAACATTTTCCTCTCGATCCACAGGAAACCACGAATAAATCCATAGGCACAGTGGTAGGTCCGACAAGAATGGAACCCTGGACCTCCCAAATGCGAGCCCCACACGTTACAGCGAAGCCATTTCCCTCGATTTCGGTGCCGGAGCGAAGAATCACGACTTGAGACCCGAATGGGACCAGTAACGTAATACTCGACCAAGAGTATCTTGCTGTTACGCTTGTGCATAAATATTCGTAGACGTACTTGACTGTATCGTTTTTGCTGGTTATTTTTTATGTAGTATTACTGTTGATTTGCACCCTTTGGGACAGTTACTGAAAAATAAATATTTCTCTCACCTCTAGTTTAAGGTCACTTGATGCAGTAGTTCGACATTTACTCTGCCTCATTCACACGCTGGTTTGATCCAAACATTTGTAGTTTGGAATAGTTTTTCTGCTTAAAAAGAGATTTAGTTAACAAAGTTGTATTAGACGTATTTCTTTATTATGTTGCGTAGGATCACCTCTTAACATGTGGTTCATCAGTTACAGTCCAGCCTGTATTTATTAACTCATTCTCAATTATTCGTCTTATTAACAATAGTATGAAGTTTGTAACGTACAAGATAGAAACACATTATGCTAATGCACATAAATCAACAACTGTGACGATGATTATAATGATTATGAAGTAAATAATAGTAATAATAATAATAATAATAATAGTAATAATAATAATAAATCAAGCAGCCTATGTACGAAAAAGTACCCCATATGTGCATTGTGGTGAAACGCTCGCGTTTAAACTTAAGCGTAGACAAACCTGAAACTCACAATAACCTTTCCTCCTTCACTGCTTATGGATATACTCGGACCCCCTTGCTGAGAACCAAGATGTATTCAGCCAGCGTACTAACATTTCATCTTTCACCAAACGTTTTTCGATTAGGGACCTTTATAGATGACACCTCGTCTTTTACACCAAGTCTCTTTGGGAGGATGCCCAGACAGGAGCTGAGAAAGTACATTCGAAATCACATGTTCTAATACATATAAGATGAAACAAAAGGATATATGTTCACTCTAGAAGCATATCGAATACTGTCCATAATTTGTCTCATTGGTGGACCTGCTTAAGTATTTTGTTAGCCGATATGCGAGTGAAATAAAAGAGTAGATCTCCAAATGTACAAGGAACTTGTGTCTTTTACATCCTAAGTCTAAACATTCAGGGATTTCAGTGCAGAGGACTCATCAATTGAAATTAAATTAAGTTTTATTTATGGACGCTCTTTAACTGCTGTGGTCCTTAGCGTCCCATTCCGCGATTGGGCGTGAAAGACCGGTAATTTTGCTCAGAAGCCTCTTTATCAGGCTTGAGGTTCTTTTACGTGCCACTCATCAATTAAAAAAAGCTGTTTCGACAAATTAGTAATGACTATAAAGTACCTTATAACGGGAGTAAAACTATTCAGCAGCAAATGTATCCTAAATGATAATCTGCTGTAAGAAACTAAAACTAGAATTTCTATTTTATTACCTGCCGGGGATTTGGTTAATTTTATAGAATGTGATCTTCTTATGCTACGTGGAAGGGGTATAGTTGTTATCTTTTAAACCAGATAATAATCTGGATGAGTACATTAAAAAACTTTGTTAGCACTATTATTCTGTTTGATAGATGTGTAGAAAAACGCTTTGAAATACAGAGACATTTGGCAATAGTGCGCCTTTTTTGTGAGAAAATCACACCTCACGAGTAAGATCAGGTCCACCACAAAGTATAATGAACACTCTATCTCCGATGCCGCTGCGAATTGGTTACTGTATTGCGGAAACGTTATTGCTATTGGTGTTAGTTACAAATACATGTTTATCATGTATTTTCCGAAATGGTTAATGAAAACAGCTACAACGGAAAACAACTTTTTTCATACTGAATTAAATAATACCAGAAATATTTTTAACTTAACAATTCACTTATTATGCACCTAATGTAAAGACTAAACATTTACAGCATTTTATAAGTATCAGATACAAAAATTCTAAGTTGTGGCGAAACGAAGCGCTTAAAAAAGAAAGAGGCAATAACAAAAAGTGTAGATTAGTTTAGATATTATTACTATTATTATTATTATTGGTTTTGAATATATACATATACAGTGAAAATTAAGGTGAAGAAAAACAGCTTTAGAGGTTTCACATGGTTCACTATGAATTAGGTGTAAGCCTTAAATATTATATACTTAAGGCAGCACGCAGGCGGCACAGTATCTTAAAACTTTGCCTACAAATACATTAAGATGCCTAGTTATTTGAGTAGAAAAACATAATATCATTTTTTTGACCAAAACGGAAAAAATTCCACACACTAGTCCTCTTGTGTGATTTAAACATAACCGTTGGCTTAAGAATTATTTATCGAGGCACATACAGGAACTAGAGAAATAGAATTGAGAACCTCACTTCGTTATGCAGTATTATCAACACTAGTATTCCCTCCCCCAACAATGAATTTACACCCTGCTCATTATAGACAATAAGCTGCTGCATATTCCATTGAAACCGTTTGACGTATGGACAATCGATAATATTTCCGGTTTCAGTTGATTATCCCAATTCACTGCTTCCAGTAATACGTTATGCACACTTTTGTGCTGGAGTCAATTTGATAATAGTATCAAAAGTGGACGCCAATTGCCGTGCTTAATGCCTATGCTCAAAGTTCTTAACATTCATGTACGTTATTGCCTGAAAATAATTTCCTAGCCTCTGGAGCTTACAAATCTAATTATCTATACATTTAATTTGTTAATTTTAATGCATGCAAGTTCTCATATGGGTTGAACCATGAACAGAACGACTGAGAAAGCATAATTAGATGGAAATAAATAGAGAGGAATCAAGGAATGGAATTCATACGCTGATGTTATAGACCAGTATTTGGTTTGATTGTTCACTATGTTTCAGTATTTTTGTACATGACGGAATAAAAAGAACACAAATAATATACGAAGACGTACATAACTGGAACTGAAAGATACCAATCATGAAGTTCAATACCAGAGATTCTTGCCCTGGAGAGTATTACCCTTGATCTTTCCCCAAAAGCAGTTGATTACCGGTGCCACTCAGATTAACATAATACACGTCCTTCAGCAGCCACAAATCTGATAGGTGAAAAATACCTTAAATATTTCGTGTAAATGTCATTGATCTATTACATAGGTGTGACAGGCCGTTCTTTTTGTATAACGCTTATAAGTGTCGTAGTTACTTTGCGTTAACGTTTTCGAGTAACGGGCATGTTAACGTCTTAGATTTTAGTTATCTGTTACCGGGACGGTACCTCCTAACACAATATGTCAATTACAAGGAAATATCTGTTACTTTGTAGCAGACTGGGTTATGGCGGCTGAATATGATCACAAGATAAAATAATTATGCAAATGTTTTGTGTGATAACAACTAAAGCAATTGGATTTAAGATTAAAAATGTTACGTACTAAACATATGTTCGCAATTATTTATTAAGCAGTATTACATGAACATACTTTCTTTGTACCTCAATCAGATTTTTGATAATTATTTTCTACAGATGTGAAATAACAGCATATGCAACCAGTTCCATGCATTTATTCATTTCAAGTCTAATCGGTTGAATCTCTAAATATTTACACTAAAGTACGTGAGGTTTACAGTAGGGACGATAGTTCTGTGCCGGTGAAGCCTGGATGCCCACTGGTTATCTGGACAGTGAGCGAGCCCCAATTCTTGCGCATGCGCGGTGATTGCAATCAGTTCAGTCTAGCGGCAGCAGTAGTCCGAGTAACATCTCTCTTGCCAGCCGTCCGTTAATGACTTTGTGCTATCTTGAACTTTCTGTTTATAAATTAGTTCCTATATGTTTCTGTAGGAGCGTCATTTCAGTTTCTGCATGGGGGGGGCAAATTTGCCTGAAGCAGTTTTTCGAGTTTTCATGCGGATTTTAACGATATATTTAGCCCAAAGGAAAATAACGTTTTATTTCTTAGATGTGAAATATTTGTATTAAAAGTACAGATGTCGTAGGTTTTCTTTTGGTAGAACAATAATAACCAGTAACCTAATTATTTCTTGTAACTTAGGGGGAGGGGGGAAATTGACTCCCTGCCCCCTAAATGATGTCCCTATGTTTCTGTAATTAAACTTAGATTGTATATATTGTGAATTTGGGTGTGTTTATTGGAAGTTCTTGACTTCTGCTAATTTTTTATGTAAACATAAAAAAGTTAATACCACCACAAAATGAATGGGAAAAAATACAAAAAAATGGCTAATGGAAAAATTAATTCCTAACTTTCCTTCCAGATCTGTTTTGGGACTGATAACGCACCGTGCCATAGTGTGCATTGGAAAAGCCCCAACGTCACATAGCAAAATAAGATACAGGACTTGCCCCATTCCATGAAAGAATCCTAAATTTGGAGCTTTACAACCTAAGTAAGGTCAAAGCCTGTTCCGAAATTACGTTGACAGTTTTGTAGGCCATGCACACAGTGTTCTCCGATTACCGCCCTATTCACATAGTCTTAACCCAGTAGAACACATCTGGGCTGATATAAAGCAATGGGTAGCTTGTTAGAACACAGTTTTTAAATTAGATGACGTTATTTATAAATCTTAGCCAACATGTTGACGACATTAGAGTGGAAAAGTGGAAAATGCCAGTCAATGTTTTAAGTAAGCAGACAATTATACTGAAGAAGAAGGCCTGTTTGAAAATGCCATAGAAAGTTTTTAATCCAAGGTAGAGGATACAGTGACAGCGAAGGAAAAGAAGAGTGAAGACGTTGAATGGGAAATATCTGAAGAAGATGAAAGGTAAAGTCCTGCAGAGGAAAACGACGATGGTGATATTTCTGGTGTACAGTGCTTATCACAATAATAAAGTCCCTGATGGTTTAAGACAATACATTCGCGTGACAAGGTTTGTGTATAATGTGTAAATATAAAAGAACGATAGAGCAATCTGAACATAGTGACCTGAACCAGTCATCCAGTGGTGTGGTGATGTATGTTTATGTCGTGTCAGCGAAATCCCACGTCTTCCAGCAGACAGACAGCTGCCTGTAGAAAAGTAACTGGCATTAGGCACAGACTCTCTTCAGTGTGCTAAGAAAGTAGATCACCGGCACAGAACTATTGTCACTACTGTATGTTCAAACATAACCATTTTGACGCTACCTGACCGGTTTAGGAGAGGGGTGCGATAATGACGGTCCGAGTGCTGAGAGACCCTGTCACAGTCATCCTTCACTGCCCAGTCTCTCAGTATTGCTGTAGTGTTGGTGCCACTGCACCTTTGGCAGTGGAATATGGAATATACACTGATATCTTCGGCCGTCCTCGCTTAGCTGGCTTTCGTATTGTTACAAGCAAGCGTTGGTTGTTCTCTTATAAATTTCATGTTTCAACCTAACCCAGATTTTAAATAGTAAGTTTCAATAATAAAAGTTTTGAGATTAGGCAGTTAAGGATTATCAACTCTCGTGTGGAATATAGTGCTAACTCTGCCTACTTTCTATGTTTCAACTTAAAGCAAATGCGCTATAAGTGCTGCAACGCAGTAAGGGGTTCAAAATAAAAACAACGCTATTGTCAAAACAATAGGAAATTAACTAAGGATAAATGATTTTGTAAAGCATTAATAAATCATATAAATTATTATATTTTAATATATTAAAAGCGTGACACTAGAGCAGAGATAGGAAAGGTAGAATCAGACGACTGAAAAATTCAATGCCATCGCCGGGATTTGAACCACGGATTTCCGGTTTTCCGATTTTTCAGGCGTCTGATTCTACCTTTCCAACCTTGTCCAACACACGGCTTATGTGGAGAACAATTAATTCCATAGAACAGAGATAGGGCAAAACGTTGTGTATAATATAAGGTCTGCTATCATGAAATGCAGTGTAATTTTGATTGAACGTTGCAGATCATCAAATTGATAGTTCTGCTGTTGGATAGTAAATATAGAACAGTACTACTACGTTGTTTTGAGGAGCACTATAAAACTACGTGATGTCTAGGGACGGGATTTTAATGTAAATGCATATTTTTTCTCTCCCGTCAGAAAGTATGCTCATTTGGTAGGTTAGTCAATTGCCAAATTTCAAAAAGTTTAAACAATATGTTATGGTGATTATAATACATACTTTGCGTGTTTATTAATAAGCATAATATTTCAGCAATTCACAAAGTATTCTGCATATTTGCTTGTTTTATACATTATAAATATATTTTTGTTTTATGCACTTTATCTTTATATTTGATTTACAAATACGATAGGTATATCCGAATAATATGTGCCAGTCAGTCTTGAAACTTGACAACACTGATGGTAGCTCACAGGCAACGCAATAAAAAGCTCACGTTACATCGGTGAATCCCCTTCTTATCTGGTAGTAGCCGTTTCCTTACTGGTGACTTTTAAGGAGCTCTCGGTTGAGTTCAAGTATGGCGGTTGTATGTAATTTTAAATTCAGTTTAAGTTTTATTGTTTAATATATCTTAACACCAAATGTAATCTACTAATTTACACAAAGGAAAGCTGTTCAAAATATTCAACTATTAATAGTTTTAGAGATTCAATTCCGAAAATATTCCTGCAGGTTCGCAATCGTTCTACAGTTCAAACTTCATCTCATTCAATTTAGTGGTATGCTGCTTGTATATAGTGAATGTCTTGTTTTCGTGCCAAAGCTAAAAGTGAGTGACAAAACTAGGTCACAGGGGTAGATATATCCCATCTCATCAATTTTATAAATACATTTTGATGAGTTAAGCAGTTCATAAGGTTTCCACAATAGTTTTATTATGCAGGGATTACATAAAATTGCCTTACATTTTTATTTTGTCATTATGATGTCTTAATATGGGCATATTTATGTGCATAATTATTATGGAAATTTTCAATGCATAAACACATAAAAATATTAAAGGGAATGCTAGGATATAAAATTCCTGTCCAGTAGTGACATTTAATTAACATGATCCTGTAATAATCACGGACACTAGTTGTTATTATATTCTGTAGACACCGAAACCGGGTAAGTATTACTTTCTATCTGATGCTTTTGTAACCGTTACTGGGTAACCAATTACTTGATGTTAGAACGTAAACGTTACGTTAACTTTTATCATTCCTAATAAACACAGAAGGTGACGTTACGCTTTTGAGGTATGCGCCCATCATTTTCTTCTGCATACCGTGGTGAACAGGCAGAATCACATTGTATTCCGTTGGCCCTTAGTATCACTCGCGTTTTGCAAACAAGCGGCGAATGTTTTACCTGCACAGATGCCTATTATGTGGGGTTTTTGTTCGGGATGCTGTAGATGGTTTTATGTGATGATGCTAGAAAAATAATCCTGGAATGTTTATCAGACTACCTACAATATCTCGCCTCCTATTGATTGGAACAAAAGTTCAACTAGGTCATTACGATATCTAGGTATAACGCAATATCCCTTATGGCTTGTATTTGGTTCTCTGCTGTAACAGAAGGTAAATGTGCATAATGGGCATGTGCTTCAGGAGTTATCATGGCTTACAAATTTGCACAACTCTGAGGTTCTCGAATGCCATCGTCATTTTTTTTTGTCTGAATTCCCCTCTCCCTGTCCTTTGCTTAGACATTCCTTTATTCTCCACTATTTGCACATCACGTTCTCCACATCCCAAGCCTCTCACTCCATATGTTTCAGACTTTCTACAGACCCAACTACCATCACATTACCATAATTTTCCCTTATTTTGTCGCTATGTTGTCATTCTACGTTCCGGAAGCCCTGCATAATTTCAGCTGTCTCCTTCCTCCTGGATGTCTAATTAGTAATTAGGTTGTTCACGACAACATAGTGCACGATAATATTCAAGTTTACTCTACTCCAATTTAAGTTGTTGTCACTTGGTTCTCTGAACTTGCTTTGAAACGCATCTTTCTGATTATCATTTCTGGTTTTCTTGAAAGTAAACCCCTCAGAATTGTAGCCCTGTTACAGAACACCAGTAAAATGTAAATTACCTTCAAGTTTTGCAAGGAAAACGTGTGGTTCATTATTCATGTTTACGATTCGATGAACACTAACGAACTTCAGCGACATCTTCCTTATTGATTTAGCCTTGCACCTTGTATTTTACTTGAGTGATATTTAAACTCACCCGTATCTGTTTATCTTGGAAGCTAGGGTGTGTTGCAACCCATTTTGTTTTCGGCTATTCAAATCTTCTGTCTCTATGTACTTGCAAAAAATGTTTTTCTGCTTCTAGCTAAATTATCTTATTATAGAAACTGACTAGACAAGGAATGGCGAACCTATGACACGCATGTCGGTAGGTGGCGTGTGAACCCGATTTCGGCGGCATGCCACATGAAACAGTAGGTATCATTATTGTTCTTATTAGCTTATTGCCATTTGTTGTTATTAGCTTAGTACCTAATAATTACTTATTAATTTTTATATAACATTGTTTCCGATATTCTGCACGGTATTTTTGCACAGGTTATGTGACGTAATCTTCTATGAAAGCTCAGAAAGTAAAGCAACGCATGTTTCTTAGTTCGTAGAACTGTTTACTGGCCTTCGAGTAACTACAATCCACATAGGTGCATATTTTAAGTAAAAATGTTTTCGGTGCTGAAAACAGAACCTAAGCAACAATAATGGTCTAATTTTTCAATATCAATAGAAAACAGAATTGCGAGTTTTGAAAATATAGGAATGACAGAAAAAGCATCTTTTTGTTGTCTGTGTTCGGAAATATTAGTATGAAACATATAATATTAAAATTCAAGATGAATGATGAAAATATATTACCAAATGAATAAAGAAAAAATTCATTTAAAATAACCGAAATTACAAAGAAACACTTATCTATATGAATGTCATTACCAGTAACAACCAGCAGCAAATCTCCCTTCAAATAAAACCCATATTTCATTGAAAGTTCCTGAGTTAAGTATTTGTTTATTTCTAACTTGATGCCACCTGTGGGCCTCTCGGCCCTACACCTGTGTGGAGCCTTCGACCGGCCGTCGGAAAAATAGAACAATAGCCAGTTTGGAATAATAGCCCATTATGGGCCACTTAAATTTTCCGAAACATACGTTTAGGCATGTTCTATTAAGTTCCTCTTCTAGAAAGTTCCGCTTTGTATACGGAGCATATTTTAAGCAAAAATGTTTTCGGTGTTGAAAGCAGAAACTAAGCAACAATAATGGCGTAATTCTTTTATATCAATGAGAAATGGAATTCTGAGCTATAACAACATAGGAAAGAAGGAAAAAGTAGCTTTTTGTTGTCTATGTTCGGAGATATTAGTATGAAACATATAATATCAAGCAACATTTCAAGATGAATCACGAAAATATATTAACAAATGAATAAAGAAGAGAATTCATTTAAAATAGCCGAAACTACACAAAAACGTTTTGCTATATGAATGTAATTACGAGTAACGCCCAGCAACAAATTTACCTCCAAATAAAACCTATATTTCATTGAAAGTTCTTGACGTAATATTTGTTTATTTCTAACTTGATGCCATCATAAAGAAGCGCGCCGCAGATAATTCCATTGAATTATTTTAAAATAATTAGAATAATTCAAAACATGTTTCACCATTTAGATATAAAGCTTTTAAAATGTAATTTGTGCGGCATTTGCAAAATAAATGACGAAATGAACAATCCATTGGTGTTTACACATAGTGTAATATATTACCTAGACGTACTGTACTTCTAAAAGTTAATTTGAAGGTTGCGTCAAAGGACGGATTCTTGACAATTGTTTAAAGCAAAGTAAGTGGCACACAACACAATTAGAAATTATATACCAGAGTTTAATGTCCACACCAGTCTGAAGAGGTTCGTCATCAATGCATCAGACCTTATGCAAAATTTTTTGTAGCTCACGAAATTAAAAGTAGTGTAACTTTGTAGTTCACGATTTAAATTAAAATCAATTTAAATATCCGGGTAAATAAAAGATAAACGATTATCTAGGCGTGCACAAAGCACTGGCCTGGTTTTGCAGACCTTATTGTATTAATACGTACCTGAACTTGTTTAAGGAGTGGAAGAATCTGCAGTTCTGTTCGGGTTATTGCGTTAAATGCAGAGTTTTCATCTACCTCTCTCTCTCTCACAGACACTTTCTCACTGCTTTTCCCCCTCCTCTTCGCTTCTCCCTGCATCGCCCTCACCTCTCTCTTTGCCTCTCTATACAACTTTCACGCCATGCGATGTTTTGAAAACTGGTATTAAAGGTACTTTTTCTGGCATGTTAATAAAAATTAGAACACAAGAAAACCGTTTAGCTGTATATCAACTTGTGCATCCTCCTAATGCTTGTTACGCGATCGGAACTATACAGTTTCTTATGGTAATCATTTTACATATACGAATAATATAGCAAGGAAAATTATTATTATTATAATTTCTTAAGCATTCATCTTCAAAAGTTCTATGATAACGGAACTTATTACAAACATTATACTTCAAAAAAAATTTTATGTGGTATTTTAAAAATATACGAGATACATTTCGATTTTTTTATTTTGCACACTACAAGAACCCTCCACTTTGGGTGCAGTAATTAAGATGCCACATTATCCATTTTCTGATGTATGTCATATACCAAGCTTCATAACAGTCGGTTCAGTCATTCTTAAATGAAAAGGTAACAAACACGTTCACACTCACACACAAACAAACAAAAGTATTAAAAGGCTGCTTTTGCTATCAGAGTAGCCCATTGTACACATTAGTATCAAGTGTTCATTCAAAATCAAAATTCAACGAACATTTATCTTATTTATTATATATTTATAGGTGTTGAAGATCAGCAGACATTAAAGCCTTTAGACAGTTTGGTTTGATATTTACAAAACAGCAGCTCCAGGCTTAGTGACCTTGTTATGAGGTGTAAAACTTACTGTTGAAGCAGATCCGGGATGTGTAAGTTCTATGGATATTTACCGTAAACTACCTTAATGTAAACGACAATATAAAAAAGTTATTAATTTAGCACCAATCATTTCCTTTAAGCTTTTCGAATTCATAAGAAGATATCACTTGATCAGAATGTGATTTAAAGCTGTCTGTAATCGTGGCCTCTTTAGTAGTTAGTGGGGCCAAAGATCAGAACAAACTGCAGTTACCTCCCATTCCTTCCTGAACAGAACTCCAAATTCAGTCATGGTTTATTTTAATATATTGGCTCACGTGAAGCTGGATGTAATCCTGATTTAACTCTGCAGTGGTTGCACAAAAATATGTAATTTAAAACTTGTTACAAATTTTAGGTATTATTTTGAACACTTAAAATATTTCTGAACGCTCTCCGAGTTTATATAAATAGATTAGTGTAATAACGTGTTATGTAACAAAAATATATTTCGGAGATATAAAGGAGAAAAATTTAGCCAACACTACAAATAGGTATACTAATTCTACACCTTAAATATTTATTTTCTCATAGACTATAACATTTAAACATTGTAAGTCGTTTTACTTAATTATCTTCTAAAAATTCAGAATTTGAAACAAAAGTAATATTCTTGCAATAGCACCAAATTAAACAGCTTCTTTAAACATAGCAGCAAAACGAATTGTGAGGATACGTGGTGCGTTTTGCGAGTGTAATGTCCTTAACCAGGTAGTTTTCTTTGCAATGTATTGTTTAGAAAACTTAAACTTTTAAGGAACATTTTAGGTCAGGAAAGGCTGTATTTGTTTACGACGCATGGATATTAGGAGAGCATTAGCTAATCTGTAAGATGGAATATCGTAGCACTCTTGGTGTTTTTCTCCTCCTCCAGGAAGGGAAAAATTTGTGCAGCTATATTTTGTACAAGCCCTCAAGCTTTTACTTTGCTATTACACAGTTACGAGAAAATATTTCCTAAGTCTTATATGAATACATTTACAAGGCTTTAATGTCGCACATATATGATAATTAGCTCCCTATTAGGAAAAAGCAGGCCAAGTGTATACAGCAATCTTCCTACTCCTGTTGGAAAAAGGTTTCGGATTTATTAAATGAAAATAGCACTTATACCTGCTCACAGAAACGTTCCACTGAGACAAAGGCGTATACAACGAGAATTTTTGATAGTTTTGATATCTTTACTACCTACCACATCCGTGTTTTAATACGCCTTTAGCTTGAAAATATTGCTTTGGAACTTACGATATATAGTGTAATAGGAGAGTTGGCATTTTTATTATAAATCACCATAAAATATTGAATACTGCATTTTATTAAAAAGAACAAGAGGAATTGAATTCATTGGTATAGAAACTGCGTCTAATGTGGATGAGGTTACACACCAATTGCTTTTTGGGGGCAATGTGGTGCTTCATTGCTGAATTACAGTGCTTTTAAACGTATAACGTCCCGAGTAACAACTTAGGTCTACAGAGACGGTGAATGAAATATGTGGTGTTAGTCCGGGATTCACGGAGCTGAGAGTTAGCAACATTTATCTTATATGGACCAGGAAAAACCCCCAAAAACGTTACCCAAGCAACTCGTTCCAAACGAGATTCTAACTCGGCCCCTCAAGGCTGGAAGGCAGACACGCTACCACGGACCATGAAGGTGTGCCATTGAATTACAATGAAGTATGGACTTGTGGTCTTTCTTGGAATATGAAAGTATAATATGAACATTCGCTTTTTTGAAGTTAATCATTGTAATAAATATGCCAAGGAATAGCCTAGTATTGCAAAATAAGTAGTCATACAAGAGTACCGAGGTGCATACTGCTTTATGTTATATAATTTTTCCTCTCTCTACTGCCTACCCATGACAGACGAGGCACTATATTTCACCCACAAGGTCAAATCAGTATTTCACCCGAAACACTTTTTGAGATCTCCTGAATTCCGCCTCCCAAAAGAATTTTCAGAAAAAGGCCTATGTGTGTATGTGTATGTGCGTGAACAACATAACTAAAAAAATCTAAAAGACAGATAAATACCACATATTAAATTCGAGCATCTTCAAAGATAACGATTTTAATTAAAATGAGAAAAGAGAATTAATTGTGCTTCCACATATGACGTCTGTAGGCTAAAGTTGGAAAAGTAGAACCAGAGTGCCATAATTCAATGTCATAGCTGAGATTTGAACCACGGATATTTGGATTTCCGTACCGTTGTTTTAACCACCTGGGTTAACATGGCAACATGTAGGGAGGTCATAATTCCCCAACATTTTTCGCTGAACCACAAGGCGATCTCATGTTCATTTCAAGATAACATATCCCACTGGCGATTTATAATATCGTAAGTAGGTACTTTAGATCCCGGGCTTCACAGGTAACCACTATTAGATCAATCAGTGTTAATTAATTGTTCCTCCGCACATGCTATGTGTAGGCTAAAGTTGGAAAGTTAAGCGTGACAAGTAAAAGATACACCTTCAAGTTTCTTTGTATAGTCCATGAAGTCATCTGAATTCTCACTGAATGTTGTGCAACCAGAATCAATGAGTGATAGATAAAGCTAACCACAGAAAAAGGTGTGAATCTCAATAACATATGCAAGTTTTAAACAACTTATTTTGTGACCAGCCGCTTACAGGGTTTTCCTGTGGAACGCTTTTGAATTTGACAAATTTTTATGCAATACAACTCTGAAATGTTATATCCCTCCTTTTGCTTCTCATCAGTTCATGCAAAGAGTATAAGATATAAAGGCCAGATATGAGGACTTTTTTAAATTTGACTGTTTGCTTAGCCGCTTATATCCTCCTATGTTATTACAAGAAAATGTGTAATGAAACTATTTTGGCCAATATTCATGATGATTAAAAGTAGGTAGACAAAAAGAAATCAAACATTTTATAAATACTTTATAGAAGGTATTAAAATTAATGATAATAAACAGAGTAATCTCTGTCATTGTAATGCACCACAAACTCTTTTTTTTAAATTACTTTTTCGCACCTGCGATAGGCACGCTTTATTTTTGTTCATAAAAAGGGATACGTTCTCCGGGACTTTTGATGTTTCTGATACCTATCTGTATGAAATAAATAATACTAATTTAAGCAACAAGTGGATAACTTTGATGACTATGGCACGACTGAATGTTTATCGGGAGCGTCTTATTAAATTTTATTCAGAGTTGGACATAACATTTTATACATTATAAATTGTAAGAAATAAATTATGAAATAATTCAGCATCCATAGTTGACATAAGCGAAGACATATTTTATTAGTAAATGAGATGTTAACTCCTTCCCCTGCATTATATTTGTTATTGCCTGGTTTGTTTAACCGATAAACAAGATAGCCATTTGCATGCATTCTCTTCCTGGAAGAGAAGTGAGGAGGGGTTACCGAATATGGTGTAGCAGAGCATTGTAATAATTATAAATGCAGTTCTTAATAATTATTCTACCTATATATTTAGTAACATAGAGGAGTTCTTGCATCTTCTTTGCTCACAGAAAAGAATAACACAAAACGGTTTCATCCTCTCTATATAAGACACGGAACTTGGAATATTGGTATTACATTATTGCTATAGAATATACGTCACTGTTATTATTGGTAAGCGTGCCATAATGAGTAAATTATGCAGGGTGTCCAATACAGTCACAACCTATTTATGATGGTAGAATTGCATATACAAGTTATTTTTCAACAGCATTTTTAAGTAGCATGTGTGTCTGTGGTCCGTCGAATCGCGAGAGATCCGCAGTGATACAACAGCATATTATTTGTGTTTTTGATTTGTTATATTTTAAGATGTTACAAAAACATTTGTCGTAGTTTTTCCTTTCGAACTATTGAAATGTCAGTGTCTCTTGGATTTACATTTACACCCCTGGTATATTTTGATTTCTGCAACTCGGTATAAACAGACAAGGTCGTCGTATAGAGAACTGCCTCTGTGGTACTAAGAGAAATATGTCTTATGTGTGTAGTTCTGTATATATATATATATATATATATATATGTATATATATAGGATGAATCACTTAAAACTTGCACCGTAAATATTTCGGAAATGGAAAGTGTAATTGATTTTCACAGCATTGATTGGTAGTCAGGGACTCGTTTTTGAGCAAACATACAATTTTTAAATGCAACAATGCCTAGTTACTTCAACAGAATAAAGGTAGGGTAAATTAGAATGCCAATAGTCTTTGTTGCAGGATTATAGTGCAAGTGGTTTACGAGAAATCGTATTTTGAAAAGTTTCCACTCCGACAATTGTTTGTCCCATTCAACCTGCTTAGTTGCTAGGTATATATTCAGATTTAACAGCTTCCAAATAGCTTCTGCAGAAGTATGTTAACAGAAATATGCAACTGGCTCATAAGAAGAGAGAGAAGGGATAATTTTCAACTCAGTAGTACAAAATTACTTTTCAACTGTGATTTCCGGTGATGCAGAACGGTCACCGAAAAGCAGTATGTATTCTATGTTATCGTAAGAAGCGATACTTGCATTCTGTTAAGGAAAAATAGACGACAGTGCTACAAATCTTGCATACATTGTAATTAGATAGATTATAGTATAACGATTGGCTTCTCGAAGCTTTACGAAATTAAATTTACGTCATATAGAGAAGAAATTTCACTATAGGCCCTTTGAAAGCCTTAGAATGATGAGGACAGTGACTATGGTTTAACGCGGTTTCCTAAATAATTATATTTTTTCCCACATAATAGACATTTTCTCAAGAGATATCAAAAGATGGAATTAAAATTGGTAGGGTGTTGTACAAGTATGCGATGCATATCTGTGTCTATAAGTTCTTCTTATATTTACTTTAATTTAGTATTTATGGTTACAGAAATCCATAAAAGGAAGGAGAAGCTTTAACAAAAACCTGAAAATTTATATTCAATACACTAAAGGTTAAAGAAATAAAAATCTACACAGAATTATTTAGTTATCTACGTAAAGGGCATATTAATAATGTTAGTCCTATTTGAATAATTGCATTAAGTGAAAATCAGCTTTAAGTAACTTGATGTTTTAAAATGTTTTCTTAGAACTGTTGTCTTGCTTATTTATGAAAATTCGGAAGCTGTATGTTTAACAATTAAGTTTCAAATAGCAATCTAAAGTTCGATATCTCTGACATTAGTAATGCATAGGAGTAGTAGGGATTTAGGGTTTCTGTATCACTTAATATGCAGGAATGTGTAATTAATATGCTAATTAGCCCCGCCCCTCCCCTCCCCCACCCCCACCCCCAGCTCCTTGGTAGTTTTAGTTGCAGCTGCGGTCGTACATCTTGTTGAGTACAATGGAGGCTTGACAGTTAAGCAATTAAGGCTGTCAATCAACTGTCAAAACGAACAAAGGGGTCATACATTTAAGGTTCTGTAACAAACGCGAGATGTTTTTCCTACCCGTTCCACATCAGGCCACTTCTGCACCTGGTCAGTTACCCACCCCCACTTCCATTGTGTGTCGAACACGTGGCATTCTCATTTCACTAGCTTTTAACAAAAGAACAATGCTTACCCTTCAGCTGTCAAAATGAACAAAGCCCATGATGAATTAGGGTTGTGACAAAGAGAACCTAAGCCAGTTAACAGAGAAACAAGTTCTATTGTCTGGTGCAAGCATTCTTTAGAAAGACCATCTGGCATACTCATCCCACAACCCAATAACAAAGCCTGACCCTTTCCATTGTGTAAGAGATTCTATTGTGTGTGCCTTTCTATTGTCCTGGGCAAGACTTGTTTAGAAAGACACCTGCGGCGTTCCCATCCCGCTACTCCATAACAAAGCCTGACCTTTTCCATTGTTTGAGCTTAACAAAAGAATTCGAGGGTTGCTTTATACTCGACCTGTCCTTGTTTGTGTGAAAGAGAGAGAAACTTGTTTACCAACTCTGCGTAACAACGTCAGGTCGGCCATCATGATTTTGCCTGAGGGAGTTCTCTCCGATGTTTTACGACATCCTACGAATATATCCGAGCATAGTTAACAAGCATTCTGCTTGGTCCATTTCAGGTAGTGACTGAAAAAGCGCCTAATATACATTTCATTACATGAATTAAACCTCTGTGTGATATCCATAGATCGGTGCTCGATTCTTAATTATTGATATTATTATATCATTACCTTAATTAATAAAAAAGGTGTTCAGAGAATTCTAGCTCGACTCTTACCAAGTGAAACTCTAATGCGCAATAACTATTAAACTATGCAAGGTCAGATTAAAAAAATGTATTTATCAAATATAATTTAATTTTTTATACATTATTACCCTAATTAATGAAAGGGCGTTCAGAGGGTTCTAGCTCGAATCTTACCCAACGAAACTCTAATGCTTAATAAATATTAAACTATGCAAGGTCAGATTTAAAAATGTATTTATCAAATATAATTTTTTTATACATCATTACCCTGATTAATGAAAGACCGTTCAGAGGACCCTAGTTCGAATCTTACGCAGCGAAACTCTAATGCTTAATAAATATTAAACTATGTAAGGTCAGATTAAAATGTATTTAACAAATATAATTTAATTTTTATATATCATTACAATAATTAATAAAAAGGGTGTTCAGAGGGTCCTAGATCGAATCTGCGAAACTCTAATGCTCAATAACTATTAAACTATGCACGGCTAGATTAAAATGTATTTAACAAATATAATTTAATTAATGAAACGGTGTTCAGAGGGTTCTAGATCGAATCTGCGAAACTCTAATGCTTAATAAATATTAAACTATGTGAGTATTGGGCGGTCAGATTAAAACGTGTTTAACAAATATAATTTAATTTATACAACGTTACAATGTTTAACGAGCTGTATTGTTAGGAACCAGAGGCCCCTAGTTCGAATCCAACCCTGTGAAACGCTATAATAACTATTAAGTTATTGAAGCAGCGGGCGGTCGGATTAAAATTGCATTTAACAACTATCATTGTTTATATTAAACCACCTCGTATACTTAGATATCCCGATGCCTAGACAACATTCTTTCTTCTTCTCCTCTCTTTTTCTTTCTATCTATCTCTTTCTTTCTCCACGACTTGTACACATTCAGGCGTTCACATATACACGAGCACTTGTACACACATCAGCAAACATACACTGGTGCACGCATGCACACACACGCACACACGTACATGTAAGTACACACATGCACACACATACACACACGCACATACATACAGCAGTACACACACACATACATACACCAGTACACACACGCATTCACGCACCTCATGCGTATACATACATACACCAGTGCTCTTACACTCACACATACATATACATGGACACACACGCATACACGCACACACACTCACTCACGTACATGCATACACCGTTACACTTGCACATACGAACACGACCACACACACATACACACACGCAGGCACATATGCCTGTTCACTTACACCCAACAGCGCCAACCCACACACGCACACGCCAACTCACGAGCATGTCCTGAATGAAAAGAGACAAAATGATGCAATAAAAACTAATTATAGCTCGGGATGCGACACGTCATTTACGAATTGTTCGAAACAGGTCTGGATGCAGCGGTTCGAATCCTAGGAGGGATTACATATTCATCTTCTAATAACTCCAAAACTAATTAAAATAAAGACAGTAAATAAACTTTATTACTTTTATGTCATTAGTTCCTTTCTTGTGCATGTATATTAGAGTACCAGGTGTCATGGGCTCCATCCTTAATTTTAAAATCTCAATTATCTCGGAAACTAACAGTGATAGAGGAGCGGACCAAAGCATGATTGTTAGCTCCTATGATGTGTAATGAATGCCTTATATAATTTCCAATCAGTTGTCCCTAGTTCGAATCCTGATTTTTCAGTGACTTCCTTAATTTTCCAGTGTACACTAGAATATATCACTTAGATCACTGTTGCAAGTGCATACAGGTCTTTTAAACACATCAAAATAATATTATAAATAATTTTGTTTCTGGCGTTCTGAGTTCGAATACCGATTCAATGAAGTTTACTTATAAATTTAATAACATAGTAAATAATTAAGACAAAGGCACCAAATAAACCTATTACGTTTATGTCATCAGATAATATCTTGCGGGTGTATATTCGGGTACCTGACGTCCAGGGTTCGACCCTTAAGTTTAAATCTCAATTATCGCAGAAACAGGCAGAGATAGAGCCGTGAACGAAAGCATGTTTGATAGCTCATGCAATGAACAATTAATGCTGTATATAATTTCCAATCAGTTTCCACTAGTTCGAATCCCGATCTTTCAATGACTTCACTGATTTTCCTCTGTACTCTAGAATACATCACTTAGATTGACGCTTTAACTGTATGCAGCTTTGTGTAACGACATTATGGATGTACTCTGTGTGAGAGAGAGCGAGAGAGGGAGAGAGAGAGCGAGAGGAAGTGAAACAAGTAGGGATAGAAGTGCTGAGAGCCTCTGCGCATGCGCAGCAAGAGATGATGCCATTGGCTGCAATAATCACGTGAGTGTAAGCATCACAGCCATGATGACGTGCCGGCATCGCCTGGAGGGGGTTTAGATCCCTATATAAACAGATATCTACCCATTTTAGAACTGCTGTATACTTATTAACTTTACATTCAAGTTTTAAAGAGCTTTAAAAGCAACGTGAGCTGCAGGCCGTCTACACATTCAGCACATATCAAAACGGGGCAATGCAAGGTGAGTTTTACATAACTATACAAAATCACTGTTGGTTTTTACAATACATTTAATTTTATTTAAACGTTACAGTACATGAAAGACGATTCGTTACAAAGAGCATCATATTTTCTAATCTGTGCTTTACATTCACATGGATTTCACTGCATACTCTTCTTCAGTTCAAGTGATTTTTGCCACACATTCTTCTTACATAAACATTCATACGATTTGCGCCACACATTCTTCTTGCATGAACATTCATACGACTTTCCCCTCATTCTTTGTTTCACTATACACTCACATGATTTCCTCTACTCATTCTTTGTTCCCCTGCAGGTTCATGCTTTGTTAACATTCACACGAATTTCTCTGCACATTCTTTGCTTCCATTAACATTCACATGATCTTCTCAACACATTCTTCTTACTTAAACATTCATATGATTTTCCCCACTCATTCTTTGTTTCACTATACATTCGCACACGATTTCCTCTACTCATTCTTTGGTTCTCTGCTGGCTCATCTTCAATGAACATTCACATGATTTTCTGTACTTATTCTTTGTTTCTCTACACATTCATAGGCTTACTTACAAAACATGCATACCCTAGTTCTAATATAAAGAAGTGTATAACTCGTTCTTCAACTTGAATAATGTAGTGAAAATAATAATTCATGACAATGTCTGTTACAGATTGTTTAGCTGATAGACTTAACAAGATGGTTGAAGAGCGTAGTTTCCTACCGACTCGTCGAGTTCAAGATCTCGAAATAGGTCTTAACTATGAGATAAAGTCCTTAAAGAGAGTTCAAACAAGATATGGTACCAGGATCGTATCTTCGCTGGAGGATTGTCAAGTGTTCTTGCCAGAGCGCTATAATTCGTTAACCGATCAAGAGATTGCAGAAATACCTGGGAACATATACCTCCAGTATAACGGCATGGCAGAGACGGGGAAATTTAAGACATGTAAATTGTCTTTTTTACATGCAAAGAAGGTGCGTAGAAATGTCAAACTTAAGTATTGAATGTTCTCCCATTTCACAATGAAAAATTCATAAATAAAACAACTGACTCATTGATATTACATATAAAGATACAAAAGATGCATATTATAGAATTTTATAAAAAATTTACGAGATTACAATATCACATGCTTTGAGTTTAATTATATCTAGCGCATTGAAATAACTCTAAATATCCGAATGTTTATACAAATCTTTGTGCTTCTTTTTACATGTGCAATATGCTTCATTTTACATGTATCATAACAAAAAATGTAATTCTTTCCAGGTTGCCTTTACTTGACCAAGATAGTTTTCTAAGACTTTCATTGTGCAATGTTTCAGGGTGTGCAATAAGAGGAAGAAGAAGAGGAATAGCCTGCTGCCATGCAAAGGATGCTGACGCTATTGGAGGGTGGACTAAGCACCATCGGCACCTACAAGAAACATTTTGGCAAGAAACGGGTGCTGAGACATCTACATCACCGAAACACATTAAGACAGGATCCTTATATAACATTACAGGGTATACAATGAAAAAATACGGTCAATTTTGTATACAATTCAATGCATGGCTGAGAGTTAGCTCGAACTAGTCTCCCTATATTCACTGAAATTAAGCATTGTGAGCAATAATTTAAGTGACTGTGAAAATACTTTCAGTAATGGTGAAATTTGTATCCTAAAAGCTTGAGCCCTGTATACATTAACAGCATTAAGACTGTTTGCCACGCTGGAATACAAATTATGAAAATAAAAAGACTTTCATTTAAATAATAAGGAAATTTGCGTAACCTGCTGTTACAAGTGTAATGACATATACAGAAACAATGAGTCGGACGAGAAAGTGATGGAAATGTAAGATAAATAATAACAATAAAAGAATTAAGGTATGCTTTTACATAGTGTTTTTATTCATTAAAAATCCTTGCATTCCTAATGAAAATTAAATCATTACAATGATTAGTTTAAGTTATGTAACAATGATCAAAAAGAGAACCGTCTTTAGATGCATTACTCGATCTTAAGTCAGAGCACCAAAAAAAGGACAAATCACGGCTTCTCCATTTTAGATGCGGTGTAACTATTCAGGTAAATTCCTGTAACACAGCAGGTTGAGTATGCAGATCTGTGGTCCTAAATGGGTGAAACAGAGTCTTATCCAGCTTAACAGTCTTGAGATCTCAGCATCAGAAAGTCGAATCACAAGCCTTCTCCACTCGATGAGTACAGGTTTGACAACAGCATTCTCTTCACCCTGAGACGGTGTAAAGTATATAAATGTTCAACTTGACAAGGGATTCTAAACTCGTTGTTAGAGTCCAGAACTGATGTATTATATGGTGAAAACACATGCTCCTCTTCTTAGTGATGTTGTCGTCGAATCTCGGTGTCATTGAGGTGTCGATAACATTGAAGATGCCCATGATTATAGGATTCTGAAGCCCAAAAACTGTAGGAACTGCTGATTGCGTGATGTTAACTTGATGGGCGTCAAGGGCAGAGCATGATGTGTGCGCCGAATCATTCCATTATTATATCCTCGACGTCGTTGACTTCTTCTAAAATCTATAGGCATTATGCTTATATCCTTGTTTCTAAAGGCAATGATATTGCTCTTATGCTCCCCTGTTTGCTCTATGAAGCGGATCTTTATGAACAACAGGTAAAATTTGATTTGATGGTTCCTGTGAAATACGGTATCCAGCCGTAACAGATGGGAAAACTGGTAGATGGAGTGTCCACTTTTACTATCGAGGAAGGAGACTGATGCAATACTGCGCTAAATTCGTATGATGCTCAACTTAAATATATTCACTAGGAAATCAGATTCAGACAGCTGATTAGATGGAATAACTTTGTCACTGAAGGGCCACAGAACGTTCCTATAGAACAATCACTGGAAAAAATCAAGAGTGAAAGGACATTTTAATGACATTTTTATTATTATTATTATTATTCACTGATCTAATTAAGAAGACATTCGCATCCTAATATGAGGAATCTTCCTAATATGAGGAATCTTTCTAACTCTTTCATGGTTTCAAGGTTCTGCAGATGCTAAGCACGCTATAAAACCAACCAGCTTTAAATCCTGAATAATGTCGTTAATCGCATCGGAAAAGTCATTTTTATCAGGTGTATGAAGCCTCATGAGTACCCTTAGCATGTTTACCAAATCATTAGGATCGGTGTAGCGGTATAGCATCTCCTCTGTATTCGCTTTGGATATATCTTCTAATCTAGGTGAGTTGACACTAGTATGCTTGCTTTCATTGGTGTGTTTATTCAGAGCTTGCTCATTTCAAGAAACTGCACTAACTGTTTTATCAGTGGTAGCTCTTGACGTTACTACAGGGTCGCTTGAACTGGTTCCAAGTACGGTACATCTTGAATCCCGCTCTTCGGGACTTGAGAAGATTTCAGGATCTCGTTTCGGTGTTGTAGTCAATGCACAGCTGGTCATCACTTTACAGCATCTTCTCCTATGTTGCTTAAGCCTTGAACTTGTCCTGTTTTTTAAAGTTCTATTACATATGCAGCACTTATCAAAGCGATTACTCCCCCCTTGGGAAACATACGAAAAATCAAGATTCTCGTAAATTGACTGTAATTGTCCGTCTTTGTGAGTGTTCATGCTCAAGCAGTATATATAAACTAGTCAATGTATACTGTAGATGTTGAATTCGTATACGATAACACGAGACTGAGTTATTTTTTAACATTTATGTATTTATATATGTACTCAGGTTTTGAGTCATATAAACAGTCATGTGCGAATTAGACTAAGCAAAATATTGTAGCATTCGCACATAATAGTTGTAATTCCGTTAATTATAACTATCTCATTAAGCACAAGCAGATTCAAGTAGCTAGAAATGGATTCATAGAGGTAAGAGTACAAGATTTCTTGATAGTTAGCACAGAGAATGCGAGAGTTGAGGGAGATACTGGTCATTTTCCCTTTGCAGGTCACCTTTTTTCCCTTTGCTGGTCACCTTTTTCCCTTTGCAGGTCACGTTTTTCCCTCTTCTGGTCCCATTTTCCCTTTACTGGTCACCTTTTTCCCTTTGCTGGTCACATTTTTCCCTTTGCTGGTCACATTTTTCCCTTTGCTGGTCACATTTTTCCCTTTGCTGGTCACCTTTTTCCCTTTGCTGTCACGTTTTTCCCTTTGCTGGTCACATTTTTCCCTTTGCTGGTCACCTTTTTCCCTTTGCTGGTCGCATTTTTCCCTTTGCTGGTCACGTTTTTCCCTTTGCTGGTCACCTTTTTTCCCTTTGCTGGTCACCTTTTTTCCCTTTGCTAGTCACATTTTTCCCTTTGCAGGTCACGTTTTTCCCTTTGCTGGTCACCTTTTTCCCTTTGCTGGTCACCACTTTCCCTTTGCTGGTCACGTTTTTCCCTTTGCTGGTCACCTTTTTTCCCTTTGCTGGTCACATTTTTCCCTTTGCTAGTCACATTTTTCCCTTTGCTGGTCACATTTTTCCCTTTGCTGGTCACCTTTTTCCCTTTGCTGGTCACCTCTTTCCCTTGGCTGGTCACCTTTTTCCCTTTGCTGGTCACCTTTTTCCCATTGCTGGTCATCTTTTTCCCTTTGCTGGTCACCTTTTTCCCTTTGCTGGTCACCTTTTTCCCTTTGCTGGTCACCTTTTTCCCTTTTCTGGTCACGTTTTTCCCTTTGCTGGTCACCTTTTTCCCTTTGCTGGTAACGTTTTTCCCGTTGCTGGTCACCTTTTTCCCTTTGCTGGTAACGTTTTTCCCGTTGCTGGTCACCTTTTTTCCCAATGCTGGTCACGTTTTTCCCTTTGCTGGTCACATTTTTCTCTTTGCTGGTCACATTTTTCCCTTTGCTGGTCACCTTTTTCCCTTTGCTGGTAACTTTTTTCTGGTCACGTTTTTCCCTTTACTGGTCACCTTTTTTCCCTTTGCTGGTCACATTTTTCCCTATGCTGTCACCTTTTTCCCCTTGCTGGTCACAATTTTCCCTTTGCTGGTCACGTTTTTCCCTTTGCTGGTAACATTTTTCCCTTTGCTGGTCACCTTTTCCCTGAATTGGTTACATGATTGGCAAGTCAAGAACATTGACATGGAACAGTTCTCCACTAAGCTCACATCTAAAGTCGCTTTCAAAGCCTAACATATCAACAAGCTGGGAGCATTCTTGTTTCATCCTCTCTAGCTTGACAGCTTAAGTAAAATAAATCGCTCTTAATGTATATACGCTAATGAGAAAGTATAAAAGAACTATCCTGAATAAAAATCGATTAGTATAACGTGAGAGCTAAGGTGGTTAAGCTCGCAAGAGGTTTCGGTTTAATTAACTCTCTCACTAGCCTGCAACCGTTGAAGTACATTTACCTGGTTACATAGGCTGAGGTACTGTGGTAAAGCTAGAGAAAAATTAAAGATAGGAGACCCTGGAATCATTCCGTTAGACGATTCGTGTAATCTTAGTGGCATTGCCAACGCTCAGCATAAGGTCTCTGCTTCGAGAAACATTGCTGACAAGATCTGGCTGAAACGACTTGGAAAAGCGTGCAATCTGATGTTACATTACGTGAAAAACTTGGCAGCGTGACTAGTAACAGCAATTATGAAGGGAAAGGTAGCTCCAGGTGCAGTAACCACGAAGAAGAAACGAGGAGGATTTCTACCTCTCATACCAATTATTGCAGCTCTAGGCGCTGCTGCTGGAGGTGCAGCCCAAATTGCCTCAGCAGTAAATAAGAAAAAGGCAGCAGATAAACAACTTGCCGAAATGATGAGGCATAAGAGAGAAATTGAGAGAAAGGTATCTGTTGGCGGAGGGTCCAAAAAGAAGAAACGAGGAGGATTTCTACCGCTCATACCAATTATTGCAGCACTAGGAGCCGCCGCTGGAGGTGCATCACAAATTGCTACAGCTGTAAATACGAAAAAAGCTGCAGATAAACAACTTGCTGAAATGATGAGACGTAACAGAGAAATTGAGGCAAGAGGGAGAGGTTTTCGAGTGAAGAAGAATAAGGGAAGAAACACAGAAACGAAGAGGAGACAGTGCCTGAAAGGGAATTCAAAAAACTAGGGCAGAGGGCTATACTTGTCCCGGAAAAAGCATTGAGTAACATAGACCTTGACTTGTATGCCCTACGTTTAAAGATTCCTCATATTAGGATGCGAATGTCTTCTTTATTAGATCAGTGAATAATAATAATAATAACAAAAATGTCATTAAAATTTCCTTTCACTCTTGATTTTTTTCCAGTGATTGTTCTATAGGAACGTTCTGTGGCCATTCAGTGACAAAGTTATTCCATCTAATCAGCTGTCTGAATCTGATTTCCTAGTGAATATATTTAAGTTGAGCATCATACGAATTTAGCGCAGTATTGCATCAGTCTCCTTCCTCGATAGTAAAAGTGGACACTCCATCTACCAGTTTTCCCATCTGTTACGGCTGGATACCGTATTTCACAGGAACCATCAAATCAAATTTTACCTGTTGTTCATAAAGATCCGCTTCATAGAGCAAACAGGGGAGCATAAGAGCAATATCATTGCCTTTAGAAACAAGGATATAAGCATAATGCCTATAGATTTTAGAAGAAGTCAACGACGTCGAGGATATCATAATGGAATGATTCGACGCACACATCATGCTCTGCCCTTGACGCCCAAGTTAACATCACGCAATCAGCAGTTCCTACAGTTATTGGGCTTCAGAATCCTATAATCATGGGCATCTTCAATGTTATCGACACCTCAATGACACCGAGATTCGACGACAAGATCACTAAGAAGAGGAACATGTGTTTTCACCATATAATACATCAGTTCTGGACTCTAACAACGAGTTTAGAATCCCTTGTCAAGTTGAACATTTATATACTTTACACCGTCTCAGGGTGAAGAGAATGCTGTTGTCAAACCTGTACTCATCAGTGGAGAAGGCTTGTGATTCGACTTTCTGATGCTGAGATCTCAAGACTGTTAAGCTGGATAAGACTCTGTTTCACCCATTTAGGACCACAGATCTGCATACTCAACCTGCTGTGTTACAGGAATTTACCTGAATAGTGACACCGCATCTAAAATGGAGAAGCCGTGATTTGTCTTTTTTTTGGTGCTCTGACTTAAGATCGAATAATGCATCTAAAGACGGTTCTCTTTTTGATCATTGTTACATAACTTAAACTAATCATTGTAATGATTTATTTTTCATTAGGAATGCAAGGATTTTTAATGAATAAAAACACTATGTAAAATCATAACTTAATTCTTTTATTGTTATTATTTATCTTACATTTCCATCACTTTCTCGTCCGACTCATTGTTTCTGTATATGTCATTACACTTGTAACAGCAGGTTATGCAAATTTCCTTATTATTTAAATGAAAGTCTTTTTATTTTCATAATTTGTATTCCAGCGTGGCAAACAGTCTTAATGCTGTTAATGTATGCAGGGCTCAAGTCTTTTAGGATACAAATTTAACCATTACTGAAAGTATTTTCACAGTCACTTAAATTATTGCTCACAATGCTTAATTTCAGTGAATATAGGGAGACTAGTTCGAGCTAACTCTCAGCCATGCATTGAATTGTATACAAAATTGACCGTATTTTTTCATTGTATACCCTGTAATGTTATATAAGGATCCTGTCTTAATGTGTTTCGGTGATGTAGATGTCTCAGCACCCGTTTCTTGCCAAAATGTTTCTTGTAGGTGCCGATGGTGCTTAGTCCACCCTCCAATAGCGTCAGCATCCTTTGCATGGCAGCAGGCTATTCCTCTTCTTCTTCCTCTTATTGCACACCCTGAAACATTGCACAATGAAAGTCTTAGAAAACTATCTTGGTCAAGTAAAGGCAACCTGGAAAGAATTACATTTTTTGTTATGATACATGTAAAATGAAGCATAATGCACATGTAAAAAGAAGCACAAAGATTTGTATAAACATTCGGATATTTAGAGTTATTTCAATGCGCTAGATATAATTAAACTCAAAGCATGTGATATTGAAATCTCGTAAATTTTTTATAAAATTCTATAATATGCATCTTTTGTATCTTTATATGTAATATCAATGAGTCAGTTGTTTTATTTATGAATTTTTCATTGTGAAATGGGAGAACATTCAATACTTAAGTTTGACATTTCTACGCACCTTCTTTGCATGTAAAAAAGACAATTTACATGTCTTAAATTTCCCCGTCTCTGCCATGCCGTTATACTGGAGGTATATGTTCCCAGGTATTTCTGCAATCTCTTGATCGGTTAACGAATTATAGCGCTCTGGCAAGAACACTTGACAATCCTCCAGCGAAGATACGATCCTGGTACCATATCTTGTTTGAACTCTCTTTAAGGACTTTATCTCATAGTTAAGACCTATTTCGAGATCTTGAACTCGACGAGTCGGTAGGAAACTACGCTCTTCAACCATCTTGTTAAGTCTATCAGCTAAACAATCTGTAACAGACATTGTCATGAATTATTATTTTCACTACATTATTCAAGTTGAAGAACGAGTTATACACTTCTTTATATTAGAACTAGGGTATGCATGTTTTGTAAGTAAGCCTATGAATGTGTAGAGAAACAAAGAATAAGTACAGAAAATCATGTGAATGTTCATTGAAGATGAGCCAGCAGAGAACCAAAGAATGAGTAGAGGAAATCGTGTGCGAATGTATAGTGAAACAAAGAATGAGTGGGGAAAATCATATGAATGTTTAAGTAAGAAGAATGTGTTGAGAAGATCATGTGAATGTTAATGGAAGCAAAGAATGTGCAGAGAAATTCGTGTGAATGTTAACAAAGCATGAACCTGCAGGGGAACAAAGAATGAGTAGAGGAAATCATGTGAGTGTATAGTGAAACAAAGAATGAGGGGAAAGTCGTATGAATGTTTATGCAAGAAGAATGTGTGGCGCAAATCGTATGAATGTTTATGTAAGAAGAATGTGTGGCGAAAATCACGTGAACTGAAGAAGAGTATGCAGTGAAATCCATGTGAATGTAAAGCACAGATTAGAAAATATGATGCTCTTTGTAACGAATCGTCTTTCATGTACTGTAACGTTTAAATAAAATTAAATGTATTGTAAAAACCAACAGTGATTTTGTATAGTTATGTAAAACTCACCTTGCATTGCTCCGTTTTGATATGTGCTGAATGTGTAGACGGCCTGCAGCTCACGTTGCTTTTAAAGCTCTTTAAAACTTGAATGTAAAGTTAATAAGTATACAGCAGTTCTAAAATGGGTAGATATCTGTTTATATAGGGATCTAAACCCCCTCCAGGCGATGCCGGCACGTCATCATGGCTGTGATGCTTACACTCACGTGATTATTGCAGCCAATGACATCATCTCTTGCTGCGCATGCGCAGAGGCTCTCAGCACTTCTATCCCTACTTGTTTCACTTCCTCTCGCTCTCTCTCTCCCTCTCTCGCTCTCTCTCACACAGAGTACATCCATAATGTCGTTACACAAAGCTGCATACAGTTAAAGCGTCAATCTAAGTGATGTATTCTAGAGTACAGAGGAAAATCAGTGAAGTCATTGAAAGATCGGGATTCGAACTAGTGGAAACTGATTGGAAATTATATACAGCATTAATTGTTCATTGCATGAGCTATCAAACATGCTTTCGTTCACGGCTCTATCTCTGCCTGTTTCTGCGATAATTGAGATTTAAACTTAAGGGTCGAACCCTGGACGTCAGGTACCCGAATATACACCCGCAAGATATTATCTGATGACATAAACGTAATAGGTTTATTTGGTGCCTTTGTCTTAATTATTTACTATGTTATTAAATTTATAAGTAAACTTCATTGAATCGGTATTCGAACTCAGAACGCCAGAAACAAAATTATTTATAATATTATTTTGATGTGTTTAAAAGACCTGTATGCACTTGCAACAGTGATCTAAGTGATATATTCTAGTGTACACTGGAAAATTAAGGAAGTCACTGAAAAATCAGGATTCGAACTAGGGACAACTGATTGGAAATTATATAAGGCATTCATTGCCCATCATAGGAGCTAACAATCATGCTTTGGTCCGCTCCTCTATCACTGTTAGTTTCCGAGATAATTGAGATTTTAAAATTAAGGATGGAGCCCATGACACCTGGTACTCTAATATACATGCACAAGAAAGGAACTAATGACATAAAAGTAATAAAGTTTATTTACTGTCTTTATTTTAATTAGTTTTGGAGTTATTAGAAGATGAATATGTAATCCCTCCTAGGATTCGAACCGCTGCATCCAGACCTGTTTCGAACAATTCGTAAATGACGTGTCGCATCCCGAGCTATAATTAGTTTTTATTGCATCATTTTGTCTCTTTTCATTCAGGACATGCTCGTGAGTTGGCGTGTGCGTGTGTGGGTTGGCGCTGTTGGGTGTAAGTGAACAGGCATATGTGCCTGCGTGTGTGTATGTGTGTGGTCGTGTTCGTATGTGCAAGTGTAACGGTGTATACATGTACGTGAGTGAGTGTGTGTGCGTGTATGCGTGTGTGTCCATGTATATGTATGTGTGAGTGTAAGAGCACTGGTGTATGTATGTATACGCATGAGGTGCGTGAATGCGTGTGTGTACTGGTGTATGTATGTGTGTGTGTACTGCTGTATGTATGTGCGTGTGTGTATGTGTGTGCATGTGTGTACTTACATGTACGTGTGTGCGTGTGTGTGCATGCGTGCACCAGTGTATGTTTGCTGATGTGTGTACAAGTGCTCGTGTATATGTGAACGCCTGAATGTGTACAAGTCGTGGAGAAAGAAAGAGATAGATAGAAAGAAAAAGAGAGGAGAAGAAGAAAGAATGTTGTCTAGGCATCGGGATATCTAAGTATACGAGGTGGTTTAATATAAACAATTATAGTTGTTAAATGCAATTTTAATCCGACCGCCCGCTGCTTCAATAACTTAATAGTTATTATAGCGTTTCACAGGGTTGGATTCGAACTAGGGGCCTCTGGTTCCTAACAATACAGCTCGTTAAACATTGTAATGTTGTATAAATTAAATTATATTTGTTAAACACGTTTTAATCTGACCGCCCAATACTCACATAGTTTAATATTTATTAAGCATTAGAGTTTCGCAGATTCGATCTAGAACCCTCTGAACACCGTTTCATTAATTAAATTATATTTGTTAAATACATTTTAATCTAGCCGTGCATAGTTTAATAGTTATTGAGCATTAGAGTTTCGCAGATTCGATCTAGGACCCTCTGAACACCCTTTTTATTAATTATTGTAATGATATATAAAAATTAAATTATATTTGTTAAATACATTTTAATCTGACCTTACATAGTTTAATATTTATTAAGCATTAGAGTTTCGCTGCGTAAGATTCGAACTAGGGTCCTCTGAACGGTCTTTCATTAATCAGGGTAATGATGTATAAAAAATTAAATTATATTTGATAAACACATTTTTTTAATCTGACCTTGCATAGTTTAATAGTTATTGCGCATTAGAGTTTCACTTGGTAAGAGTCGAGCTAGAATTCTCTGAACACCTTTTTTATTAATTAAGGTAATGATATAATAATATCAATAATTAAGAATCGAGCACCGATCTATGGATATCACACAGAGGTTTAATTCATGTAATGAAATGTATATTAGGCGCTTTTTCAGTCACTACCTGAAATGGACCAAGCAGAATGCTTGTTAACTATGCTCGGATATATTCGTAGGATGTCGTAAAACATCGGAGAGAACTCCCTCAGGCAAAATCATGATGGCCGACCTGACGTTGTTACGCAGAGTTGGTAAACAAGTTTCTCTCTCTTTCACACAAACAAGGACAGGTCGAGTATAAAGCAACCCTCGAATTCTTTTGTTAAGCTCAAACAATGGAAAAGGTCAGGCTTTGTTATGGAGTAGCGTGATGGGAACGCCGCAGGTGTCTTTCTAAACAAGTCTTGCCCAGGACAATAGAAAGGCACACACAATAGAATCTCTTACACAATGGAAAGGGTCAGGCTTTGTTATTGGGTTGTGGGATGAGTATGCCAGATGGTCTTTCTAAAGAATGCTTGCACCAGACAATAGAACTTGTTTCTCTGTTAACTGGCTTAGGTTCTCTTTGTCACAACCCTAATTCATCATGGGCTTTGTTCATTTTGACAGCTGAAGGGTAAGCATTGTTCTTTTGTTAAAAGCTAGTGAAATGAGAATGCCACGTGTTCGACACACAATGGAAGTGGGGGTGGGTAACTGACCAGGTGCAGAAGTGGCCTGATGTGGAACGGGTAGGAAAAACATCTCGCGTTTGTTACAGAACCTTAAATTTATGACCCCTTTGTTCGTTTTGACAGTTGGTTGACAGCCTTAATTGCTTAACTGTCAAGCCTCCATTGTACTCAACAAGATTTACGACCGCAGCTGCAACTAAAACTACCAAGGAGCTGGGGGTGGGGGTGGGGGAGGGGAGGGGCGGGGCTAATTAGCATATTAATTACACATTCTTGCATATTAAGTGATACAGAAACCCTAAATCCCTACTACTCAGAGGTTATAGCGATTTATTTTGAATCATGCATTTTGAATAGAGCTGGGAATGAATGCCTAGCTTGGAAGGTCTAGTTCCAAAATAACGTTCATCCAACTTTGAATTAACACGATCATTTGAATATTATGGTGATGGTGATTATTATTATTATTATTATTATTATTATTATTATTATAACTGGTTCCAAATGTAACCTCTGATCGTTGACCGCATTGCATTTAGCATTAATACCCTCCCAAAAAAACTCTTCAGGAAAATGGATAATGATGGAATCATTTTGTTGGCATATCTCACTTAAACGCAACTGTTGAATTTTCATCTACCAGCTCTGTGATAAAAGTAAACGACATCGCTTAATTACAACATTGAGCCAAACTTGGGACACGTTGAAATGAATGGCTTTCTCAAAGTTACAGAATACAGCATTAGGTAATAATTTTAATTCTTGTTTTGAGCACTGATCTACCATATGTTGAAATGATTGCAAATATTAAGTTGCCTACTTTTTATTGGGAACGGGTAAGAAAATCAGTGATGTATAATGATTGTGTTTCGTTTGTCCATGAACTACGATAATCTGCGAAAATAATTCAGCGCAACTTTTGAAAGTTCCGTCGACAAATATTGTTTCCATGTGACACAGTCCTTTCAAATTAGCTTTTGTTGTGCAATCCAAGATATTAATATTTCTATTATTAACAAATATAAAAGTTTCATTTTTATTACTCATAATATTGAGTGAATCTAGTTAATCATGGAACTCTGTTGAGGAACAGATAAACCGTTGGGTAACTTAGGTTACAGCCTAGCTCGTGTGTGATAGATTTTATGTTTTATCATCGTGACATCCGCTTTCATCAATCTTGGTGTGTCGCCGACATGGTTCATTAAGAGCTTCTTTTATAAACAGGTACTCAATTTCTGCCTACTTAACACATCGTCTTTGTCATAATTGTATTCTGGTAAAACTATCTTTCACTTGCCGAGTTTTGTTCACTTTTATGAATCACTTTCACATATCCTTTGTTCCATCCGCTTAAATTTCATAAAATTTGGATTTATATCCAGGTATAATATATAACGTTTTCCCACGTTCACTTAACATAACTCTTACTATTGAGCAGGAACTAATTATACAGCAGGAATGGTAGCTCACTCGAAGCACTGGTTTAACTCTAGTCCTTGACCACTCCTCCCTTGGATTTGTAAACAACTGCCGGTCATGGTCGAATTTATTCATCCTTTCTTCCTAACCACCCATAAAGCGGTCATATTGGTCATATGTAAACTGCCGATCGTGGTAAAATTCATTCGTCCCTTCTTCTTAAACACTTCTTAGCGGACCGATTTCGTTAGCGGCCAAAATAACAGTTTCAGATACATTTATATGGTGTGAGAGTCCTGCACCGTGGCGCAGTGGGCTGGAACGTGTTGCTCTGGTTTTCGGCCACAGAATGCGCCCGGATTCGATTCCATCCACGATGGTGCGGACTTTAGGTCCCGGGTATAGAACCGGTGATCACTCAGCATCGTGAGGAAGGTGAGGAGTTGCGATGGGCAGCGGTCTTGGCCTCATGAGCCAACTTTCTGGCTGGGGGATGCGTGATGCTAGCCACAGCACCTCCCCGTATCGATTGGATGATCGGCCACCTCTGCCAAGTGCATGCTGGCGTGAGGCCGGCAGTCGGGTTGGCAGACCCGGTCCCTTCGCGGGCTGTAGCACCACAGGATTTATCTATTTATATGATGCGAGACCTTGGAACCATCTTGGGATAATACTTCCTAGTTCCAATAGAGAGTCACATCCAATAGAAATCTTCCGCCTAATCACCTTTAATTGCGTTCATGACATCTTGGGATACACATGCGAAAGGCGACTATCTGAGGTGGAAGATTGGAGCATGCACGGTGTTACCGAATCGCCGTCCACTTTGTTCGAATAGGCAACTCAAAAGGCAACACCAAAGATTATCTCTACATTTTTATCATTGCATTACGTAGGACTACTTGTATCTGTTTCAGTTACTTTATTTAAAAGCGTTCTGGTGTTGTAAACACTGTGACCGCGTAGGAGGCAAATGTAGTTGGTGTACTAAAATTACCTTTGATTCTTACAAGGATATAATCAACATATTGCTTGTGTATTATTAATTGCACACTTCGTATAGTATTATAATATTAATAATGCGAATAATAATGTAACTTCCCTATATTAATAATAATAATAATAATAATAGTAATAATAATAATACATCCCGTCCCTCATTAATCAGACATCTGTTAGGTAGCTGCTCTGACGTATATCTCCGCAGCTGTGCTCTGTTTAAGAGTGGTTAGGGGGTGCGTTTCTAACGAAGAAGTTCCGAGTTCAAATCCCTCTCACGTCTGCAGAGTTTATATCTGTAATACATACTCTAATTTACGTTACATGTATAAGAGTACAGAGCCATAACTCGAAACTGAATAACGGTTCTTGTTCCTCGGCTGAAACCCCTGGATTACCGGCGCGCCGTGCAGAACTAAGAGATATAACTTCAAGAAGTGGACGGGAATTCGGAACATGTACAGTCATAAGTATACTGGAAGCTGATATATGACGGTTATTACGATGGTGAAGCGTGTGCGAGATAACTTATCAGTAATTATAATAAATACATAGATTATTGTTGTTAACAGTACGTTACGAATTTGAGCGTGTGTGGTGGAAGAAAGTAAGGAAGGAAGAGGAGCATTTCTTCCTACACCTACTCATTGTAAACGAATCAAGTATCACGAAAGAACCTGATTAAGGCCAGCAACAGTGGACAAATAATATCCTGCTCTTACGGTTATACATAAATACTTATGGATGTAATTGATTTAATTGGGACGCAGTCCTTTTTTTAAATGGTAGGGCAATTTGTATTTTTTCCAGCTCTGGTTTGGTTTACATCTCCTTTTGACACAAACACAGAAGTTGAGACAATTAGCATTTGCGGAATTAAATAATACATGTCATATTAGAACAACTGGCCACTGTGTAAAAGAGTAATCATGTTAAGCACCTTGCGCTGACGTCAAAGCTGTAATTAAAAGTTACATTTGTATGCAATAACAGACCAAGTTGCTAAAAGATGACCAACGAACTGATTGACCATTGATTATGTTTTTGTGAAACTAGTTTTATAAGAAAATACTTTCGAAGTGAGGAAACATGATATGAGAAGCATGCAGATAATTAAGGTAAGCGCAATTCTTCCATGTCATATGACGCTTTTATGAGTGCGGGTGCATGAAATGAAAGACAAGCGTAATCATTTCCAAGAAAACGCATTTCGGTGGCTAAACAACAAATCTGTGATGAGAGTTAAGGCAGAAATAAAGGACAATGTACAAACGGAATTGTTGAAAAGATTTCCTAGAAGTAAAGCTGATCGAATCAAACAGTTGGTGGTCGGATACAAGCAACTGTCATTAATTGTAGGGTAAATGACCTGCTAAAGCATTACACTTCAGCAGAGATGCTAGAAAATGTAGGTGTTTTCTATGGATCAAGATGGCTTTGTCCGCCAAGGATTTAAGTACACATAAAAGGATGGGTATCAGAGGAAGCTTCGCAGAAGCGGTGGAGTTTCCGAATGATAGTGTTGGACTGTAATACGGCGGGGTTTATCCAGGGAAACATTTAAAAATGCACGGTATTCATAATTTTAATCTATGATATCACTGTGTAAGAGCGAGTTTCTGTATATACAAATACTCATTCTGTAGGTGTGTTGATATTCTTTCTGAGGTACAATCAGGTCCGCGCAATAGGTGTTTGCATTACTTCATATCCGTTTATTCACGCAGAAGCGATTATCATTACTTTAACTTAAAAAGAAATATGCGGCTATGGACCAATTCTTTTTCATTTATTCGTCACTATTTATATCTTTATAATGAATCAAGATGAACAGTTCAAATTGACTAACTATTGTACTGGACGCAAAACAAAACGCATGCCGCATTGTTTCAAAATATGTTTAATCCCTTCATTTAATTCCTAAAGAATGTGATTTAACCGTAGTGAGTCTTGATCATTTGGAAATGGAACCTAATCTACATCGGATCATCGAAAATTCATCTTACATGGAAAGGGAAAAGAAGGTTTCTAATTTCACGGATTTCTTATAACCACAGTGTACGTAAATAAATAAAAGTATACACCTGCTGGCTATCTCCGTAACGCCGAGGTAACCGTGCTCCCAGCAGTCTAAACGGACCTGAGTAGAAGTCCAGTACAGTCATGGGGACTTTTACTCCTGCTGGGAGGCGTTCTTCGAATTGCGCGTACTCTCGTGTGGTGATTGAGGAACAATTGAGGAGCTAATTGACTGAAAATAGCAGGTCCGATCTCGTAAGCTATACACACACCAATGGCACTTATATAGCTATTTGCAATTTATGTATGCCATTTCCGTTTTAGAGATTGCCAATGTTTCATAACTGAAGTATCTGTTACGGTTTTCTAGCTAAAAACCCAAAACCATTTCCAGAGTTGTTTATCGATGCGAAACGGATTCTTTGTTTATTCCTTTTTTCCTTCCTTCCTTCCTTCCTCCCTCCCTTCCTTTTCTATGGCTGAAAGTATGCAGAACATAGAATTGTGGAGAGTTGAAGTAGCGAGACTCTACTATACAGTATTTCATTTTATACACCTAAGTATTATATAAACCTATTTATAACTATTTGTGCACAAGTCTTCAGAAGAAAAACGTATTTATTAATTTTTTGTATCTCTGTGGTTTTTATTCCTTCTACCAATCAACAAAGCATTAAAGAAGTTTTAGATTGTGAAGTAAAAGCTAATGTTCAAATTAAATGGAATTTTGTTCTGAAACTAAAACTTGTTGCTATGCCGAGAAGCTAATAATTAGAGTTAATCCTTAATAGCCCTCCAGTAAATCGTTCCAAGCAACAATGACATGGGTACACCATAATGACACATTTTTAATCTTCAAATACAGATGTCATGCTTTTAGTCTTAATTTTAGTGGTGTGGAATTTACTGAGTTTCTGTAACCAGTTTCTTTTAAGGCACATTCTACTGCTAGTTTCAGTAATATGACCGTGCAATAAACCTCAGGTTTCAGTGCGAGCAGGGAGGGGTATGTTCTTGGTGTTCATCTCCCTGCCAAATATGTCTAATCCTCAAGAACATGTGATCTTTTTCTTTTTGTGTTTATACATAGGATGACGTTTGTTATAAGGGCCAGGATATCCTTTCACTAACACTGTGTTTCTTTTTCTGTCACATTTACTGCATTACTGATAGTGCTCCCTGATTTCGTACTAACTCATCAGTTGCTATCGCATTTGTGTGAATGCCTCAATAGCATGAACGTTTCATGGTGTTGTTCGCGACAACCCCGCATTAAGCATCGCGCCCTTACTGCGATGGGGAAGCCTTAATCGGCCACCAATTAGTTGTGAGAAAATAATATAGACAATGCCTAATGGGCGAGGAAGAGAGTAAACGTTGGCACTATTCCTTGTATTGGGTATCTTACTCTTCTTAGCATGGAAACGGGCGCATATGGTCAATGGAGTTTGAGCATTTCATTACCAGAATCATCTCCAGAATACATTTTCAGTACATTTTCCGATTGCATCCATAAATTGATAAACTCAGTACTTGTATAGTAATCGCTTTTGTGTGGCAGTTAAGGACCTGCTCGTTTCAACATCACTAATATTTTAACTAAAGCTTGAAATAAGATTGTAGATAAATTATTTCAGGAAATATTTATGCAGCATTTAAAAATATTTGCAAGAAATGGAAAAAGAAACGCTTAAAATTAAATTGAATTTTATTTATGGACGCTCTTTAACTGCTTTAGTCCTTAGACTCCCATCTAATTTTCGGAGTGAAATAGCAGAGGCCTCTTTATCAGGCTTGAGGTTCCTTTACGTGCCGTTAATATACGACACGGAACCAGTGGCTTTACTTCCTTTCCTAAGGAAGCCATGCTAAAGATATTTACGCCCGAAAAAATACATCGGCCTCCACCGGGTTTGAACACGCGACCGCAGGAACCAGGGGCTAGCATGGTAACCACTACACCACGGAGGACAACCATTTTTCTATAAGGTAACATCACATATTCAGGTTAATAGACGAGAAGTTCAGTTACACAGAAGAGGATAACATAACGAAGCACAGATTGAATTATCACTCCTGTCCAGAAACAAGTTGCAGCTCTATTAGTATAGAGACACCCATCCATACACCCACCTACCCGTCCGTCCATCCACCCATCCACCCACCTACCTACCGCTAGTGACGTATCGAACATAGGACTCGACACCTAGATAGTACTGAAACTCACAACAGCTTTTCTTCGCAGTAACCAAGCTTCCTATTGTACTCGGACGAGCCCAGAAACGGGGAGGTATTGAAAATTCTATAGGTGCCCCGACATACATTCTGGATGCTTCATTAGCCAAGAGCGTTTGCCCCTCTTTCTCTAGCAAATCCTGTGGCGACTGGCACTCGACAACACAGGCGGGAGACCGTTGGAGAGCTCTGTCACACAGTTTCCTCCTCAGAGCTGGTCCTCCTGAACAGCTCTGCGATTTGAGGCAAGGCGATCAAGGTGTATCACTATCAGGTTCTTTGGGGATTGACGTTGAATGCGGCACACCGCGTTTTTAATTCGTTTTAGTAGTGTTTGTCGCCCTTTCTTACTACATACGGCATTATAGCCGTGAATACTGAGGCATAGATTTTTAGGGAAGGAAATTTAGGAAGAAAACCTTCTAGGCTTATGTTTAGGGAACCTCTCCGGCATTTTTCAGGTATGTGGATTGAGGAAAACATGGACAAATCCTCAATCAGGGAGGTCGGTCCTGGTGAGGTTTGAACCGCAGACCTGCGGTTCACGAATCCGTGTTTTAACTATTTTGGCTACACATTTCGATCGCCGCAGCTTTGATCTGGACTATAACCTTACATGGGTCGTGCTAGGAACGTTGCAACTTCAGCAACTTTCCTTTAGTTCTCCTTGGACAATAAAGCCTTACGAGGTCATCCTGCTTGAGACTGGTACTGTTCGTTAGACGGTCAAAGCGTGCCTTCATCTGGTCACTTACTAGCTTTTGGTGTTTCTTGAGATGCAATTTTCAGCAATCCGTCTTTCCGGGCGTATACGGATGTAGGGGATAGTACGTGTCTAGGTATCCAGAAGCGCTGGAGCAGTTCTTTCTTAAGGTAGGATTTACGGTGGAGCTCCAGGGGACCGCAAGTCGGCATAATAATTTGTTCACTAATGCATCAGCAATAGTCTAAGACTTTGCCCACTTGGTGAAATAGTCCATAGCCAGTAATAGTTAGAGATTTCCTGCGTCTGTCCTTCGAAAGGGTCTTCCAACATCGATGACAATTCATTTGATTGAAGCTCTGGCGTTGTTCTCTTTCATTCGTTCTCGAATGCGTGCCTGTAGCTCACGACTTTCCGTGCAGGTGTCGTATTGTTGTCTCCACCTGCGCATGTCACTTCGCAGATATAAACAACAAAGTCGGCGACGTAGCTTCTCAAAGATTTTATATGCTCCAAAGTAACCGGTATGTGTCTCCTCGAGAACTTCCTTAACCTTGCTACTCGGAAACTCTAGCTGTTCTACCTAGATTTTCCGATCTCTAGACACCCAAACTCTCTTCAACTCACCGCTATGACTACCAGGGAGTCCCTCTGCGCCCAATAACTTCTATAAATCGAACTTGTGGTGGCGACATCCCTCCACAAAGTTGGTTCGCCAGATTCTTTATCCGCCAGAATCGAACCTAAGTGTTAATTTTCCAGTTCCTTCCTGCTCAAAGTCTCTTTACAGCAATCGACCGCAGACTGCATCCTGACCGGCGTAAGGTTGCAGCACTCTCCTTCGTCCGCACCTTCACACAGTGGCTACGGATTTCCTAGCACAATTTCGGTAATGGTGTTCACGTTGGAATATGTCTTCCTATCCTGTGCTCCAATATGAAGTGAGTAGAATGTGATGACTGCATGACGTGGCCGTGTTCACGCAGGCCTTATAGTTTTTTCTCATCCTCGCAGTTTGCTCTTAGCTGTGTGGGCTTTCCGTAACTCCAGCCGTCGCAGCTCTGGCAGGTACTGGGGTGGCTCTTCCAGCCGTCATCTTTGTTGCTTCAATGAGAAGGGCAGTCGCCAGGACATAATTGATATTACGTTTTTCAGCTAGGAGAAGACGAAGTTTCACCTTCCAGTTTCTTACACTGCTGATACCTAAATGTGTGTGCTGCCTCTCCTAAGAAAGCCTGCTTGCAAATCTGAAAGAGCCGGGTGCGCCAGCCGCTCTACCTCCATGGCGAATTCCTGTAATGTCCCACCAGGTTCTTGTATCCTTGTTTCCAGTTGGGCCGGTAAGCATGGCTAGGCGATGTATTAATAATTGTGCCTCAAAAGCTCTAGTTAACTCATGGGCCAAGACTCCGGCGGGAAAATCTTTGAAGGGTTTCGACTCCACTGGCAGGGCAGGTAAACCTTTATCGTCTTCTCCGCCGGTGTCCAAACTTTGTGGGTGACAATTGCCTCAGAGTGCCATTTAAACACCAAGCATGAAGTGTCTTCGAATTTGTAGTCTTCACCGTTTTAGCATTAGCCGTTGTCTTAATCGTGAGACCTGCTCTAAATTCCGCAGGGATCTTGGCTTCTAGATTGCAGCGCGTATCCTTGAATGCAGAGTCCATGATTGTCTTGTTTTCCATGCAAGCTAATCTAACTGTTTTACCTGCTGATTCAGACGCTCTACCGCATTCATTTTTCCTTCCATCTCAAATTTATTTCCTTTAACTCCTTAGCATTGTCGTCGTTTAAGTCCTCCACATTAGCATTTATCTCAGATTTTACAGACTTGTAAAAGCAAAAATCCGATTTTATTTTCTCCATTTCGGTTTTCAATGCCACGATCAAGTTCAGAGTTGGTTTTCTCCATTTTATTCTTCATTTATGTTCCCATCTCCACCATTTCAGATTTCATTTCCGTCATTTTCTCCATTCCTTATTTCTCGATTTTCATTTCAGATTCCATTCCCACCATTTCAGATTTCGCGGTCGTAATTTCGCGTAATAAATTTTGAAGTGTTTCCTCCATTTGTGACGTGCACACTCCGCTTATAGCAATTGTGAGGCTGTGTCCGCTTTTCCGAACATTTCTCTTGAATATTCTCCTGTGGGCAGCGCTGCCATTAACGAGAATCAAATCAGTCACTTCTCTTTTCCGGTCGAACAAAAGACATCTCCTCTCTCTCCCCCTCTCTCTTATGGATACTTCCTAAGGTGTTAATATAGACCCCTCTTCTCTCTTTCGGGTGTTTACTGCCGCGTGTAACTCAGGTCTCTTCATGTAGACAGCACTGGTACTTATAACAATCTTTCCCTACGGCGACCAAGCTTCCTTTTATAACCGTATGGAAGGTTCGGTATTGCTCAGAGGAAGGGGAGATCTAGAAACTTCTACAAGTGTCCCGATACCGGTTCGGATTGTTCGTTTGCTGAGAGCGCCTCTCTTTCTCTCTCTCTACCCAGCTATACGATGGCTGGCAGAGAACACTGCCGTTACCAACGGTGCGTGAGAGCAAACGAAGAGCTGCGCCACAACATAGTACTCGTTCATATTCTCCACTTCATTGACAATGGGCAAATTCACCAAAAAGTAAGCAACCACGTGATTACTCGCAGTATCAACATGATCTAATACTTTTTCAACCACTCTCTAATTACATTCTAGAATTAGCTTATTTCCATAATGCTATCTTTTGAAGTGAAGAGTAAGGCTGGCAGTTTTATGTCAGGAATGCAAATTCAAGCCCGTGGCAAATTTTACCAGAACACGGCTTTTAAGCCACAATCGACGCTTTTGGACTACGTTATTTTTGAGCCAGAACATTTCAGTATCTACTGAGCCATGCATTTTAATACGAAGAAATTTTGCATACGACTGTACACAACCAACAACACTTCCCATTTATAGAGACTTCGAACTTCCCAGTATACAGACATACTTAATATTTGATTCATAGGTACGGCTAAAACTGCGCCTTTGTTTGGCTGTGTGCTTGTTATATCTGATTTAAAATAGAAGACGTCACTATTACTTGTTAAAGCCAAAATGATGCAGGATTAAATACATCATCTTCATGTAATAATATCGCATAATTAAAGCCACTTTGTATGTCAATGAATAACATAGATTTTAAGTGCTGCTTAGAAGCACATCTTCATTTCAATGAATCGTTAATGACATTTATTTTAAGATAGCTCTCTGTTTTAATCCCCATCAACATATGGATAAAGGTCCAAGCTTCTGGGTGTGCTAAGTAGATCCTTGAATTGGATATACTTTGAAAAGATTCCCAAGAGTTCCTTGTATGTGGTAAGCTGTTGAACTTGTCAGCGCACAAATGTGGTGAGAAAACAGCATATTGCGTAATTGTCGACAAGATAATCAATGAACAGGGATATGATGTTAAACATTGGTTTATCTACTGAAAAATCTAAAGCGAAATAATTTTCTACCTATTCAGCGCTTAGGAATGGCTATCCAAACGAATTATTAGTAGTTCCGTACTCAGATTCTTTATCTTTGAAAACCTTAACTACATCTAGTTCTTGAATTTTGTGAAACCTGTCTGTACCCGAGAAATTCTGGTCGTATTATAAGTGAATTTTGACATGTTTCCTTCAAACTAATGTGAATTACTACCTGAACGTCCGCAAGAATTACTTTAGGGACAGAGAAAGATTCCTCTCTGCATATTTTAAACTTAACAGATTAAGAAAAGTAAAACGTATATCTTGATTTTTGTGTTTCAGGAGACTGAATATATACCAATTGGGTATATTGTTCGCTTCTCTAAGCATGACTGTAAAGAAGTATGCAAAGCATTTGGCATAATAATCAAATATTCCATCTAATAAATTGTTTTACTTTGGTATAAAAATCTCAAGTTCGTATCATAGATGCATGTTATATTAATTACAGTATCGCTAAACAGGAACAGACCTGCATTGCTACCTTAATTACAGAGCTTGTAAAGCTGCACATATCTCGTCATTAGAGGAGGACAAAGACGAGTGGGATTTGCGCCACTTACGGCAGATACTTTGCCAAAGAAGCTTCATATTGTGACGTTAGTCACTTTGTCCAAACCGCTGCCTATACCAGATGGGACAAGAAAGTGGACGTACAAGGTTTACAGACGGGAGAGCTAATCTTGGCAGAGGGGGTGTTGCTTATAGCAGTGGAGAAGGGTGGCAAACTGTTGATGCAACGCTGGTTCTAAATTTAGTTTAATTACTTACAGTACTACTCTACACTACAATAAACATGTCAGCAAGATTTAGTTAAAGTTCTACTCTACAGTATTATAAATGTCAACCGATAACCATTGGCTGCAATAGACAATTTACCTGGGGGTGCGAAGAACGTTGGGCTTTCCATGTTCCGGCGGTCTTGCGGCGTGACGAATATTGAATTAAAGATTAAAAGACTGAGTGTCGCAGATTCCTGTTACCAAGTGTCCACCAGAGAGACAACCGTAAAAGGATCCTAACTTTAAATATCCGATATGCTAAATATGGGCTTTCGACAACCCTGACATAGGTGGCGTCAGCATGATTTTGCACATTCTATCCACGTGTCGATAGCTGCGCGAATATTCGGAAAACGTTCTTTAAAAATTACGCGACACTACCGTTGTTACATAAGCATCCGGGAAATGACTAGCCAGAATTTCTAAAGCCAGTCTTATCGTTCCTCTTAATCACAATATCTGATGAATAAATGATGTATATGACTATGCAGTCGGGTATTTCACTGGTGAAATGGTGATGTCTTATTTTTGGACGGTGGTTCGAACAGATTTTCTTCACACTTCACTTTGCACGCAACACATATTGCTTGTCGTCAAGGATGACGTTTTATTTTGAATGCGAGAATGTACATTTTCACACTGGTACCAATCGTAATTTTTAATATTTAGTTATTCACTTTGTATCTCCATCTAGTTTTATTGTCCGCAGAAATACGCACTTTTCGTAATTTAAACCCCTTTTTCATTGGTATGTCCTTTTCCCTTTTGGTTAAGTCCATAGTACACTAAGTCGTCTCGATTCACTGTGTACACAGGAAACAGTACAATGTTTACCTACTGCGTGTTCACTAAGTACTGCATGCAATACTTTACATTGCGTCGCTTTGTATTAACTGCCAAAGTGAAGCGGCCAACAATTGACCTAACCAGTAAGTTGTGTATTGTTTTACTTGACGTCAAAGTTTGATTAATCCAAAGTGCACTAAGATTTGTAGCTTTTCATTATTACAGCATTTCTGTAATTTTTACGTGTTATACATAACAGTGTTGTAACATTTACAATGTCAGATTACTGTCGATACAAACATTAAAGAAAACGTGAATGATATCGTGTAAACACGAAGGAGAACGTTCTCTTTCGAACTTCGTGTATAGGGGTTGCAATGTTCAGATGTACAGTAACATTTACAATGATTGCCACAAATTCTAGATTCTAGATATTCTACCAAAAAAAACCGCGGCTCTAAAGAAAACAAGAGAAAGTGCCATTTGGCTCAAACGGACTGCACTCATTTTTAGCCTCTGGTTGGAACTAAGGGCAAAAAGGGCTTTACCATCAGAAACAAGAGAGAGAGACGACGCAGCGGCCATCATTACGAAGTGGAATGACGTCATGGCACACATTGACTGTGCGGTCAACACAGACAGGGCAGAGAGTAATCCAGTATTAGTATGAGTACTGTAGCGGCAGTGACGCACATGCAGTTGTGATTTGTTCTGTGGCGGCTCGTGCGTTGAAATATAATCTTATTCTAGAGGAACAATGTCAGAACCGGCTACGGACGTACGCAAGGCCGTCAAAACCAATGTTTTTTTTGCAAGTGTGGGAAGAAATATTTTAATGTATCGATTATGGTAGCATGGTAAATTGTTTAGTTTTCGTGGTAAAGTGCATCAGCAAGTAAAGAAGTATAATTTACAACGTCATTATGCAACATGCCATGCTGGTGACTAGAACAGATATAAAGGAGAGGACCGAGTAACACTTGTAGAAGAATGAAAAAATTATCTACATGAAATAGAAAGCATTCTGTCAGTGAATCGGCAATGTCTTGAGCTTCAAGCTCTCGTTAGATATTGCAAAAATATTGCGACCATACAGTGACGGACAATTTATCAAAGACTGTATAATTATGATAGCTGCAGATCTTTTTCCGAATCAAGTGCATGGATATGTGGCAATCAGTTTATCTCCAAGCACAGTAATGCGCCGCATTCAGCATATGGCTGGCGATGTTCGTGAGCGGCTCGTAAACGTGTCCAAGAGGTTTATAGCATTTTCATTGTCCTTAGATGAGAGCACTGACATTTCCGACACAGCTCGATTATCCATTTTTGTAAGGGATGTTGATGCTAACCTTCAGATACGGGTTACCAGATTTCGTTCCAATACATGATAGAACTACAGGTTTGGACATGTTTATTGCTCTGCAGCGAGCTATAGAAGAAGAAGAAGAAGAAGCTGAATGGCACAATCTTGTATCTTTGGCAACGAATGGAGCGCCTTCCATGATAGGTACTAAGTGTGGAGTTGTTGGGCGAATTAAGAAAAAAATGTCTGACCTTAATTGTGATATCGTTGCTATATTGTATAATTCAACAAAACTTGGTTGCTAAAAGTATCTATCTCAACAATGTGATGTCTATAGCAGTGAAAGAAACGAACAACATAGATCAAAAGTTTTGAACCATCGTCAGTTTAAACAATTTCTTGAGGAATGTGAAAGTGAATACGGTGATCTCCCATACCATTCTGAAGTGCGTTGGTTGAACCAAGGAAAAGTACTGGTTCTTTGAACTGAGGGAAGATATAAAGTTATTTCTTGAGGTGCAAGATAAACCTGTACCGAAGCTCAATGACGTAAATTGGATATGTGATTTGGCTTTTTTTGGCAGACATAACAGCTCAATGAATACACTGAATGTTCTTCTGTAGGGAAAAATCAGATAATAAGTGATCTCTTCAGCAAACTGAAAGCGTTTAAAATGAAGTTAGCATTATGAGAATGTCAGTTAACCAACATGTACACGGCACATTTTCCAAAACCTAGTAGTGTATTCCAATCTATCACAGTTTCAAGCTTTAAGCAGTATGCACGCATAATACGAGAAGTGGTTGAAGAATTGGACTCCATATTTAAAGAAATGATAGATCCTGATATTCAATTATTTGCTACACCTTTCTCTGTTGCAATTGATACTAATCCTACCATGCTGCTACTAGAAGTGATAGATTTACAGAATAGCATAGAACTCAGAGACACATTCCAAAATAGAAAGAATCTGAGTGACTTCTGCAGCAATTTCCCTGGATCACGGTTTCCACGACTTCATCATTTTGCTGCCCGGTATCTCAGCATGTTCGCATCTACATATTTATGCGAGCAGTTTTTTCACTGGTGAGGACTTGTAAACCACGTCACAGAAACCAACTATCAGACCATAGCTTAAAATGTATTCTTCGTTTGTGTATGAGTCAGAACATGGTGCCAAATATTGAAGAAAACTATTTAAGGACAAAAGAAGTAAAAAATCCCGATCTAATAGTACAGGCTCACAATAAATTTATATTCTGGTTAAATCAACAGTATGTGCATTGTAAAACAAGAATCCAATTTTCACAAGGACAAAAGAAATATTTGTTTAAATAACCTCATCAGGATTTCATCATAATTTCTGAGATATATAGTACAGAATGTTCTTTATAATCAGTCTCTGGTGTTTTGTAGGAGTAATTTATTTAGCGATATGTAGTCGTATTTTGTTTCCTGTGCAATAAAGTCCATTTCTTTTTACAGTCATTTTATTCAGATCAATAATATTCAACACCCTCCTCCGCCTTTATATACTGCAGCTATCACAAATAGTTTGTGATTCATAAAACAAGATCTGTAATAGAAAATTGGTCGCTGAGATAATAAGTCCTGCCACTGTACGGATCCGCCGCTCCATCGTCAGTCGTGCTGAGTAAGCTAGTGCCGGCACTACTGTTTTCTTTTGTTCCCGGGCTAACCTGCCCTGAGTGATTACGTCACAGGGAAAACTAGTGACGGTGACTGACTACAGGTATAGTCGCACCACGGATTTTGGCGTGTGAAAATTGTAATGGAAAGCTACGATGCGAGTCATTTACCGTATAGAGGTATGACACATACGGAGCTGCAGCTCGAAGAATGGTGCAAGTTGAGACAGGAGTTGTATACACTGGAAGGCACTGGGCAGAAGGAACCGCGTGCTACTTGTAAGGGAGGTATTGAAACATCAGGGGGCTGGCTGACTGGACTAGCCCTGAAGGTCATACGCCAATATCCCTGGCGAGACCTATAGCATAAGTTACGAGGCAAGATTGGTGGACAGTAGAGCACTGCATTTCAGAGGAAACAACCGACTCTACCGACCGTGACTCTGCTTGCTACGGTCGTCGGTCGAATTGGATGTGCAGATGATTGCATATCTATCAGGCTCAACTTCTTTGCTCCCTTGTTTCTCTGCCCGTAGCACTTCTCTTGAACGAGAGCTCGCAGTCGACTTGGGTCAGGCAGTTAACCGTGGCATCTCGGTAAACTGTGACTTGTCGGAGCAACGACGGTGCTTTGGAATGTATAGGTATAGGTGAATGAAGCAACCGTTACGGTTACCTCTTTACTCACTCAGTATCAAATGCATAGGCTTATTTATCTATTCTGCATGAGTTTTGATCTTATTTTTTTTCCGGCCAAATTATATATATATCGTTATTACTTCATCTATAGCCTACCTATGATAGGCAAATGAAGTACTGTATACCATCCAAGAATTTGATATCGACGTTTTACTAGAAATATATATTTTGAGATCCCAGAACCCAAAGAAGAGTTTTAAGAAAGAGATGCGTGTGTGTATGTGTGTGTGTGTCTGTACAGCATAACTGAAAAACCAAAAGTCGGATAAATACTAATATTTACGTTTAAGATGGATGTGGCACCAAAGTTTTCATGAAATTCTCTCTCCCCAAGCTATCGTTTACATGGAGCAACATTCATTATTTTTATTTCCTCAACAACTGTGATTTTGATTAAAATGCCACATTATGAGACACTGACACAACAAATAGAATGTATATCTTGAATTTTCTGCGAATATTATATGAACTCAACTTTACTCTTAGTGGAGTGTACGTAACTTGAAAACCAAAAGTGAGAGGCACAAATCTTGATTACAGAAAAATGTATATCTACAAAAGAATACACAATTTGTTCGAAATACATTTCTATTTTCACATCAACAATTCCTTTTAAATATATCATGCTGTATGTTTGCATTTTCCCAAGTGCATGTAAATGGAACGAAGTACGTTTAAAGTTTTGCGATACTCTTTCTTTTCTTCTCACAGAAGCTTGGTGACAAAAGCAACTTAAATCAGTTGAATGCCTGATCTACATTTTGCATCTAGATGGTTGTAGTTGAAGTTGTACGGGCAGAGTTTTTGTAGTAGTGACAGCATTAACAATGTGAAACGGGATATGCCTACCTCGTGTTTGGTATCGGTAGATAGCCCCTGTTTTTACATTATTTTTGACATATATGCTTATGTAGTTTTTATTAATCATTTCTGAGTAAATATTATTTTTGTAATCTGTATTTCTTTCTTTATATAAACATATTCCTGGCAAGACGAGAGTGGCAGGCTAGAAGTTGTACATTTTAGGGAAAAGCAGCACACTTTATTGCTCTGTTTGGCTGCAGTCTTTTGTTAAAATAACGGGAGGGTACGATTCTTTTATGGCTTTGTTAGCAAGGATTGACGCTTCCGTGGTCACAGGAAAACAAGAAAATTTGCGCGAAACTAAATAAAATCCCGCGTGACGTTTGTACCATGTGACTTATAAATTCAGCCTATGGGTACAAAATTGAAAGCCCACGCTTCGGGGCCTGCGAAGAGATAGCCAATAAGAAGTTCTTAGCATGGTTACCCTAGAGTAGGGTGTGTAGGGTATAAAAGGCCAACAAAATTTGGCTAAGGGCCCCAGTCTTCGTAATGTGCATGACGCGGAATCCACGTCTCTCGCCTCTAGAATTCCCACGATAAGTATGTCGCAGTATTAAATATAATTCCGCCGATGCGGATGTGAATTAAAGTAGTGTGAGTGATCAAGGCAGTGCATCTGGATATTTGAAACAACGCTGCCGCGTAAGATATCAATAGTGATCGGGGTACTGATACGTCTGGCATTATATCGGTATGTTAAATACGCTGTTTTAAAGAAGTTGGGGTTTAACCTATCGTGCCAGGAACATAAGTATGCAAAGTGAAATGTTGTTTTGCTGCTATGGGAAATAAACCTAGTATTGGTGAGTCCCAAGAATTTCATTTACTACTCGTTCTCATCCAGAACCTGTACGCCCGTTGGTGTTAAACAAAAACGCCAATCAGATTCCCATTCTCCGCCCTGAGCAAAATCCAAATAGCCCGGAAAACTCTAAATGATGTAAAATACGACGAAGCATGGATCATCTTCGACGCATCGGAGACGCGCGCAGAAGCAGAAGCCGCCCGAGGGAACCTCACAACGGACACAAAGGACAGCGCCTGGCAGCAGCACCCCATCCCCCGGATCGACGACACACGGTAAGTTGGCCTCATCAGTAAAACCAGCAGCATAAGGACCACCTCAAATGGTTGCAGCAATGCATTAGTATTTTTAATATCATTAATGCTCATGATTAGGAATATCATCTTTGTGCGTATATGCAAAACCCACAAACTCAGTTATACCCCTGCTTCTGCGCTAATTTACATAGAATGTGCACCATAAAACGTGTTTGGAGAAATACATAAGCATTTCTTTTCAACATCGAAAATAATTAATGATTCAATCAGCTTTATGTCAGCGCTAGAACCAATCCGCTACTACGCTTCTCAGTACCGCTACGTCTCTTGCCCTAATTGAGCCTGCGCGCCGTAAAATGAGGCTATACGAGTACTGACAAATAATAACAGACCAGCTCCCTTTCCACTCCCCAATTTAGCTGCTTTTGTAAACAAAGCTACCAGTCTTTTGTCTCTAGTATCCTGTAAAGATTGTTATTGCAATAATGATCATGTATTATCATAAATGTAGTTTCATAATAAGAGTAACGCTTAAGTATTTGGAAGTCCATTCTATTCATAATTAACACAAAAGTCATACCCCTTGTAGCATATTCCACAAAAAGAAGTATTAATTTTTGTTCTTCAGGATCCTTCCATAATAATTACTATTACAATTAATATTACCCAAGTAAAGTTTGTGCCTCAGCTTTTTCTGTTACCTTTTCCGTGTTTGTTTCTGTTTGTACACATGGACAGATAGTAATAAGTATATCAGATTTTGCTTTATTATGCTCATGGGCTTCATTCTTAAGGTTATTCTAAAGTCACGTATAACCTAATAATGTATTCTATCTTTATTTGTAGTAAGTAAAACCGTAGTATTACCAACACTCAGTAGCATCGAAAACTATAACAATATGCATACTATATAGTACCTATATTTAGTTAAAATTTGCAAATACAGACAGTATAACTGGAAACAATAAGGACTATTCATTTAATTATATTTTTAATAACGAACACCTTTATTTTAAAACTAATCCTTTCCGTATCGCCTAATGTGGTAAGACTTTATTCAAGCCGATTAATTTTTTATTTAACGCAGCAAAGTGATACGAGAAATTTTCTCAGATTTGGAATCCCCTAAATACCCTCATTATAGATGTGATTTTTGCCAGTTTGTTTTTTTTATAGAAACAGCTACCAAATTGTTTTATAGCGTACACAAAAGCACAACCCATTCCATGTGATCTACAATTTTGATAGACTTAAAACTACAAAAATAAATAAGTAATTTACAAAGTAGAACGTCGGATTAATCCAGATAATGGATTATATACACCCGATAACTTCGGTATGTAATGCCCAACAATTTGGGTATATAATAACGTTATAAATAAACAAATCGCTGCACTTTATAAATGAATGCAACTGTTTTATGATTTATCACCCCCAAATTTTCACACCTCCAATAAAATCTCTAGTTTCACTGTACATATTTGCTCTTGAATATAGAGTGGCTCGTTTGGATGAACTACGACTCGCCGGCAGTTGTATTACAACTGGGACGCACCAGAGAGTAGTAGAATTACGGTTGTTTGCGAGCGACGTGGAAACCAAAGGTGGATCAGTGAGTCACGATCGGTCGTTTTCAGGAGAATGCAAATCTCTTAGTGCGCAGCGGTAACAGGAGTATGTGTAATGGATAGCAGAGGTGATCTACAGTAAGTTCATTTTTGGTTGGAGAGCTTCTGTTTAAGTAGGAAAAGAGGTTCCCAATGTTTATATGTAAACGGCATATAATTAGCGAACAATTTAGCATTAAAATAAATTTCAAAATGATAACGAATAGTGATATGACGATACCACTATGATACTCACTTTATAAAAAAATGTAAATGTGATGGCTTGTTTACTGAATTATGATCTTATTAATAGTTTTCTGTGTATAAACGCTTGTAACCCAGGTGGTATTATATTGTAGCGGACCAGGCTGAGTACCGAGTATTACAGCATATGTCGTAAACCAGCGCAAAGTGTGGAAACCAGGTTACCATAACACGACCACGCTAAAGAACGCCGAGTCAGCTCTTCTGTACGTATTTATACTACAGGGTTTTGACTCGGGCGAGAGAGTTATCGAAGAGGGATCGGAGAGAGTTATCAAAGAGTGATCAGGAAGCAGTTATCAAAGAGTAGTCAATGATCAGTTGTCAGACTCGAGACCCATCGCCACCAGTGAAACAGGTAAGCATGCGTCTCCTCTAAGTTCTGTTTATTTGCCGGGGCTTCACCCCAAACTGAGCGGCCCAGCAACGGGCCCGAATGTACTCACCCTTAAAGCAACAATATAATTTATTGGGTCAATGCATCCCCTGTGCATTATTTAAATACCCCCCATCCTAGAATGCCACCCTGGCCTACCTACTATCCCAGTATCGACGCATCCCCCTACCTCTGAGCTACCAACCCCCCTGTGTAATCACCTACTGCGGGGGTAACCACCCCCGTGGGGTGTTACAATATCTAATTCCGAAATTCTTCGTGTTTGACATTCTCCAATTAGTAGCTATTTTTATGTCAACAATGCTACAGGTTATATATCCCCTGTTGTTAGTCAAGGATAATAATAACAGTAATAATCGTAATCATAATTTATTTGCTTCCCTTTTTGTATAATTATGTTTTGTGCTGAAAACTTACTTTTAACGGATTATCAATCCGAAGGAAACAAATACTAGCAATTCTTCCTTATTGTGTAATCTTGAAAATATAAAGTAATATATATATATATATTAGATAAAACTCAAACAACTAAAAATAATGTATGTTTCACCATTCTACCACTATTCACAACTGCCACAAAACATATATTTTTTCATCCGGTAATAAGTAACTAGCCATATAACACTCGGAAATACAGTAACCCTCATACATTAGCATAAATATTTTAATACAAAGGCATATTAGACGCAACTACGAAATTGAAGGAAAAAATCAAGGAAGTGTTATACGAAATAGAGATATAAAGGAATCAGATTTTTGTATAAGAACATAAGCACTACGGAAAGAACGAATATTTCCATGCACTGTGTTATCTCACGTCTTAAGTTCTGATTTGTTTTTGTGAAATTTGCAAATTTTGGTCACTAGAGTAGGTAAATGTAATGACTGAGAGAGTGTCACCGATCAGGCTATTGCAGAAACGTCATTTAGTGCGTCATCTAAATCAGCTTCATTCACAACTCAGTTTACACTGCATTATACATGAGTAGCTCTACTCCTTCCCGCACTGTTTTTCATGTTTCCATTTAGACACAAGAGGCTATGGAGTGCTGCATTCATTCACCGATAGGAAACGCAGTTAAGGACTATTAAGAACTATAGTCCGGTTACTCTACGGACGCGTGTGAGAAAATAACGCAAAGTCTCGACCATTTTCATTCCTTTTCTAGCATAAAGTTAAACGCAGCAGCTTTCAATAATGTAAATCTTAAAAATTTAAAAGTATCGAAAAACTATCAAAGGTATAGCATTAGGTATACTTCGATACCACCGAGTATCGGAGTATCGAGTATCGAAGTCCCATCAGTAATTCTGAAGAATATTGAAGAAAATAGTGGTTAAACTTTACATTTTAACGCAATCAAAATTGCCACATCACAAGATGAAATATTGTAGCGGATCAAATTGAGCGCTTGGGATTACGTCAGATGTGGTAACAGAGCAGAAAGTGTTGAAACGCGGTTACCGCAACACGGGCTTGCTCAGGAATGCGAAATCAACATTGCCGAAAGTATTTATACCGTGCGTGGTCTGTCAGGAGGGTCGTCCATTGTGTCGTCTATCGTACGTGGTCTGTCATACGCCGTTCGTACGACGTCCACCCTCGGCTGAAGGCTATAAGCTGATACGGGTGCCTGATACACCATCGCCCTAATAAGCCACCAGCGCACAGTGCTTCCATCTCAACAGCAGTTATATAGGTAAGTAAGAATGCTTGAATCCCAAGTTTTGCTTGCACGGGCTTCACCCCATCTAAGTTGCCACACGGCGGGCCTTATGTACTTACGCTATAAGCGGATACAATTTATTGGGTTTATGCATCCCCGTACGTTAATTAGCTACCCATATCATGGAACGCCACCCTGGCCTACCACCCATCCTGGTACCGAAGCATCCCCTACCTCTGGGCTATTACCCTCCTAGTGTAAGCAACTACTGCGGGGTAACCACCTCCGGTAGGGTGTTACAATGTGGTGGAGAAACCGAGTACAATGAGGCGGAGGCGCAAGGCATAATCCTATGGGTAACCACACGGGAAAACGTCCTTACCTCTCCCAGTCAGAGGATGTAATGAATTTTTCTTTTTTTTTCTACTTCGTCAATTAGTCACTTCTAGATTCTTGCACACGGTGTAACATACATCGCAACACAGGATGACCTATACCTGTTAAAGACCCACCCTCCCACTCTTTGCATCACGAGTCACACGACATATAATATAACTTTTTTACTTTCTCTCTCTCAAGTTATGTATATACTTTTAGTGTAGTACATACATTTACGTTATTATGCACGACTGCACCGGCTCTAACCTCTACAGATCTCCCCTAATCCTATTTCTCAAGAGACTAGAAACCTATGTGCAGAACTAGCAGCTACACGGGGGAACAATTTAAATTCCAAGAATTTGTAATCACCGATTTAAAAGGAATTTCAAAGAGATCGCGGCACACGCGGAGACGGCAAATCAAATACGTCTCCGCTCTGGCACAATTATTATCATCTCTGGTCCGAGTACAAGCAGGGTATAAAAACAGATAACCATGAACAAAGGGGACGAACACACAAATACTATTATTAAAGTGGACTCATCTGTATTAGAAGGCAGAATTGCAGCTGAAGCATCTGAACACATGCGTGGTAGTCATCCACCATTGGATCCGAGTACCTTTGCGGGGAAAACAGGGGAAATGTGAGGGACTATCTTCACAAGTTTGAGTTGATAGCGCGCGCCAACAATTGGGCCGACCAGCATAAAGCGCAATACTTAGCATGTTATCTTAGTAGTACCACACTAAACTGGTACAAGACATTTTGGTACAGAAATGAGAACGCCCTGGGAAGCATTAAAACAAGGGTTGTTGAAAGCCTGCGTCCACGCGGCGGAGGAGGAAATGATGTAGGTCAGGTTAAGGCAAAGGGTGCAGGACCTTAGTGAGCGCACAGAGCAATACGCTTACGACGTGATAGCTATGTGTGATGTGGTCAACCCCAAAATGACGGAGAAGGAACGTGTAAAACGTATCGTGAGGGGCATTAAACCATCTCTAATAGAACAGGTGCTACCCTATAAACCCAAAACGGTGGACGCTTTCATTCAAGTCTCCGTAGGGTAGAATCCGTTCGCTACCTGGCATGCAAGAGGGTAGACCTGATCGATGTACAGGGCATCCCCCCTAGCATGCCAGAGGATACCCTCAAGAAGCAGATATGAGACATGACAGAGATAATGGGTGAGTCAGCAAAACAAGTGCAGAGTCTTACAATGAACACCCGACCTCCACTCCAGAATTACAATGCAGAGCATAAACCCGTTATAAATTACGGACAGCCCCCCAACGGTTATAGAAACACATATAGTCAGAGAAGAACGGTATCCACAATTCCTCCGTGCACCTACTGTAAACGGGTAGGCAATGTAATTGCCAATTGCCAGACACGAAGAAGAAATGCAAATTTTCACGTGCAGCCTTGAAGAAACCCCCCATGCGAGCCGCGGTAAGTAACATAACAGAAAGTATTAACCCAGTAAACACGCTAAAAGGTATGGGAACATTAGGGGGAGAAGAATCGACATTCTCATAGACACAGGAAGTTCAGTAAGCATAATCAGTGACGACGTGGTAGGGACAAGCAAGCAACCAGCACCCCCAAATATGATTTTGCGAACTGCGAACAACAATTTTCTAGCCGCACAATACCAGGCTAACATTAACTTTCGAATTGGTGACGTGAAATTTAAAGAACAACTATTGACATTAAAGCACTTTCCACATAGTTTATTATTAGCCATGGACTTCCTTCAAAACACCAAACCGTTATAGATCTAGGGAACAACATAATAACACGGACACTGCAGAATTAGAAGAAGGCTGGCAATGAAAGCGAGAGTGCCCACGGTGCAAATTACATTTGTAACGGACATTAAGGAGGCAAAAGTTAAAGCAATATGTTAGCATGACTTAGAACTCCTTCCATTTGCAACCACACAGATAGGTGTCAAAATACCCTCACTTCCTACAAACACATTATTGCTGGAACCATGTATTACTATTACGCAGAAGAAACACATTAACATTATAACGGGTCTGTACAATAATAATCAAATTAAGAAATACAAGTCCACAGCAATACTGCCGCCCCACATATAATACTTAAAGGGACAACACTAGCGCTCGTACATGAAGTTGAACCAGAGCAGGCAGACACCTTCATACGTAAGTCAGTAAAAGAAATAGACATCAAAGACGCAAAATTTAACATTAGTTCACAACTAGAACCGGACAAGAACAGCTACGAAATTAGCTCGACCGGTACAGACACATCTTCACCACTAGCCTACAAGAATTAGGGACGACAAACATATCAGAATTCAAAATAGTGTTAACAAACACTACACCGATTAGACAGAAGCCATACAGGGTTTCCCATAAACAGCGGGAAAAAATAAATAATCAAGTAGAAGAAATGAAAGTGGTAGGGATAATAAAGGACTCGCAGAGTAGCTGGTTCTCACCAGTAATTTTGGTAAAAAAGAAATCAGGGGAATACCCTTTTTATGTACATTGCAGAAAGCTTAATGCACAAACAGCTGCATCCGACTATTCCGTACCGCTGATAGATGACCTGCTTAGCTATTTAGAAGGTTCAAGATGTTACCGTACACTCGATCTTCTCAGTGCATATACCTATAGCCCAAGAAAGTAAGAAATATTCGGCCTTTTGTACGTCAGATGGACAATTCGAATTTGAAATCTTGAGCCTCGGGCTAGCAAATACCCCCAGAGCATTCACAGAAATTGGCAATAGACTGTTAGGCGACCTGCGATACAAAAAAGCGCTCATATATCTGGACGATATAATTGTGTTCGCAAATACATTTCAGGATTTATTGGCAAACCTCGAAGCAGTATTTTAAAAAATTAGAACAACATACGTTTAAGCTGAAACCCCCAAAAAGTTTTTCTGGAATGGACAAAATAAAACTCTTAGGATACAAAGTTTCGGTAGCAGGCATAGAACCCGATAAAGATAAAATTCAGGTTATTACACACCACAGAACCCCAAGGAATCTCATAGAAGTAAGGCAGAATTTAGGTTTATTTTTACAGGAGGTTCATTAATAACTTTTGCAGCGGTCGCGAGGCCACTGAATGAGCTAACAAAAGCAGACCAAAAGGTTGGATGGGACCAACAACAGCAACAAACCTTCTAAAAGCTGAAGGATTTAACGGTAAAGGCCCCGGTGTTGGCACACTTTATACCGGGGGCCAAAACCCAAATTAATTGCGATGCCAGTATGCACGGCATCGGCGCCTGCCTCCTTCAGGAACGGAATGAAAAAATGAACCCAATAGGCTTTGTGTCTAGGAGTCCAAGCAAAGCTGAAAAGAATTATAGCGTTTCGAAACAAGAGCTGTTAGCAGTTATGTACAGTTTTTCGAAATTCCTCCAGTACATATATGGTTACCCTGTAACCGTAGTTACAGACCATGCTTGCCTGTGCCATCTAAATAGGTTGAGGGATCTGACAGGGAGATTGGCATGTTACAGCTTAGTGTTGCAAGAATTTGATTACACAATTCAACATAAATCAGGGGTTCAGCATAAAGACGTTAGGATGCCCATAGATCACCCTGAACTCGAAACAGCGCAAGAGCAGAAAGACAGAATTACCTGCCTCTTAGAACCCATAGAGTTAGCTAAAAAGTAAGAGGAGGATCCCCAACTAAAACGCCTAATACAAGCCGTAAAACGGCCGGATACAGCGAATACTAAACTGGCACGCCAAGCTGCAACATACGTGCTAAAATGGAAATGTCCTATGCCGAAGAAAACGCTGGTAGTACAGGTAATATGCACTTGTTAGTAGTACTCTATAGTTTAAAGCAGGAAATACTATATAATAATCATGACGATCCACTAGGAGGTCATTTTGGGTTTTCCAAAGCGTTTCACAAGATAAACGTGCATTATTGTTGGATTGGAATGTAGTGGGACACACATAATTATGTAAAAAGGTGCACTTCTTGTCAGCAGCAAAAGGACCGCAGGATTAATGCAACCCATAAAAGTCAACCATATAGGAGAAAGGTTCTCCATAGATATGTTGGAGCATTTTCCAAAGTCTAACAGGGGTAACCGGCACGTAATAGCGGCGAGTGATTACTTTTCAAAATATTTGGAGTTAAGGGCAATCACAAAAACTTCTGTTGAGAAGGTAGCCGAGTTTAACTTGTACGACGTCATCTGTCGTCATGGCGCACCGAAATACATACTATCGGACAGAGTGTCAGTATTTATGAGCAAAGTGATACAGGAACTACTTAAAATGATGGGAACGATCCCGACTTTTACAACAGCCTATAGACCACAAACTAATGGCCTTATAGAGAGGGCGAATAGAACAATCGCTCAGGTAATCAGTAACTCGTAAATACACAGCACACAGACTGGGATAATAACTTACACCAAATTCGGTTTGCCATAAACACAAGCAAACAGGGAAGTACCAAGTTTACACCATTCGAATTACTGTGTGCGCGGAAACTGGTGTCATCCTTAGACGTTCAATTACAGGGCACTACTCAAAATCTATTTGTGCAGCAAACACGGGAGGCAGTGTTAAAAACGAGGACGTTAGCATCTCAGAATATAGCAAAGAGCCAGAGGAAAACTTTGTGCAATTCAAGGAGGCGACACGTCGAATATAAAGTGGGCGACTCGATAAAGCTATACACCCCTAAAAGGAAGGTGAGCACACCCACGAAACTTGTGATCAATTATACGGGACCGTATAGAATAATGAAAAAGCTGAGTCCGCTAAATTACGTAATAAAAGCGAGATATTCCGTAAAACGACAGAATGTTCATGTTAGTAGAATTTAACCACATTATACCTAGGAGAGAGTGAGAGTACAAAACATTGTAACATGCGGCAGACGCACAGCGAGTAAACATAGCCTTATTGTCACATATAAATAACCACAATAAAAATCGCCAGCGTATATCTGTCTGGCAACACACAAATGTAAGTGTTGACATGACGAAATGCGTTACAAAACCCCCAATCCACGCTGCAGCAAGGATGGAGGATAAAAGAAACAAACAAACAAGAAACAGAAAGATGGTGAAACACTAAACCTCAACAATAGTTCTCAAATGCTTAGGATAGGTTAAATAGTAGGTTATAGTACAACACTTAGTATGTGTCCAGACCTCCAGCTGCAAGTGATAATTCACGCGATCCAGTTGTAATATTTTTACTTTTTTATCATGATGAAGGGAAAGTATATATTAAAGTGAAATATAATAGGAAATCCGAGATGCCACCCTATTGTATTATTCGCTTAATTTAGATATCTAGGTTAAGATACACAGATTTCAACAGAATACATTGTCCCCTCGGGAGTTGAAAGTACAATTTGAGGATACTTTAGGTCTGCGAGGGACCGCAGAGAGCAAGCATGTATAAATATAAGTATTTTCCTTGTACGTTCCTAAATTAGAGGAGCAGAGACGGAAATATGAAGGAACATAGGATCACGATTTAGTGGAGGCCGTAAGGCTTATTTCGTGGTAATATTATTTATAGAATTAAGTTATTTTGAGAGTAATTTATTATGTATTAAGAGAATGGGAGCTGATCTCTCCCATATAATTTTTGAGAGCTATATGCTGACGCCACCAAACTTTTCCTCGCACCTTACACATACGTTAGTGCACAAAGAACAGATAGCAACTGAATAAAAATCCAGTACGTTTAAACTAGTACGACAATTAAACTCTACATGTACTAGAATTAAATAAATGCCAAAAGAAAATCTTTAAGACAGGGTAACAGGCAAGGCAAAGAAAACCAATGTACAAGTTATCAGATAATAAATGTAGCGTGACAAATAAGCAAATCATAATCAACAAATAATACACCGACATGGCATCAAGGGTATAACAATTTTGAATCTCACATCCTGTTTTAGCACAGCATGAACATGGCCAACGCTATGCGGCAACTACTGTTCAGTCTACTCCCCGTCCTTTTAGGCCAGGAACTATCCCTGCTAGTGGTGATAGTCACCAGGAACATCTGGAGACCGCTTCACCAAACCACGGCGTAACAAGCGTCAGTAATATTGACCTTCAAGGTGAGGAGGGAGAAGGTCGACATTCAGCACCTTGCAGCAGGAAGGCCCGCAGGTAAGCCGAAGATGGAAAACCCTATAGACAGACTGCAAGGAGACCTGGATTACATCGGTACTCTACAGAATAGTGAATTACAGAGTTTGGAGGAGGCAGCCTTTAGAATCGGAGGAAATGAGCATGGGCGGACAAAGAGGGGACTAACCCTATTGGGCAACCTCGTCAACTTTTTCTGTGATGTGGCACCCAGCAATCAGGTCCGCATGCTAGCCACCACTGATAAGCAACAGCTTGACCTCTACGAGGCCCTGGAATAGGCAGTGGCAGAGGACCACATAGGTTAACATCGAAAAAGGACGCGTTAACGTCCTACAACGATAAACTGGTTACGGCATTCAGCAAGACTAACGACCGTCTGGGGCAAATCATAAGGGGGCGAATGCAACTTTTAGCCATATCCAAACAAAGTTGCAAAACGTATCTGACCAGCAGTATAAGACATTATGGGAAGTACTGCAGAATGCACAGAGGGCCGTGCAGATGGTGCTCTTTATGAAGCACATGGATACGTTACTGCTCTGCCGTAACCATCTCTTCCCGCTAGAAGTAATTCTGTATGGAATATTCATGGAGGAATTACAAAAGCTAGAGGAAACTACTTCTTACACAAGGTCCACCTAGCAATACCCAGGGAAGAGGCACACCGATATTTTGATCTGAAAATTACCACGTGATTCCCTTAGTCCCTTCTATATCTTGGTAACAAATAAAATACCCATTAAGCAAGAGGGGGCGTACTGGATACTTTACAATTTCGTGTCTACGCCATTCGCTTGGCACAACGAAACGTGTTCCATTATCCACGGCGCCACATACGTGGCAGTCAATGGGAGAACGATTTACACGATTACCGGGACAGCAATCAAAGAATGCGACCCCCGGAAGTCTACTCTGTGTTACATACCCAGGTTTTCAAACGATCTTTTGTTCAGCCCGTTATGCGCAACTAAAATGTTGGCAAAGGTGACAGCAGAGGAACTGAACGAGTTCTGCCCGTCATGCGGCATCCAGACCAATAGTGACAGAGGTAGGGCTGGATGAGTATGTCATAAATGCAAACAGTTAGCTCGGTGGAGATGATATGCGATAAAATAACCCACCGTGTAGCGATACCCCCTGCAGGAATCCCGGGGGCAGTAAAAATTCATTTACCTTGTGCATGTACCGTAGAAATGGGGCATGGAATAACCATCTCGAGAAAGTTTCTATGCACTCAGAACAGGGAGGCATTTCACAAATAATGTACCTGATTCCAGCAGGGTGGTCAACGCTAGGCACTCTAACATTTCACCCGCTGACCACATCGAACCAGTTGATGTTCCACAATCTTACACAATGCCTGAACACCAATTGGCCTCTACAGATACCGCACCTAAATCTATCATTGACCCCACCCATAATAGCGACACGAGCCGCCATTCAAGAATATACTTTAACCTCCCTTATGCTAATGACATTATATGCTTGGACAGCCCTGCTAACAATGATAGTAGCAGCCATGTTAACTAGAAACCCGAGCTCAGCTTAGCAACTACGCTCCCGACAGCGCGAGCAACCTCCATCATACAAGATGAACTCACCGTAATTATGGAATAATGTTTATGTTTTTTTGTATAATAGTCATGGGTACGGTAGTATACCGATTGTTTAAAACATTGTTGTAAGGGAAATTCAATTATTTCAAATACAACCACGGCAGAACCACAACACACGTCACACCAGGGAATTGTAATTGTAGCAACGGGAACCGATGCCGCCTCCAAATCAACACAAACATAGAAGAGAGGAATATATATTAAAGAAAAAGGTTCGAAGGGAACAAGAGGATGAAGTATAATATAACAGTAAGTAAGGAGGAAAGTTACAGGTATCCTCCAGTAAGCACTCGGATAACACAAATTTAACACTTTTTACACACGCCAATGGGTACAGAATGGGTTTTCGCAAACTGAGAAACACAGATCTTGCCTTGACGCACACTCAGCTCTGAATGGCTATAAGCACATCAGCAAGCAGCGGGATCCCAGTCATGTAACGAATCCTGCTGAAACAAGGTATTTGTCGCGATACTTGCAAAGCTCGACTTTGCATTGCTCAGTGGCGTACAGCACACTGGGACTTCTATGTAAATAGAGTAATGGCAGGCAAGGTGTAAATGTGCTCTTTTTTGTTTCGTTGTCCTTTGTACTATTTGTTATAACTAATAATTATATTAGATACAATGGCGCTAAATTGTTTTATGCAATAAAATACCTTTGTCTATTAACTAAAAGCAACGTTTGAGTATGTCCATAGAAGACGCCCTCAAGGATGCGGGACCAAGGGAACTACAAATAAGGGTCAGTCGACAGCAGCTTCAGCGAACCCCCATAGGGAAGCAATGTACAGCAACCCCAAACCACAATAATTCTGGACCTCTACATCAACATCCAAGAAGAAACACCAGTCAACACACCGAGCACAATTTAACACAAAAGGGATTATTCTTTGTACAGTTACAGACGCTACATTGTTGTAAAACAAATTTGGAACAATCATAGCAAGACAAGCAGAACTTATAAGCAGTTGCATCATACCTAGACAACGGAGCTTAGATGTTTTCTTTCTGTTTCCCGTGTTTCTTTGTCACAATTTGGGGAGACAGAGAGATGGCAGGGGTACTCACTTACATTTCTAAATTTACCATTTCTCTGCTGTGTTTAGTCTCATCCCGAAAAAGTTAAAAACAAAACACACCATAATCCTTCCCAATCTTTCGAAGTGAAATCCAGTTTAAAAAACCTAACGCTGCGCACCAAGAGATGCCGAGGAAGGGGATCAATCCACAAGAAAATCCAGGTTAGGGAGTGCCCAGCAGAGTACGGTTGACAGTAAATCACCATGAGAGTTGCGCCAGGCCAGAAAGAATTGGCGTACCCTGAGGTAACCCCACTATATTACTGTGGAACTGGTATGCGGGGGAATAAAGAATGCCAACCAGCAGGAAAATAGTTTAGGTGGCGGAGTCAAGCAGCAGTTCTATCACAAAATATCCAAACTTACATCGACAAGGCAAAGTTCAGCTCCGGGCATGGAAGAATGCAACGAAGAGGAGGCGAAGAAATGCAACGGGACACGGGTGCGCGGTCGAACTCACCCCTAACTAACTCACTCACCAATCCTTAACAAAATTCTTCCCTTATGTCGGATCCTTGGATAGCAGAGGACCCCCGAGCTATAAATTGTCTCTTTAATGCTCAACGCATGTTCTTTCTTCCCTTTTCTTCTAACCCTCGTCTAAATAGACGACCTTAGATGTTTTCCCCACACCCCTCTTGAATTTGAAATTCCGGGGTCGGAATTTGGCGAACCTGGTACCGATGTAGCGTATCCAGTGGAGCACTGGGGATTACGCCAGATGTGGTAACCGAGCAGAAAGTGTTGAAACGTGGTTACCTCAACACGGGCTTGCTCAGGAATGCGAAGCCAGCATTGCCGAACGTATTTATAGCGTGCGTGGTCTGTTACGAGGGTCGTTTATTGTGTCGTCTATCGCACGTGGTCTGTCACACGTCGTTCATCTGACGTCCACCCTCGGCCGAAGTTCATAAGCTGATACGGGGTGCCTGATACACCCCCACCAGCGCACTAGTGCTTCTATCTCAACAGCAGTTGTATAGGTAAGAATGCTTCAATCTTAAGTTCAACTTGCACGGGCTTCACCCTGTTTAAGTTGCTCCACTGCGGGCCGTATGTACTTACGCTATAAGCAGATACAATTTATTGGGTTTATGCATCCAATATACGTTAATTAGCTACCCATATCCTGGAACGCCACTCTGGCCTACCAACCATCCCGGTACCGAAACATCCCCTTACCTCTGAGCTATCATCCCCTAGCGTAAGCAACTACTGCAGGGTAACCACCCCCGGTAGGGGTGTTACAGTATTTTGTAAATTAATGTGTGGCGAAATATTTACGAAGGAGAATTTCTAACCGCGATTAATTGATTTCGGTGAAACTTACAGTAACTGATTGGAAGTTCCGATTGCAAGAGGTTAATAGTTCTTTAGACAAAAGTTCCTTTTTTTAATTTTCAACTATTGAAAAATACATTCCATGTTACGTTTTTAACGAATTCAGGGGCTTGAGTAGTAAGCGGTATACACTGCTACTGGTGTTTACAATTTACCATTTTAACAGCCACAGTGATCAATATCTTGGCATTTTCTTATGCAACACCTGTGAATATATAGCAGTTAAATACACATTCAAGGGAGCAAGGCGTATCTTGCTGGTAATCGGAAAGAAAGCTCCATTGTAAACTTATAATAAAGACGTGTTATGTAGGTATTGACAAAGTTTGATTTACACGGTATATAGTACAGCGTATCAATTTGATTAACGTTACACATATTTTATTTAAAAACGCGAGCAACTGAATTGTGTATGGCTAGCCTGTTCTGAAGATATGTCTGTTTTAAACGGGTTTGTGTAGCCAAACAAGATACTTCAGAGTTTAGTAGCAATTCCAATAATAGCATTAAAAATATAACGTGGATATTATGAGTGAAACTTATGGAAAACTATTAGCGAATGAAATATTGAATACAAACCATCATCAGGAGAAACAATGAGGAAAGGGAAAACGACCTGATTATTACAAATAAATACAGAACATATGAGAATGACGAAAATCTGAGACACGGAACATTTTTAACCCGTCAGCTCTTCACACTTGTTTGTATTATCAGTTAAACTGTGTTTTGCGTTACCTACAGTATTTAGGTTATGTCAGACTGGAAGAGAGAGCTAGTATAATCGAATACCTTATTTCATGCTCTCAATTATATTAGTATAGAGTTTATACACCTATTTGTTCCCGATTACTCGCAGCGAAGAAGTGGTTGATGGGCGTTTACCCTTGTCCTTCGTTAATGCCGTTGGTCTGCAATTGAATTCACGGTAAAAAAATTATTTTCATGAGATCAATTATTTATGGCATTGGAAAGGTAGCATCAGACTGAAAAATACAATGCCATGGTCGGGAATTGAACCACAGATATCCCACTTTATGTGGGGTTGCTCTAACCAACTGAGCTACTATGGCAACATTGCGGCCATAGCATACTATTGGAAAATTTATATAATTCATTCGTATTTGGTGGCTGTAAACAAACAAAATTGTGATTTAGATAAGAATCGTGAAAAACACTAATATAATCAAGCGTTCAAGGATATGCAGAGCATTAATATGCCGTTAAATACATTCCTTATCATAGCCAGTTGCACATGCGCTCGCAATAAATGAGTTACGTTTTTGTTTCAGTCATTCACATTTTACATTAAAATACCTGTTTCATGTATTAAGTTTTGTTAAAAGTACATGTGTGCTTTAATAGCATCGACTGTCTAGAATTTGAGGTAGATTTATTTTGGCCCGGCCACCCTGACCTAGGGTTTTTTAATGGTTTCCGTAGATAAATAGGCAAATGCTGGGTTTGATTATTCACTATCACAGAATCCTTCCCTCCATTTCTTTTGCCTTCCTTTTTACTTTCTCTACTACGTATAGTAAGTAGGGGAAGTATTGCATTCCACCCAAAAATTCGATACCGAGATTTCACCGGAAATACATGTTTTGAGACTCACTGAATCCAAAAAAAGCATTTTTGGAAACATGTCCGTGTGTGTGTCTGTCTGTGTGTCTGTGAACAGCATAACTCAAAAACGAAGAGTCGGATAAACACCAAACTTGGTATTTAGGTTCAGTATCTTTCAGAGATGCGACACGAAGGTTTTCAAGAAAATCCCCCCACCCCAGACTACCCTTTACATGGAACATTTTTCGAAAATTTTAATTTTCTCAAAAACGGCTCTAACGATTTTGATTAAAATATCATATGTTTAAGATATTGTCATGACAAATAAAATGTATATCTCGAATTTTCTGGGAATGTCTCCAAAAGTATTCTTCGTTATGAACGACTTTTTCATAACTGGTAAACCATAAGAGATAGACAAAATGTTACTACACGAAAAATGTAGATCACGTTAAAATACACAATTTATGTCATATACATTTCTTTTGTTGAGTGAACCGTTTGCGAGATATTGCTTGTTATTCCCTTAAATTTTCCAATACTTATACTTCTTCTCAAATTCGTTATTAATTTTTTTTATGTCCTGGACATGCAAAGAGAATGGAATGCGCCACATAGCAACCAGCGTTAAAATATTTCACTATCGCTTAAAAGCTACCATATTTCCCTTGCATCTACAAGGAAATTATCAATAAGATTGACATCTCGATATCTCGATTAACATGAAGCATATGGAGAATAGGCGTTTTTCCTTAAGTTTTACGTCCCACTGTATCTAAACTCATATGTATGTCAATGCACACAACAATGTAGCAGCCGCTTGCTTTTTCAACAATGAGCAATACATTGTTGATAAAGTAAGCGCAGGAGAATACAAATCAGTTACGTCTGATTGACTGTTGAAGGAGGATGTAATTTTACTTATCATAGTGAGTGGTGAAATACTTTTATCATGGCATACCGAATGTGAACTGGAAGCTGCAGGCAATATGTTTGATAGTTCGGAAAACGTTTCAGAAGAAGGAAACCATACTAGTTTTATGTCCTGGACATGCAAAGAGAATGGAATGCGCCACATAGCAACCAGCGATAAAATATTTGACTATCGCTTAAAAGCTACCATATTCCCCTTGCATCTACAAGAAAATTACAAATAAGATTGACATCTCGATATCTCGATTAACATGAAGCATATGGAGAATAGGCGTTTGTAAAAGTAGATTGTACAAGAGTAGAGAAAGTCATGTGAGTGTAACACATCAGATTTTTTTTGGCTTTAATCTCCTTTCCCCTTCTTTCCTTTCCTTCATTTTCAGGGTTGCAGCTCCAGACAATGAAATTTGGGGCGCTGTGGCAGGACGGTGGAATGTTCTCTGTGGAAAGTATTTCTCTCTGGTGCTCAGTTAGTTGAAAGCTTCTGAAGGCGGATCTGTCCTTTTATTATGGACCGTTTAAGGGGAATGCATGTTGGGTGCCTCCTAGAGGTACCCCGTAGGGCTAGCACCAACGTCAGGATAGGCACAGTCTTGAATCGTTATGGATCCCGTCTTAGCTTATCTTCGGGATTTGATCACCCTTTGGGTCTTCCATCTAATCCCTTCGTTCCGAAGTTCGCTGTAAGGTACAATGGACCCTATCTGGTTGTCTACGCGCGTGAGCCGTGCACCACTGGTTAGAGCAGCGATGCCCATCGGCAGTCGGAAGAGGGGAGGGTAGTTCAGCTTCCTTGCACCCGTTCCGACGATTTGTTGTGATCGTGTAGGCCTATTCTCTGTTGACAAACATGGGCTATGTTTACTAAGTTTCAGTGATGGCTTGAATACACTGTGATATTCTTTAAAGAAACTTAATATAATACATCTCTATATGAACGCTGAACACCCTGCATATCGTGTAATTTGTTCGTCACAATTCTCTTAGTGACTTCTCTAGCACATGTTATTTTAAAAAGGTTATCGATATTTGCCACAAATGATGACGTACAAAGTCTTAAAAGACGCAACAAGTGATCGTCGTGTATGCTATTTCGATATAGGGCTTTGGAAAACGTTTGCTCACAAATGAATGTGGATCCGAAGATCGTCATTACATTTGTTCCAAACGCGTGCAGACGCGGGAATTTATCACAGGGCAGTGGTTTAAACAGTTCCCAACCCTCTTTATTAACTGTGGTAGAATTCTGTAATTCAAGTACCTCTATTTGTAGATTATCTGGAGCCTCACTGCAAGGCATATTCAAAGTGTTGTTAGATGGCAAATTTCCCTGTTCATCATTTTCAGGTCGACAAACTGTTATTCAAAATTACCATATAATTTCTTTATAATATCAGCATATTTATTTAGAAGGTAACTTGTATAGTGAAGACCTAATCCAAACAAGAAAAATAATACAGATCTCCAACTTCCAGCTCATCCCACGAAAGAGCATGTTTCGCCATGAAGGTGTTAATGGTGTCCACTAAATGTTTATTGTTTTATCTTCATCCTGCAAAGTTTTATTCAAAATATTAAAGTGTTGAAATATATCTGTTGGAAATAGAGTCTCATAGGCAACCTGATTGAGTTAGTTCAAATATTTCATTTCCCTGCAAAAAATCAACGCAATAAACAATTAGTTTAAATAATAACCAGAAACATTTCTATGGACGTTTTTCTGGACTATTAAGAATTATTAATGCTTACCTGTTCCTTCATGAACTTGCCGATCTTGCCATGAAATTGGAAAAAAACGTGTTAGCAAGGCATTTCTACTCAACGTCTTATATGACAATAATATGGTGCATGTGAATTTTCAGGTCGCAGTTCTTCTAATAATTCCTTGAATTGTCTATAACGAAGGGAATGAATTGAATTTTATTTATGGACGCTCTTTAACTGCTGTGGCCCTTATTGTCCCATTCTATATTCGGCGTGAAAGAACGGTAATTTTGCTCAGAGGCCTTTTTATCAGCCTTGGGGTTCTTTTACATGCCGTAAATCTACGACACGGGACCAACGGCTTTACTTCCCGTAAGAAGCAAACATTCTAAGGATCTTTATGCCCGAAAAAATCCATTGCTCTCCGCCGGGATTGAACCCGCGACCTCGAGAACTAGGGGATAGCATAGCAACCACTACACCACGGGGGATGACAAATATGAGAGGGCTATAGTTAATTTAAATCACGTACTTCACTGCAATTAACATAAAATTATTCAGGTTGATTGACTTAGCACATAAAACTTCCCTATGAGTTATACAATGAATACATAGCAGTTCCGAAGTTATACCAATACACTGTAACATTCACACACAAGCAAGGGGCAGATAAAAATGTTCAATTTTCTGGTAGTGTTGGATGCCGCACTGCCAAATGTATAATTATGCAAAATTATACAACTCACAGGGAATTACAGTACGCATCACCGCCATTTTCAAATCGTTATTCTCGAACATCATAATTCGTCATGCATTATACGTGGCCGTCCGTAATGTTATAGACTAATGACAGGCAAGCTGCTGACGGACTATCCAGTCTGCCATAGTCCACGCACGTGATTTACCTATTGTGAATATATTGCCGCGGTAACTTCAGCGACCGGCATTCAGGAAGTCTCGGGTTCAAAGCTCCGGGGTCGAGCAATCTGACCAAAAGTTTTTCTTTCATTCTTTCCTTCATTTTTTGCAGTTTTCCTCGGTTAGTACTAGGAGAATGATAGGATGGATAATTTGATTCGCAAACTTACCTATTATCCCTTTCATCAGTACAGTTTATTTCCTTCTACGTCATCGCTATACCCGGCATTGGGCTGATTACCCGTCCGGATATGCTATGATCCAGATTTCGCTCGCTCCTCTATAAGCTACTGACCCAAGGCATTGGCTTGTAACTCCTTGGGCGTGCAATTCCTACAAATAGGAGAGTAATCAGTTAAAAATAAAGAGAGAGGTGGGAGAGAGAAGAGTATGGTTGTCAGTAAAAATGAATTTGCTCAATTTCGCAGAAATACCTGTCACAATATTTGAATCAGAGGGATATGTATATGCTTGTTTTATAAATCGAGAAATAGAACTAAAAAAGAAATGTGTAAAGTAATAAAAAGCATGTATCGGGGAACGTTTACATGTTTACGTTTAGAACACTCTCAATATCCACACTATTGAATCCGAAGATGATGATGTCTACGGAACTGATTGTAAATCTGGCTATATATGATCCATCTCCAGGAAATAAACCAAGAGTAGTACCATTTGCAGAGAAGGTCGAAGTATTAATTATTGATTACTTCCTGGTGCTCCTAAACATCACAAACAACGTTTCATCACACATTTCGGTGTAAAGTTACTGTAAGACGTAATGAAATAGCATTTCATCCAAAGTGAACACGATGCTCTCTCGTTTTTTCTGTGGGTATATTCTCTTGACAGTATCCAAATTATCGGTCAAAATCACACTAAGTAGCGGTCCTCGAATGGAAAGCAAGGAATGTAAATACTTCTTTTGAATTTATAAACGTATTCCATAATGTATATGCAATATTTTTATCTACTCCTCCTAAAGTTTTACTTATCAGTCTAAAAATAAAGCCAATTTTCTTGTTTTTTAATAGATGATACATCTGTTGCATCACTGACAAGTTTAGCACATGAAAGTTCATATTTTCACCCAACATTATGAATACCAATGAATATATTTTATACGCAAGAACAGCATATTAGGCGAGACATGGCTCACTCTTGTTCGTTTATATGGGAAAAGATAGGGAAAACGATGGGAATGCTAGTTTGAGAGAGCCTTCAAGGAGGAAAATGCGTTTATATGGGAGAGATAGGCAATACTAGGGTCGATGCTAGGCTAGAGAGGCTGAAGGAGGGGAATACGCTTTGTACGAGAGAGGTAGTGAATACGCGAAGAGGTGTTAAACTAGACAGAGGTTGCGGAGTAGAGTATGGTTTATATGACAAGATAGGATACCCAGGAGAGGTGTTTGGCTAGCAAGGTAGGAGACTGGAAAAGATATTTATATGTTTGAGATAGGGATACGCAGAGAGATACTAGACTAGACAATTGCTGAAGGAGGGGGAATACGCTTTATACAGAAGAGATAGGGACAACGTGGAGAGATGCTAGGCTAGACAAAGTTAAAGGTAGAATGTGTTTTAATTGAGAGACATAGGAAACAGAGAGGAGGTATTAGGCTAGGAAGGGTTTAATGGTAGAGTATGCGTTTATATGGGAAAGCTAGGGAAAACGTGGAGAGATGATGGGCTAGACAGATACTGAATAAGGGGAATACGCTTTATATGTGGAGGTAGGGAATACGAGGAGAAGTGCTAGCCTAGACGTAAGTTGAGGAGTAGAGTATGCGTTTACATGAGAAAGATAGGGAAAACGAGGAGAGAGGCTAGGGAGGCGCACAATGTTCAGTCGTCTCCAGGAGAGCACCATCTAACATTCGGCAGGTGAATGGATTCCATGGGTTGGATGCATCATAGCTTCGTATGATTTCACAGGTAATTCAGGTAGTATCGATGGTATTTTAGGTATTTCGGGTAGTGTCACAGGGAGGGACAGATTCCGGGGGTATAGCATAGTTCCGTATGATTTCACAGGTAATTAAGATGGTATCGTAGGTATTTAGGATAATTCAGTATCATAGGTGTTTAGGGTAATTCAGCTAGTATCACAGGAGGATAGATTCCAGGGGTTGAGTATAGCATAGTTTCGTATTTCACATATAGTTCAGGTAATATCGTGAGTACATATTTAGGGTAATCAGCATAGTTTCACAGATACTTGTGATATTTTCGATCAGCCATTTGTATCACAGCTATTTAAGGTAATTGCAGGCGATTCAGGTAGTATAAAAGGTATTTGTGTCATTCTGAGAGACAATTCTGCTAGTATCATTAATATTTAGGGTAAACTGGCTAGTATCGCAAGTGTTCGTGCTAATTTCGAGCACCGATTCTTACCAGAGCTATTTAAGGTAATTTACCATTATTCGGGTAGTATCACAGGCATTTAAGTCATTTTAACAGGTAATTCAGATAGTATCACAGGTATTCATGGTAATATATAGAGTAGTTTGAGTATAAGCATTTATTACCCACTATTACAATACTTTTATATACTTTTTTTCTAAATCTTACAAACTTTTCATGTGTTAAACAGTTAATGCGTAAGACGGAAAGCGTTAAACAGTTTATAGGCTTACTCTGAGGGCATATAGAAGTAGTATAAATTAGCTCATCCGCATGGTTGAGGAGATATTATAATTTCTTTAGTCAGCCTTATTGTTTTATATGGTTATATTTTTCAGTCTATGTGTAGCAGCTTTATCAGTTAATCAATGCTTCATTAGATAAGAATTGCAAGGGTAGACGCCTCTCCCCTTTATCTAGGCTTGAAACTAGCACCAGGATATGCTTCTAATGGCAGGCTTAACGCCTTCCCTTAAATCTTCTTCTTCTTTCTTCACAAGCTGTCTTTTAGGTGCATACACCGCACATGAGCAAACTTAAATTTTTTAAGTTTGTAGCCTCGCTGAGAAAGTGTTCATCTTGAGATCCAGGTTAATTCTTTTAAGCACTGTTTGTAATGCGATAATGTCCATACGCATATGTAGATATTCCATTCTCAGCAATAACTCTTTTATCATCAAAAGGAGTCAATGTGATTTTACTCCCTTGCACTGTGTAAACAGCATGTTCTCGTGACAGGGTCAGATTAATGGTAGCTCCTGTTATTTCTCGGGTTTTAAGACAGTCTGTATAGCTGTCAAATGTAATGTAACCCTTAATAGCACTACGCTTTATACCAATTTTTTATCATCTTAGGTCGTAGTCCAACAAAGCGCAGGATAGTTTTGCGATTGGCCTCATTTTTAAATTCTCCCAGCACCTGTTTGTTCTGAGTAGAGTGGCATTTATGGTTTACAGGTTAATCAGTTTATTCAGATGCTCAATAAAACCTAGCTGGTTCTGGTACACATCTTCAGTTGTCAAACGATAAATGAATGAAACAGTGGCCGTATACATAAGGTTCAGGTTTTCAGCTCCATAATATGGCAACAACACGTAATGATAGTGATACATTAATTTCTTGGAGATGTACAACACTATCACAATATAGGCTTGTTGAATACAATTAGACGATAGGTCACATGCACAGCAGCTAGAGTGGCAGCATATGTTGTCCTATCGATAAACGTAGGCTTGGCGATTAACTTTTCCAGTGTCTTCTCATTTGTAGCCAATCGTATATCCTTACGATTAAGCAGGATCTCCATAGCTTTTCCAAGCATGGCGTTATTAAAGAATTTGTACAGATTCTTCTCGAAATAATTTGCAGGCTGTTGTCGTAGGCTATTGTTAAATTCCACATAACATTTTTATCCACTGTGACTGCCGGAATTGTAACACACGATGGATTTTACTCAAACGTAAGCCATGATTAAGAGCTTGCTTCAAAGTCACGTAATGTACTGCATACTTCTTTCGAAATCCAGTATGGGGTTTGAGTTTCTTTGTAGATGATTCCTTGGGCTTCATACACTCAGACAGGAAAGCCAGACTGTTGTGTAGATCGTAAAGTTCTGCAGGATACTTGGTGTCGATTTCTAATATGTATTCATGAGGATCATCTTCTTGTAGTCTTTCTAAGTTGATTTCTTCAATTGAAACCCACTCAAATCTACCATTAGGGAGGGCGACGCACATTGTCCAACCATATTGGTTATTGGGGTCCTCGTATGTAATATATTGGGTTGGTCTCGACGGATCATACTGATCCATGGAGGTATTGTTTATTACGGCATACCGTTGGGAAACTTGACATAAACTTCGTCTTATACCGGATTCTATCATAAGTAACTGATCATAATCCTGCAACAGTTTAAGCTGATCTCCTGTATGTAGTAATATGGCATATCATGTAAGTCCTGGAGAGGTAAAATAATGAGAGGGGTCGACTTTGTATGTATTGAGGGTTTGATCTGTCTCAAAGACATCAGCTAGAAGAAGTACATCAGAGGTTAAGTACAGGTCGCTGCACTCGCCCAGCTATCTCACATTAAACAGCTCCTATACACTTAGCATAACTGTGGTCAGTATCACTAATTGCTTATTCATTTAACCTATTGTAGGAATCCCTAGGAGGCAATCAGGTTTCGTTCAAGACATCATACGAAAATATACCCTTACGTGTCATCAACTTCAACTTGTCTTCTCCGAAGTGCTTCAGTGTTTCAGGATACGATGTTAGATTTTTCACCAGCTTATCCAAGCTTGTACTCAGGAACCGAAAGCTATCCACAAACCGAAGCTTTATATCTCCTACATACTTGGAGAATGATATGTAGCTTTCTTCAGAGCTAGGAATTACCTCCACTCGCTCACTTGTACATCCCAACTCCTGGACAATGAAGTGCGAGTCATACTCACTGTGGTTATGCATGAAGACGGGAATATATTTACGTGCTCTGCAGGCTAAATTGCATTCATTATGTAGACTTCAACGATATTCACAACTGATATGATCATGGTCGCCTACTTTATAGTTCTCTTCAGTAAAGGCTTTTCCACACAAGTAGCATACTGTAGTGAGTCGAAACCATTCTGTTGATGATATTTAAATTTCAGAGGCACGGCAGATTTGTATATGTTATCCATTTCCTTTGCAAGGGATGACAGGTATACCATAAACTTCTGAACAGCATCAATACCACGATATACATAGGGATGCTGAAGAAGACCAAATCCTAGATGTTCACCATATTGAGCAGGTTTCACGTAAACACAGAAACCCAAAGATACATGTTCCTGATAAGGGGCTGTATATGAAGTTTTAGGATTTGGGATGCATGTGTGACAGGAGGGAGGATGCCTTAAAGGTCTGCGTAGATGACGTAAAATAGTTTCAACATCCTTTCAAAGTTTTTAAATTGTACAGTTGATTTCTCCTTTGTAGGCTTAACTCCTCTTGCAAAACCATGTTGATCACAGATGGATGTATATTCTTGTAGTTTTTCCAACCCACTTCCTCCGTATCGATAATCAAAATGTGTAAAACAGCGCTTATATGTATAAACACGTTCATTGTCCCTAGCTTTCTGACGTCGAATAACTTCTTCAAACTTCTTTATATATATGTATACATAGTGATTTTTTCCACTACTGTCAGTTAACAGTAGCAGGTTATTCAATCTCAGCAACCTTTGGGGAATACACCTTATGCTTCTCATCCAGTCCGAAAACGTTGATAGACACCCTTTTAAGTACCACAAACTTAGATACTTGAGAAAGAGGAGTAGGGTAGGAAACACAGCTGAAGTCGTACTTATCTTGAAGTTGCTTGTAGTTTCTCACCCGTAGCACATTCTTCTTAACGAATTTGGCTAATACAGAATACATGAAGCATTATTCGTTGGTAAGTTCTGGATGTTTATGCAGGTTTTCTTGCTTCAACAGATGGCGGTAGTGGTATATAGCTACTTGCGCGTAACGCGCTATACTTGTAGATACGAAATCAAACTCCTTCCAAAGCAAGCAGGACCCAATTGCTACCGTTAAGTAGTGATTCGTACGACTTTGTGTTTCTTGTGTTGAAGTTTATGATGACACGTAAGGGGTATTTCCCTATAATTATGTAGCGTCATGTGATGTTTTGAACGAAACTTGCCTGCCTCCTAAGGACTCCTTCTACAATAGGTTAAATGAAGAAGAAATCAGTGATGTTGACTACAATCATGCTAGAAAGGTATGCGAGTTGTTTGATGTGAGAAACTTGGTCGAGTACAGCGACCTGTACTTAACCTCAGATGTACTTTTTCTAGCTGATGACTTCGAGGCATTTAGAGATCAAATCCTCAAAACACACAAAGTCCACCCCCTCATTATTTCACCTCTTCAGATCTTATATGGAATGCTATGTACTACATACTCGAATTCAGCTGGAATTGTTACAGGATTGTGATCAATTTCTCATGATAGAATATGGTATAAGAGGAAGTTTACGTCAAGTTTTCCACCGGTATGCCGAAACAAACAACACCTACATGTATAAGTATGATCCGCCGAGGTCAACCCAATTTATTACACAAGAGGACGTCAGTAACCAATATGGTTGGGCAATGTACTACGCCCCCTCTTATGGTAGATTTGAGTGGGTTTTAAGTGAAGAAATCAACTTAGAAAGACTACAAGAAGATGATCCTCATGGATACATATTGGAATTTGACATGGAGTACCCTGCAGACCTTCACGATCTACACAATGATCTACCTATCCTGCCTGAGTGTATGAAGCCCAAGGAATCATCTACAAAGAAACTCATACCCCATCTTGGACCTCGGAGGAGGTATGTAGTACATTACATGACTTTGAAGCAAGCTCTTAATCATGGCTTGCGTTTGAGTAAAATACATCGTGTGCTACAATTCCGGCAGTCACAGAGGTTAAAACCTTATGTGGAACTTAACCACAGCCTACGACAACAAGCTCCAAATGAGGATTTCTACAAGCTTTTTAAAAACGCCGTGTTTGGAAAAACTATGGAGAACCTGCGTAGTCGTATAGATATACGACTGGTTACAAATGAGAAGACTATGGAAAAGCTGATCGTCAAGCCTACGTTTTTCGATAAGACAATATATGTTGCTAATCTAGCTGATGTGCATAAGATCTATCGTGAGATTGTATTCAACAAGCCTATATACACTGGAATGAGTATGTTGGACATCTTCAAGACATCAATGTACCACTATCATTACGAGTGTTGTTACCGTATTATGGAGCTGAAAACCTGAACCTTATGCATATGGGCACATTCATTCATTCATCGGATGACAACTGAAGATGTGTACCAGGACAAGCTACTCTTTATTGAGAACCTGGATACAGCTGATTAACCTTTAGTGTCACTCCACTCAGAACAAAATGGTGCCGAGCAATTTTAAAGATGAGGATAAAAGCACAATCATCAACACTTTGTAGGACTACGACCTAACATGTATGCACTAGGTATTCAAGGTTCAATTATAAAGAAGATTAAAGGCATAAAACGTAGTACTTTTAAGCAGTACATTGCATTTGACAACTATACAGACTGTCTTAAAGCCCGAGAAATAATAAGAACGCCCATGAATCCGATCCTGTCGCGAGAACATGCTGTTTACACAGTGCAAGTGATTAAAATCACATTGACTCCTTTTGATGATAAAAGAGTTATTGCTGAGAATGGAATAACCACATATTCTAATGGACATTATCGTATTTCAAACAGTGCTTAAAAGAATGTAACCTGGATCTCAAGATAAAGACTTTCTCAGCGAGTCTACAAACTTAAAAAATTGAAGTTTGCTCATGTGCGGTGTATGCACCTAAAAGACAGCTTGTGAAGAAATAAGAAGAAGATTTAAGGGAAGGCGTTAAGCCTACCATTAGAAGCAAATCCTGATGCTAGTCTCAAGCCTAGATAAAGGGGAGAGGCGTCTACCCTTGCAATTCTTATCTAATGAAGCATTGATTAACTGATAAAGCTGCTACACATAGACTGAAAAATGTAACCATATAAAACAATAAGGCTGACTAAAACATTATATCTCCTCAACCATGGGGATGAGCTAGTTTATACTACTTCTATATATCCTCGCTGTAAGCCTATACACGGTTTAACCCTCTCCGTCTCACACACTAACCGTTTAACATATAAAAAGTTTCTAAGATTTAGAAAACACGTATATAAAGGCGTTGTAACAGTGGATAAGAAATGTTTATAATCTAATTACTCTATATATTGCCATGAATACCTGTGATACCGTATGAATTGCCTATTAAAATGACCGAAATACTTGTGATAATACCCGAATCATGGTAAATTACCTTAAATAGCTCTGGTAAGAATCGCTGCTCGAAATTAACACGAACACTTGCGATACTAGCCAGTTTACCCTAAATATCAACCATACTAGCTGAATTACCTGTTAGAATGACTCAAATACCTTTGATTCTACTTGAATCGTCTGAAATTACCTTATATAGTCGTGATACAAATCGCTGATTGAAATTATTAGGAACATCTGTTTTACTACCATGATTAATCTAAATACCGACGATACTACCTGAATTTCCTGTGAAATCATACGAGGCTATGCTACACCCAAATCCTGAAAGCTGTCTCTCTATGATACTATCTGAATTACCCTAAATACCTACAATATTACCTGAACTTACTTTGAAATACGAAACTAAGCTACATCCCACCCCTGGAGCCCTCCTGTGATACTACCTGAATTAGACTAAACACCTAGATACTACCTGAATTACCTGTGAAATCATATACAACTATGATGCGCTCAGATGCGTCCAACTCCTGGAATCTATCCTCCTGTGATTCTAGCTGAATTACTCTAAACACCTACGATATTTGAATTATCCTAAGTACCTGCGATACTATCCGAATTAGTTGTGGAAATCATACGGAACTATGCTATACGTATCCCGCATTGTGATACTACCTGAATTACCCTAAATACTGTGATATTACCTGAATTAGCCTAAACACCTACGATACCTCCTGAGTTACCCGTGAAATCATACACACATATCCTGCACTCAACCCAATGGGATCTGCTCGACTGCTGAATGCTGGATGTAGCTATCCTGAGAAGCCTGGGCATTGCACATGCAGCAGCACTAGCCTTTCCAACACCTATCATTGTTTTCACTATCTCTCTCCCACAAACGCATTTTCCCCTCCTTCAAATCTCTCCTGGCATAGGATCTCTCTCTGTTTTCCCTGTCTCTCCGATATAATTGTATACTCTACCACTCAAACCCTCCCAGCTTAATACCTCTCCTAGGTTTGCTATCCCTCATATATAAAACACCTATTCCACCCTATAATCCTGTCTAACCTAGTATCTTTCTATGTTTTTCCTATCTCTCACGTATAAACCCATATTCCGTCCTTCAACGCTGTCTAGCTTGGCATTTTTCCTCGTATTCCCTATCTCTCCCACATAAAAGTCCTATTATACCCTTCAATCCCCATCTAGCCTAGCATCTCTCCTTGTTTTCCTATATCTCTCCTATAAAACCCATATTCTACTGTTCAAGCCCTGTCTGGCCTAGCAGCTCCGTTCGTATTTCCTAACTCTCAAATATAAAGCGTATTCCCCTCCTTCAGCCCCTGTCTAGCCTAGCATCTCTCCTTGGTTTCTTATATCTCCCATATAAAACACATTCTAGCCTTAACAGATTTCTAGCCTAGCACCACACCTCGTACTCCCTACCTCTCACTTATAAAGCGTATTCGCCCTCCTTCAGCATCTGTCTAGTCTAGAATCTCTTCACGGTTTCCCTATCTTTCCCATATAAACGCATACTCTACCCTTGAACCTCTGTCTAGTCTAGCACCTCTACTCGTATTCCCTATCTCCCCCATGTAAAGCGTATTCCCCTCGTTCATCCCCTGTTTAGCCCAGCATTTCTCCTTGGTTTCCCATCTATGCCATGTAAAACGCCTTCTACCTTTAACACCTGCCTAGCGCAGCATTTCTCTTCGTATTCCTTACCTCTCTCGTATAAAGCGCATTCTCCTCCGTCAGCCTCTGTCTAGCCTATCATCCCTCCACGTTTTCCCTATCTTTCCCATATAAACGCATACTCTTCTCTTCAACCTCTGTCTAGTCTAGCACTTCTTCTCGTATTCCCTACCTCTCACATATAAAGCGCATTCCCCCTCCTTGAGGCCCTGCTCCACTTAAGATCGCCCCTCGATTTCCCTATCTCTCCCATATAAATGCATTTTCCTTCTTGAACGCTCTCCCAACCTAGAATCTATCCTCGTTTTCCCTATCTCTCCCATATAAACGCAAAAGTGGCCCAGGTTCCCCCTATCTATACTACTTATATTCTCACTAGCGAAGTACCGTTAAGGCATTGATTTGTTGAATTTAAGCGCAAAAATAAATTGGAATATAACAAACACATAAAAAAACACGAACAACTTTACTCTTACTTTCCTTGTCACTAATGAAAGCTTTCATATAAATGGTGTAGCTATCGCTCAGTTTAACGAGACACGCAAACAATACCTTATTCCTTCCTCTAGAAGATCAAATTATGTCGTATTAGTCTATTGTTTCTTTTCGTACAATTACAGTGAAACTCTTTCATAGAGGCGCTATCCGAACCACCCTTTCATTTCATACTGATTATAACATCGTTCAGTGTTTTGATCTTGTGTCTGGATTGTTTTTCAGGCCAGTCACATAGAGAGCCGATATCGGCTGGGTGGGGTGAGAAGTTGGCTACCTGAAGGAGCAAACCTTACGGAGGGAAAAACACTTTTGCGATCTGGGGGAATGGACCAATTTTATGCACGTTAGTGTACGCTTGTTCTGTATTTATTATAATATTCTAAAACAATTGTACACCAAATGATCATTTAAATATTTGCCATAATATATTTTCTACATACAGATCGTAAATTGTATGAAGACAAGCCATTTTGTGAAAATTGTTTAAACATTGGTTTTCTTGCTAAGTTATGCCATTTAAACTTCGTCTTTATCTGATTTTCTTTTCATTTCACGATTTGAACCACGCAACTTTTTATAGTTGATGCAATTGATCTGCTACGACTAAATTTGCTGCAAAGTTTTCTAAACAATCGGTTTATAACTGTGGAATTTACTACATAACGTGAATGCATATCTTTAAACACCAGAAGAAAAGGGCCGTGAGCGTGAATGACAACCCCTACTGAACGTTAAAGCATTTTCTCTCTGTCGCCTAAGAGTGCAAATGATCTGCCCTTTGTTATCTTCCGTAGCCTAGTGTACCATGCTAGCCTCTAGTTCCCAAGGTCGCGAGTTCAAACCCGGCGGAGGGCGGTGGATATTTTCAGGCGTAAAAATCCTTAGCATGACTTCATTTGGAAGGGAAGTAAAGCTGGTGGTCCCGTGTCGCAGATTTACGTTACGTAAAAAAACCTCAAGCCTATTAAAGAGGCCTCTGAGAAAAATTCCGGTATTTCACACCCAATATAGAATGGGGCGCTAAGAACCATATCAGTCAAAGAGCGTCCATAAATAAAACAGAATTTAATTTAAATTGATCTGCCCTTTACGATACGGAAGAAATAAGGAGATCAGGTAATCTTTACTTAGGCCTCATTTGCAACGAAAATTAAGCGTAAGCATAACGTAAACTTAAATACTAGATGATACGAATTGTAATGGAACCATTCACAATGAATTACGTAAACATAAAAATAAACATTGAATTAAACGTAAACTTAGAGGCTTGCAAGGTCCAAACTTCCAAGTTTATCTCTACGTCAGATATAAGAAACTATCCCATCAGAGATCGAGTCTCATCATGTGATCATTTACCATCTCCCATATGATTTTTCGTCGTCATGTGTCGATTCGCTAACATACATTCTGTGCAAGATCACGGACCAGGAATCACTGGGATATCTATAAAAATCGCAGGAAAACAGATTGTGATTTTAGGTGAAGCTTTTTGTGAGTTTAACGTCCTTTAACCTAGCTCTTGCTCATTTTGATACATGCACATATCCTCTTTTGTCGGTGATCGCTTCGCAGGCCGCCATATTGGCTTAGCTGTTTAGCGCTGTCTTGCAATTGGCTACAGCTTAAGCCTGCATTTATCGCGTTAAGGTTATGTCGAAGTTTTACGTCATTATGTTAGTACTTAATTTTCATTGTGAATGGTCCGTCACACTGTCACTATCATGGCCACAGTGCTTCGATTATAAAAGCCCGCTTTCAACTAATTTTCTTATCGGTTACACCCTTTAACAATCTGAATATTGATCTAAATATAAAATAGCACTCATAAGAGAGTAAATAATCTAATCTTTATGTGATTGCGGCCTTGATGCTCAGCGAGTTTCGGAAATTACATACCTTGAAACCCTAAGTCAGATTAACGTTAAATGTACCGTAGGAGAGTATGCAACATGTTGGATGTAGAGCTATATGGTTCATTATAAGGCCCATTTACTCCCTCGCTTATCCTGAATGGTGTACAGGTTCGTTGCTAAATAACTCATATGAATAATACTGGTGCTTTTCAAGTAAATGCGATATCAAAATTGGGGTAAAGCGTTGATTTAAACTTGGTATCATTGTATGCCTCCAAATCATGTCCATAGTTTGGCAGCATTCTAAAGACGTAGTTGCACAAAAATTAAACCATTACCATCCTCATCTTTAAGGTGAACCTAGAGATCCTATTCAGTCAGAGAAGCTTATAGATTATTTGTCATCTGTTCCTTGAGAATTTCATTTATGTCTGAATGAATGTACTGTAATCTTCTTTAGTCGTTGTTTCCCATTCAAAGAATGTGATTATACCAGTCTCTTTTCTTTCATTTATATAAAGTGGAGTGAAAATTACTGCCTTTTCCGAGCTACAGGAACATGTGGCGAGCGCAGCACCACCTAGGAGCACACAAAATACACATGGTAATGAGGCACATTCCCAAACAGACCGAAAGCTGCGCAGGGAGTCCAAATGCAGTGGTGGAGTTCTTTCTCACTTACCCCCTTTTCATTTAAGATACAAACTTAATTTCTAATTTCTGTGCTCTTTATTTTATCTCGTCGTGTATCTACATATTCTCTTTCCTTTTGGCTTATTCAATTTGTCTCAACTCCGGTCTCCTGGACGCCCAGTTCTTTGATCCACAAATTTGTTGCCGTTGTCATATTTTTGTAGGCGTTTATATTGCCCTTCTCTGATATTTGCATTCAGTTGCTTCACACATATATGCAAATTTCCCAAGTTGATTTTTCGCATCGTTTACTTCATTTATATAAACAATAAAACTTTAACCAAAATGTCATCATTAATTTTCGATTTTGGAGCAATAATTGACATACACGCGTGACCGAGATCGTTAAGGCACGGAATCGCAAACGAGAGGTCCGTGGTTCAAATCATACCAGAGCCGTTCTTCCTGACTGAAGTTTCCACGAGGTTTTGCTTAGTCCTCGTAAATGGCAAATGCCGGAAATGTGCGCAAAACTTAGGTTTTAACGTCTCTTTGTCTAGTTTTCTTTCCCCATCACCACAATCTGTGTCCACCGTCTGTGGTACCGACACGGGTAGCCAAAGTCTTTAAGGGGCACTCGTGAACGGGAGGTCCACGGTCCAAATCCCGCCAGGACCATCCTCCCCGATTGTGAGTTTTCTCCAGGTTTTCCTCAGTCCTCACAACTAACAAATGATGGGGAGGTACTTTGGTCTGGAACGTTTCCTTACCAAATATAATTTCATTTCATTAGTGTCCACAGCCTGCGGTGGTGCATGCGGCAAGAATGAGCGTTAAACACCAATTAAACAAACCGCCTGTGGTGTCGTATGCCTTAAGGTCAGAAATTATACACCACAAAAAGATCACAATTCACGCTTCAGTATAAAATCGCCTACCTTGAAGGCAGAAATAGCATTTTTTAAAATGAATGAAATGTGTGTGCGTTGTCTTTTTACGCAAGAATGTTCGAAATAATTCCGTCTTGAAAAGGATTTGACATATCAATTTCTTTGTCCAAATAGGGGTCCTAATAGGCACAAAAAAAAGATACCTACCATATTATTAAGCATACATTTGAAAGGCTGTTTGCACTGCAAAAATTTGTAAGCATACTTCTTACAAGTTTTATTGCTTCTAAAATTTCGATTGGCTGAATATTTAAGACATCATAACAATTTTTCCTTGCCATTATTCGTATAAGTAAACCAGCTATCACTGGAAACATCTCATTGCAAACGTAAGAAAGGCGCTCACATTTGTGTATTGCTAAATCTTTAATTTATGATTTGATTGCTATTAACACCCTACAAAAAATTTTAACCGGTTTTAAATACATAACATCCCATGTGAGTTGCACAGAGAGAGGAGAGAAGAGTGAGGGCGGCGCAGGCGAAAGAGTATCAGAATGGGGGAAAGTAGAAAGAGAAAGAGAGATGAAGAGAAAGAGGGTGGGATAATGAGCGGAAAGAGAAGGGGAGAAGTGGAGATATAAGAAGAGGGAGAGAGATGGGGAAAGGTTGAAACAGGGAAGCGGGAGAGAGAAAGAAAGAGAAGGATCTCTTATTTACGGCAATAGTGCGAGTAAAACTGCGAGGTGGGTGTGCTGGTATGTAATATTATAATGCAGGTGTTCATATGGCTTATTTGATCCATGGTGCTTTTTGTTTGTTTCTTTGTTTATTACCATTTTATATTTCCTCGAGGTATTCATATGAAACTGTTGTTACTTCCAAATTTTATGGACTATTTTTCTAAAATGACGTGGTCTTCTATAAACATTATTATTTAGAATATTATTTCCTAGATGAACGTAATTGTAACGTTGCCTCGTCATTCATGTAGGAAGCAACAATTACTGGTATGTATGAGGGACCCGGATAGAGTAGACAATCCTTTCTTGTTCCTTGGTTAAATGATGATGGTTACTATATTTCTTTTATAACTACTAAGTGCAATAACAGAATAACACCGAGTTACATGCAGTAATTCGTTCATTGGAACATAGAGGTACCAGGCGTGTCGAAGGTATTGCTTACTCATAAAGGAAACAAAGCTGCGTTTATGGCAGATTGTGACCAAATAAACAAAAAGACTTGACATTCCTCTACGCTGTGCAACCCACTCAAGCTAATATTACAGTTTGCTCAAAGCAAATTGATAGCCCTAATTTCGTTCACTAATTGCTTTGATCCGTTCATTAAAATGTGAACAAATTTAAGGGGATAATATATAGTAATACGGAAATGTGAATAATGCGTTAATGTAAGTGGAAGCCAATTGATCTGTAGTGGCATCTCATTCCCATTTAAACAATCCGTTTATTAAAATCATTGGTTATCCTTTTCGAATGGTTCTGTTTGCTACGCTCGAAAACCGTACCTTTTTTTCATAGGCACTACTTAAACATAACAAGAATGAATAAAATGTGCCTATAAATTTATCATCGTGTTGTATAACAGCGCTGAACGTTATGAGATGACAGTAGTAAATGTATAGAGTTCTTCGTGGACGTAAAGGCTTCCTGATGCTTTGACATATGAGTTCCACCAGTGAACGGAGAAACAAACTAACGGTGGCTTAACACTTAAAATACATTGCTTCACACAGAGCATTCAAACTCATTTGTTTCTTCAGGTGACGCAAAAGGTGTTTAGAATTATGGGAAAGATATAGCCACCTACTTTTCAAACATTTACTGTCATTTCCATTTGTTTCTCTTCACCTGCAACGAAATATGATTTTCTAATATATTATAGCTCCCAGGGCCAGGAACAAATTCCAGGTGTAGGAGTGAGGCAAAGTATTAAAATTAGAGTGCGTGATGAATTCAGATTAACAGAATGCTGACACCTCATAGTGTAGAATATTAAAGAACGTCTCCCTACCGGTCATGGTGATGACGAGTGCTTTTATAACTCGTGAATAAGAAGCAACTTCATCGCCAACCAGGTATGTAATAAGCTGAGGTACTTACAGCCTGGGCCGTAGATCTTATGAATAAAGGGCTCAAGGCATGGGCTATAACTTTAACTGGAGTTCTCATTGTTACCGGAACCCACACCACCTTTCCAAGTACTAACCTTCTGGGCGATAGCTCTCCCGTATAGCACCCGGTATCCAGGTGTCGTTGTAACATACAACCATGAAACTAATTTCTTTTATCCGAGCGATTTTATTGTTTTTATGTTTCGGCCAGCACAACTCATAAACCGTAAGTGCCCCATGATTAGTGCTTAATTACTAGATATCATCTTCATGCTCATCATCACCAACTGACTGTGCAAGAGTAAACATAACAATAAATGGAGAGAGGTAGTATTTGTTCTGGTAGTAATTATTATTGAAGTAATAATGAGAAACAATGCTCCAATATATCATTTATGTTTCCGAACGATCCGTAATAGGAAGCTTGGATATGTTAGCGTAGAAAATACATCGATTAATGTCCTCATGCAGGTTGTGAATGATATTTTATTTGAGTTAATTTAAGATTTTAAAAGCAACGCAAAATTGGACATAGTGTATAAAATTACTAATAGTAATGAACGCTTTAGTTTACGTTTGCTGTTATTTTCCTATATTCGTAGAGGTATTAAACGGCTATTTAGTTTTTAATATATCAAATCACTGATCTCTAACTCTGTTTATTTGCTATAATCTGCAGTTTTAATGTAGTAAACATATTATTAAGAATTCCAAGTGTTCATTTCAACTTCCTGTGTAAGAAGTAGTAATAGATGCAAAATTCTCCTGAGATTAAAAATCTGTTAAATCGTTTTTGCGTATTTCATCAAAAGTCAATTAATTATTAATATGAACACAACATGTTATTTTGACATTAAATTGTTACGCTACAGTACCAAATATCATAAAATCATATACATATGTACTTATTTATATAATTAATAGCACGGGTTATTCAAAATGCGCATTAAATATTAATAACTAGCTTCGTCTTCTGCTGTTCTCCGGTAAGGCTTCACAAGTTGCATTTTTGTTACTTTAGAAGCTTCAAGACTGTATGTATTAGATCAGTGGTTGCCAAACTTGGGGTGTAAGAAATTCATAAGGGCACAGAAGCAGCTTACTCAGACTAAAATGAATCTTTATGACTTCATGAAGAGAGAATTAACTAAAATTCGTATTTTTTTATTATGTTCACAACTGTCAATCCTATTTTACATATAGATGTATATTAGGGTTATAGTTTACAAAAATAACATCTAAATACTAAACAACAATAACTATAACATTACAATTTGGCATGAATGCGTCGGATAAAACATAAGGAACTCCTATAACAACGTTGCTTTTAAAATAAATGATACAGAGATGTACAAAATTGATAACTACAGTAAGATAAATTATTAATAAAGCAGCATATTTTAATTTCGAAAATCGGACAGTCAAATAATAAATGATATACTGTCTGTTCACTATCACAAAGACATTGGTAAGTACTTCCAACATTGATGTGGAACCTTTCGAAGTAATCTTGAAATTTCCCATTGCCTGTCATGAACTGTGTGCATACAAAATTTGAATGGAAGTTTTTGAATTTAAAGCGAGTATTTAAGTCCGGAAAAAATAAAGTCCTAGAGATATGTTCTTTGGTGCTATTTATTCAATATATGTTCCAAATGTTTATTAATTCTTTCAATATTGCATCTTCACAGGCGATGCTGGACATTTTGAGCAACTGAGTTCTTTGTGACTGTTCTTTGTGACTACCTTTGCTAATTGATCTACTCTTTCATTGCCTAGTAATCCTTCATGGTCCTTTGCCCGTGACAAGGATATAAGATTTTTATAATTTGTTTTTTTTTCTGATAGCTATGACTATGGGATGTAGATTGATTCTTCTGTAACAGCGTTAATTGCAGACTGAGAGTCAGTATATATATACTGCAGTATTGTTATTATTGATGGTCCAGTTAACAGCCTGTTGAATGGAAAATAATTGAGCTTGGAACATGGAGCATAAAGGATCCAACTTATATGTATTTGAATGTATTTCATTGTTGCTGGAGTATACAACAAAAGTCCATCCTACCAAATCTACCTACTTCTCTTGGAGCGCGGGAACCTTCTGTATACACTTGCAAACTGTTGTTCGGTAATGACAATGGAAACTTGAATTTTGGGAAATAATAAGGGTGGCCTATCTCTAAGAAGTTTGCATTATTTTCTATTTGACGATCTAGACGTTGATTAGTCGCATTAGTAACAATAAGAAGTTTTCAAATAATAGTTCAGTACAAGGTTTCTGACATTCTCAATCTATAAATTACATACGTTTACGTTAATGCATGGAATACTTAGGATTATGAAATATAATTTTAACAGTAGCTTTGAAGTTTTTAATAATTTTGCTTTTATATCTGTAATTATTAGAATATATGCGCCCCAAAACAAGCATCGCTATCAGTTGCCTTGATGTTAAAACCTTCAATAAAATTATTTTTATTCCTTGTTACACGAACATTCATTTCATTAGTACTTTTGATTGCTTTATTGTTTTATAATAAGATAATGTGATTAAATCCAAAAATATCCGTCAAGGGCTATTCCTGTGCACTGTAATTTACACATAAATTAATGTGATGGAATTAACTCACTCATTTATATATTTAAAACTTCCCTACAGATCAACTTTTTGGATTGGAAGCAACATCTTTATATTGACAATCTGTTGACATGAATATTCCGTTGTGATTTCGACAACATATGCTGTAGATTCATTTTAAATTTAGTGCCGTGCATTGTGAGTTACGAAAGCTCTCATTTATTCCATATTTATTTCCATATTAGTTTCCTGAGTACATTTTACCAAAAAGATTAGAAAAACTGTAGCAGGACGTGAAAACTGCAAATCTTACAAAGGAGGTGTGAGCTAGAAAAGTTTGAGAACCACTGTATTAGGCTATAGGAGGTAATAAGAAAGTCGTAACGTAGAGCTTACTTTCTATCAAAGCATATTTGAAAATGATGTCGATATTTCTGGATGCAAAGATATCAACGGCCTAGAAAATTCGGAAACATCTGCAACTCTCTATCTGCAATTTCACTGAGCAATTGGGAACTTGAGAATGAAATGAGGCGATTTCATTCTCAAGTTCTCGAAGAGTGTGGATTGTTTACATACACTTCATGTTTTAATCCCCACCCCACAGATAAAAATCGCGTTATACTTTGATCGACACTGTAGCCCACCATTGTAAGCAAGGGATTTACTGTAACGCGGCAACTCGCTTGTTTTCAACAAGACGGAATGAGACTGACCTTCGGTGGCCGTCGGCCGATACGACGTACGCAGCAATAGATTTTCTCTCCATGGGTGAGCTGTCACTTCTCCCCAGTAAACGCGTGTCTACGGACCGCTAGAACGCCGGCAGGCTTGAAATGGTCCGCACCATACATGCATACTCGTTGTGAGCAATTTCTTTACTTTAGGAAAATATTGCTTATGTGAAACCTTTGAAGTACTCATTGATGGTTTTACGGTCTTCTATTATAACAGCCGTTTTACTTTCCCGGCCACATACCTATAGTAGGCAAGAGTAAGTATTGTATTCCTTCCAAAGGTTCGATGTCGAGATTATACAGGAAACACATGTTTTGAGTCCCGCTTAATAAATAAAAGCATTTCTTTAAAAAAATGACCGTGCGCGCATGCGTGTGTGTGAGAACAGCATAACTCAAAAACGAAATGCCGGATAAATACCAAACGCTGTATTTAAGTCCAGTAACCTCCAAAGATTTGACACGAATATTTCAAGAAAATTTTCCAACCATACACTTCTCTTTAAATGGTACAGTTTTCGAAAGTTTTAAAACTATCATAAGTGATTATAACGATTTTGATTAAAATATAATATATATTTGAGACATGTACATGACAAATGAAATTTATATGTTGAGTTTTCTGGAAATAGCCTGTGAAGCCCTGTTCATTTGGAAGGAATTCCGTATAAGTTTGTTTATTTAACTAGTAGACCATAAGAAACAAAAACGTGAACATACTAAATGTAGATTTCTTTAAGACACACAATTTATCCCAAATAGCTTTTTCTTTAGTGTCAACTATTTCCGATATATCCGCTGTTATATATTCGAAGCTCTCATTACTTTGTCACTTTTTGAAGTACTGCCAACCTTCAGCTCTAATCCCACAGGACATGGAATTATAAGGCGAGTATTTGGCGGCCAGTTTGTATACATCTGATTATTTCGATTCCCTTCGTACCTATAACGGAATGCTTGATAAAAGTATTTATGCAAACGTTTATAGCAATTAACTTTAAGCAGATAGAAGAATATGCTTTTGCAAGAATAGTCTGTAGGTTTATAAAACTAAACGATAGTGGTTAGAGAAAGACATGTGAATCTAACCCATAATGATTATTTTTTCCTACTGCATGACACCATTACAGACAGAAATACAGTTACTCCAGTAAGTATTTCTCTTCATTTTAACAAATTCTAACAACCAAATCAACGGTAAATATTAGAAGTTTTAATATGCAGAAGGAACAAATGGTATCACATTTAAATGCTCTGGCATTTTTTCAAGGTTTTTCTATTTATTAATTCTATGATGTGAAAATTGCGCGATTTTCAACTCTTTCCTGTGTAGTGTTAACAAAATAATTTTACATACATTTAATACAGCATCTTTTTGTTATAATACCCGAAATGCTGGTGTAAATGAGTTTTGTTCTGACGGGTGAAAAAACGTCCGTCAGGAAGTATCAACATTTTCACTGAGCTTCCTTTTTTAATGTCTCAGTTTTTACAATCTCACAAATGTATTTCTTCGTCAGTATGAGCTGTAATTGTTGGTGATGTTATAAAATATGCTCTACTAAAAAGTTAAAACAAACAATTATAAAAGTAATTAAATGAAATATCTAAAAAAAAAAACAAATAAAAGAGCACCAGAACGCGTAAACTGTAATACCTTATTTGGGCAAGATTTCCAGCAGAAGCAAGAGATCGTATTAAGTCTACTCGTGTACCAACATGCGGTGAACGTAGTCCATGTCGTCGGTTCTCATGTATAGGTATGTATCAGTTTGCCAACAGTAGAGAGATGACGTTACAGTAAAATTATGGACCTATGCTAACCGAAAAAGACGAGGATAACATGCCCAGGTTTGTGTTGTCGGTTGCGAAGAAAACTATTTGCTTCCAGTTGGTTGTTTGCTGATTTCTATGAGATAAAGACGGAAAAAATTGTTATTGCTATATTCAGTTCCAGCTCTTCCAGTTCCAATAAATGCTGGAACCCAAACAATGGCCCTAAAACAAGTTTCAATTATGTTCAAGGGTATTTATTCATAACTGTAACAGCAAGATTCATTTGCCCCATTGCTGCTTGCTTCACTCAAGTTGGTTCGCATCAAGTCGTGATAATTCGTTCAGTTTAAAATGAGTATCGGAAGCCATGCTCCTTCCCACGCTTCTTAAGACTTGTCAGCCATCCACGTGCGATTCGTAGCGTACTGTTAACAACAATGCATCTACATTCTGCTCACTTAACTTACGCTGAAGGAATTCACGTCCATCGTCATCGTAGTAACCGTCAAGTATCAGATTTCATGGTGCTAATACTATATGTTTCAAAACGGCATCTCGGATAGTTGCCATTCGAATGTGAATCGCAAGAGCTCAATAGCATAATTACATCTGGTTAGGTGGAAAATTTCTAGTGGCCATTTACCCTCTATTGGATCTTGGATGCATGGGCGGCTCCAAGGTCTCGCATTATATAAATACGCTAGATACTCTCTTCTGTCAGAGCCTTACGTTTGAAACCAATGGGTGAGTGTTATTTTGAAAGTGTATAACTGATTAGTTTTGGAACGGTTTCATTCTCGGAATCGTTCCCAATTGAATAGCTATTTTTCCTACCTATAGTATAAGATCATCATGACTGATTTCCAGAATGCTTGCAAACGTCAATCAGCAACTAAACTAACATCAATATTATAATAGTACGAATTCTAAGGATAAATCAAAACTTTGCAGCCTTGTGTTATTGGAGTCTGGAGAAAAATGAAACATGCTTCACTTTCCCTGCGTTTCGAAATTTTTTGTTCGGCTGTAGACGCATGCGTGCGCTTCATGCTAATTTTATCCGAATCATAAAACTGAGGGCACTCTACTCAGAGCTCGGATCGAGCACGAAAACTCTTGGGACTGAGTAACTGAACACTTGCCTGTTAATCTAGAAATTTTGTGGAGTCTTGAGACCAACAAAGAAAACCGCTGTATTTCCAACTCATAACGGGCATTCGTTGAAACAAAGGACACGAATGTATTGATTTTCACAAGACAAAGGAAGCATATTACGCAGTTTCCCACCTCATCGTTCATATACGCTTCAGTCAGTAGATGTCTCTCTGGGGAAAACGGCGAGTGTTTAAACGGTAACCCTGTGAGCGGTTTCACTCTGACAGGTGTCTTTATTGTTCGAAACGATGCAACGACGAACACGGCTAGGTATATATTTGAGAAAACTAAACGTCGGAAACACTTGCATGTACAGCATATAAAGGTATGCTACAGAAGCTTCTAGCCATAACTTGGGATAGGCCTCCCTGAATCTGCAGTCGTGTCATTTTCTTAATATTTGAATTCCTCACTCCAAAGTTTAAAGTTTTTACGGCTCGCCTGCAAAACATACCAGTGTAAATTGAAGCCGGGCAATAGTCGTTACTTCTTGAAGCCTAACCTTTGCTTCAATATCTGCCGTTGATTCCGCTGCCGGCTGCTACAATGGTTGGCTATGAGATCTTTCTCTCAGGATATGCATGAGCGAGTGTGAAAGGATAACACCAGTTTAAATTGACTGAGAAATTTAATGTGATCTAATACTTCAGCTATTGAAGCGAGTTGCCGACTGTTTGAAGGTAAAACATGAAACTGACTATGAATCGTGGCACTCAAAACTGTAGCAATTGAATTATTATACCTGATAGCTTCTGCAGTATCAATTTTAAGTTTGAAATAACGTTTCCCCAATAAAGAAACTAGAAGCGTCAATTGCCCTGCGTCGCTGAAATGCTTACGGCCAAAACCCCTCGCAATGGCCGCTAAATCTTAGTCGCACAAGCACGTCACTAGGCGCTTAAAATGTGTGTATGAAAAGAGTATGCACGGACGAATGTGTCTGATTAAATTACACACCCTTGTATTAACTCAAGCTCCGCCTACTTTAGAACTGTCCCACCAAGTCTACTTCTTGCGCGGAGCCAATCTTACAATTCTTACGTGTGCATCTGTTACCTTGCTGCTATGGGGTACTTCACTAACCCTCAGAATTTCATTACCTTTCTCTTTTTCAGAATTTCTGCCTAAATGACTGTTCAAACGTACTGAACCTATAACCTAACTGCATTCCAAGAACTTTTATACTAGTCGCGTTCGCTACTTCGACTGTGGCTAATGACTTTGCTTAACATGACACGTTAATGACCTTTTCCACGGACAAGTCTTTTCAGTCAAGCTTATTATACTTATACCTTGATTTAACACACGGAAATTATTTATTGCAATTATTTCTCTATCTTAGTATTACTTCTTTATTTAATTATTCATACCTTCCTTTCAATAATTGCCATATCAAAATGCCCCATTACATTCGTGTATTATTCTCAATAATAAAAGAATGTAAGTGTTTGCGCGATTAAAATGTTGACTTTAAATTTATCTGATCCTTTGCTGTCAACTCTTTCAATTTTCATAAAATATTTTGCAATTTTTTTCTTCTATACCACTTATGACTACATACATATATTTCATTGACAGTCAATAACCCTTGTATACATAAATACAATACTCCTTATAGTAGATTTACTAAGATATTTTTCTTGAATTGTTAATTTCTCTTCTGAATTTGTATAACTTTCCAAGGGTCTGTTTTCTTTTTATTTGGTTTTCAGTTTGACTCTGAATATTTTAGTCGAAGCACTGCAGTCACTGCACTTCACATTCACCATGTTCTGCTTAAGACTAATTTTTTACTATTTTGTACTCATCCTCTAATTACAGTTTTCATATTCTTGTGTTCCAATCACACATTTTTATTATAATCGTCCATAAACAAAATTGCACCCACAAATTTAATTTATCAAAAGCTAGAAGCATCTGGCTGCATCCTACTAATTGGACCCGTTTCTGCTAAATTACTATTTACATTTCTATTTTAACTCATTTGATTCTGGCTATTTCCTGCTGTTTTTCTTGTCATTTCAATTGCTTCTACCCTATCTTTTTCTATTGGCGAATTTCCACCAATTCTATTTCTATCACCATCCCGATTTAGGTCGAAGCTCATAATTATTTTCAAGCCTTCAATATTCATTACCTGAGCTATGTTTACCTCTAAACTGCTGATTTCCTCCCCTAGGTCTAAGAAGTCTACTCATATTCATATAATCAACCTGAACATGTCTACCTCTATTGTCTGAATTTCTATTTTGCCGGTTTCTATCGAAACAGTTTCTATTTCTGTTTTCCCACTGTGCTAGTTGTGATCTAGGAAATGGGTCTCCATGTATATTCCTAACGTCATCTTAATTTTCATTTCTATGAAACTGTACCCTTTGCCCGAAGACACGTGAACTTTCAATTGCGTTTCTGGCTTGATTTCTGATAATTTTTGCCACACATTTATTATTTCTTTTTTTGGTTACTCTCTACTGCTATTAGCAAACCAATCATTTCTGATATGTTATTTGGATTTTACTATTATCAGATAATGCTAAATAGTTTCTGGAAAATGTGTCGGTACAATATTTAAGACGTCTGTATCATTTATAGGTGGATTTAACATTTTCGATTTCCTTGTTAATTTCATAAAATAATAATCAACCATTGAATAGTCTGTTCCCTAGTTATATTTTCCTTTACTCAACTCTAATCTAATGCCTGCTTACCTATTTGCTCCCCAATATCTATTCATGAACATACTTGTAAAGGCCCTGAAGTCATTTCATTTCCTACAGTGATATCTAGCCAAGGTGCTGTATTTTCCCTAAAACATTTTCCAACTATTGTCATTTTGTATTCCGTCGGTACACATTTTAGAGTGAAATATTCCTGCAATTCTCGAATGAAAGATTTTGGATCGTCTGGGTCCTCATTTTCAAAAGTTGGTGGTGCAATTTCATTTAAAATATGATTAGGCCAGTATAAAATACATGTTCTGGTTCTGATCTGTAGTTCTCTGCATATTAATTCGTCTAGGTTCGCTATTGAAAGTGCTTGCACCTACATTTGGCAAAGGAATGTTCGCTAACACAGTTTCTATGACTTCGTCTGTTGCTGCTGATTCACTTACGTTATTACAATTTGAAGTTGGTACATTTATACCCATCCTTAAACTTTCTAATGTACATTTCATATCTGTTATTTCTGTTGCTAAATCCCTAACCTGATCTGTGATTTCTTCTAACTTTCTTGCCTGTATTCAACTTTTCCTTTCTGCTTTGTCATGTCTATTTCTACTTTCTTGTAGATCTTTTCTAGTTACTTCCCCTTCTGTCTCTAATTTCTTGGCTACTTCCCCCCTCAATTTTCTACTTTGTTCTAATTCTTTTCTAACTGCTTTCTCAGCCTGTTGCATTTCTTTGTTTGCTATTTCCCTTTCTGTTTCAAATTTCTTTGCTGTTTCTTCCCTTAATTTTCTATTTTATATTTCTGATTTTTCACTAACCTGTTTGCAGAGTTTGGTTTTCAGATTTTTCTATTTCTTGGTTATTTTCTTTTCTAATACTCTCTATTCCTGTTCTCTATTTTCTTTGACTTCAATTGTAACATTACCTATTTCCCCTTTAATTTCCTCCTTGAATAATTCTAACACGTGGTGTTGATCTTCTAACTGCTTTACTAACTCCTGTTGCCCCATTTCTAGCTTATTTTTTAGTTCTTGTATTCTTTTCTGACTATCCTCGCACATACTTCTTAACATTTCCATCATAACCCTGAAATCGCTTCCCTGCATTCTTGAATTATCCACTGTTTCTCCCTGAATTCCATTGTTTCCCGTTTCTCAGCTATTCTGCATATTTTGACCATTTCCTTCTATTTCTGTTACCCTATGGTGTACAATTTCTTGTCTACAACTGCTTTCTCCTCCCTGAACTTCCACTGTTTCCATTCAACTCTTTTCATCTAATATTTTTCCACTCCTTAACCACATCTACAGGATTAACATTGAAATAAATAAATTTACACTCATTATCTGATTAGCTGATGCACTCACTGTTGTCTACTGATGCTGATGTCTTCTTTCTTCTTTTTTGCTGCCTGTGTAACTGTCTAGCCTGAGCTACTGCTCTTGTAGATCGCATTTCTTCCTTCCCGAGCTGCTGTTTGCTGGATTTGAGTTCCTGTGTGACCTCCTCAGCTTCTGATGATCCTCAATTCGAAATTCCGCGATGGTGCCATTTTTTAAGCCGGGCGTTGGTCGTCACTTTTTGAAGCCGTAACCTTTGCTTCAATATCTACTTTTGATTCTGCTGCCGACTGCTACAATGGTTGGCTATGAGATCTTTCTCTCAGGGTATGCGTGGGCGAGTGTGAAAGGATAACCTCAGTTTAAATTGACTGAGAAGATTAATGCGATCCATTTACTTGAGCTATTGAAGTGAGTTGCCGTTCGTTTGAAGGTAAAAAATGACACTGATTATGAATTGTGGCACTCGAAACTATAACAATTAAATTATTATACCTGATAACTTTTGCAGTATCAATTTTACGGTTTGAAATAACTGTTTCCGCAATAAAGGAAACATGAAGCGTAAATCGTCGTCAGTCGCTAAATTGCTTACCGGCAAAACCGCTCGCAATTGCCGCTAAATCTTACTTACACAAGCGCGTCACTGGACGCTTAAAATAACACATGAGTCGTCACTAATATCCAGAGTGACAAATGGATGCACAAATGGGTGCACGAAAAGAGTTTGCACAACGAATGTGTCTCTGATTAGATTACACGCCCTTATATTAACTCAAGCTCCGCCTACTTTAGAACTACCCCACCAAGTCTCCTTCTTGCGCGGAGCCAATCTGTTACCTTTTTGCTATGGGGTACCTCCCCAACTCTCAGAATTTCATCCTAACTGCATCCCAAGAACTTTTATATTAACGCGTTCGCTACTTCGGCTGTCGCTAATAACTTTCCTTAATATGACTCGCAAATGACCTTTTCCTCGGACAAATGTTCTCAACTCAATCTTATTATATTATGTCGTATTTAATGTAACAGAAATAAATGTAATGGAATTATTCTTACAATTATTTCTTTAGTTATTTTATATCTCCCTGTCAATAATTACGGTATTAACATATACCTCCATTTGAACTTTTGAGCTTAAAACTCTAATCCCAAGTATGAGATACAAAGCATTTTTACATTTTTATTAGAATGAAAAGTCAAGTATTTACAACTGATTTATACTATCAGAATAAAATGTACTTACACGAAGAAGCACCAAGTTCAGCTTTCTATTATAATGCTATATAATGCTTGTATTAATTTCGCTAATAAAATTATATATATATATATATATATATATCGGATAGACCTTGACCTTTATTTATATAATTGAAACCAAAATTTAAAATATGCTAAGAAAGTAATTCTTTTATCGTTCAATTCAGTAATATTTCACAGTATCATTCGAAGCCAAATCTGCTTTTTTTCAAGGAAATCTTTTATGCGTTAAGAAAGCACGTAATGTTCTTTAGATCACATGGTGTGTAGGATTTAACTGGTAGTTTTCCGTCTTAACTTGAGAAGTAAATGGAGTTATTCATATGAACGAAACATGTTGGATCAGTGGAAGATAGGGTTTTAAGTGCCTGCTACTTCATTCTTCTGCAGTTGTTGAAATGCATATGCTGTGTATTCGGTCATTTTGAACATTAAATATAATGTTCATAGTTACAGAGTTTTGAAAATATATTTTATAGTTATAGTTTTTAAAATCTAGAATAATCTCTTCAACCACCCGACCGCACCAAATTTGTTTCAGAAAGGTTAATTCCAACCTCCATAGTCCTCATTTTGCTGAAATTTCCTATCATTTTCCCAATTATTGGAAATATAAGCCCACAAGGGAGAAATCTGTGCGACATGAAACACTTGCACATCTGAAACTTACGGCTGCTGATACTTGCGCGGAATTTTCTAATTAATTATGTGAAAACAAGTTTAAGGTTGTTCCATTTGAGTGAAATCTCACTCCCACTCCTCCATTCTCTCCAGTAATCTACAATAAATGTGTTTGTCATATAGAATTGGCACCACTTCATAAATGATTTAAATTTCCAATTGATGCTGAATGGATCAATAGAATTTAGATGTATTCTTTTGCAAATTATTACTATTATGACTTATTGTTGTTTAGTAAACTTTTATGCAAATTCCCCTATCATAAGAAATCTCAAGTATTGTTTTTGGAGGTTTAGTAAGTAGGTGATTTTTATAAAACATAGCATCAGTACAGTTTGAATGGAAACCATTAACTAACAGGCACCTAGAGGCTGTTTACATGTATCTTTATGAGATCGTAGTAGATAACAGAATGGATTATTTGTTCACATATTAATTAACATTCTCAACTTATTGCAGATATAAAGTATGTTTATAAATTAAAAATATTGTTCATACAACTGAAATAAAATATAAATTACACTTATCTATTATACGAGGCTGTACTGAACAAGCAGAGGCACCTAAACAAAATATTTGTAAGACATGTCTGAAAAAATAGCGGTTTTATAACACTGGACTGATTGTCATTGTGCCCTACATGACCAGCTGATTGACTCAGATTTTCTCCCGGAAAATTCTTTCTTCAAACACAATATTTTTAGCGCTGCCTTACAAATAATGGTAAAGTTTTAGGCAATAAATTAGGTACATTATAAAGCGGCTGATTTTATTAACATTTCTATATGAAATAATCTGTTTCAAGATTACAGACACCCTTACTTCTAATAACCTAGACAGAGTCAAATGAGAGTCAAATTCCTAGAAAAACCTCCCATAATAGCTTTATACATATTTAAGATCATTAAAGGAAATCCTCACATTCTATTTTCCGACATAATGCCTTGAAAATGTGATTGATTTTGGCATAATTTTACACACTACTATTGAGTTACAAAGTTTGTAAATATGACTATGACCATGACTGGGTAATGAAGGGGACCCCTCGCACCTCGACCCGACCTATCTTTTGTATGTATCGCCCCCAGAACCGCACAAGACTCTGTCGCAGTTCTCAATGGCTTGTGTTATCTTATTTGTTGGGCGGTTATTGTTAGTTATTTATAAATTTGGGTTCTTTGTCCTCCGGCTAGCTATTATAACTCAGTAGAGCAAGTATCTCTAAGCAGGAAGTGTAAACGGAAAGGAGTTGTCACTAAAAGATAAAACTGATAAAAAAATTTGTTTCTACACTTTTATTGCCATCACACTTAATTAATAATTCACATATTTAATCTTTATACACGCCTGACTGAAACTATGACATGTACGAATGTAACTACAGTCGTTTTAGTTGACGCGCACCAATTACTTCGCGTACTTCACATTTTTGTAACACTCTGCGATGTGTACCTCGCGAGAGATTCTTCAGGACTGCGTGACGTGCAGCTAAGACTCTTCAAGACTGCGCGACACTTGCTTATGGCTCGAGAATATATACTTCTTCACCTCGAATTGCCTAAACATTATAATATAGCTCCTATTGGTTACTGAATCCCGCCCACTTTAGCGTCTGTTTTGGTCAGCCAATCACTACTACTAACATATATACTCTAGGGAAGATATTTGCTTCATTTCTAAAAAGGCACGCTACCCTGACGTCATTTGTTTATCCCTTCTTAGTGATAAACAACTCACCCCCTTGGTTTATTGTTACCCACTTCTATTGTCAGCTTCAGTGAGGCCGTGTAAACTTATTTCCTAACAATACTTATGGCTAACAAACATCCAAAATCCTGTACATACAATAATATTAATTTACACTACAATCACTTTGGCATTCACAGCATGTTATGATATAAAATACTGCCTCATATGCCCCACTAGAAACACAATTATAAATATTTACAACTTTTTTGGGAAAGCTTATAATTGGGTTTTTAGTCTCCTGAATATTGTAACACACGGTATCTATCACTTGCACGTAACATTGCACACACTTTTTATACACGCTATACTTCTTGCCTTTTTCTCGCCACTATTCACTGGCTCGGGTCTAATGTGTTCATATACCTACATCTGACCTTACAAGTTTTCTTTCATACAGCAAATACTGTACCGTGAACTATTTGGGTCACTGTTACAAAGTGGTTATACCTTCTTAGGTTATTGACATAAAAATTTATACACTCAAGATTTATACCCTGGTTCATTTTGTAATTATTGAATATATTTAACAAAATACTCATCCTCTACACAAACATATTTACATCTCTTAATTCTAAAACGTAATTTCACATTATCTGTGTGCTACATAAATGTTTGGCTTTAATTATCCTTACCCTTTTTTATTGTGTTGTACTTTATATTCACAATACCCTTTGAATTATATCTACATTCCTTTACCTTCATATGACATTAAATTATCCTTATCACATGCTTCATTTCAAATGTGGCTACAGGTTACTGAGAAAATGTTCTTTTTCCCCTTTAAACATTTATTTCTGTCCTGCATTTATTTATCCTTCCTTATGACATATATACATAGTTAACCCTCTTACATTCCAATACTTTGTTCTGCAGTTTAGCCTTACTTATCTTGGATTTGCTTTTCATCTTCTTGGTCTTCTATTTCATCTTTATCCTCGATGTTGTATTCTTTCAGCATCTCAATATGGAACTTTCCAATGGTTTTTCGGAATGCTGGGTTAGATAATTCATATGTGTTTGTATCCTGTTACATTGTTTACTGTTTCGTTGAGTAAATTCTGAAGGAAATTCACGTATCCATACCACCTAATGTTAATCTCAAACTACCATCTCGTTTAATACTCCAACAGATCGAATTTATATACTGAGAATTACTTTGCTCAATAATCTCATTTTCTAACACGCTATTTGTTAGTTTTTTAGCTTTGTCACGAAGAGTTATAGGCAAATTATCATAATTATGCCTATATGGTGGCACATCTACCTGAAATGTATGCTGATATACGTTACATCTGCCTGGAATATTACTAAATACTGAACTACTGTTCGTCAAAACATCATGAAGAATTTGTTGTTGTATAATCGTAATGCTGTAAGCCTCTTCACACTTGTGTAGTATTTCTTCACTTTTCCTCTCTTCCCAGTTATTGTCTGTCTCGCTCGCGCGGTCGTGTTTTTTTCGGGTCGTAAATTTCTCAACTTCCTCTGGCCTTTCTACTAGCTGTCGAAAATATGGCGTAGTGTTCCCTTCATATCTTGTGACTACTTGCTTTATTTGCCCTTTCCATGTGATGCCATTACTTCCACAAAAAATTCCTGATCACAAAGATCTTCTTCCTTTGTCCTCTCAATCACGGAGACTTTCTCTTTTATAAACGGTACCTTTATTTCTCTGTTGTCTTTCGTCATGTTTAACTCCTCATATTTAAAATCTATTCGTGCTTCATATTCATGTAGGAAGTCACATCCTAAAATTGTCACAAATCAAATGGTTTACAATTAGAAACATAACCTCGAAATTTTCTCCGCCGATAAGTATGTTTAGTAGAGCTTGTGTTTTTTATGACCTGTGCCGTTCTTCCGATTGCAACACGACAAACTAAATTACTGGTGGGAAGAGCCATAATTTTGTTACCTTCATTTATCAAATTTCTACGAACAAATTGAGGCTGATGAACCGGAATCTATAGTCGCAATAATCTCTTTCTTCGCGATTTCTATCTTAATATGAGGTGACTCGAAATTTTTCTCCTTATCTTTATTTGCTGCAATCTTCTTACAGAGTGTGAGTATAGACACATTGTTTATTTTGGTAATGGATACTGACCTGAGAACCTACTACACAGGAATCAATTGACAGCTTTCCTGGTTGCTTCCCTGTTCATATACGGGACTGTCGTTCTTAACCGGTGCTTAAGTTATCTCACTTTCGATCCTACTGTTTTGAGGTCCCCTTCTTCGGGTCTGAAATCCTCGATTTCTGAAATTATGTCCTCTTGGCACGTAATTTTCTTTCTGTTCCTCGGATCTTTCCCGGTTAGTGTTTTCCCTCCAATGAGTGTAATTTCCCCTTTGCCTGACGTAACGTCTTCCTTGATCTTGCCCTCTTTCTGGAAATCTTTATGCCCTGACGTAATTTATTTGTTCCTGCCGACCTGATCTCCCATCTATCCCCGGTCTTTCAAAATTTGGAACGTATGATTGGTAACGTTGCCTGGTATTATTCTCATGACGTCTTTCTTGTCCTCTGCTTTGGTGATAATGACCAACTTGGTAATTTCGTCTATCTTACACGTCTAAAAATCTGTGCTCCCACTCTCGAGATATATCTTCTTCCTGGTGTTCCAAAGCTGATATTAATTTTGTCATCTCGAAGATACTACGTGGTTTTGCAATTAATAAATAATTTTGCATACTTAAAGCATAATGCCTTGTGAGCAAACTCACAAAATCTTCCTCATTGATCGGAGGTGACAAATGCCTAACCTGACTTGCATGTTTTAGTAAATAATCGGTCACTGATATTCCCTCTCGTGGATCAAATTGTCCATGGCTAAGCATTGCTCGTATTCTATGCTCTATCGTGACGTTCCAAAATCTGTTGGTGAATAGCCTCTTAAAAGATTCATGTGAAATTTCGCCCCCTGATACCATTTGTACCCAATCTAACGTCTTCTGGTCCAAATATCTTTTAACAACTATCATTTTCAACGCTTCCGGTATCTTTTTAATTTGAAAGTACTCTGACAAGTCTGCAATAAACTGTACTGGATTGGGGTTTTCATTGAATTTTGGAAGTGGCAAATCACTTAAGATATAATTATAGTTTTGTATGTCCCTTATTTCCATATTTAAATTCTCTACGGTTACTTGTGCACTCTGAGTTTCGACGTGGGCTATGGATGAACCCGCCGCGTCACTCACATAATTATTCATACCTGAGGAACTACCTCTATTATTATTCTGTGCATCAGATACATTGACATCACATATATTGACCCTCGTACTCAATTCTAACCTATTTACAGTACCTTGCAGATTTTCGATTGTATGTTCCAATTTTTTACTGTTAATTTCAGAAGTTAGTTTTTGATTCAAATTTATAGACAAAACTTTGACTTCTTCCGACAACTTATTTCTTTGTGCTTCCGACTCCTGTATTTCAGATATCTCCCCTCTGAAATTAACTTGCACCTGAATTAAATCTGCATTCGTAGCATCCATCATCTCTCTTAGCTCACTTGAAATGCTATTCATTCGGCTTCCTAACTCTGTACATCTTACATCAACATGTTGAATTTTAGTATTAGCCTCACTTCTTTGGTTAGATATTTCCCTGCTAATGTCTGACATTTTATTTGAAAAATTTCCTATCTTACTTGCTATTATTTCTGATTTTCATTTTTCATTCTTGTCAAACTACTATCTAGCTCCATAAATTTCTTTTCAATTTCTTCCCTGTTTTGATCTAATTTTTGTTCTAATTTCTCATTACTTTGTGTTAGTTTTTGCTCTAAGCTCTTACCAATATCTTCCCTTAATGCCCTATTACTCTTTTCCATATTCATTTCTAATTGGTCTGTAAAACTTTTATTTAATGTTTTACCAAAAGGTTTTAGCATTTCCATCATCATACCGGCATCAAAACTAACATTTCCTACTGTATTTACATCCCTTTGTGAGCCTTCATTTCCAAAACCCGTTACAGTTACTTCACCCCTGTTTGGTACAATACTCTGACCCACGGACCTAATATATCTATCGCTGTCGTCGGTTATCTGCCCTGAAATGTTTACAACAATCCCAGATGTTTGATTTGACGGACCTGCCATTCTATTCTGACTTTCTTCACTGATATTTCCTCCCTCAAATCCTGCATTCTTTGAGCCATTTTCCGTGACCTGTATTGGATCACGCCCAACTGTTACATCATCCCCTTGCATAATTTTTTCTTCAGTATTGCTAGTGGAGATTCTTTTGTTAATCCTTCCACTTCTCAACAACATCTAATCTCTCACAATTTTTGTTTTGTTTTAGGATACACTTAACATTTACAGTTTTCTAACCTTTTATGATCCTATCTGATGAGCTTGTTTTGATGTCCAGTTACCTGCTCCTCACTCCTAGATGTATATGTCGCCTCTGCGTCGTAGTACTATGGATCTACGTCGTCTCGCTGCCTTGGTATCGAATTCCCCTATTGTCTTCGGTTCTCGTAGTCGTTCATGCCCTCTCATCCGCGTCGTTGGTCGTCCTGGTGGTTGTTTCTGGAATCTGCGCCGTCCTAAAGTCTTGTAGTTAATTGCACCACTCCATTCCTAGTTGTCTCGCCCCACGTTCTGGTTATCTCGCCCCTTCCTAGTTATCTCGCCGCACGTTCTGAGAGGCATTTGTCGCAGTTCTCATGGCTTGTGTTATCTTATTTTTTGGGCGCTTATTGTTTAATTATTTTTAATTTTGGGTTCGTTGTCCTCCGGCTAGCTATTATAACTCAAAGATTACTAAAAGATAAAACTGATTAAAAAATTTGTTTCTACACTTTTATTGCCGTCACACTTAATTAATAATTCACATATTTAATCTTTATACACGGCTGACTGAAACTGTGACATGTACGAATGTAACTACAGTCGTTTTAGTTGACGCGCACCAATTACTTCGCGTACTTCACAATTTTGTAACTAACTCTGCGATGTGTACCTCGCGAGAGATTCTTCAGGACTGCGTGACGTGCAGCTAAGACTCTTCAAGACTGCGCGACACTTGCTTATGGCTCGAGAATATATACCTTTTCACCTCGAATTGCCTAAACATTATAATATAGCTCCTATTGGTTACCAAATTGCGCCCACTTTAGCGTCTGTTTTGGTCAGCCAATCACTACTACTAACGTATATGCTCTAGGGAAGATATTAGTTCCATTTCTAAAAAAGGCACGCTACCCTGACGTCATTTGTTTATCTCTTCTTAGTGATAAACAACTCACCCCCTTGGTTTATTGTTACCCACTTCTATTGTCAGTTTCAGTGAGGCCGTGTAAACTTATTTCCTAACAATACTTATGGCTAACAAACATCTAAATCCTGTACATACAATAATGTTAATTTACACTACAATCACTTTGGCATTCACAGCATGTTATAATATAAAGTGCTGCCTCGACTCTAGGCCTCAGGCAGGCAGGCCGACAGAGACGCGAAGAGGTTCCTAACGATTCCAAGCTTCATGACGTGGTCACACTGGCGGGCTGCTAGAGAAGGCTATCGACCGGCGTGAGGTGGCTCTGAGAAGGCTGGCATCTCGCAGGGCCGAAAAGAACTTTCCAAGTACGAAGTATGTGCACTATCTGTCCGACACCAACCGACACTTCACAGCTCCTAAGGCCATCTGAAACATGAAATGGGGAGCGAAATGATAGGCAGTAAGGAAACGGAAATTTGTAGTAGAAATCCATCACAACATTCGCCTTCTCAACTGCAGAAAAGCACGTAAAACACATGGTCAGATTGGCCGGCCCTAGGAATCGAAACCAAGACCTCCCAATTGCGAGCTTCGCACGTTATCGCGGAACATTCTCACTCGGTAAGTCTGTTAATAGGTGCCACTGTGGGTTATTGACGGATGAGGCAATGCCATTTATTTAGAATCAAAGGAAGTTATTCATTGAGTTTGTGAATATTTTGTAAAGCAATATCGAGCTTCGAAAGATGGCCAAGCAATGTCTGTTCATCATACGCGCAGTTAAGGCCACTGGTAAACAATAAACTTACAGATATAGGGCTTTAACCTTCATGAAATCAGCTGGGTCAGGATCAAACCTCGAAACTGCGGCACAGACAGTCAACGTGCAACCAACTGCTGCAATTGCAGGGAGATCGTCACTGACAAATGCCACAAAACACTGTGTATAATAAAAAAAACGAAAGGGAATCAATGAGTGAAGATATTCTTAAAAAAATTACGTCTCACTTAGCTGTTTTTAATGTATCATTTATATGTTGTGTCTACCATGCGCATTATTGCCTATTTTTTACTTTGGAAACAATTGCTTTGTCTCAACTCACTTATGTTGGGTCTTTATGTTCTGGATTTGAAAGCTACTCCATTCACTTTTACATTCACATTTTCAGATTTTGTGGAGGAAAGGGAATACTGTCTACTAATTAAGGAACAGTTGTCTGCTCCAGTGAGGAAATAAGGCCGGTGCCCTGTGTAATATGCAATATATATATATATATATATATATATATATATATATATATATATATATATACCAGGTGAGTCAGCTGCCCCTATTTATTTTTCACTTTATGCAACATGCTAAGCGACATATGTGACTTACGCCTTTCTTGAATGCCTTCTAATGGCTGATTTTCATAACACTTTAAGGAGTAGGGATAGATAACTCAGTGCAGAAGCGTTTTACGGGACAGAATGCAATCGCCGTGTATGTCGATGCCAAAAACATTCCACCCTGACACTGAGATCTGCAGTAGCACTTTTAGCTGATTTTACAAGCTTTTATTCTTTAGTATACATTCATACACACCTCTGAAAATGCCCCTTAAACAATTTATCACATGCATCGGTTGATAAAAAAACTATTTGAAAACAAAATGGCAGATCTACGCAGTGCGACAAATTGGATTTAACCGTCAGCCAACAAAGGTTGGTTGTTCAGCCTTGTCAAAAATGCTAGATATCAGCTAGGTAATTTTGCTTCTTTCACAAACTATGCCATATTTCATCTCATACAGTAATTGAAATGGCCGATGCAGTTTGTTTATTTGAGTTAAAACTACCGAAACGAGCTCCAAACCCTATACGAAGCTACAAAAAACCTCTAAATATTCGAGGTGGGGTCTGAGTTCTGCAATGATTTATTCGTATAGAAACCCCAGTTCGCAAGGCAGCATTGGCCGATGGTATTATCATGGTTGATTTATAACTGTGGCACTTCAGATCGGGTTCAAATTCTTGGCATTAAGTTCAAACTTCTTATTACTCTTTGTTTTATCTCCTTGGGCCTATAATTTGATATTATGATAGAAAGAACATTTTTATTATATTATAAGTGCGTATAAAATAGAATAATCGCCATGTTTTTTTTACTGAAATGTGGATAATTTATACTTCGTGGTAGGTATTTTATTGTGCTCGGAATTATTCTTCACCCATTCAACCAAGTTTAAAATACTTCACTTAAGCAAAGTGGCTTTAGCTATTTGCGCCTGCGTGAATGCTTGGCATGAATAAACTCTTCATTATCTACTGAGTATTTGAAATCTTTCTACGAGACACTGCTACTGTCATAATGTATACAAAACGGCGGGTATGCTGACGTGCTGTTAATTATGGAGAAACAAGGTGCAATGCACTGTTAGCAAAGCGCCTGTATGAAGAACGATTTCCAGGAAGGAGGGCAGCTACTGCAGACACCTTTGGAACGGTTGAAAGACGCCTTCGCAAAACAGAATGATTTGGAAGAGCACCACCTGCTTGCAGAAACCTCTGGAGGCAATGAAGAAGGTATGCGAAATGCAATAGAAAATAATCCACATATCAGTTCAAGGGCCATAGTACTAGATCTGCACAAAGTCTAAGTCGGTCCTCAGTGATGCGCACATTGCACCATAATAAACATCATCCGTAACATCTACAACTACACCAGGTTCTCCACGGACGCGACTTTCAAGCGCGAGTGATATGTGCACAGTGGCTACAGCAGCGATTGCAAATGAATGCAGAGGTTTTAGGAAATGCTCTCTTCAGTGATGAAGCCACATTCCACAATAACGGAACTGTTAACCGCCATAATATGCACTACTGGAGTATAGGAATCCTCACTGTATGTAAGAAGCTGCATTCCAGGTACAGTGGAGCATCAATGTCTGGTGCGGAATATTAGGTGACCAGCTAATTGGACCGCACTTTTTTAAGGTAACCTCACAGGATCACGGGACCTTGCATTTCTACAAGAAGAATTGTCATTACTACTAGAAGATATGCCACCAGTGAAAAGGACAGGGATATGTATCCAGAGGATGGAGCTTTACCACACTGGTCACTTAATTGTAAGGAATGACTTACATAGAACATATCCGTAAAAATGGATTGGCTGAGGGTGCCCAATCGCATGGCCCCCTAGATCACCTGATCTCGCCCCATTGGATTTCTTTCTGTGGGGTCGTTTAAAGGAACGGGTCTACGCTCAAGAACCGTAAAGCCCAAATCATCTAAAGGACACGAGTAAATGAAATCTGGCATGTACATTTTGCATAAAATGTGCTTTTTACCTGCAAATGTTCAGTGGAATCCAGTGATTGTTTTCTGCATAACGCGTAAAGAATATAAGGAAATTAATAAAAGGAACTTGACATTTACGTTTGCACTATAGGTATATTATGAATAAGTGATAAAATAGACATGATTATACTAAATGATATATTAAACAAGATTTACAACTCGTTTATCAAGGTGTTCAACAATTGAAGCATCTACATCAACGTTGTTTGAGCTAAGGCTCTCATAACATTTTGGGATACACAGGTGGTATATGTTTCATAATATACTCATATTTTGCTCTCTTTAACCCCCTACCATAGGGGTATTTTATGTTCAACACAGCATCACGTAGTACAGCTGGCTTCCCCTTCCCTTTTTGTAGGCTTATTGTTTCTTCTGCAGCCAGATTCCCAAAACCGAATTTTATATGCAATGCAAGAGTGTGTTTCACAAACCGAAACTGGGATGCTTTTCTTGTGTGTACTTTATGTTTGCTCAAAGTCGCGTTTCTCTTAATAAATATTTTGTTGAAGTTTATGGGATCTTTAAAATCTTCAGTCCCCATTTCGTTAACAGTGAAAGGACTCTTCACACCACTGTCCAGGCCTACAAACCACTTGCGTTTATATTTTAAGTTTTTCAATGACATCAAAGTCAGCATCACAAGGAAAGAAAGTGTGGCCTGGCACAAGGAATTTGAGTTCGATTTTCTCAAACATTACACAATCAATCATATAGCCAGACACCCATTATTGCAATATTCTTTTTCTGACCAATACACGAATCGCTATACACAATAAGTTTCCTTTTGCGAACCCTTTCTTCAATCAATGACATTACTTTCAATTTCATCTGCAGCTCTCGAAGCAACAGATTCAGGCCAAACACACTTGACTGCAGTATCATTGTTGCATACGTCAATGTCAAAGTTGCAAGTCCACGGTTATCGCTGATAGAACACACATTCAGTCAACAAGTGAGGAGTTGTAAGTGCCTGCTGCAAGTCCATTGTAATCACCAAAGTATCACTGTCTTAACTAGCTAGTTTGTCCCCTTTCAGAGACTCATAGGCTACTTCAGGTTTCTGCAGGTGTACTTCATATTCTGGCGGTTTTGGCTCCATTTGCTGCGCCTCATCACACACGTTAAATATATATGTTGAGGAAAGCTTAAATCCAATGTTAAACTCACTATTGAATATGTCACGAAAAGTGTGCTCCTTCACTGACTTCTCATTACTAATTTCGCGCTTCTCCAGATACTGTTTGTAGACTCTAATATGGAGTGAACTGATGTTATATATGATTTATTTGGATTAGATATCTGGCTGTATTGTGAGGTATATCTGGAAAAACTCTCTATTGTCTTTCTCACAAAATCTTTTCTTTCTTCAGCTATGGCACGTGATCTGCTTTTATGAGTGGCAGGCATTTCATAGGAGGTGTGTTCAAACCTTTACGTGGAGAAATTTCCACATTTTTGTTACCTTAATAAGAAAACGGAAGCTAATAATAAAAGCAAATAATAGCAATCATTATCATCGTTATCATCATTATGATTATTATTATTATAGACAAATAATATATTAGCTTTTATCAAAATAAAGTACTATTTGCATACCACTCACAGTTCTCAGATGTTCACAGGATACGCCATGTGCTGTACGGAATGCAGTCCTGCAAAACTGCTATTGAGATCCAGTTTTTGTTTCCTTGACAGTATTTGTAAATTGCATTCCGCTACGAAAAATCAGGATGTAGCTTTTCTTTCTGATACACTTTTCTGCAATTATGTTTTTCTATAGGGCCAAATAAATATGCATTTTTCATATTATAGCCAGGTAACTGGTAAAACTCAACAAATATGCTTTCTTTAGTTTCCTGAGAAAGCTTGGCATAAACACAGTATGCTGTTTGGCAGCATTGTTCAATATTTACCAGGCTTTTACCAAGAGCAACTTTCCCAGATACCGAAACATACTCTTCTCCACTGTTTCGTATAATCTTTTTCTTTGTTTTACTCCACTCCTTCACAGATCTTTTCCGCTTTTTAAGCTTTGTAACATCACCATTAACACGCGTATCAGCTGAGTTAGGCATTTTGCCGCATACTGCAGACGAGAGCGCGGTATACGGAAGCAACGTATGGTCAGGTGACAGGAGCTGGGATGGGCCTTTATTCCACTCGCGCAAGGAAAAGTTACAGTTTTGAGGAATAAATTGAGAAAGTTACCTGCTCCTGAAAATGGCTAAGGCTGCCGAACACTTTCAAATAACAACAGGCAGGACCACAAGAAAGGGTCTCGCTGTGTCAGTCTAGTCCTTGAAATTGTCGGTGTCGGTCACGTATTGTCTAGTTTTTTTGTGTAATCTCTGCCCTACTGTAGCGTTATTAGAATTTGTTTGCGTGTTAAGTTTGTACATTGCGTGTATCGGGTAGTGTTATTCCGTGTTATTATAGCAGTAATGAGTACGTTTATTATGAGTATACCGTAAGTGAAAACATTACTTTGTAGTACATTCTAATCTAAGTTACAAAATGCTGAGCTCAGAAATGCTTAACTTTATTCTATGTTTGACAATATTTGTTCCCGTGTTAACAGTAGTTCAAAATGCTGTTGGAAAGAGGGGAAATCCATTGCAGTCACATGGTAGGGAAATAGTAATCAATGTTTATCGGTTCTTTAAACATGCTTTCAAGGCACTTAAAAACGGCCAGCCTACAATATCTGTCGAAGATGTTTTTGGACGAACAGCTGCCGCAACTGGAGTATCTCGTGCAAGTGTTTATAGAATGTTAAATGAGAAGGTAAACGCAGACAATTCAGGGACCAAAATCCGAACTCCGGGTAAGAAAGGGCCCAATATTTCCTCGACAAAGACATACATCGACTCATTTACTGCATCAGCAATCAAAACAACAATTTACGCCGTATATAAATAAAACTTTGTTCCGAGTTTGGTTGATATCCACAGAGCTTTGAGAGAAGCTAATTTAGTTGAAGGCAGCATATGGATAGTGCAACAAATATTAAAAGCTCTTAAATTCCGGTATGCTAAAATAGCGTGGGACGAAAATTTTTAATTGAAAAGACTGATATCGTAGCAAAGCGGTTTCATTACTTAAGAGGATTGTAGGAAATGAGAGCAGGTGGTAGACCAATCGTTTATCTCGATGAAATTTGGTTGAATGTGAACCATACTACAGATAAAATATGGTTCTGTGATATACCGATGGTGAAATTGATATACCTATGATTGACCCCCTAGGTAAAGGACAGAGATTCATTATAGTACATGCCGGTCTTCTGAAGGGTTTATTCCAAATGTTCTGCTTTATTTTCCGTCTAAGTCAACAAAAGATTATCACGAAGAAATGGGCGGTATTGTTGTCAGGGATTGGTTTGTAGAAAAACTCCTCCCTAACATCCTTCAAAGCAGTGTAATCGTTATGAACAATGCACCATATCATTCATTGGAACTAAACAAGGCTCCTGTGACATCCAGTTTAAAGAGCGAAATGCAAGCCTGGCTATGAAAAAGGAATATTGAATAGAATCCCAGATCAACCAAAGTTGTGTTACACAACATTATTAACCTTATGAAAGACCAATTTAGAAAATATGAAATTGACACTATCGCGGAGTTAGCAGAACATACAATAGTGCTTCTTCCTCCCTACCATTGCAATTCAATGCAATTGAACTAATTTGGGCCCAGGTAAAGAAAGATGTTTCACAACATAATATCACTTTCAAGCCCAGTGACGTAACAACTCTCCTTGAAAATGAGCTATCAAAGTGACACCAGAAAACTGGTAAAAAAACATGCGAAGTTGTGAAAAAGGAGGAAAACGTTTCATTGGGAGAAAGATGGATTAACTGACGAGGCCATCGATCGATTTGTAATCAACCTTGAAGACACCGGCAACGAGGATGAAGTATGTGCTGGACACTCCGGAGAGGAACAGGCCGCCACTGATAGAACCGCGGACGTGTTGGAAGGAGTGGCACCGATTACATCAATCCCTAATGACAGGAGTGCGAGTGAGAGGGTAAGTGCATACGCTATCTTTGTCTAAAATTCTGTCTCAGATTGCTCCTCAGCGAGTGTAAAACAACATACATAATAGAAAGGGCCAATACCGTCTAACGAATAAGGCTTGTAAACACTAACGCAAGAGGCCTCCAAGATACTTATTCTGCACAGAACTAAAATTCGACAAACGGTTGGGATGGACTCTTATTTCACTGAGCCCCTCATTTTACTCAATTCAAACAGCTGTTATTTTTTGAGCTGAATATGCACATTTTAATGTTGCTAAGTGGCCCTATGTTCAGAGAGACCCAAGCTGCAGTAGTGCGGGGGGAAGTAATGGCAGACATATTAGAATTGACATAAAAAAATTCGTTTCTACTACTACTACTACTACTGATTTGTGGACGGAAAACAACCATACTATTTTCGATAAAAGAAGGTTGGAAACAAGAGCTGCCCCTATATAGGCCCGCATACAAAGGCGAATCTTCTAGACGCGAAACCTACTCGAAACGGACCAAAGAATCCTCAGGAGTGGGGAAGCGACGCACAGGACTATTGTTCCGCACACCTTTGTTCTGTAGGAGACCGGCCATTAACCCCACTCATGGCCAGGTGGACGTAACGGGAGCTGCTCGCACCGCCGGGCCGTAGGTAGCTTCGCGCGCGTGGCTACAGAAATAAAAATTCCTAAGGGTGCATTTATATAAAATAATGTAAAGCATCTTAAAGAATTGGCGGCTGGAAGGACTTTGAGGGCATATACATATATATGTGTACATGATGTCCTAGGTAATGCTCAGCCTCGTAACTAAGTCGCTGTTAAAATTCTATCAGGATCAATAGACAATTCATCAGGTACTTGCATCGGCTCATTAAGTCTCTGCAGCTTCTCTTTATCCCTTCGAATGATGTAAATAAGGCTTAATTTTTGGAAAACCTCTTACATAGAGCTAACTTAGAGCCGAAACAGTCTGTAAGTTGTTTCTAATGTAAATTTGTTACATGCGCGTAAAAGTGTATTTCCTTGAAAATGCATTTATATATAAATATGTAATGGTATATCAATATATACATTTATAAATATTTCTATGCATGAAAACGTTATATGGCATTAAACTATAAAAGAAAGCATAGAGACAAACACATTGTTCACAACAGGAGATCGAACCCCTGTTTCATTGTGACAAAAAGAGATGTTAATCAGTGCAGCAAAGTACTACAAAGTACTATATATATTATGCTTCATGTAGGCTATTACACCACGAATGCTAAACTGTGTACATTAACGTCACTCTGCGCTGCTCTCGTGATTAAAACAGAGCACGAACACTCGGCGTCACGAGTGCGAGCAGCCATACATTGAGAGAGATCGGAAAAGTCGAGGCTCGAAGCCGATTGAGATCGCACGTTTGCAATCCTCAATAAAGAACCACAATTTCCTTTACCAAATGTTGTTGGTAATAACAGTAACACTGAATCTCTCAAAAACAAATACTAATTTAAGGTTAATCGAGGGTTATACATGGAAATGTTAGTCCCTGAAGGTTTCACTTAGGTTGCTATGTCCTGAACGCCTAAGCTCGTCTCTTGCGTTTTTTGAGGATAAAGCGCTTTGTCAAGCACACTGAATATTGTTCACTTTAGAAATGGGAGGTACAAACGACATGTCATTTTGGAAATTTACAAGACACTTATAAGCGTAACTCCAAACCTTGTAGTATTAGTGTTATGCGACGAATGTTGCTTGACTGATTACCATGAATCAACGCATTTACAAATGTATTCACATTCCTTTAACAAACACATTTTAATTACCATTTGAGTGACGTCATTATACATTTTGAATATCTACTTTAAATAAATGGCATTATATACTTAGCAGCAGAAGCTGTAGTAAATATTCGCACCATTTTTCTTCTCTAAAGTGACTTTACAAAGTAAATATAATTTTATTAAAAGGCATATTTTGCTACACATAGTGAAATTTGGGGATGGGAAGGAGAAGAGCATGATATAAAAGCTAAGGTAGCATTTTGGAAAAGAGTTCTTTAAGTTTCACAAAGCAAGTACAGTTGTAGGGTACTGAGGGAGGTGGAATGTTATGGAGATATGGCATACCATGAAATAAGAGTAGTAAAATACTGGCTGATTTTGATGTAGGGAGACGTTTCACACTGTCCTCCAAATGTTACAAATACCAACGAGAAAACATGCCTCCTAAGTTTTAGACAGATGAACTGGAAGATTTTAGTGAACAGGAATGGGGTCAGTATTTCAAAGAGATGAAATAAAGAACCAAAACATATAGAAGTATGTCAAAATCGACGCATCAGCCGACAGGAAATTGAATCGTATTAAAACAAGTCATCTCTAAGCTTAGCAAATGATATGAGAATTTAATTGGGTTAAAGAGAACAATTTACCTTCCCAAGGAAGAAAGGATAGATCGGGAAAGGCGTGGTTTAGAATGGGAAATTGAGAACAGGAATAGCTGCTACAATATACAAAGTGTAGCAAAAATGTACGGCACAAATTGCAGGACACATTCCTCATACGTAGACGAAGAAATTGTGTTATATGAACATGGGTCTGGAAACGCTTTGTTTCCATGTTACAACTCATTTTCTCCAACTCATTAATCATGGGAAACATACACGAACAGAACGTTAGAATCATGGGGAACATACGCCTTTGGTTACGTCTGGTTACGTTGTCATTATCGTAGGTGCACCGCCAGTATTTGGTTTTACATGGCACTGTTGCCATGCGATTTACATTATAGCTTATTTACAGGTAACATCAACTGTTCCAGTGAGCAGTACGACCTTGGTAAGCACACAGGTTACTACGTACTAGTAGAATTGATCACAGACTTGGCTCGTGCAATAGCAGTGTACATAAATGCAGAGATGGCAGATGCACAGTTGATGTATGGATGAGCAGACGGCAATGGCGCTTGCGCTCAACGTTTGTATCGGGAGAGATTTCCAGGATGAAGCTGCCCCGACAGGAAAACATTTGAAGCCATTGATCGTCGTCTTAGGAAACATGGGGCATTTCAGCCTGATACTCGCGACCGGGGGAGGTCTAGAAGGACGAGGACACCGCAACAGGAGGCGGCAATTTTTCAGGCAGTTGACAACGACCCTAGTGTCGGTACAAGGCAAGTAGTTGCAACAATGAATGTTGACCACATGACTGTCTGGCGAGTGTTACACGAGGTCCGGCCGTATCCAATAGCATTTACAGCGTGTGCAGACATTATCAGCAGCTGATTTTCCTGCACGGGTACGCTTCTGTGAATGGTTTATGCAACAAACTGTCAACCCTAATTTTAGTGCAACGGTGCTGTTCACAGATGAGGCGTCGTTTCAACGAGATCAAATTGTAAATTATCACAGTCAGTATGTATGGCCTGACGTCAATCCTCATGCAACTGTTGAAGTAAGCCATCAACAAAGATTTTCTGTCAATGTTTGGGCCGGCATTGTTGGTGACTGTTTGGTATGGCCTCACGTTCTTTCACCCAAGCTCAACGGAGAAAGTTACCATAATTTGGTAGAGAATGTTCTACCCGATCTGTTAGCAGACGTGCCTTTAGCTGTGCGACAAAACATGTACTTCATGCACGATGGATCACCTCCTCATTTTAGCGTTAATGTCCGCGGCTTCTAAATAACAGGTTCGGTGAGAGATGGATAGGTAAAGGTGGACCAATTGCCTGGCCTCTACGCTCCCCGGACCTATGCCCACCGGACTTTTACTTGTGGGAGCATTTGAAAGCTCTTGTGTATCGAACCCCAGTACCAGATGCTCAGAGTCTCCGTGCCCGTATTATGGAATGCTGCGAAAACATACGCAATACTCCAGGGATACAACAGCGCATCCTGAATTCACTACGACTGCGGGTTGACGCATGTATCAATGCTCACGGAGGACATATTGAACATGTTCTGCGAGAAAGAACTGCATGTGGTATGTTGGTACGAAATGAGTTGTAACATGGTAACAAAGCGTTTCCAGACCCATGTTCATATAAGATAATTTCTTCGTCTACGTGTGAGGAACGTGTCCTGCAATTTGAGCCGTACATTTTTGTACGCCCTGTATATCGGATGGAAGGGAAGTCACTACGTTAATTAAAACTAGTTATAGATCTCATTATTGAAACACATTTTGTAACTTCCAGTTTTTTCTACATTGCCTGCGGAAATATTTTAGGCTTTCTGAGAACATAAAAGAGATATACTGGCAACGTTGCAGAATGTGCTGACCACGGTATGGGGTTTCACTTTCAAACGCTGAAACTCATCTATGTTCCATGTTCTACTTTCGAATCCAGCTGGCCCTCGTAGCCGTGGTCGCTGGAGTGGTCGCTCCGGCGCTCCGCCAAGCTGAGGGTCGCGGGTTCGAGTCCCGCCCCGGGCATGGGTGTTTGTGTGTGTGTGTGTGTGTGTGTGTGTTGCGGAAATAAGCGCTATCAAACAGAAAAAAAACACAGTAGTATAATCTGGGAACAACAAGGGAACTTAAAAAAAAAAAAAAAAAAAAAAATCCTAACTGGGGCCCGTCTACCAAAATGTAAACAACCTAGCTCAGGCCTGTCTACCAAAAGGTAAACAACCCAGCTCGGTCCCGTCTACCAAATATAAACAACTTAACCCGGTCTCGTTTTCCAAAATGTAAACAATCTAACTCGGTCGTGTAGGAAATTTACCTCTGTCTAGTTTATAATGGATAACTTCTCTTCCCATTTTAAAAAGCTTTGGACTTTTAGCACACCTACAGTGACTTCAAAACAATATTACAGTTTTATGTTTCACCAAAGCCGATTTTAACAGCAAAATCAGATGCTATATATATATATATATATATATATATATATATATATATATATTGTCCTACTTACTGTATGTGTGTATATATGTGGTGTGTGTGTGTATATTGCTCTACTTAATGTATGTTACGCGTTTGTAAACTCCACACACACAAAATATTTGTAAGTCAGTGTATTATTAAAAATTATAATTATAATCAAATGAAACGTTTCTAAAAAGAACAAAACGTGTAATCTGTAATAGGTAACGTTTGTTCTTTTGTGAGAACTACCAGCAATGTCGCGGTCACAACCAACAACTTGTGCTTAGTGAAACTGTGGATTCTTCGTAGCACGGATGCCTCACCACTTTACACTTCACTAATCTCAGAGTATTATTAGTTTCGCGCTATATGCTACAGGACCGAGTTGGGTTGTTGACATTGTATGTTACGGGACGAGTTGGTTTCTTCACATTTTACACACGCAGATAATGGGACCGACTTAGGATGCATTTCCTTTCAAAACTACGTAAACAGGTTTCACTTTCGCTTTCAAAGTGGGCGTGTCTCATGAGTGTAAACAAACGAGCTAGCGTTTCGTTTCTGCTACCTCCTAATAATAGCATCTGAATATTCCATTGACGCATTTTGTAACATAAACTCACAATATGCGCATATTTTTATCAGCTATTCAACATTAAACTTAAATACGCCTTGCTATTGATATTGTTGTAAGTAATCAAGTAAACCATCTTTCTGAAATGTAATCACAAAATAACTACATCGTTAAGCCCTTATTGGACGCTGAAAACTTTCATTCCATTTTACACTGTTCTAGTGTAGGGCAATAGCATGCCAATCTTATTTGTAATTTTGCCACAACATTACGTTACCCTTTCGTCGTGTATGTTTGGATTAAGGGACGTGTGGAAAACTAAACCGCTAGCCACCTTTCAGATAACGGAGAGGTGTAAGGTAGGCTATGTTTAGTTTACGTGCTGAAGCTGGTTCAGATTGCGTGACCTACCCCGACGTCTTTTATATATTGCCTAATTCTACAGCCACATTAGGTCTACAAAAGCATGTTCGGGTTATTGTTTTAAGTGGTTAATTAGTTAAAACCTTGTGCGATGTCACATAGCTACTACCGAAACTACGTCGCAATTAGGTAACTCTCCTCATCTTAAAAGTAACAAATTATCACCTTAATGCATTCTCGTGAATTAAACATCTAATTGGAACAAAAATATTTGTTTTTTTTCGAAAACGGCTGATCAAAGATCAAAATGCCAAGATGTTTTGTTTGTAATACTTTTATGAAGCACACATCGCAATAGGTTCCCTTTCACCAGGAATAAACAACTCAGCATTCGCCTGCCAATCAAGGAAAACCCCGAAAAAACCCAAAGTTAGAGTAGCCGGCCCAATGGGAATCGAACCCGTAACCTCCCTAATACGAGCCACACACCTTGCAGTGGAGCTGTCTCGCTCGCTGTGATGGAATCTTGTCTTGTCTTATACGCTACAGATTTCCGCCATTGCTCCGGACGCAATCAGTCTTAAGCTTATTGTGCCACCTGTGTATTTTTTAAGCCAATTCGTTATGCCTGCGCCCTTTACCAAGGAATACAGTCTCATAACAGATATGGTTTCAAATTCTTCTGGCTCTAAAACATTTTTCCAAAAGCAATATATCTCCTGTAAGCCAAGGCTTCATAGCAGCACATAATGTGTTGAGCTGTTTCAGTTTCTTTGTTGCACAATCTGCAATCTAAGTTACCCTGAAACACATGTAAGTGTTTCCGGAGTTATCCATCGTGTTAAGATATGCTTTTTCACAGGAAAACGTCCTGTGAGAAATGCGATAATTGCTCTGAGCTGAAGTCTGTTACATTTAAGTAAGCTTTCAGTTATTTTCTTACATGATTTTCTAATAAATAGTTTACCATGTTTGTTTCCTGGAGTTTTAAGTCCGGTGGTGTGATGGCATAATGCTATGGAAGCAAAGAAGTGCAGCTAACCCCGAGGGAGTAGGAGGTAAATGTAATGGAAGTACTCCTGTGGAGTAGGAAGTATTTGTTAAAGAACGAATTTCGACGGAGTTAGAATATTTGTTACGGAACTAACTCTGGCGGAGTAGGAAGTATTTGTTACGGAACTAACACCGACAGAGTTGAAAGTATTTGTTACGGACCAACTCTGGTGGAGTAGGAAGTATTAGTCACAGAACTAACTACGACGGAGTTGGAAGTATTTGTTATGGAGCTAACTCCGGCGCAGTAGGAAGTAGTTACGAAACTAACTGCGACAAATTTGGAAGTAAATGATATGGAACGAACTCCAAAGGAAATGCCAGTTCCGAATAGTGGAGTGGTTTTTCCACAATTCCAAGGAAAGAAACGTTCCTTTGAAACGGTTCCAAATCCTTTGACTCATCACAGTAGCATAGGTTAAAATGTTACACATAAGCTTAACACCGATTCTTCTGCTTCGGGCTTAAATGTTTCTGAATAAAATATTATATAAAAGCTACAGCTAGTGGTAATCATAGGATATTTTATTGTTATCAATATAATTATTATAACTAATATTTGTGATGTTGTCCTCAAGACAGATGAGAAAAAGTTAGCATTTCATAAATAAAAACCATCCTACATCACGGATCGAGTACAGTACCTCAGTGATATGTGATCATAATTAGCGTTAGCTTTAACCTCTTCGGCTCAGGTGAAGAATTACTGGATAAGAAAACTTAGCACGCGATTTGAAACATTGCTTTTCGGCCCATCCCGTTTGTTACCAAATGACAATCCACTCGACCACATGGTACCTTTGCCGATGTGCTCATAGTAGAGCATTTATGTATTATTCTGCTTTCAGATCTTATGCCTTTAAGTTTCGTGTAGCTCATTTGCATTTATGCAACGTTTAATTAATACTGGAGGGATTCAGAAACGAATAAACATATTACAAGCGTAGCTCCAATGGAACATATCTTTTTGGCAAAAGGGATGTGTTCACGTGAGACCATATCTGCGGTTATCAAGCGGGAATTCGACTACTGTTAGACTACACGATGTTCTTTTGTCTTTTCCCTGATTTTGCCAGGTCATTAGGCAAAAGCTGTGGTACATTACGTCCTTTCACAAATTTCCCTACCCTTAATTTCTGCTCTTTCGATTTCCTTTATTTTTCAGGGTTGCAGGGCCAGCTCAGTGGATGGTGATATGCGGAGTATGCGGTGGGTGTGCTTTCAGGAGAGCTGTATCTTACCTAGCATGGAAACTTCTTGCCGAACCTGTCCGTGAGGATGGAGGGGGATCAAAGGGGTTGGGGCATTCAAAAGGGTGGTCGGGGTTGTTCATTGAGAGTTAGGTACCACACTGCGCTGCGCCTTTCGCCATGAGATCTGACCATCACTCGTATTCCATCGCCTCATCGCTTCTTCTTGCAGATTTAGTAGTCCCAATAAGCCTTGCTTTGGCGGGAGTGCTGAAACCCTCCTCCGTTCTTAACCCAGATTCATAATCTAAAAGGTTGCGTCACAACAGGTCTTAACTTCAGATATTTTTATTTTTACAGGTTTTCAAACCTCTTTGATGATTTTGAAGTTAAAAAATTCTCATGCGTATAACAACAGTAATAAAAATTTACTTTTTCACGTGGTTGCAGTGTGATGACAATATTCATAAAAGTAAGCCACAAAATAAATTCACAGGTATGGCCTGTTCGATACTGGGTATCTCTTTTAGAATATGGAAGACAATTGAAGGTTTCTGATAAAGGCGAATGAAATATTTATTTTTGACAAACATAATATTTGCTCAACATCCCATCAGATTGAAAACAAATATTCCTTGGTCGAGGGTTTCTATTTCTCAAACTATAAGTAAGATCTAGAACTTAACGTAGTCAGTTATTCTGAACTTTATCATGCCGCTTTTTGTTGCTATATGCAAATGTGTAGAGCCACAATGTAAATACCGTGCAGCCTTGTTATAGAGTCAAATTTCCATTTGAACCGCTGAATACACTTCACACGCCAATGGAATATGGCCACATAACGCTCTGGTTTGGATTTGACACACAGTGTGTTAAGTGAAAGATGAGCTGATGCTGAAATTCAATTGTAGAAAAATGAAGGAGGGACTGTAGTATTGGCATTTGAGATTCCAACAAAATATTCCACTTGGTTGCTTTGATTTCAGCCCTTCCCCTGGTGATGAATGTCATTTTTCATCACAGAGAAGGGACGAGACAACAGCAGCGATGAGTTTCATTACATCACCGCGGACCCTGCTTGAGAACGACAAAGCTGCATAAATCCCATTGTGGACAGTCCAGGTTTCTGCTGCTGTATGACATTATCGACTTTTACCGAAATTCATGTTCGATAACTACATCTTCGAACTTAAAGGAGGACTGTTTGTGGTATCCATATCCCTTTGTGCTCTGTTAAAGCAATAACAAGCGCTTAAAGCCACAAAAATGTTATTATGATCCCATTATTTGTAAACGAGGTTCTCATTAGCAAACGAACCGCTGCAAAAGCTCAATATAATGAAATTATAATATATCATACTTATTTTATGTATATTTAAAAATATATTCATCCTGGGAAATTAAACGTGCAAAGTTGAGATTTTATAATTTCCAGTAATACCTGATATTTTAACGTTACCTTCCTTGTTACTTCATTAAGAAAATTCTCTATTATCACAAGTGTACAATTATAAATATTTTACGGGGATTCTAAGCTTCTTAAATGGGACCAAAATGTCCTATTTCGTCAAAAATTATAGCAAAATCCAAAATAAGCTAGGATTATTGTTCCAGCTTCGTCGTAAATGAATTCAATGAAGCCTAAAGGTTTCATTCAAATACATCCGTTGGACATAACATTATAAACAAATTGGATACTTGTTACAGAAAATACTGTTAACATAATTGCATCTGAGTGGCGAAGGTTATATCCAGGAAGCAGAAAAATGTTACAGCAAACACTTCCCATAACATTATTAACCTGACTAACACCAGGATCTAGAAATCACACCTTATCACGAACATTAATTTTGGTATTCTTCATGTTAATATAGATAAACCATGAGAAAAGTTTTTTCTTTGTTTTTGTGTTCTCCATGTTAATATAGATAAACCCTGATAAAGGCTTTTTCTTTATTTTTGTCTTTTTGGTACTAATATAGATGAGCCTTGCGAATGGCTTTTTCTCTGTTTTTGTGTTCTTCATGTTAATATAGCTAAACCCTGGGAAAGCTTTTTGTTTATTTTTATCTTCTTCATGTTAATGTAGATATACCTTGAGAAAGGTGTTTTCTTTATTTTTGTGTTCTTCGTGTTGAGAAAAGTCTTTGCTTTATTTTTGTGTTCTTCATGTTAATATAAATAAACCTTGAGAAAGGTTTATTCTTTAGTTTTGTGTTCTTCAAGTTAATATATATAAACCTTGAGAAAAGCTTTTTCTTTATTTTTGTGTTCTTCATGTAAATATAGATAAATCTTCAGAAAGACTTTTTCTTTCTTTTTTTTTTTTTTTTTTTTGTTTTTTATGTTAATATAGCTAAACCTTGAAAACGCCATTTTCTCTATTTTTGTCTTCTTCGTAGTAATTCAGATAAATCCTGAGAAGGGTTTTTTCTTTATTTTTGTCTTCCTCATGTTAATATAAATAAACCATGAGAAAGGTTTTTTCTTTGTTTTTGTGTTCTCCATGTTAGTATAGATAAACATTTAGAAAGGCTTTTTATTTATTTTTGTCTTTTTCGTGTTAGTGTAGATAAGTTTGAGAAAGGTTATTTCTTTGTTTTTGTCTTCTTCATGTTAATATAGATGAACCCTGAGAAGGGTTTCCTTTCTCCATTTTTGTGTTCTTCGTGTTAATATCGATAAAGCTGGGGTAAGGAGTTTTATATTTTTCATCTTCATGTCAATATAGAGAAACCTTGAGAAACGTTTTTTATTTTGTTTATCTTTTTGACTTTAATATAGAATAACGTTAAGAAAGGCTTTTTTGTCGTCTTCATGTTATTATAGGTAAACCTTGATTAAGATGTTTTTACTTTGTATTACCTTCTTTTTGTTTATATAGATAAACCTTGATAAAGGCTTTTTCTCTTTTTTATCTCCTTCATGTGAATATAGATAACTCTTACGAAAGGTTTTTTTTTATGTTTTTCATGTCAATATAGCTAAATCTTGAGTAAAGTTAAACCTTTGCAGAAATAGGTTCATTACATTTTTCGTTGCAGGTACAAGGGGGATAGTCAGATATTTAATATCCTGTCGCTATACACTGGTCTTGAAATTCCATACTCTTCCCATTACATTGCGAGAAACATAGGAATAGTGACATTATTTTAAACAAAATGACAAGTATTGAAAAATTAAAACCAACAATAATAAACATCTCTGAATGCCATAAAAGTGATTTGAAATAAATATGAGTTTTAAAGGGTACTATATTTCTGTAGTAAGATTTTTTCTGTCATGCGTTATCTGTTACACAGTATTATACGAAGTTCCATCCAAAAGAAGAGAACTTTAAGGATATTCGCAGAAAGTTCAAGATATAGGTTTTGTTTGGCATAAAAATATCTGAAAAGTATGTTATTTTAATAAAAATTGTTGGAAGTGCTTTTGCGAAGATAAAAAATATCGGAATATTTTTCCCTGTAAAATGTAGTTTGTAGTAGGGGTTTCCTTGAAAATCCTCGTGTCGCATCTTTGGAAGATACCGAACTTAAATTCCAAGTTTGGTATTTATCCGACTTTGGATTTTTGAGTTACGCTATTCACACACAGAAACACACCCACACAAATGCAAATACATGCGCGCGCGCACACGCACACACATACACACACAGACACGCAGAAACGCAAACACACCCTTTTCTAAAACAATGGTGTTTTGGGTTCGGTATGCCTCAAAAAACGTATTTCAGTGAAATACCGGTATCAATCCTTGTATTTAAAAACAGTTTGACAAAAAATCTAAAGATTTTTAGTTTCAATATGCAATTTGAGCGAATATACTAAGCACAGAATATGCACAATACATTTTATAGTGATATACAGCACGAATCAAAATAACACCCACAAATTTTCACTCATGTTTCAGGCGGTTTATTTTAATATCTTCCTATAGGGAATGTCGTAAACGCCTTGTAATGGAACTGTAAGATGTTAAAGTAGCTAAACAGCCAGGTCAAGTTAGATGAAATTCAGGCAAACTGAAACGCATGTCCAACAATTGACAGTGTATTTTATTCCAGTTTTCATGCAGATTTCATAACACTTATTTGCATAGATTATTCTGTGCAAAATACAAAAGAAATAAGTGTAACTGTAGTAATAGGAAATCGATAGTACAAACAATGTATGCGAAACGTCATGTTGAGTTATTCACTGACTGCTTCATTTCCCTCCAGTCACACTAGATATTGGGAATTTCTGTATTCATTTAGTAATTTATTTACTGTAGAGTTTTTGTGATTTTGTTGTTTATTATAATGTTAGCTTAGTGTGACTTAAATCCTAAAATGCTCGTATTCTTCTCTCTGCATAGATACAACACACATGAATTACTCATTTCTATGTCTAAGAGTGCAACTTACAACTTACTTGATGTATTCTAGATTAACATTTGTGACTCTAAATTAGTTGCCAAATGGAAATGGCAAATGCTTTCTGGCTGAAAATCCAATTACGATTTTTACATTTCAGCTTGTGTATTCTTATTTTCTACTTTAAAACAAAATAAAGTAAAAGTAATTCAGGTGCTAAAGAGTTAACAAGAGTGTCAACATTTTGGAGTCAGTTTTGATAGTTTGTAGCAGTAAGTTATTTTTGACCGTGCTTGTACAGATGGCTTTAGTGCAGAAAACAGCTTATCTAATATGGATTTCATACTGTTTTCTGCCACTAGAAAGTAGCCTTGTGGAAAAACCGGAGTTAAACACCAGTATGGACGCTTTGAGAACGCAACCTTAATTTTGCCTTTTGGAATTTGTTAGGCTTCATTTGACCCTTGGATAATGGACTCTTCTCATACTTTAGAGAGCATCTGAATTGCCTAGTTTATTCGTTCTGCTATGTTCAGAATCGCTATTTAAATAGGTATCTATGATAAAACAATGTTTTTTTCTTGGAAGATGTGAATAAAGAGGGCAGCTAACTGGGACTCTGTGCTCCCTAAAACACATCTTTTTGTAGCAAAATGTGTAATTGCATGCATGCTTGGCATAAGACAGAATTTTACCCCTCTTTTTGAGTTACGAGGAATCTCATATCCGGTGTAAATGTGGCAAGGTGCTGCGTTTCTGGGTATTTCGTTAGCAATTCAAGAATTTATCTTCCACATAACAAGGCGCACTTCGGCAAGTAAAAGCTAGCATAAAACAGAATGTTACGATGCGATAGGATGAAAGGGACGTAGCGTTAATCCGTAATTCCAGACACATTACCATATCTAGAGGCATGTAAACGTTACGTGAGTACAAGCCGCTGTATAAATCACAGCGAGTGCGATAAGGGCCGAGCAAGCACTCTATGGAAAAGTTAAAATGTGCGTGTACTCCATTTTCTTATATGGTGAACTGAAGGACGGGATTTACATTCCGCTAGAAGTGCAGAAACAAGTGTTTTAAACAATTTTACCACTTAGAAAGCTGGACACGTTTGTATTGCATTAAAATAATTTATATTTAACTAGGGATCCGTAACGAAAACCTCTACTTTTATCAGAGACATCGAAACGAAGCCCTAAGTATAGGTTATTTTTCTTACAAATGCACTTGCAAAAATAATTTTCGAGTTAACCTACTTAACTCCATTGTTTCAAAACTGGAATCATAGTTAAAATAAAAACAATAATTTTTAACAGAACTAGAATGAGAATATGTGACTGCAAGTTTTTTTTTAAATTTCAAGAATTGTCTATCTTTACTGCTGCCTATTTTTTAATTTATTGATACTAGCATTCTTAAACTATATAACAAAGGAAAGAAACGATTTCATTTGTATGTTTCTTTTAATATAACATTAATGCAAAACGTACGTTCCTTCAAAGTGCTACAAAACTCCTATGAACATCTATGAACACCAATCGCCGCTTATTTTACATGGGCCCTACCCATCATTTACTATAGACTTGGAAGCAAGCAGCGAAAATTCTAATCTAGATAATCTCCAAGTTTGAAATCCTGGCCAGCGACGCACAGTGCTTTAGCCAACTGCACTGCCAACCCGAAATCAAGTACTGGTAGCTTCCAGGGCCACGATAACTACATACAGTGTCGTTTGATTTTGATAGCCGGTTTCATTCGAAAATAGAGTGTAAAAGGCTTTCTTCTCTCTACACCCGATATGCAGGGAGCTGAAAAATGATGAACTAAGATGAGTCTAGTTAAGTATTTAAAAAAAACATATACTTCATTCGTTTTGAGAAATAATGTAACAAAACGTTATCAGTTATTTCACGTACGATTTTCTTGAAAAATAGCCTACTTTCTATATGATAATCTTTCTATGTAAATTAATTTATTGATCTAATTGAAGTATTGCCCATATTATTTAAAATCTTCATTTGCCCTTTCGATCTCACAATACTTAATTTACAGTTTTTCTCACAAATCCTAATTAGAAGTAAAAAAGAAACGTAAACTTATTTCGGTGTATAACCGTTCCAAAAATATAACCACAGCCCTGGTTATCCGTACAGTTTCAAAATAACAGTCCCTAACTTCGCACTAACTGGATCACACCAGTATTTTATGACCTAATCCAAAGGTAACGCTCTTATCTTAGAAAATACGTTGCGTTAAGTATGTTTCTATAAAATACGACATCTTAGAACTGACCCTGTTTCCAAGTTTCAGTAGAGTGCAATGATTACAAGAAGTTTTCGAGTCAATCATTGCTACTACGATCTTAAGGCGGGTCTCCACTGCCTCAAGAATAATAATAAAAAGAATTATTCAGCACGTTGAACTCAACATGTCAGCGGTAAACGAGTGTCTCCACTGACCAACAAGTCTTGTGTATCATGTTGATTCAAGATGTCTTGGCTAAACAAAACTGTTTTCAACCGGCAGTGGAATGCATGTTGAGTGCGATATGTACTTGGCTCACTTCATGCAGACCCGACTAACTTCGACCAGATTGTCAACTGGCTCATGCATATTATTCATTGCTTACTAGTGAGAAAAATGGAGTGGACGAAAGAAAAGACAATGCAGTTAATTAATGAGATTCATTGAAGTCCCGTCATCTGGGATATATCCCTAAAAGACTGTGGAAATAAAATCAAGGAAAGGGAGTGCTTATATGACCTTGCTCATATTTTTGAATGTTCACACGAGGACATAGAAAAAGAGGTAAAAAAAGGAGTTAAGCCTAATCGCAGGTCAGCTGATATAGCTTCTCTGAAATCGGTCCCTTGTTTTGCAATTGCTAGTGAAATTATAGTTGGTAACAAATTGAAATCTTCTTTCGCCATTCTTAGAAAATCTTTGAAGCTGAGATGATTAGAACATTGCAGGCTATGTATCATAGAGTAGAATTCTGCGGAACGTACAATGTGGACAGCGTTTCAGAGAGCTTCGAGTGCCATAAAGGTGTTAAGCAAGGCTGTATTTTATCACCCCTTCTCCTTAATCTCTTTGTGGATGACGTAGTGGACATATTGTTAGGGGAAAACGTGGACGTGCCTGAGATCAGAGACATTCGGATCCCAGTACTTTTATACGCAGATGATATGATACTGTTCTATACTAATGTGGAAGGGTTGCAAAAGAGACTAGACAGACTTCAGACTTATTGTGGCGAATGGCTATTGACCGTCAATGTAAATAAAACGAAAACAATTAGCTTTAAAAACAGCTCGGTATACAGCCGAACAGAGACCTGGACTTATGCAGGGGAGAAACTGGACAATGTAAAGGGTTTTTTATACTTAGGTTTGACTGTTACAATGAATGGAAGATCGACTAAACACATTGCGGTTAGAAACTGATGGCAGGAATGAGGGTTGCGGAAGATTCCAAGATATACCTGTAAAATTGCTAGAGACAATATATGGGGCAATTTTTAGATCCATATGACGTATTAGGTGGAGATCTGGGGGTGGGAACCCACGGAAAGTCTAGACCAAGTAAGAACAGGTTTTCTAAAAGGTATCTTGGAGTTGGGAAGAGGTATGTCAAACTGTGGCATTTTTAGAGAATATGTTGCATACAGCGAAACAGTTGAGTGTAAGGTACGGACGATCAAATATTGGATTAGAATTATGAGAGGGGATTAATCACTTATGAGAAGAGCACGGTATAAGGAGCAACTTAGAATGGGAGGGGACAAGACGTGGGGAGCGAAAATCAAAAGAGGACTGGAGAGAATAGGGACGGGTAATATTTGGTTTGAAGAACCTGAAAATGGAGCGAATGTGTGGAGAGAAGTAGATGCGGAAGCGACTGAAAGATATAGATCGACAGCAGATGTTACCACAATGTAATGAGAAAGTATCATTAAGCTTACAGTTGAAACTAAAAACAGAATGGGGTATACAACAATATAGAGCAATATTTTGTCCAGTAATAGAGCCAGTCTGAGGACTTGCTTACCTCAGACTGGAATCATGGCGAGCCATAAAATTCATTAACGAAGAAGGCATAAGAATCTATACATGGTATATAGAGAAAGAAACTTGGATTCATATTCTGGCGCAATGTACTAAGACAGAACAGTTGAGGAGAGAGCATCTGCCAGGTTCCTTTGTTAACACAAGGGGAGGGTTGCTGGACCTTGGTGATTGGGAGGGGGGAAGGGGAAGCAATTGGTACATTTCTACAAAATCTTATGCAGCTCAGATCGGAGTGTAAGGAAAAGGGTCAAGGGTGGATGAGAAGGGTTAGTGGCTTAGGAGCGGGTATTTGTTTGTTTTGTAAACAATAGCTTGTGAACAGTTTTCTTCTTCCTCTTCATCTTCTGTTTTGTTTGTGTAATTTTTTCCTAGTTTATCTGTTTTTATTTCTTTTCATTTCTTGTAAATATCATTAACTTTAAAGTTCTGTATGATAAATATGAAAAATATAAGCTACAGTGTGTTATATAAGCACGTACGGTCTATCTGATCCGTGCGATGTATGATTTTGAACATGTAAAACATTTAAGACCAATAAATACACCGCTCTATCTAATCTTTTATTCTTGCGCCTCTTTCACCAAGCGCATATTGTAACCACAAAGGCGCATTCAGAAGAATGCATGTGATTATTGATATTAACAAACGCAACGTGTTTACACTTTGCCTCACTCGATAATGAAGTGGAAACGGAATGTTGATGGGAATTCCAACTACACATATGGCTCAACTTGTTTCATATTGCATGTTTTTAAATTTGTTTATGTTTAGCGTTGGGTGTTGTGTGTTGATTTTTGAGGCAGTGAAGGCTCGCCTTTATGCTGCATACACGAACGGCAATTACCTGAGATGCCATTTGAAACACATAATCCTTAGCACATGAAAACTAAAACATTACGGTTAGTGCAATTATTATTATGGACATGAATAAGATTACTTTAACGCGAGTTAAGAGAGCAATATCATAGTAACCATATTGATTATTGTTGTTAAGTGTGTTTCAATCCGCGCTGCATCGATGAAAGGAGAGAAGAGGGAGGGGGGCATTGTCTTCCGATACTCTCTGAAAACGGAATGAACAATCACGGCTTAACGCAACAGAATACAGAATCCGAGTGAGGCAAGTAACAGTGGATCAGAAGTATCTTGCTATTACAGTTGTATGTAAATACTCCCGAATGTACTTAACGCTATTTGTTTGTTTGTTTGTTTTTTTTTTGTTTGCTGGAACGATCCGAAATGTCATTAAAATAGTCATTTTCCACACTTATAATCGTAATTCTTAGATGCAATGTACACCCAGATTTGTAGAGAGCCCGGTGACCTAAGGGAAAACTGCGAGCGATAGGGAAAACTGCTGAGGACCAACTTGAAGAGGTTTACATCGCGCCGCCATCCTTTTCCCACACTTCACCTTGGAGCATCGGGCAGGACGACGCCATTCTAACCCAGACATCCTCTCCCGAAAACCCTGCCAAATCGGTCACACTACAATACGCTGTTGGTGAGGATGAATATATCCTGAGAAGGGAGAAACTGAATCGCGACATAGGGCTGATTCAGACGGATAAAAATTCTGGCAGACGACCTGTCTGGTCGAATGTTGCTCCTAGAGGCCCGATCTATAAGAGCGAATGAAGCTTTGGGACTACCTAGTGCTCAGAAACCACGTGTTAAAGAGGGTGTCGGTGTTCACAGGCGGGAAAACTAAGGTGGGACAGCTAGTGCTTCCAACGAGCAACGTAAAGGAAGTCCTCAGCGTGAGCCAAGCTGACACTACCTTGGTGTACATAAGAGAAGCTACGTCGCCGATTTTATTGGTTACATGTGCGAAGCAACGTTAAGAGGTGGTACCAGCAATACAGCATCTGCAGCGCTAGTCGTGGTCCTCAGACACGCATTTGGGGTCGAATGCAACAGTACACAATATCGGGGCAGCAAGTGAGAGCCCGGGGGACACTAAACACCTTGCACCTTGCTAGGGAACGCCTAAAGCTGACAATTCGCCAGATGAAGGCACACTATGACCGTTGTGACTATGCCAGATTCTAGGAAGATAACCTGGTTTGCCTCTATCATTCCACGAGTAGAAAAGGGAAGTCACCGAAGTTGCAACGTTTCTGGGACGGCACGTATAAAGTAATCGCCTATATCAACTATGAAGTTTACCGCATTCAACGCCAACTCCGAGGGGAGCTAATGGTAGCTCATATTCATCGTCTTGCTCTATGTCATGCAGCTGCTTGGGACGACCAGCTCTGAGGAGGGTACTATGTGAAGAAGCCGGCCCTTGGGCCGCAGATAGCGGGTCCGCTCTTCAGTGCTTACCGGCGTATTGTTGGTTGGAGAGGGAGAGAGGCAGGCACTCTCGTTCAACACAATTTACGGAAATAACATCGAGACGCAAAGAGATATTTCTGGATATTTCATCCCCTCCGCCCTCCCTGGATGTAAGCTTCTGCTTCCGGCGCAGCGAACTTTTTCGAAGTCTCCTGCAGCTATATATCAGCAAACGTGCTCGCGGCGGGTTAGTGTTGTTATTTATGTGACTACAGTGCTTTGAGCTGTTACCCAGCGAATTTTGCGTATGTCTGCAAGCGATAGAGCCAGAGAAGAGGAATCTTGTGTTCGACACTACAGTGAGTGACCGGAAGAGAGAGAGAGACGGAGTGAGCTATCGCGGAAGAAGAAGAGCACCATGTTCGACAGTTAGTGAGCGACCCGAAGAGATTAGAAGCTGATTCGCGCGTGAATTATTGCAACACTACGGGCAATCAGAAGGTGAAGACTGACTGGGAGAAAACTGGACTAATACGCAAAGTATTGCAGGTTAAACATGAGAATAGCTAAATTCAACGAACATTACCATTGTTGTATTTAGAGGGAAATATTCAGAAGAATGTGTATGGAGAAAAAATGTACAATCTAGAATATTATGCACTCTTTAAGAGCGCTGATATTAAAATATCCAGTCTAACATGAGCAGGATATTTGATGGGGATGGAGGATGAAGAAATAAAACTCCAATAAAATAATGTTATTGCCAATAAGCGGTCGGAGAGGGAAGAGAAAAACGATATTGCGGCGGATAGAGTGGATTAGTAGTGATGCCTAGGCATAGGAACTATTAAGCATTTGGGTTAAAGTTATTTGCAACTCAAAATAGTATCACTGCAAAGAATGCAAAACAACAAGAAGTCAAGTATCACTTACAAACATTTAAAAACCGGTCCGAGTGGTATCTGGAAACGCCAAAAATCTCGACGAGGGATGGGGAATGGTTTGATATGTGTTACCTCCCTGCTTATAGTTCAGTGACAGTTCAACCTTATTTCCCTCCGTCTTGGCTTTAATGCTTAGAAATTTCTATGCATGGTGATGCCAGGAAAAAAGGACCTGGCGGATAGTTGTATTGGTTGGGGCCAAATGGAAGGGACTAATTGAGAAAGGCAGGCTCAGAAATGAGGTGTAGTGCCACATATGATGAAGATGATGATGGTGATGATGAGGACGGTGATAATGGTTTCACAGGCTATTTACAGTAAATTCAAGATACATATTTAATGCAAATCATTGTTGGCACTTCTGAGAGAAAAAAAAGCTTTTCCATCTAAAACATTATTTCGGGTAGGAGTAATTCGATGAAACGTATGTAATTAACCGACTTCTCATTTTTAGCTTAAAATGTTTATAGAAAGACAAATCCGATGGCCTTGTGAGTGTGCGTATGTGAGTGTGTTTTCTTTTCTAGCGTACAATTGTTCTATGCAAAATATGTATCTCCAGGGGTCATGTTTGTATCGCAGCAAGGAAATATTCTCTATTCAGGAAGCAATTCAGCAAAAAAACATTTTAATATCTACACAAATGAGAATCATTTTGTACTCTTTCCCATTGTCAAATAACAGATGCTAAAATGCCACGACCATTAATGCACTGTAACGTCATCTATGTGAGCTCAGAAGTTGAATAAAAATGAATATTTTCCATGATTCGGTGGAGTATAAATCATTCTCTTTTAAAATCACAAAGGCAACACATCTCAGTATTTTTTCATTGGATATGTTATCAATTTAGTCTTCTCCATCCCGCTGGAGAAATAATTACCTTTCACATAAGTTATTCTACCAGAGAACAAGGAAACCAATGGCGTTTACTGCTCTCCAGCTGAGCAAGGATGTAATTATTCCAGTCAAATCGTCGGGGCTTAAAAAGCTCACTTTATACACGTTTCAAAAACAGATTTACCAATTCTTTGTTCACAAAAGCTTATAACCCTACATATTACGTTTTTACTTCTATTCCGAGATTAATAATTATAATCTCAAGGAATATTCTGATTTTTGTATTTACATAGTTTCCCACCCATTCTGAAAATGGTTTGTTTTTATGGTAACTTTTGGCCTCAACAGAAGCATTTATGCTACACGTTTTGTCCTACTCATTTCTTTGAAGTGTATACATACAAAACACAAAATAAAATTCAGACGTCGTCACTTATGAAACATTTAAATGGTTACGATTATCATGAATCATACTTAGGAGTATGGCAAATCGTTATATACGTATTACTGTTATAAGTGCCGTAGTTACATTGTACATAGGTAACGATTATTGTTAACGCCTATTAACGCCATAACTATTACTCTGTAACAGATTGGGTCATAGCGACGGAACATTATCACATGATAAATTATGTGTAAGCACTACGCACAACCATAATAATTTAAAGTAATTGAATATGAAGCTAGAAAATTAGCCATTCATTATACTTTCGTAAATATTTATGGATGTAATATTATAGGAACACATTTTCTTTAAGAACTTACTCAATTATTGTCTGTAGGGTGAGATAACTGCACATGTAACCAGTTTTCATTGCTTACCCATTTTATAGCTGACGACCAGACTAATTTTCTGGTTCGGCAAGTAAGTGGAGGATGAGCTACAAGGAATTCTAAATATTTATATTGTTTGCTGCAAGGCACCTACTTAATAAGAAATAGTGTCGCGCAAGTTTTGAGCACTACTAGTATAGGTAGTAGCGTTTAGTACGGCTTCAAAATTGTCGCACCACGAAGTGCTTCAATGGTGAGCTTAGCTTGAAATTATGGCGTTCTCTACCTTGAAAGAGCTCTTATAGTTTGAGGAAGAGAAGGCATTCACAGCGCTCTCTATCTAGAAAGGGCCGTAACGGTTTGTGGAAAAGAAGGCAAACCACAGCGATCTGGGTGTGGTTGAGCTGCTAATAGAACCAATGCCAAGTAATTCGTGCTAACCCTGCGGGTACACAATGCACGTACTGTAATTAATGTTCCATTTACTTTTGTAATCGTTGTAAGAATGCAACTGTTACATAGCAGTCATTTCCTTACTTTAGGTCATTCATACTCATACAGCACCATTTTGTCTGCAAAACCAGAAATGCAATCCCTAAAAATCGAACAGGATGGGTCAGGCAGTAACGTATGTGACCCGCAATCGGCAAGCCCCGGGATCGATCCCTGGCGACCGCCCACTCTGGCCCATGGATTTTTTGTGGTTTTTCCGGGTCACCAGGCGAATGGGGGTGGTTCAACCTCTACCACGACTCTCCTTCCTCTCATTCCCTGTACCCATCATCTTTCTTGTCATCTGTTTCAGAGTTGTAGGACCAGGCAACGCTGTTCGGCTGGTTGCGGCTGGGCGGTGGCTTGCGCTCTGTCAAGGTTTCTTCCCTGGCGTCGCTGCGGTACCGATCAGTTAGGTCTCTCCTCAGCGTGGGGCTCCACTCCAGGAGACCCTGGAGGTTGGTAACTTGTACGCAGGGACCATGCGGCGTTGGATACGTTCTATCTGGATACGTTAGGGACCCCATCCATGCTTGCGCCCGTCGACATCCGGCCATAGTCGCCCTTCGGGTCTCTCCCCTCATCCTTCCCTCCCAGGGGTCACGTTGGAAGCATAAACGGCCAACTGGCCTGCGTGCGGTGCTTTGCCCCGGTTCCGAGGGCCCCTCCGTGATACTTACCTTTACCTCTTTCGGCTTCAAAATTGTCGCACCACGAACTGTTTCAATGGTGAGCTTAGCTTGAAATTATGGCGTTCTCTACCTGAAAGAGCTCTTATAGTTTGAGGAAGAGAAGGCATTCACAGCGCCCTCTATCTAGAAAGGGCGGTAATGGTTTGTGGAAAAGAAGGCAAACCACAGCGATCTGGGTGTGGTTGAGCTGCTAATAGAACCAACCTTTCCCCCGCCCAACCATCTATATGATGATTAACATGCATTCAAGTAGAATTACTACTGTTAGAAGGATAGTATTAAACTGGTCACATCATCGATTGCATCACATCAAACATTAACCCCTACCGCTAGAGTGCTAGTATTAACCTTTATCATCATCATCATCATCATCATCATCACCACCGATAGCACCGTATCAAGCATGCATTCCTACCGCTGGAGGGACAGTTTTAAACTCACCTCATCATTATTGGCATCGATGACGTCCTTTACTTCGCAGGAAATCATTGATAAAATGAACTCCACGTATAGAATATAATGTCGAATATATACATATTCGTGTGGTCCTCGTGAGAAAATAAAGGTTATCATTAATGCTAGAAGGTATCCATTTCAGCAGAAAATCTACTTATTAAAATACAGAGTTTAAAATTTAGCATGTTTGCTCGTGTCAATTGACGCCAGAGAATAATCTCTGGTTTAAAAGATACCTGTTGCTTTAAATCGCCGCATATTTTACAATACTGCGGATAAATATGTGACTGATATTTTCAGTTTGCTCATGAGTTTGTTCTCGGAATTGAACCTCGCTGCAGGGGTTTGATGAGCCACTACAAGCACCTGACCAATGTTTGCTGATTTCGATGGGTTTTAGCTCTGACTTGGGTTATGATGCTGATAATTATCACAGCTATCATATAAGTACTATCATATATATATATATATATATATATATATATATATATATATATATATGTATCGCCTTATAGTTTTCCCAACCGCCAGGATGTTTTATGTTATTTTTATGTAAGTGCACCCTTACAGAATTTTATTTCTTTAACTGCTACTGTTACTGCTACTACTACTACTACTACTACTACTACTACTACTACTACTACTACTACTACTACTACTACTACTACTACCACTCCTGCCGCCACCGCCACCACCACCACCACTACCACTACTACTACATTCTCCGGCTTCATTTCGCTTAGAAGATGTATTGCAGTATTCAATTTTTGTAGCAAGTGGGTTTTATAAGCAATAAAATCGGCACATATCACCCTGCGTAGTTTAGCAGTTTATTGTACACATTCCAAGTTACTATTTTACAAATTTGTTACATTTATTTTCATGCTTCTATTTTATAATGTACATGCCTGGTACCCTACTTTGTGTTGCAGTGTAGCCCCCTGGCCTTCAAGCACTGCTGTGCAACCTTTACTTCTCTTTGCTAAAGCCTCATTACAATTTAATTTATTTTATCTTACCTCCCCTCTTTCCTCTTCTTCTCATTGACCTTCTTCGGCCATTTCTCTTTCATTTTCATTAAAAATCGACTATTTTTCTATTTCTTCCTTCCTGCCTGCTTGTTAGCATTTTCAGCGGGACTAAATTACCCCCCCCCATATTATTCCATTTCTTGTCCCGGATTTTCTCTTTCTCAATTTTTTTAACTCTTCACGTTCAATAAGATAATGTTTTACAATTTCCTCATCACCACAAAATTCACATATCCCTTTATCATTTACCTCTTAAGCCGCTTAAAAATATCGTTCCCGTTCTTACCTAAGCTAACCTTCCTTTTCTCTTTTATTATATGCTCTATGTATCTTTCTCTTACCCATTGCTTTTTTATTCTCCTGTAACATTTCAGAGATTTTTTGTTTCCTATGTTTCCTCATATCTCCTGCCTTTCAGTATCTTCCACCCTTTATCTCACTTGTATTCAAAAACCAGGACTGTTTCTTTTCCCTTGTAACTATATATCTTTCAATCCTATTCCTTCCAATGCTTTCTTCAACCCCGTTCCCCAACTGTTCTCATATTTATACTCTCCTGTTGTACCATATAACTTCTTAATATATCTCCTTTTCTTCTCAAACATTTATACCAACATTTTGTCATTCTCTCTAGCACAATACATTTCCTTCTTGTTTTCCCTAATTCTAGTAAACCGACTTCCCCGGGCTGATCACGGCAAATCTGGTAGTTCTTTGCAAAATAACTTGTAACTCTGATCCACCTTAATTGTTAAATCTGATCCCCTCATATTTTCGTTCCGTACAACATTCTTGCTTCTACCATACCGCATATGCTTTCTCCAACCATTTTCTACATATTTCTAATTTGAATTTACACATTCTTACATTTATCATAGCCGCTTTGCTTTTTGCCACTATCTTTCTACTGTGAGCCTCTCAAATCTGATTACTACTTAGTCACACCCCTAAGTAATCGAATTTCCGGCCAGTTCAAATTGTTTCCCATCAAGTTCCATTGCTCGTCTTTTCTTAATTTCATACCTCTTTTAAAAACCACAATTTTGGATTTATTTATATTTTCGTTTATTCCATTCCTGTAGAACTTTGTATCGCATTTATAGCTCTCTATAAACCTATTACTGTTATAGCTCCTACCGTTTTACGTAATCTGCATGTAGCAGATATATGTCTGTTTGCCATAACTGGGCAGTGCCTATTGCTCTTTACTATTCTTTGAATTATATCATCTATAAAAAACGTTAAACAGAATGGGACTTAATTTACATCCTTGCCTTAAATCAAACTTTTGTTCTGTTGCTTCCGTTATCCCTTCTCCTCCTATTCTTACACAAAACTTTATATCCTTATACATATTGTTAAATTTCCTCTATGGATTTCTCACTCACACCTTTCATTCTCAATTTCATTATTAGTGCTTGTCTATTTACCTTATCAAAACTTTTTTAAAGTCTGCGAAAAATATGCACACCATTCCTTTTTTCTTGCTTAGATACTTGTCCACCAGTGATGTGATTATAAATATGTTGTCCGCCGTTTGTTTTCCTTTCCTAAAATCTGCTTGAAATTCCAACTTTCCTTCTTCCTCGGCCCAGCCTCTCAATCTGCCCGCTACCATCCCTGTATAATTTTTTCCCAGTAAGGATAACAGACTTATGCCTCTATAATTTTCGGCTTTGTCCACTCCTCCCTTCCCTTTATATATAGGTACTACCACGTTCGTTTTCCAGCTTGCTGGAATCTCTTTGCTTTGTTTTAGTTTATTCAGCATCTTTGTCAAAAGTTCTAACCCTTTTTTCTTTTCACCGTATTCCTTCCAAAATTCCCCTGTATACCACCCAAAACCTATCGCCTTCTATCTTTTAACTTTTCTTAGCTGTTGGTATACTTCACTTTTTGTGAACTTGCCATCCAGTTTCTCATTTTCCCACACTATTTGAACTATCTTGTCCTTGTCTAACCTTAACTTGCGTCATTTCTTATCAGCCTCCTGAAATATTCCAGCTGCTCCCCTGGTATGATATGTGTTTTCATCATCCCATTCCCCCTTACTAATTCTCATAGTTTCCTGTAATTCTTATTTTTCTCTGCCTCCTTTATTCTAAGAATTAAACTTTCCTGTCATTCCTTTCTCTTATTCTCTAATAGACATTTATACCCCCACTTGTTGACCAATCAATTTTTCCTGTCCTGCTTCCTGCTCCCTTTCCAACTCTCTCCATCTCATCAGGTCTTTATATACCTCCCTTTTGGCTTTCCTACACTCATCATCAAACCAACCTTCTATCGCTCGTTTACAACATAACCCCACTTGCATCCCCTTGGCTGCTCTCGCCACAAAGTTTTCTAATAATTCTAACGCTGTTTTGGTGACATCTTTTGTATACTCTAGCTCAATTCCTCTTTCTGTTGTCTTAAGGACTTCTGAATTTAACTCCCTTCTGAAGTATTCTCCTTTCTCCTCCTTCCACTTAAGTGGATTATATTTCTTTAATTTCACCGCCTCTTCTGGTTTTGTTTCCAGCCCCGCTACTCTTATCTCTAAAAATAGTGGGAAGTGACCACTGTTCACTATCTCGTCTCTATATCACCAATAATAAAACTGACATGCTGAGTCTATCGCAGCATGTGTATTATAGCACCCATATGTGATGGTATCATGTATTCTAATGAAGGATAATTTTACCTGGTGTGGTAAGCGGTTAGAAATTCTCAGGCATTTTTTCGTAATAAAATTCTGCAGATATGATGCATAATCAAACATTTCCTAAGCATTTCGTTTACTCTAAACTAATTTACGTGCTTAGAATTTGCAGTCATTTTTCCAATAATGATGGGATTACCTACATAAATCTCCCTGGTGTATGAGAAGGTGAGTAATTTAACTTCTTTCCAATGTTTTATCGAAAATCTTGCGGATATTTTCTGCCCACAAATCAGTAGTAACAGAAACGAATTCTGTTTTTGTCAAGTCTAATACTTCTGTCATTATTTCCTCCCATACTTCTCCAGCTCGAGTCTCAATTCAATTAGGGTCACTTATCAGCATCAACATGTCCATATTTATATCTAAAATCAACAGCTATTTCAATTAAGGGGGTGAAATATGACCTGTTAAACATAACAAATGGTAGAATTGAACAGCATATATTTCAACGCACTAACCTCGAAATGCCTGCTTAATTTCGCAAGTTACGTGAGCTTTACCGGTGCGAGAACTAACCTGGCAGCCCTCACGTGTTGCAAGAAGCAACAGCGGTCTTTTTTCTTCAATATTCACAGTTTTATATGAGAAACACTGAATAAATATTGATATATAAGGGCATTCTTGTCTCTTACTTCTCCAAATTCAGTCCCGGTAGGGTTGGTAACTGAGTTTCTTTTCTTGCCGACAGTAATAAACTCTCAGGTTTTAAATTGTTTTGCACATATCTCAATAATGCGTATTGCAACCTGTTTAGCACACGCAGATTCGGTGCCTATGCTTCTGCTTGAGGCAGAAGCAAGTGAATTTTCAACATTCATGTTTACCTAAGAAAACACAGGCTTCTTTGAGCTACATCAGGTACCGCCAGTAGCAGAGCCTTACTGAACACCACATCATTTAGCACGAGTGATGTAAATCGCGGAGTGCTCGTTGTCTGCTTGCTTCTTCATTCATCGGATACACTCGCGAATACACCCAACAGATCGTGCTGCCAACTAGAGGTTACAATCTATTGCGCTCGTACATTTTTAGGCCTTTAAAATGAACCAGTTTTCTATACTTCTGTAGATGAGCATTTTTAAAAGTTAATAGGGTAGTCTATTTGCTAATTAGCATCCATATAATTTCCATATTATTTCCGAAAGAATATTAATATCTGATTGCTCCTTATTGCGTAATTCATTTAGTGTAATGTGCCGATCATCAAACAGCCTGCTAAAGAAAACAATTAAGGATAACTAGGTGCATAGTATACCACTATAAACTCATTGAACCTTTTAATACACTGACTCATTACTTGAGTCTGTTTATGTGTAAACTGTAAAAACTTAACATTTGCAGTCATAAAATTTCCTTTGGGGTTAACGAAGTAGTAACAATTTACGTTTTTGCTATTATAAGTTTATAAACACACAAATATGCTTTTATATTGAATACCAACATAAAATATTTCTTATAATTTATGAACTTTAACACTTGCAAACCTATAGCGACTTGAAAGGTTACAAAAATGAGGCCCTAAACGTAGTCTGTTAACTTAAAGATGATACTGTAAGATATATTTATTTCTCATTAAACTGCATGTTATCGAATGTATCAAAGAATCCTATTCTAAAGGTCATGGGGTCATTAACACTTTTGCATTAAACCCCGGTGTTCTCTCTTAACTAGCGACAAACCTGCGAAGCGCCCCTGAAAGTCCGCATTCAAGGTTTGCCAGTTGTGCAAAACATAGGGTACCTTTGGGCACAAATTTGGTCTCTATATGCGGACGTCAGCAAATGGTATATTGTTATGTTTTTTAATGTCAACCCCTGCTCCTGTCCACCTCGTCCTTTGAGAACAGCACTAAGGGCCACTGAAACCATTAGAGACATCTACCGCTACGCCCTGGATATCGCTATATGGTTTATGACATTGCTCTTCGAGGGAACGGTAATGATCGGAGATTGCATTCCAAAGGTTGATATAAGTGTTAGTATGAATACTTAACTGCAACGAATATTTACCTAATTTACATATTATGATACATTTGACATAATGATGAACAATAAAGAACGATCCAGTGTTATACGGCAGCATGTAGGCTTAAGAATTTAGCCAAAATCAAAGTGAAATACTTCAAACCCTTTCCAGTAAGGAAATCACTGTTTCCTATATTTTATATGCTTGAGGTGGACCTTTGGACCGCCATGTCTGTTATTTTGTATTTTCCTTATAAAGTTCCCGTTCGTTAACTGACTCGTTTAAGCACGAATTCAGCTTACTGATATAAGTCACTCAGGGGGTGATTAGAATTCGAGAAACTGCACAGAGGCGGAATTTAAATACAATTGGATTTTATTGTAACAGCATATTAATGAAACTAAGTATCCAGTTCCAGCGAAATATCAAATTACCTTGCTAGTTGGATCGATGTTCAATACTTCATCATTCACATTTTCAATACTGAGCATTTAATTCTGCCTAATTATTTTAACACTGCGATGATTCCCAAATTGCGTCTTCCCTTCACGAGATTCTAAGGCTGGGTGAATGTACCTTCAAATAAAGTGGCTAATCTAACTACATAAACTCCGTTTTCTTACAACCCATTATGTTTTGATTAGTCAAGTGACAACCCATTCAAATAGCGCTGCCTCCGGCTGGTTGTCACTGCTTTCTGCTAATTTTTAATTTTCTCTGATTTCCACAAATTCTTGACCTGTACGGTGCACGAAAATTCTGCACCCATTCTCAATTATATTACGTTAGTGCATTTCTTACAGTGCTTGTATTCTCAGAAATACTATAGTGGTTTCACTGTGACGAGATCAGTCAAGGTCACGCATGGTTATCCCCACTCTCACTCTATATGTATGTATGTATGTATGTATGTATGTATGTATGTATGTATGTATGTATGTTTGATATATATGTGTGTGCGTGTCTCTTACTACAGTTTCACCTTTAGTCCCTCGCTTCCTCAAAGCTTGAGACGGGAGTTAGATTACTCTACTCTACTACTACAACAATGCTATTGCTACTGTAAGAGGGGAACTGAATTGAGTGGGGAGACGGTTGGCAAGCAGGAAATGCCAGTTAAGTAAACTATTACGTACTCTTGCACGCATCCCTGATGTGCCGGTAAACTCATTGGAAAATATGTATAACTCTATGATAAGGCTTATTTTGTTACACGGAAGTGAAATTTGTGGATGGAAAAGAGCAGTAAATGTAAATAAAACGTAGGTAGTATTTTGAAAAAGAGTTCTTGAAGTTTACAAGGCCAGGGTATCTAGGGTATCGAGGGAAGTGGGGTGTAATGAAGACACGCTACAGTATAAAACAAGAGCAGTGAAGTGTGGCTGAGACTGTTGCAGGGAGATCATTCCACACTATGCTCCAAGTGTTACAAATACCAACGGAAAACTGCCCCCTAAGCTTTGGGCAGCTGAGCTGGAAAACGGTTTTAAGAGAATGGGCATGGGTTCATTATGGCAATAAGGTGAAATAAATGACAAAGACATATGAAAAGGAAAGGTGTCAAAAGAGGACTAATAGGCATCAGCCGAAAGGAAATTGAATCCGATTGTAAAATTAAGCCTTCTCTGTGTCTAGAAAATGAAATAAATTTGAATTGAGGTAAAGAGGCATATATACTTAACTTAGAAAGACATTAAATATCAGGAATGGCGTGGTTTAGATTAGAGACTGGGGGCACCTAAATAACTGACGATTCCGGCAGAAGAATCCGTTGATTCTGTGATGGGTATGAAAACTGGGAACATATTTTGGCGGAATGTGCACAGCAGGAGAACCAGCGAATAATTTAATTCACACAAACATTCTTAAGTCCAGCTAGAAGGTGTTTGGCATGTTGGGATCTCTTGGGTAGCCAAGGACTGGCAAAATATGAGCAGTTTCCGGCTGAAAAGCGCGAAGCCAGTCAGACTGATTACTTATTCAGAGGCAATTTATCTCTATTTTTTCTTTCTTTCTTTTTTCTTTTCTTTTCATAGCTTTGTCACCTTTAACTTGTATATTAAATATGAATGTACGCACAGTGATCCATGCACTAAGTGTTTGTGTAATAGTTTTTATAATTCGACACCAAAAACATAACCTACCTACCTACCCACCCGCCCGCATGAGTGAGTGTCCTATTGTTGTTATGCTGGTTATCAATCAATTCTTCAGTCTTCTACCATTAATTAATTTTTGCTTTCAGTGTATAAGAATGTGGTAAGAAATAACGACTGAGAAGGTAGCTTAAGTCTGCAGATAGTCAACATTAAACTAGTGCAGATTGATGCATTTGTGGAAACTGGAGGCGCCATGGTGTTTTAAAATCTATAAATCTGAAGTGCTTAATATTTTTAGAACAGAAGCAATAGAAGGGAAACATTTACCAAAGGGGCAAAATTTCGAAAATCAAAATGTGCGTTAAATGTATTTCTTAAACAATTGACAAGACAAAACTAAGCTAGCAAAATAGGCTTAAATTGAAATGAAGGATTCTGACAAAAGCGTTCTACGGATTGCAAACAACGGAATTTCTGGTTGGAATTAATTGTTTCAACACTGTAAGCGTTTTTATGGAATTTAGATCCATTCTGGTTTAAGTAGCACAAAAAGTAGCTTTGACATTTATATGTGGAATATACACACATTGCCATAGTCTAGGCCAGCCTGGTTTGGGCTCTGGCGCACCTTAAACACATAATATATTCGTTTTGTTCCCGAGAACACTTTTGCTTCCATATTTTTTAGTATTCCATTATCAGTTCAATACAGGCTTAGAGCATTGGGATGATTTACAAAACGTAAAAATTTGGAATGCATTAGATGAATCATCTGATGACATTAAAGAAGATAAGCATTGCTGGGTAACACTAAGTACGCAATGAGAATTTAGGATAGCCTGCTTGCAAAGCAAACAAAATTAAAATTATGCTAGGTAAAACATAGGTAGCATATGTTCACAAGCTAGATCGCTTCACACCGCAGCAGGGGCCTCTGGAGTGGCCTAGCATCCCGTAAGACCTTAAAGCTGGACCTTGAGTGGGTACCGCACGTTTCGGTAGTTGGTGGATAGCCGGGACCTGAGTAGCGGTGTCGGCTAACTATCGACACGCGGGACAGGCCTGTCTCTGAATAACCAATAGGAGACCGCGAACCAACTCCCTAATCCCAAAGTGTTATACGATTCCGTGCGAATGTGTCCATGGTAGATGGGAGATGTGTCACTGACGGACGCTCTAGGATACCAAGTGACCTCTCAGAGTATTCAACCTTGCCCCCGTATAGGGGAATCTACCGGTTCGACCTCTTTCCTCCATACTCGTGGCACTTAAATTGACACGGTAAAACAAAATAATGAAACTGTTTATGGGTCTCTAGAGGAAGACTTAACAGTACAAAATATCTCTGAAACTACTGTAGAGAATCTGGTTGCAGGCATTGCAAAAATGAGACTGCAGGCCAAGAGACTCCTAGGGGCTCAAAGGAGTGATGATACTGCAGGTAAATTTTCAACACAGTAGGGCATCATCTGCTGCCCTCTGTGTGAAGATGAAGACCTGTGTTCTGGCACTCATCCAGGAACCCTGGTGTTACAAAGGGGAAATTAAGGATCTTAAGGAGGCTGGTGGGAAATTAGTTTATAATAGCCGACAAGACTCCAATGACTCCATTAGTTAAAATGATATAAAATTACTGCCGTTAATGAATCGTTGTTCCAGGAACCTTACAACAGTCAGAGTAAAATTAATGTGGAAGGTAGACCGAGGAAGTTAATACTCGGGTCGATCTACCTCCCATATGATGATGTCATTTCACCTCCTACAAGGGAATCAGAATAGTTGGTGTATACTGATAAGATCTGGTTCTCTTACATAAACAAAATCAACACAGTTGAGATCAATACTAGCGCTTTTTTATTTTTCAACTGATTAAAAGAACATTTATAACAGACACAACCTTTTAACCAATGTAGAAAACAAGGATAAACACCTGAAGGTCGCGAGAACTATCATCTGTGGCACAGTACTCTATATCCTCCCCGCTCTGGATAACTTTTAATGGAATAACCAGTTGCACAAGCCGGGATATCTGTTTTCCATGTGATACACGGCGTAACACTATTCTGATCCTCCCGTCTCTTTCTTGCTGTAGTCCTATGAATGCTGTCTTCCACATGTGACGTGGACGTACATCTACTTGTAGCAGAGCCAAGCCCCAACTCGGAATGTTGTAGATCTGCCATCCGGTTGACGAGCGTGATAAAAACTTCTCTGCTGCAACAAACATTCTTTGCTCCAACGTTTCCAGAATCCCTGCATTGCTTGTTACTGAAGCCTATGATGTCATTTTAGATTTTTCTTAATGAGTGGTTCTAGTCCCGTTGCAATTGTTGTTGGTCTCTTTCCGTGAAGGAAATGCGCTGGTATCAGAGCGGCAATTCCGCCATGTTGAGTTAGAGGGCGAGAGTTAATGGCGGCTTCGAAGTTCACTAATATTGTGTTCAACATTTGTTCGTCAACCTGTCTGCGTCCTAAAACGTTTTGGATGCAACGTTTGGTGGTGCCAACCATTCGCTCCCACCATTCTCGTCACCAAGCCACCCGTAAAGCTATAAATTTCCAGTGGATAGCGGAATGGGAGGAATACTGAGAAGTCTTGGTGTCCTAGAAAATGATGTGAATTCATGGAGCTCTTCGTGGGCTGCATGGAATGTAGTAGCGTTGTCGGAATAGACAGTATGCAGAATACCTCGGCGACTATGAAACTTTCGAACGCGATTAGAAACTTCTCTAAGGACATATCCGAAGAGAGTTCAAGGTGTGCTACTCTTGTGGAGGCACACGTAAGTACTAGCACTTATGCTTTGCGAACAGTGTGATATTGTCGTATAAACAATGGACCAGCGAAATCCAATCCGATGACTGTGAAGGTTGTTGGACGCTGTATACGATGGAGCTTCATTTTCTTGTCCTGGAGGATTATGTGTTATTTTGCATGGGAGGCAAAAATTCAAAACCTTTCTGAAAGCTTACCGTGGTTGAAGAATCAAAAACTGTTTTCGAAATTGTGAGAGAATAGTACGGAATCCCAAGTGCTGTAAGTTAATGTGCGTTTGCCGAATCAGTAGTTCAGTGAAATAATGTCGCCCATAAAGGATTTTTGAGCGTTTCTCTTCGAAAGTATTTGTTGCAAAGTGGATCAATCTCCTAGCGTAATAAATTTGCAGTGTAAAATTGGTTGTAATGATGCAAGCTTCGACTGTTTAGGGAGTTTAGAAGTAGTGAGTAAGGCATCATATTCTCTCGAGAACCTCTCTCGCTGTGCAGTGAAAGTTGCATAGTGTAGGCTGGTTGTAATTCCATTCTCGTCAAGTCCCCAATGTGTTTTGCTCCAGAGTATAGGTTATTTATGAAACGTAAGATGCATCGCATAATGCTAAGTAATTTCCTGTAGGAACTATATCTTGTGAGTTCCAATACAGCTTTATGGGTTTTTATAAAGAGTACATGATGTGACTGACGTCTTTGCTTTAGGAGTGATTTCAGTGCAGTATTAATATTGATTGGCTAAATTTATGAAGAATGTCTCAATCAGGTGGGACCGAGCCACTATGTTGTCTTTAGGCTCAAATCGTTTGTTCTAAGTCCTCGTGACAAGAGATCAACAGTGTTGTCCCTATCTGAACAGAGACGTCATTGTAGGGATGAGGTGCAGTCTGTGATCTCTGCTACATGGTTGAGACAAATGTTTTCCGGTGGTGCGGATCATGTTTTATCCAACGTAATATGATATTCGAATCAGTCCACAATATATTAGCTGTGTTAAAGTTTGTTTCTTGGCAGAAGTAGCTAAGGATCGCAGTTCCCAAAAAGCTGCAAGTAGTTTGAGACGTGGGAGTGATATTCTCTTTATTGGAGAGAGTCTTGATTTGCTGCATACTAGCTGAACCAGTTTTGCCGTTAATTTCTGAACAGAGGTAGATAGTACCTTCATACGCCCGGTCTGAAGCATCACAAAATACATGTAGACTATTATGGTGACAGGCACACACCAAACCTATCCAACGTGGTATTTAAATGCGTGAAATGTACTTAAGAATAGAGCACCACAGAGACAACTTCTTAGCGATATTTGGAGTAAGTGTTTCATACCAACCACTGCTTATAGTTCATGTTTCCTGAAATAACCTTTTTCCTATTACTGTTACAGAAGAAATAAACCCAAAAGGATCATATATCTTTGATGTTAGCTTTAGTACAAAGTTCTTGGTAGCAAGCTGTTCTACCAAAAAATTCAAGCTTTATAAGTGTTATCAGAGACAGTATTCAGTTTAGTATTCCAGTTCCTACCTAGAACTTGTGCATTGTTGCACCTGGCCAAATTTTGAGATCTCAGTTTTTACTGTAATGCGGAAGAATTGGTCGCCCATTTCGACATTTGTAAGCTGATGTGTTCATGATGGAAGTAAGCTGATAATAAAGCGTGTTGAGTGGTTTCGTCGTTGCCAGAAGTTGCAAAATCATCCATGTAGAAGTTGCGGTCAATATTAACAGCTGTTAGTGGGAAGTCATCCCTATACATTATTGCGAGTTCCCGTAGTGTTGCAGAAAGAAGGAATGGGCTACATCTAAGATCAAAGGGAAGTCTAGTAACCGATTATATCATCAGTGACATGCTGATGACCATTGTCATTCAAACCCACGCGAAACCAGAAAAGTGTGGTTAAGTCTCTGTCTTCTGGATCAAGAGTAATTTTCAAGAATGCTTGAGTAATGTCACGTAAGAAGACATGCTAATAAACTATGAATGGCATGAATACACTTAATATGCACATCCGGATGTAGATTAGAACCCATTTCCAGGACGTCGTTTAGGGATGAAGCGCCCTTTTCGTGAGCTGAAGCGCCAAAGAGCATTCTCCATTTGACGAAACCTTCTTTTCTCCTTATAACTGCATGGTGTGGTAGATAGAAGGTTAGGTGTGATTGATTTTCAGAAAGTACAGGTTCTATCTGTTCTTGAACGATGCATTTTATCTTTGTAACTTCTAGCGTAGATCTTGCTTTCTACGAATCTTCTAATCAAGGTTTAAAATATTACTTCGGCAACCCTGCGGTTATCTGAATTAAGCTGCTTGTCCGTTTCGAAGAGTGAGACGGCTCCTCTTCCATGTTCTACACGATGAGAATTTAAAATTGTTAAAGGGTGTCAGAATCATTATTACTCATTGTTTTCAACTGCAATTCTGGATTTGTAATGCTAAGTGCCTCGAGATCCCAGAACTTGTGATATTCCGAATCAAGAGCTGATGCAGTGTGATCCCCACGTTACTCACACTCAGATGGTTAACCATGATTCCGGATCTGTTTCCACTAAGAGCCCATCCAAACAGGGCAGGAATGAGTACTAAAGATGGTGATATGCGAAGAGGTTGACTATCTTTATTTAGTTTCCAACAATACTCACCACCAATAATGAGGACTATTTGTAGGTCTGGTGATTCTTCTATAGGATCAACCAGTTTTAGTTTCTGTATACATAAAGAATATCCACATCCTGTGGAATTTTTGAATGTGCAGTATGTGTTGTTAGCTTCAAAAGCTGTGATGTCTGATGTTGATTTAGTACATATTCTTTGCATCTGGAAACTAACCAGACGTCATTTCTGAGTAGCAGCAGTTTTAGATTCAAACGCAGATAGCATATATCTATTTCAGCTACAGTGGTCAGTTAAGTGTGTCTACAAGTGATACGTTGATGAAATTAGATTGATTATCCACGAGTACATCGAACATACAACGTGTTTGTTTACTAAGACCAGTAGGTCGGGTTAACTAATGCATGCTGTTTGTAAATGAATATAGGCAATAGGCCTTGTAATGATCTCGTTTACTGCTGTAGGAGTTATGTCCACCGTGCTACAGATGGAGTGGTGATGCGACGTTTTGCATATTGTGCACTAAGCTTTGCCTCTTTTGTTGCAGGCTTTTGCCAAATTACATCTGTTTAAACACAGAAAACAACCTAATGGTTGTTTATGCTTCTCAATGCTCTAATTGACATTTACAATGCTTTAGAATTCTTGAGCTCAGTGTCTGTATTGTTCACAAAATGGTGTCGGCTATTTTTTGTTGATTTAGTGTGTTTCTTGAGATTTGTATGGACATGAAATGCTGCTGTTGTTGGAAGGAGCGATTGAGTATTGGCATAATTACTCTGAATTTTGGTGTTATGAGTGCGCCTTCAACTTCGCGCTGTAAAAATTCCATAAGTTTGGTTATGTTGCTACTGAAGTGCCTTCTGTTCTGGTGTGTATGATCTATCTTTTACAAATGTTGGAAGAGAATTCTCGCAGTACTTTAGGTGAAAGTATGCGGCCGTAGTTATTGTCGATATCTTCCCTCAGAGCTTTGAGAGCTTGTAATCGTTAATTACATTCAACATAGATGTAATTTAAATACTCAGGACTAAACGACTGAATGGGTTGAATGTGTTCTAGGTAGTCTAAGTGTGCCTGAATGATGCGGTTTTATCACCATACTTTGCGTTAAGGATCCTCTTTGTTTCTTTATATGTATCAATCGTGATAGCTATATCGTCAACGAGATGTTTAGGTTCCTCTTCCAAATACCCTCTCAAAAACACGTGATTTATGATTGGGGCATAGTACCGCTCTGATTTATGGAAGATGTGAATTGTTCTCAAAATCTTGACCATCCTCTATGTTGCCTCTAAATGGTTCCGTCTTAATGACGGGTAGCTTTACTGTTTGTGTAAGAGTTGGTATCGTTACAGGAGTTAACTGTGTAGTGCTGAGATTAGACATTGCATTTGCTAAACTGTCATCAATGCGACAAGATGCGTGTTCTATAGTACATTTAGCTGCGTCCACATATTCCTCACATTTTGAAATGTGTTTGAATCCATGATCCGAAAGCGAATCTTGAATTGAATAGTCTAACGCCAGAGATTTATCTAAAAGGTGATGTTGTCGGCCACGAAAATGACGAAGATCTTCTAAAGTTATCTCCTCTGTAAAACCGTTTATTAGGTTTATAAAGCGAGTGGTGTTTGCTCTCTCCTACGTAGGCTTTCGTTTCAAGATATGACGTTTGTCTGGTTGTGCATCTGTCATGTTAGAGTGAATGAAAATGCACCTGGATTCGTGTGTTAACAATAATACTGGTGGAGTAAATATAAATCTAACCTGTAGGTGGCGTAACCAAGCAATACTTTACTTAAACAGTATTTGTCACAGGATCTTACAATTCCCAAGTTGCATATATTGAACAGTATTTCTCAACGTTAGCAGTAATTAGTAACACTAGCAGGCGTGTATATTACCATTTATATGAACTTTTAGATTTTAATCAAAATCAAAATATGTAGTGTTGCTATGGTAGCTGTGTTGGTTATGTGAAGCAAAACGTAAAGCTTTACTTAGGATATTCGAAGAGTTTGAATATCTCTGCATGTTAATTATCCTTGACATCCTTCTCGAGTAGAGTTGATGATATTATGAGACTTTTCGGCACCAAAATATGTAGTGAAGAAACCTAGTTCTCTTACATAAATAAAATTGACACAGTTAAGGTCAACACTAGTGCTGGTTTGTTTTACAAATGATTACAAAGAACATTTATAACAGAAACAACATTTTAACCAGTGTAGGAAACAAGGACAAACACTTGAAGATAGTGAGAACTATCATCTCAGTCTCAGTATTCCAGAGCTGGTAGCCCCTGTTGTTCCCAGGGACTACAAATGGTAATTTGCTATGATGCTAATTCCGATCACATTGCGTGGGGAGTACTGATACAAATAAAAGACGTGAGTCGCTTTATAATTTTATTATATTGAATAATCTTGAGATACTGAATGTGGATAACAGACTTACCTTTGTTACTACAAGAAGGCAGGAAGTTATCGGCATAACTTTAGCAACCAATTATGTGGAAAGCTTTATTAAACATTTGGCATGTTTTTGAGGATGAAAGTTGCTCAGACCACAGATTCATCCAATTTGAAGTAAAATATATTTCTAAACAAATCATAACTTATTGGGATCCAAAGAGAACTAACTGGGATTGCTAATGAAAAGACCTGGCCAGTAGTGTGAGTAAAATAGTCAATAAAATTAATGATTATTAAGATTTAGAAATTGCTGCAAAGTATTTTCAGGATGCAATAAACTCAACTTATAATGATAACTGTCTTCTGAAAACAAGGCAAGCCAATAGGAATGCGCCCTGGTGGAGTCAAGGCCTCGCAAACAAACGGAAGAAAATTCGCAGACTGTTAACTTTGCGAAACGAACCAAACAATGGACTGCTTATAGCAGATCACTGATAGAATACAATGAAGCCTTGAAGAAGGCTAAGAAGGATTCCTGGAGGAAGCACTGTGAGGAGATAGACACGGCCCCAAAATGTGATATACTTCAAAAGGCTCTTCTGAAAGATCCACAAAGCTTTATTAGGAATCCCTAATTGGAAAACGGAGAATCTACTGAAACAGAGAAAGAGACAATGGAAGGACTTCTTTGAGTTCACTTCCCTGGATCAATTATACTTAATGAACCTGAGAGAGGATGGGACAGTCTGGGAATTAAGCTCCCTGGAAAGAGAGCCTCCAGGGCAGACTGGTAAATACCCAAGGGAGTCATCAAATATAAAGAATTAAATTGGGTAGTGTTCTCATTTTAACCTATAAATCTCCAAGAAGCGATGGAATAATATCTATTATGGTTCAGCAAACGTTTGACGAATTCACAATAACTTCTTTACAAATGCTAAGAGCAAGTTTGGCCTTAGGATACAAACCAGTAAACTAGAGGCATCTTAGGACGGTATTTATACCAAATCCAGGAAAACTCTTGATCCTTGCTAAATCCCTATTACCCGTCAGTTTAATGACAATAATTCTCAAAATCATGAGAAATTATAAGATAGGCATATAACAGGAGGTGCTTTGGAGATATATCCTCTGCATCAGAATCAGCATGTCTATCGTACAGGCAGATCGGCTGAAACTGTCCTTTTTCAGGTTGCCTATAAACTAGAAAAGACAATTCAGGAACAGTAGGTGGTACTGGTTCCTTCATTGATATTAAAGTTACCTTTTATAACACCTCCATTAATGCAATAACTACCGCTACAAGGAAACATGAAATTGATGAAACCTGTTATCGGTGGATTCAATCCATGCTGAGAGGCAGAATAGTTCATGCAAGTCCCATGTATAGGAGCCTAGCTGTAAAGGTTATGAATGGTTGTCCATAGGATGGATTTATCACTCCTACTATGGAACCTATTGGTTGATGGGCTACTTGTTCAAGCAAGTAACTCGGGCTTTGATATCACGGGCTCTGCTGATGATATAGCCATCATAGTTCAAGGCAAATATACAGGAACAATCAGGGAACTCACGCAAACGGTCCTCAATAGTGAAACAAAATGGGCTGTAAACGAGGGCTTAACTATTAGTGCTCATAAAGCAGCCTTAATACCATTTACCAGAAGAAGAGGTATAAAGGGATTAGAACATGTATATCTACAAGGTAAAGAACTTAAAATTTCCGAGGAAGCCAAATACTGGTGAATCACCTTGAACTCCAAGATTGGCTGGAATCAGCATTTCAAGAAAGCAATAACACGTCCGATAACATCCTTTGAAATAGTTAGACGTACACGTGGTAAAAGATGGGGACTAAGACCTGCTATGATCCATTGGACATACAAAGTGCTAGGGGAATGAGTACGCAGGCTTCAACGGCAACTTCCTGACGTTAACGTGTAACATACTTTGGTGTACCATTTTCCTCTATAGTGCATGATTGCATAAATGAAAAATAAAACTGTTTGATTGCGAATATGTTTCCATTTCTTTATTTCTTTTATCGTTTACTTCTGCAATTAGAATAGCGAGGTAGAGCTACAAAAATGAGTTATTCGTGTTTTTACCATTTATTGCTAAAATTAATCGTTTAGCTAATAAATGATATTAAGGAATTGGATTCCAGCGTGTCTATTGAAATAAATTCCTGGGCATACGCTTGGCAGCTGCGCATCATTGGCGTGTGTGTAGAGCGGAAGGTCAGGAATTTTGACAGTGAAACTACCTGCCCCGACACCTTGCAGAGCATCTGGTTCTGTCAGTGCTTCAGATGCGTTAAATGCATTCAGAACTATAGCAGTCTTTACAAATCAAGAGTATTTATATATGCTTCTTGCTTATGGCAAAGCCGAATGCAACACACGTGAAGCGCAACGCTTGTACAGGGATAAGTTTCCCAACAGGAGAATTCCAAACACAAGGTCGTTTGCTGTAGTAGCTCAGCGAGTACTAGAATCGGGAAGTGTGATTTCCCAACCTGAAAACCGAGGACCACAGCGCTTGAATGTGGTACTACAGGGAGAGGAAGCAATTTTTCCGCTGGCAGAAGAGGATCCAGGCGCAAGCACACGAGGTATCGCACGTACTATTGGTGTTTCAAATTGGACAGTTCATAGAACATTAAGAGAACAGTTACTTCGCCCATATCATATTCGAAGAGTGAAGAGTGATTATCCATCTCGAGAGCATTCTGTCAATAGCTAAAGCAAACGTGTGTGCGCAATCCTAATTTTTCGCCACTGGTGCTAGTGAGTGATGAAGCGTGTTTCAAACGTAATGGTGTGTTGAATTTTCATAATTATCATATATCGCATTTGAAAATGCTCAAAAGTACGCCAAACTCATTTTCAGCACCAGTTTTCACTGAGCATCTCGCCTGTAATAATTGGAGAAAAGTTGATAGGCCCTTTTGTATTACACAAAAGATTGACCGGAATAACTTATCAGCAGTTTCTTAAAATCATTCTACCCTCTCTTTTGCAGGATATTCCTCTTCAAACAAGGCAAAGCAAGTGGTTCATGCCTGGTGGGGCGCCCCCTCACATCAGCGCAGTTGTTCGACGACATTTAAATCGCACATTACCTGATCGGTGGATAGGCGAATTTGGACCAGTACTTTGGCCTGCAAGATCTCCAGATCTCAATCATTTACATTATTATTTCTGGGAACATTTGAAGAGTAAGGTGTACCATATCGAGGCTGCTAACTTCATGATCTTCACACACGTGCGTGTGAAGTAGCTCTAGAGATTGGGCAGAACCCAGAACCTCTAACGAGAGTAGGGCAAAATTGGCGAAGAGAATGCGATGCCTACACAGATGCTAACGGAGCACATTTTGAGCATCTACTGTGAATGAACATATCATATCGTTGATGTTACAGTTATTGACCAATAATAAATTTCCTGAAATATTATCTGGGCTTGTGGGCCGTGGTCTACTGGGCTCCTTCTTCTTCTTTTTCTTCCCAGACGTTTCGTCTGCGACTACGGCAGACATCTTCAGTGGCAGTGGCGAGGTCGAAGTGTTCTGGCAAAAGTTTCGACAGCGACTGTGCTTAATGCACTCTGGAGTGCGGTATTTATACCAGCGACTGACGGGGAAGTCTGGGTGATTGGTTCGGATTGACGGTGGCCTGGACTTGGGTAGATGGAGTGCTACGTTCTGCTGGCCTCTGATTGGTTCGGGTGAAATGCTTGATTTTGACTTTTGTTAGTGCTGTTTGCCATATTCTGTTTAGTTTTAGACGTTCCTCCTTACGGTTGATGTTTTTATGCTTATGTATTTCAATGGCTTCGCAATATAAACGTAAATGGCAATGAGAGGTTGATGCCAGGATATGTGTTTTCATACTGAATGATATGTTCTCCTGCTTCGAACATGGCATATTCTGCAATTGCCGACTTTTCTGTTTCACAAAGACGACGATATCTTCTGTGTTCTTTAATGCGAATTTTTATGCTTCGTTGTGTGATCCCAATATATACTTTACCGCACGAACACGGTATTCTGTATACTCCCGCTGTGTACAATCTCTAGAACCATTGATTGGCTTGAGTGTATTGTAGATCTAGTTAGTGGGCTTTGAAAATGGTGTCAATGTTGTGGCGTCTGAGTAATTTGTCGATGCGATCAGTGACTGATTTAATGTACGGGAGAAAAACCTTGACCTTTCAACCGCTTGCAGCTGTTTGGGTATTGACGGAACTTCTGCCAGAACACTTCAACCTCGTCACTGTCACTGAGGATATCTGCCGTAGTCGCAGACGAAACGTCTGTGAAGAAGAAGGAGGAGAAGCCCAGTAGACCACGGCCCACAAGCCCGGATAATATTTCATTTAATACTGACACCAGTCGTGAAAGCCTGCAAATTTTAATAAATTTCCTATGTAGCAAAGATGTGGCTTTGGTTTAATTATCCACGATACATCTGAATGAGACATTTCCATAATTCATAATTGAATTTGCTTTATCTTTGATCATCAGACTAAATCTTACGCGTAGCCCCTTACGCAGCTTTTAGTTCAGGTCTCGTGAATACGATCGGATAGCTTGAAAGAAAACCATCCCACACCTCGTTACTGGCAGTAGCTGATAAATTGATATTAAACACACAGGCACGTGCAAACCGGTTTTCAGCGTTGGATTAGTTTAGACTTTCACCCGTTGCAGGTGTGAACGCATGCCTGGCCGCAAACCAACACCAAACATTCGACTCTTATGTCCTATTCTGTTGCCAAACTGCGCAGATAATGTATTCAATAATGTTCAGTTATCTCATTTACCTTAAAAGATAGATGAAGTTGTTATTTTGTTATTGGACTTTGTTATTCGTCATACTTTGATCTCCCAGCACGAGAAATCTGCCCGCTCATATTACCCCTAACATCCTGTGTACCAGGATATTTATACCATGGATAAGTTATGGAGCACTGATTTGGTGGCCTAAGATCCTTCTAACAAACTCTAAAATCAACTAAGCATGTATGGCTGTTACAGGAGATATAAAAGCAATTCCTACTGCAGCAATGGAGACACTCTTGAGCATGATTACATTGCATTTAGTTGTAATGAAGGTGGCAAGAATGTCACTCTATAGAGTGCAACACGTTAAGCAACTGAGAATTCCTGATATAGACTCAAGCTTGCTAAGAATTAGGAAATAAAATGAGATGCATTTTTAGAAATGCCGTCAGACCATATAATTCCAATTAAACACTCTATAAAGAACTTCAGATCATTATTGATCCTGAATGTTGGAAGAATAAAACCGTGGAAACTCCTGAGAACATTCTGATATGGTTTGCAGACGGCTCAAAGAATGGCTCAAGAACAAGCCCCCGGAGTATATAGCATAAGACCGAGGTCCAAAGCTTTTTTTTCCCTTAGGTGAATAAGATACGGTTTTTTAAATAAAAATTTATACTATTATTCAATGCATATATGAAAACAAAAATAGAGCTTACGCTGGTAAATAGATTCTTATTTTTTCAGACAACTAGGCTGCACTTAAGAATCTAAGTAGACATAAAGTAACGTCAGGGCTGGTTTTAAACTGCCCAAACATGCTCACAAGTTTGGCAGAACAAAATGAAGTTCAACTTATCTGGGTGTCGAGTTGTAGCGGCATAGACGGAAATGGAAAAGGTGATAAACTTGCAAGACAAGGAGCAGATTCACAATTTATTGGGCCAGAGCCGGCTACAGGAACATCTCGATGTTTAGTAAGAGAGGCTATTAGGAACTGGTGCCAGGGTAGTACATCATAAAACCAGGCTCACATCTACAGGAAACAAACATGGTAAACTATTTTAAAGAAAACTGTGTAAGAAAAGAGCTGAAAACTTATTTAAATGTAATGGACTTCAGCTCAGAACAATTATTGCATTTTTCACAGGACATGTTCCTGTGAAAAATCATCCTAACAAAATGGGAGTGTTTCAGGGTAAATTAAATTGCAGATTTTGAAAGAAAGAAACTGAAACAGTACATTATATGCTCCTGTGACATTTTAGCTCACAGGAGATACATTGATTTTGGGAAAATGCTTTCAGAACGAGAAGAATTTGAAACCATACCTGTTACCAGACTCTATTCTTTGGTAAAGAGTGCAGACATAGTGAATTGACTTGAAAACGATACAGGCAGCAGAATAAGCCCAAGGCTGAAGTGCGTCCGAAGCAATGACGGAAATCTGTATCGAACAAGACAAGGCAATACTAGAAGACCGATTCTCGAAACTAGAGACAGTGCACCACTCGTTCAGAAAATAACACAGAGTTGGCATGAAGTCGCGCGTTCGAAGTAATACCTGCCCGGAGAAGGAATTTAGTGACATTTCCTCGGAGGGTCTAAGATCTAGCAAACCCCTAATTAGCTGATTTAAGGAAATCTGTTTTGAGTGAAGCTTAAAGATTGAGCATCAACTTGAAGAGGAGAAATGGGGATCCTCCTCTTGTTAGGCGTATGGAAATTCTGGAGTGGAGCAGATATCTTATCTTTCACCTCGTCTTGGATCACGTTTATTCCGGAGTTATGACTGGCAATGAAGTTACGACTAGCAGGGGGAGCAGAAGGAGTGGTTTCACTGCAGTGACGTTCACTCATCAGCTGTTTATTACATGACTTTAGGAGGTCATTTGAAACGCATCCATCTAGTGGGACAGCACGGGAATGTCTTCTTTTAATGCATGCATTGGAAATTTTAGAGTCTGTCTAATTATTTGCAGTGGAGCATAAAACAGGAGTTTTAGAAGGAGGCAACGACATTGTTATCAGCACTGATGGTTTTATGCATAGAAAAAAATATAACCCGCGGTTACTCGCATTATGTGCATTTCCCTCACCCTCTTTTAAAAACTGTTCGTAGTTCTAAATAAATAGTCCTGGGGATCCGGTTTTCATTCTATACCAGGTCCAGCGAGAGTTGATATGTACATATCGTTCCACGTGTAAGCGGGGGGAAGGAAAGGAAGAATTTTGTTCGGTTTATGCTACTACTGCAGATTTGGGATTGCATAACAGACGTTGCTTAATGTGCAGAACTTGGAGATTATATGCTTAATGAACATTTGTTCTCTTTGTAATAGGCTGATTTGTATACCATAACTAATACATTACTGGAGGCAAATTATGATACATTTTCGCTTTTACTTTTATTCCGATTCTGACAGCGGCTCTATTCCGTCCAGATCCGATTCGGAACCATCTCCTGAGTCATTCTCGGCGGTATTAATGACCGACAGTCCACTACACTGTCTGTTAAACCGCCCAGTTCTACCACCTTTGTTTCGTAATTATTTTCCCTGTTGACAAAGTCAAAGCCGATGTGCTTCAATATTAAATGAAACGAAGTCCTTTTGCCACAACTTGAACCACTAACGTCACTGTGCATACCGTGGCTGAACGGCAATAACTTATTGGCATGCGAAAACGGGCCCGTTCTTACGTGAAAATGATCCAAGTAATGCCTGTCCCTCCTGGAGAGAGAGGCGGGGAAATAAGGCACGTGCATAATACAATGGAAGAGACAACTTCCCTCTCCCGCATCGGCTGTGGTATTTCTCAGAAACATAAATTTGCTCCACTAAATAAAGTCTTTATGGAATAGCTCTAACTAATCCAGCTATAAGCAACCATTTTATAGGTATATAAATAACACTAAATAACCGCCCCCCCAAAAAAGCTTAAACTGAGCCATTGTCTTGGGAACTAGTTGTAGAAGAGGAAGAATACGACATCCGTGCTACGGACAACATGTGTACTTGTTTACATTGCAACCCAACTCTCGCTGATCAAGGTATAGCTGAGCTTTACACTTTCACAAATAGTTTTCATTGCATTTAAAAACATTAAGTGATTTAATGAGCCGTGACAGAGGTGTTTTAAGTCCCCGCCCTTCCGGCGGAGATTCCCTCTACAAGCGAGTAACGGTGTTTGCGTTTTTCTACCTGAAAGTGCAACGGAGATACAAAAAAACTGCAACTTTTGGTTCGATTCTGTATGAATAGCTAGTTAGTTGCATACATTACAAGTGAGTGACAATGGGTCGAGGAAGAAAATTGGTGGAATTAGAGCATTTACAGTTACAAAACGAAGATACGATTTAATATTTTATAATTAGTAGTGTCACATGCCAGGAACAAAAATATATATGATGATGAAAACATTCGTTTTCGGGATGATGTCCCGAATAGTCGGGTAGCTCAGACGGTTATGGCATTAGGTGAGTAAATCCTAAGCTCCGGTTTCAAATCTCGGTACTGGAATTTTTTCTCAAATATATGAAAATAATTTTCATTCTGTTTCTTATTTGTAGAAGTGTGCGAGTGCCTCCAGGAGAAGCACCACAATGAGATGCCGACACATAATAAAAAGGGACCTCTTTGTTCTGATGGCAGTGATACCCCTAGTGAACACAGTGGCGACGAAACTGACATTGAACAATCTAATAATGGCATTTCGGATCAATACGAACAATGTCATGCAAGTGTGCTATTGGATATTTGGGCAAATAGACAAACTCATGGGTTCAATGTATCTTCTCCGGCCTAATTCCCGTACAGGGCAACGCAATATTGTATTTCACCTTCCAGGAATGAAACAGGTGGAAAAATATGCAACAACAATTGCAGAGTGATGTAGTGGTAGTATTATTTGAAATGCAGACCTCCTTTAATTATGTTAGTGTTCCTATTTAAAATTACTATGTGTTGTTTACCTCTCCTTTCTTAGACAAATCACAAACTTAGACATGTGGTTACCTAGAGTTTAACGAAAAACGCTATAACAAGCATACAAATGAACATTAGCGTTAAAAGCTACCAATATTTAGTGAAAAGATGAGAGAAAACACAGGACGGGTAATCCCCCACGTGCGACTTTGTAACATTTTTCCTAGCGAGTAACTGCGGGTTAAAAGTGGAGTGTTTTTGTGTTGGTTCAGTTAAGTCACCTAACACAAAATTGTTCACTTTGAACTGTCATTACTCGAAGTGACAGAAATTACAACCACTAAATTTCAGTCGACATAACAGTCAGTAAACTTCTTAATTTGAGCTTATAAACGAATGCCAAGGAAGATGTATCACCATCTAAAATAAATAATGCTGTAATCAAAGAAGTTCTACATACTCCAGAAACACTTATGAAACAGGACGAAACATCTAAAATAATAAAATAAGTAAATTTCCTGCATTATCTACAAGTCTTGAAGCCCCATTGACGTCTTGGAGAATATGGATTTTACAACTTCAGAGTGATAATCTGTCACTGTGCCGTACAACAGATATGTAGGTATTGTAATACACGTCCGAATCTCTGTGATGGTTTATCAAAATATACATTCTTTCCCCTGAACATTTATTGAATTAGACATATTACACGTGCACAAAATTAGTGACCTGGGCAAGAAATTTAGTATTGCGTGATGCTGAGCATTGGAAGACAACAGGTTAATCTTGCCATTCATTAGGATTACACTTTATGCGTCCCAAGTATGGATTTTTATTACCAACGTAATATGACAATACAACATGCAATGACTTGGGTCTGGAGTTTTGATTAACTACCTCACATTAAAGATATTTGCATTAGAAATAAACTGTACATCTTGAATTTTCTGGGAATAGCCAGAATGGTACGAAGTATTGGCTTCGGCTGTACGCTATATATATTAGTAACATTGAACAGTATGTTTGTGTTCAACATATACAACACATTTGAATTATTATGTAACAAATGTGAAAATGTATCTTACTGGTTCAACTCTGAGATTGTTTATTTCGAGAAAGCTGTGGAGAATGCTTTTTAACACAGATTGGCTCCATTCTACTGTGAAAGGCTTCAGATTTTATTAGGGTCAAGCATGGTATCGTAAATCACAGCAGCTAGGTTTAACCACACAATATCAACAACAGGATAAAACAAAACAATGCAAACTTTATTCCGCTCTCGTACCTTCTACTAAAGAAGTAGGAGAGTGCTTCACAACAGACTTGCTGCAATCGGAACATCACCCAACTGGGAGATTATGTGGTAGAAAACTACATAGATGGAGCTGAACACCACTAATCACTTGGGTGGATTCCACAGATTTCCTAGAACAAACCACTAATGCGTGCGAGAGTTTCCATTCATGATATAATTCCCACTTCTACCGTCCACATTCTAATATATACATGTATTTATACAAGTGATCAGGATATTTTAAACACAGTCTGCGATCAGAATGAACAGTACAGCTATATCAAAGAAACGCCAACCTAAACAAGTAAACCGCAAGAACTGCATCATCTTTAAAAATGAATACAGAAATAGAATTTTAATCCGCCCCGAGTTTCATATTTAAGCATCTCATTCGTTCGCTCAAGGAAAACATGGACCTATAGAGCGAATCCAACTAACTACATTAAACATAAGAGAAAAATAACATGTACAAAGGTAAACCCAAGTGGATTAAGACATAGGGACAAATAACACGAAATAAAAGTAAATAAGTTTAACCACACCGGATTTCGCAATAAATCTGCCTTCCCTAGGTCTGCAAAAATGGGAAGGAACTTGTTAAGTCCCAGAAATAGTTACATTTAAATTTCCCCTCATTTTGTCAATCTCCTCCACATACTCCGCAATTTACGTGTACCTATCATTAGTTAACTCCGCAATTTCTATGTAGACTATAGATTATTTTACCTTATTTCGGGATATACTGTTCCTGCTGTCAAAAGCTAGCCTTGGAAGTCAGCTGTAATAGAATACCCGAGGCTAAATTTTTTCATTGCAGTTTCGTCCGTCCAGCCCTGACGTTTCGTAAAGGTAAAAATAGGATAGATCTCAGAACTTTCAATCTATGATGAAAGTTCACTGAATCTCTTATATTGTACTCTCCGATGAGAATGAAAATTTCCTGAGATGCCAGAAATATGTGAATTGAGAGGGACATTTCCAACATCTCTTATGTTAAGGTATAGTTGCTACAAAGTTTAGAAAAGGTTCAAAACATAAACCGCTTGAAAGAAATGATAACATTTGCCACTCTTTGCTGATCATACAGATTTATGAGGGTTTTTTTTACTGCAAATCCCATCCCTTGCAAGAAAGACACGTTCACATTTACAGCTTCTAACAAAGAAGCGGCATTTCGTTTGAACCTTTTCTGAACCTTGTGCACGAAGTATATGTGATTATTGTCGCTGTAATTTTAACTAAATATGAGAACGTGAGGCGGTTGCGGGGATATTATGAATGTTCCTGCGGGAGTCTGAGTTGCGGTGGGCGGCACGCAAGCCACCGTGTGCTGGCCGCAGTGTAGGGTAAAGCTATAATATATATATATATATATATATATATATATATATATATATATATATATATATATATATACCATTGATCACAATATACATTGATTCATAAAGACCACGATTAATGATTATTAGAATGCAGAAATTTAAGTCATCAGTCACTATTTTGATATGTTGTTGTGATCACAATCTGTGTTAATAAAGTTATCAGTTATCAAAATTACAGTAATAAAGTCTATACAATCATATTTTGTAATGAGAAAGCAAAGATGACTTATTTTAACGTCTCTGACGTTTTGACAAAATATTGTTGTGAACACTGAATTTGCTCACTATGACTGATGCCCTTTTAACAATTAACCGTTCATTTATGCTTCAACAATCATAACTTTTATTCACCACCACCAACCCCTCAGCAGTGTAAAAGAGTTGCAACTTAAATATTTTTAGCTGTTGTTAACTATCTACGGACGATGATATCTTCATATCCCTTCATTTTTATCTCCTACTGCAATGACCGACAGCAAGAATGTCAGCGATTCCTAAACATGAAAAACAAATACAGCACGAATCATTTTGACTTCTTGCTGGTTACCGTCAGCTGTCACGTCTTGGCTTGTACAGAACCCGAATGATAGCTGAAAGGTTTAGACGGTTTATGAACTAATGTTATAAATATAAATGCTTTTAGAAAACGTTTTTCTTTAAAATAGGATATCTTAATTCTTTTAGTGATTCTACACAATTAGCTATATTAGAGTTTGAAACTAACGTTTGCATGCAGGCTTTTTTAAACCAAACGAATATATATAATACGTTCGTAAAGTTAAGTTTATAAAATTTTCAGAAGTACGTCTTTTAAAATATTAGTGTACTTAAGAATCACATAGTAAAGGATTTATATATATATATATATATATATATATATATATATATAAACCCTATGACAAATAAGAAAGAAAGAAGGAAAGAAAAATGAGCAACAGTCAGAAAGTTGTTCCGTTTTGGAAAACATCGGAAGCATTCGCTATGTTCACTGATGGCCAAATGCAATTTTTTTTGGCAATTAAAATCATCTCATTTGGATTCCTACATTATCTTCACATTTATTGTCTTTTTGCAAGTAAAGATAATGCTTAACATAATACTATTATATTGTAATGGACAAAATAAACTGGAATTGTAAGGCATTCATATTTAAACAGAAAGACAAAATTAATAACCTTCGTTTGCAAACCAAATGTAGAAATGGATGTAGAAATAGAATCGGAGGGTTTACCCTCCCCAAAATTAATTTACATATCTATTTGTTTTTAATTTGATAATATTTACTAATTTCATATTATTTTTAACATAAAGAGGAATACCTCAGAGTTTGTGTGTGAGCACAAATGCCTTAAAATCAAAAACGACTTTGAAATTTGACGTCATATTATCATGTGCATAATAAACATGGCGTTTATCTGAAAAAAAAACCCAGGTTGGGACTCTAATCTCGTTAATTGCTACTGCTACACACTTTTATAATCGCTCAGATATTCGCACATATTTGACATTTAGAGCTCGAAGGAGGATGATGCAAAGAATGAAGGTAAAGACATGCGTGGAAAGTGCCCATATCATACGGCAGCGGAGCATAACGGAACATAGATAAATGTTACGTTTCGAGAATCTGTGTTTCCCCCCCCCCGTTCTTTATTTTTGTCTAAAGGTTTACATAAAAAGTAAAAACGAACGTTATCACTGAACACAGAATGAATATCAGCTCTGTAAAGTGAATATATAGGATGCCTTTTTAGAAATATTAATTTACTTCAACACTTTATCGCTTTGTGTCATATACATTAAATAATAACCTGAAAGAAATGTTCTGATAAATACAGCACGATATACTGTAGTTTTGCACAGAGATGCAAAAATATATATTGTACAACAGTTTTAAAGGATAAAATGACCTTTATGCATTCTTTACACGTAAAGCACGCGATCCAAAATAATGGTCAACAAATTCAGTAAAATACGTAAGTTAAGACTATTAAACCATATATCTGTTGCGTTACCTTTAAAGATTTAGAAAGGAAATAAAACCAGGAAAAGAATCATGAAATACAGTGTATCTAAGCACAGACGAACTATCAACATGTTTTTGACATTAGGATCGTAGAAGATTGATTTTTCCGGCTTAGAGTAACTATAACAGTCATGCAGTTGCTGAATTACAGTTCCTGTTTAGGCTAATAACACAAAGAGCACAAGGAAATATGGTAGACTTTTCTGACAGCTGCTGTATGGTCTAGGGAGTTAGCTAAACGAATTCTTTATTTACACCTGATGGAACAAAATATATTCACCATAGAAAAATACTATGATAGCTTCCGACTTATTGATAAAATGGAGTCAACGCAATGAGCGTTATGTTTAACCCTCACGGTATAATTTGTAAGCTGTCTTGTTTGGATAATTTAGGTATATGATATAACGTGGTGGCGGAATTCGGAAGTTCCGATTAAAAATGCAGCTCCCCTACCCATCTCCCTACCCATTCCGCCGCTTCCACTTTTCATTCTTTTGCTTCATTTCATATTTCCGTTAAATTGTCCATAGCAAGGGGTTATATTACAGTGGAATAAGGATTTACTTAACGGATTAAGATATCATGTTCTCTGCATCTTATGTTATACAAAAATCGCAGCAACTTGGCTAAAAAAAAGCGCAAACCAAACCAAAATGGCCACATTCTTAAACAGAAAACGCTTGGGTGAGAAAATCGGAAGTTAGTAATGTCATTTAGGGTTATCATCTCAGAAACCTCATATCGCTCTGGTTATTACCGGAGAAACCTAACGTTACAGTTGAAATCTGCAGTTTTAATTGCGTCTGGCTGTGTTAAACATCCTACACGCTTATTCAGTAATAGGTGAACGCCAAAGAAGCCCGAAGTCTGGTAACATCACTAGTTATTACTTTCTCTTCCAGGGAAATTTGGCGGCATTGGAACATTACGAATCTCAGTCGGACGGAACCGCTGAAAACTAGTTAGTTCCCTGTGACATATGGGAGCAATATTCGTCAGAAAGTTTAATTGAAGGTATTCCTAATGTTGAAGGGCACAAGAAACTGCTTCATGAGAATTTTTTTCCCTTTCACATGCTTCGACACTTAGGTAACCTGCCATATTAGCTATCTTTGTTCGTATATGGATGTACAAACAGTCTCTAGCAGGGAAGAGGTTTAAGAGACATGACCAAAAGTGAAATCCTTCGGGGATTACTCTTTTGTATTACAGCCGGGTCAGTGTTTTTTTTTTCTCTTTTCTGGTAAAATATTAGAGTATAAAGCTTCTTTGCATCTTGTGTAGTTAAGAATACTCATTCCCAAACATTGTACAGATTGTTCAGTTTAAGACATTGATAAACAATTTACATAATTCCTACAGAAATATGGCAATAAATAAAATAAAACTACAAAAAACTAAAACCCCTTTACTACGCGCAAGAGAAACCCATGATTTTCTTACCCTCTTAATATTTTGGTTACAATGTTGGATCATATTAGAAAGCCAAATTTGCACTGAACCTTATTTCTTGTAACCCATCTTTTGGAATATGCACACCAATATGTGTTCCTTCGCGTTGCCTTCTTCCTGACTGACTGAAGTTGTGTACACATACGCATCTTTTCTACCTCATTAAGATTGGGACTAACGAAAAGCAACAAGCTTACATTTATGCAAATGAAATGCCCGAAGACTTGCTTTAAAACAGTAATAAAATCATATTTAACTCACAATTACAGACCGGTCGGTAAATGGCCTGATTCCGAATGTGATGTTCACTGATTTAATCCTGTCAAACCTCTGTTGGTCTAATATTTTTTATTTTCTTTCCCATTTCTTGTTTTTGTCATGGGAATTTAAATTCGTACCGTGATAAAAAATCCAAAGAAACATCAACGTATATATATATATATATATATATATATATATATATATATATATGGCACACAACTTTACGGGCTTTTACGAATTCGAAATCTTCAAAAGCGCACATTAGCTTAAACAAAGTCCTCAAATATACCTAGTAAAGGATTTTCCCATATGGCGTGGTTTTCTTCTGAAGTGCGATGTTTGCGCTCAAAGGTATCTGCGATTCTGCCATTAGGCAGCATTTTCGCACGATGTACGAAAACTCGCGCACTTTGAACTGTTTGTGAATACGATCTTATCGCTGCCTCTGATCCTAGGCAAGGTTGTAAGTCTTAGGGGGTGTAAACCCTACACACAAGAAGGGTAAGCCGGTTGAGTAAGTGAGTGAGTGAGCGAGTGACTGAGTGATTAAAATTACGTGTAACTGTGCTTCAAACAATAAAAGCAGTGATTAAGTATACGTGTACTATGAGCTAATGATGACCAGTTTATACACGAGTTCCCGTGGGTGATTCCATGCTCTCTTGTGGACCAATGTATTCGCAATACTGTGGAATGGCAGGTAGGCATCTAGTTTCCAATAGGTGGTGCCTATGCATACGTTACGATTAAAGTAACACAGATTGAGTAAGTATTGCTTTGTACTCTCGTTATTTTTTAGACGTTACATTACTTCTGGATCGCCTGTTGTTGATATCTCTGACGCCAGATATTATAGGACCGGGATGCTCAACCTTACAGAGTGAGAGGACATAAAGGGAGTTTGCCTTCCCACTTATTTCAACTCGTGCTGTCAAGAACTGAAACTAAATTGCTTTAGCTTGTCGTTCTCTTCAAATATTTTAGATGGGGTGAATTATGGACTTTGAACCTTAGCTCTTAACAGAACAGGTTGGGTTTCACTGGAATAGGAGAATAGCAGAACGGTACACACTAAATGTTGGTTGTTACCATTGAGATTGGGCACCTTTACTTTCTGTTCCTGTTACTTTTGTAACAGTAAGTTACCAGTTATTTTCTCTGCCCGTAACCATTATAATAAAGCAGGTGATAGAAAATGAGCATTTCGTTCGTTTCCATTTATATTACCTTACATTTGTTGAATCTGAAGACCGGTGTAATCAAATTATTTGTGAATTCAATATCCTTTCTCATTTGACATTTAATATTGAGTTTCTTCTGAGTAAACTTATTGAATTTTAGATAATCATGAGCAAAGAACATCCGTATTAGCGAAAGAGGCCTTCAATGTTTGCTTCCCTTTGCATCAACACACTAAATGAAACTGCCTCTTGTCCACACTACGAACGGAATACAACATTGATAAAAGCTGAAAGGCAAAGATGTTCTGAGAGTGACGATCTCGGTATGCAGCTTAATTTCCAAATGGAGGTTGAAATTTCACTTAAAATTGACGCGGTTTGCGGTGATCTCTTAAGAGAAATTGTTTTTTTTTTCTTTCGAAAGCTCATTTATATATGTTAGAACTTGGGGTTTTATTCAGAATACAGGAGGCAAGATTAGGCAGTTGGGTTACATCATTGAAGCAAAGAAGGAAGTACTTCTTTTCGTGTCTTTTAAGGATAATATATGTGGTTGCGTTTGTCAATTTAGTAAAGCACGTTTCTTAGCCCTTACAGAAATTTTCGCAAAAATCGAACACACCTCGGATCTTATTTTCGATCGGCTTTCAAGACGTAAAGGAGAAATTCCTGCTTGATCACTCTCAACTGCGCTCTGACATATGCATTTTTGTGAGTGATGTTTTATTGCTCTTCTACTTCAGGCGAGGCAGGGGCTGACTATGACGCGTTCTAAAAAACCGCAGAGAATGAATTTTTGAAACTAAGATTTGTTTAAACCTGTAACATAAAAAACGAAACACACAGAGTAAGCTTCTTTTAAAATAAAGTTTTTCGTGAAGAGTAAACAAAGAAAAAATACTATTTTCTTATAGTAGGGCCCGTATGATAATAAATAAGAAGTTTTTAACTCATTCTGGTCATACTGTAAAAGCACGCAACAATTACCCATTGTAAGACCAGCGTTATTGTACTAGCACAGCTCTTATATGTACTTACTGATTTCACGGAAGCTCTGTAGTAATTTTGCTGTGCTTGGATACCGAAATTGTTGACAGAAAGACATAAATAATTAAATAAAGAAATAATTGTGAGATAGGGAAATAATTGAAATACATAATTACCCTATATTAAATCAATGTAAAGTGTAATAAGCTTGAGTTCACAAGATTTGTCCAAGGGAAAGGTTCTTAGCGCGTCATGTTAAGCCAAGTCATTAGCGACAGCTGAAATAGTGAACGCGGTAGTATAAAAGTTCTTGGGATGCAATTAAGGGGTGGATTCAGTACGTTTGAGCAGTCACGTAGGTATAGAATTCCATAAAACACAAGGGAGAATGAAATTCTGGAATCGGAGCGGTAGGCTATAGCGACAGGGTAAAAATCGCACGCGTATAGTTTTTAAGTATTGGCCCAAGCGGGGAGGAGACTTGGTGGTGTAGTTGCAAAGTAGATGGGGCTGAAGCTGATAAATGGGCGTGCATTCTAATCTGACACACATACGTTTGTGCACACATCCGTGCATACATTTGTCACTAGTGTGACGACTCGTGTGTTATTTTAAGCGCCCAGTGACGCGCTTGTGTGAGTAAGATTTAGCGGTAGCCATGAGGGGTTTTGCCGGTAAGCATATTAGCGACTCACAGCAATTTTGGCTTCTAGTTTCTTTTATTGCGGAAATAGGTATTTCAAGCCGTAAAATTGATACTGCAGAAGTTATCAGGTATGATAATTCACTTATTATAATTTCGGCTGCTGCGATTCATAATCAGCAGGTTAGGATTTTTAGGTGCGCACCTTTTTTCTTAGGGTAAGTTAAAGCTGTGCGGAAAGATATTGTGTGAAATTTTGTTTCTAGTTGCCAAAAGAGGCATTTTTGCTTGCACCTTTTTCCCTTTTTTGGAACCTTTACCCCTTTTTGGCACCTTTATCCCATTTTCCCCCAACCATGCCCATAATCCCCTTTCCCCCCTTTTTTCTTTTAAGTTTCATTCCAATTTATTCTTTAACTTTCAATTAACGTCTCCTCAGTTTTCTGTGTACGTGCGAATAGTAAGCCTACCCCTTTCAGTAAACGCCGCGCGGGAATTGAAAGCACACCGCAAGAATGGAAAATCATTGTGTGTTCGACGAAAACCTCTTTCTCTCGCTTTACCGCTATAAAGCAGCCCGCAATAATGCAATTGACAATGAGTGATTCTATCCCACCAGAATTAGTAGCCTGCTGTTCGTGAATGTGAGTTTGTTACTGTGAGAGACGTCATCTATTTGCGTGGAGGCAAAGGCTGGGTACGCAGAGACGGCAAGTAACCTCACCCGCACAGTAAGACTGGGTTCTGCTCGAAACTGCTAGAAAACGCTGAGACTGAAGTTCCAGCATGAATGAGAACATTCTGGTAATTGTCGCGGTGTTATAAGAGAATGTGGAGAGCGAATGGGCGCAAGAGTGAGTTGTGTGACAGTCGCATTGTGTTAGCAAGTGAACTAGTATTAGCTCTCCAAACGAGTGTACTAGTACTAGATTTTACCATGCCAAAGGTGTCCAGTGCTCGATTGATTGTTCTGGCTGAGGAATTCAAACAAGATTTCATAGACACTGATGGAATTGTTATGCGATGTACTATTTGTGATTCAGGAATTTTGTTAGATGAAAAACACCAGCGAGATCGTATCAAACAACACATTTCCAGCTCTAAGCATCAAATGAACCACACTCTTCAAGCAAAAAAATCACGGCAACCTCTATTACGAAATGCGTTTCAACAAAGTTCTTCAAAGGCGAAAATTTGAAGGAATTAAACATTGATTTGTGTGCAGCTCTTACGCAAGCAGGAACTCCACTCAATAAGGTGAACCATCCAGCCTTCAAGGGATTTCTTGAAAAATACACAAAAATGTCAATGCCCGATGAGTGTAGTTTAAGAAAACACTACATGGAGCCTGTTTACCAAAACACCATAGAAAGAATCAAGGAGAAATTGTCTGACTGCGATGTGGGAATCATTGTGGATGAAACCATAGACTCAATGGAACGATATGTTTTGAACATTTTAGTTCTTCCCTTAACAGGGAAGAAAGTTAAGTCCATGTTGCTAAAAATGTACGAACTGCAGAAAGCCAATACCAGTACAGCAATGCAATCCATTATGGACTTCTGCCAAAAACTCTGGCCTACTGGTATCGAGTTTGAAAAACTTCTTGTGGTTACGGACGAGGCTCCATACATGGTTTCAGCTGTTAACCAATTGAAACCTTTATTTCCTAACTTGAAGCATGTGACATGCTTGGCTCATGCCCTTCACAGGGTTTGTGAATCCATAAGGAACGAATACGACATCGCAAATCAATTCATCTCTGCCCTGAAGAAGATTCTACTGAAAGCTCCGAGTCGTGTTGTTTACTACACAGAAATCACTGGCCTGCCCCTTCCAAATTTCCCGGCCATTACTCGCTGGGGATCTTGGATTGAGTGTGCTGCTATGTTGTGTGAGAATTTTGACAAAATTAAAGAGTTTGTGCTTTCTTTGGGTCCATCCGACGCAGGTGCAATTTCCAAGGCACAGCAACTTCTGTTACCGAAGAAAATACATAATTTGCAGACAGAACTATATCGTGTCCATATTTACAAGTACCTGACTGCAGCTATTAAACGATTGGAAGAACAAGGTCTGGAAAAGGAAAAACAATGGGATATTTTTACACCGTGAGGGAGCAGCTAGATGGCTTTGCCAAAGACAAACTTTAATCTAGTGTTCAGAAGAATCCAGACATTGAGGAATTCGCCACATCTGTAGAGTTGCCGTTCCGAGTGAATACAAGGTTTGCCCCACTGGTTTCTGTGGATGTTGAAAGAAGCTTTAGAATCTGCAAAGACATTCTATCTCCTAATAGAAACAGACTTACTTTTAAAAATGTAGAGATGCTTAATGTCTTGAAGTACAGCAGCTTCCTTTTTCCTTCTTTTGTTGAGTGATAATTTGATGTACTTTTTTGTAGTTCAATAAATTATAATAGAGGAAAGGGAATTCGTTGAATTACTTAAGGGAATGCACAACTGAAATTAACCCAAAATCTCAAAAAATCTAAAACAAAACAAAATTATGTCCCCAAAAGTTCTCCATTGCTTGTAGTTTTAGAATCCAGTTTTATTTTTGTCCTAGCGAATGCTTCAGGATCGTTACGAGACTTTTTAAATGCCCTTGCACATTTGGTTGCTAGCTGTTTATATTTTTAAAACTTGATTTTAAGACTTTCTTATTTTCAGCATTTCTGCATATTCAAATGTTCCACACGATGTAGTTTTCATCCATTCATATTGACATTTTTTATGATTATTTCAAAATCCCAAATAAATAAAACTGTCATAAAATTTTCTGTGTAGTGAATAGTATTTGCGCTACTAATTTTTGGAGATAACATTGTATACAAAAAAAAGAAAAAAAAAACAAATACAAAACAGCAAAACGTTTTTTTGTTCTTAAACTAAGAATGATAGAAAAAATATATGACAAACTTGTAGTTCCTTGACATAGAAGCAACATAACATTTTTTAAATGCATCGTGTTGCATTTTGCATATACCCATAATTTTATATTTTGAGAATTAATAGCTTGAAAACTTATTAATATTTTGAATTGAAATTCACAAACAAATTATATCTAAAGAAAAGTGACATGTGGTTAAAATTTCAGCCGAATTGGATGGATAGTTTAGAAAATAGCAATTTCAGTTCTGCATCTCCTTAAATAAACCAGCACCTTTTCCCTTCCTTTTTTCAACTGAAATTTGCACCTAAAAATCCTATCCCTGATATTCAGCTTCATTCCTTACCTTCAAACAGTCGGCAATTCGCTTCAATAGCACAAATGTTAGATCATATTAAATTTCTTATTCAATTGAAACCGAGGCGGCGCCGTGGCTGAGTGGTTAGACCGCTCGCCTACCACCGAGGCGGACCGGGTTCAATCCCAGGGACCTGCATGTGGGATTTGTGGTGGACGAAGCGGCGTCTGGGCGGGTTTTCTCCGGGTTCTCCGGTTTCCCCCGCCATTCATTCCATCATCACCTTTCCTTTCATCCATTTCACCAACATTTCGTTTCATCTACTTCCTTCATCCCATACCAGGCATCGGACTGATCACCCATCCTGGATGCTCTGTCTGATCCATGAGTGTCTGCTCCTCGACGGGCCTCTGACCCCTGGCACCCGCTACTAAGTCCTGGGGGGTGTAAGTCCTACATAAGAGGAGATTGAATGAATGAATTGAAACTGGTGTTATCCTTTCACACTCACCCAGCATGCCCTGAGAGAAAGATCTAATAGTCAACTACTGTAGCAGCTGCAGCAGAATCAACAGCAGATATTGAAGCAATACGGCTTCAAAAAGGTGACAACCGACGCCCACTTTGAGCTCTTGGAAAAACTGTGCGTGCGACGGGATGAAATACTGTCCTTGCAGCGTGCAGAGGTGCTATACAAGGAACTTTCTAAAATTTCTCATGTGAACAGTTAAACATAAGATTTAAAAGAAATGCTTTATATTTTATTTTTGATAATACCCACTTTGTTACTCAATATAAATTGCCCAACGACTTTCCAACCTTTTATCATGCTCAGTAAAATAAGATTTATACAATTGTACAAAATAAGTATCTGCCTCAACTTTACCATAATTATTTGATGTTAATCTTCGTTCATCAAGCCATTTATTGAGGTTTTGGAACAAAATATAATCATTGGGATCTAAATTCGTCCAATATTTGAATGTGAAAGTACTTAAAAGCAAAGATCATGCCGTTTTTCAGCAAGAATCTCGGACGTTTTTATTAGTACATTATCGCGATGAAAGAACAAAGTTTTCGTAAAGTGTGGACGTTTAGCATGAATAGCATCCCTCAAATTGGTCCATTAGTTAAGCACAACGCTCTCCGGTGATGATTTTGCCCTTCTGGAGGTAGTCTATGAGCACCAGACCACGATAATCCCAGAAAACTGTAAGCATGAACTTTCCTGCAGGTGTAATAGCGTTTTCTTCCTTTGGTGCACTTTTACCTTTTGCCACCCATTGTTTGGATTGCACCATTATCTCTGGCGTATACTAGTGATACTATGCATCACTTACTGTTATGCAATATCGGATAGTCACGTATAAACAAGCCTAAGCACTCTTGAGAAATTTTCATTCGAATGCGTTTTTGGTCTATTATCACCAAACATAGTATCCATCTATCGGGAAGCTTTCTCGTACTCAAACGTTGTGTAAAATGTAGTGTACACGGCCTATCGAGGACTTTGCAATGTCAGACAACTCACGTACCTTCAATTGGCATTGTGAATTTTTGTCGTAATCTCGTCGATCATACTGGTTTCGGGACACCCTGAGCACTCATCATTCTAAATGGGTATACGACCACGGTTAAATTCAGCAATCCACTTTTTAACCATCGGAAACGAAGGGGAAGGAACGTTTAATCCCAAGTATAACTCCTTTTGTATTCGTGTTGTGGTTAAACCCCTCAAAATGAAGTGCTTTATCACAACTCGCATTTCAGTTTCATCTATTTTGTAAAAAGTGTTAACACCTTATGTTTACACGACGGTCCAAACAAGTGACTACAGTTGCACATCTGAAAATATACAGCGAGACATCTAAAGGTGGTCCTTATTAACTATTATAGTAGTTTGGCCACCTGCAAGATATATCTGAGTTAGACACAGAGCTATTTGAACGCCCTACATAGATTGCATATGCGGTACTTCCTAATACATAGCGTGTAATAAAATTATTAATAACTCGAAAACTATGAAGATACTTGAAATATTATTCCAGATTATATTTGTTTCCTTTAACTTATTTATATGTATCCCTAAAGGAGTGCATTACGATTAGTTCTCGCGGCATTTTATATGAAGGCACAAATAGAGTGTGATCGCACTTCCAAAAAGAAAGAAAAAGGTCCATAGAATGATTACCGCCTACAGATTTCTCTAACTGCATCTTAAACCTATTTATGTGAAGTTCATGAGAGCTTTTATCTATGTATTAAACGAAGCGTTTATCAATGAATGCCAAGATAAACTTTAACATAATGTGGCCCAAAGTCCAGAAAGTTTGAGAACCGCTGCTGATTACGTTTATCGATCAGCAAATATTGAAAGTCCTTCGTTACGAGCGTGCCGACCACAAGAAGTGCTAAAACCGCATGAGGTTATCGTCGGGAAAGCTGGGAGCTAAGATGATGCACCACAAGTTCCTAAACCTTATGAAGTGCTTACGTGCGTTTCGTATTAACACTGAAGGAAAGGCTCAATGGTATATGCGGCTGGCTGCGGTCTTGTAAGTGTTATTCCTAAGTCAGAAGCACTCAGATTCTGGATTGCTCTGCCGGTGTCCTCTTCCTTTTCTGGCTGGATGACATTGAGAAATGTTGACTCTGTAAGGTATACAGGGCGGGTAATTATCTCTGGCTGCAGTGAACAAACATTGATCATAATTAATTCTTACTCCATTACCCCGTTATTTTACACATTCCGGAACACGTCAAATCCCCGTTAGTCATTCTAGACAAATAACTCACAAAATTTATACAATTATTATATGTTTACTCGCGGTTAGCAACGCGGTGTTTCGGGAGCTCATAGCCGCGGTGCTTCCTTACACGAGAAAAGAATTCGGAGGGTGAAGTTATTTGCAAATCGTAAATCCCGCCAAGTCCGATTTCATCCCTCCTACATAAATATCACGTGATTAACTTGCTTACTCTTCAACACGTGGCTGTTTCCTGGTTTGCTATTCGCCGTGTCACACTCTTTACTTTAAAGTTATTGTCTAACATTTGGGTTTTTGTTGCATCCCTAACTTTCCCTATCTCTCCGCCTTACTTGAAAATGTGCTGAAAAAAATAAAAATTCAATTGATTTCTATTTACGGACGCTCTTTAATTACTATGGTCCTTAGCGTCCCATTCTATATTCGGCGTGAAATACCCGACATTTTGCTAAGAGGTCTCTTCATCAGGCTTGAGGTTCTTTTACGTGCCGTAAGCCTACAACACGGGATAACCGACTTTACTTCCCTTCCGAAGGAAGCCATGCCTAATGGATTTTTACGGCCGAAAAAATTCATAGTCCTCCGCCGGATTTGAACCCGCGACCTCGGAAGCTAGAAAAAATGAAGAAAACATGTGTTGAATCTATGTCACGTACATACTTTTATGGCGATAATCGCGTTACATGTCGTGGAGGGCACGCACTTTCTAATCTTGAAAGGAATTGCAACATTCCGAGCGCTTTGTCCATACACTTTTGGTGTCGTCCTTCGTGGTGTAGTGGTTACCATGCTAGCCTCCAGTTCCGGAGGGCGATGGATTTTTTTCGGGCGTAAATATCCTTAGCATTGCTTCCTTCGGAAGAGGAGCAAAGCCGGTGGTCCCGTGTCGTAGATTTACGGCACGTAAAAGTACCTCACGTCTGATAAAGAGGCCTCTGAGCAAAATTACCGGTCTTTCACGCCCAATATAAAATGGGACGCTAATGACCATAGTAGTTAAAGAGCGTCGGAAAATAAAAAAGTCGCTATTTATTGTGTTTCAATGCCGGCCGTCCACTCGGTTGCAGGTTCCCAAGTTCGATTCCTTTTCCTACACGAGTTACAATAATAAATACAATATCTTATTCCTTTATTAGTATCATGTGGTAGTTACAATCACACATTTCATTATCCCCTGTCATTTGTATTATAATAACATTACTTCCTTTAATTGGATCTGGTTATCTTATTTAAATAATTTCCTGGCTCTGTTGGACCATATCACATATCATCTGGTGTATCGCTTGGGTGCCGATTAATGGGCATTAGAACATTATATATACGCAGGTAGTATACACTAAGGTTTACAAGTATGTAAATTTAAAAGGTACTGATAATACAAGAACTGACAATAAAAGTCAGAAAAAATCAACGCATTGTCGTTTAAATACGGAACAAGCTTTCAAAGAATGGACATAGAAATGTATAAAAGAAATAGACAAGGAAAACTCATTTTTAAATAAGATGTATTTATCTTTTAGTTTTCATTCTGCTTACATTACTGCATGTAAATTTTGTGTTACATATTGCATTAAATTGGATATTTAAGGTTTTAAAAAGTGAAACCTAGTGTATCTTCACGCAGAATATTGCCATATAAATCTTTAGGTGCAATTTTACTAAACAATACAACATAGCAACAGATTTATGAAAATATATAGAATTTACTTTTAGAAGCATTTCAAACACAAATAAAAATAAAAGTGCCCTATCAAATATAACTTTGCCTTTTCTTTCGTATTTCAGTAATAAATAGGATACTTCAAAGGTATTAATTCAGATTATATAATGCCCTTAGTAACCCCGGTTAATCTTCTTGATGATAAAATAGCTAGTATTTCAGAGATATAGCCGCTTTCAAAATTTTGAATAGCATGAATGTTCATGTTGAAATTACAGAATGAAAATGCCAGTAGAAATATAAAAAGAACAATAATTGTTTAAGGAAATCAGAGGAAAATTAATAAAAGGTTTGTCTTGGCCATAAACATAGAGAATAGACGCAAATATATCAAGTAGATATCTGCAGGTATTATACATTTAAGCTTTTAAGCCTACAATAGCTGAAAACGTGTAGTAACCTAAACGTCTAGGTATATAAATAAATAAAGAAAATAAAAGACATCATCCAAATATATTGCATTAATTATATATTTCGAATATACATATGTGCGAGAAAAATAATTTATGGGATTTGGGTTGTCAGGGTAGCGTTGAAGTTACTAAATACATATTTGATATTACCAATGTGAAGTACAGCAACATCTCAATACTTATTTTACGCATTTAATCGTGCTGCAGCTGTAATAGGAACCATAATCGAGCTTAGAGACTAAGGACTCCATACCCAATTAATATATCCGATTAGTGGTTTCAGGTTAGTATGCAACAGGGTATTGGGGAGGAGGGATCACACAGAATGTTACTACTGTACTCTCAAATGTGCCTGTACTTTTGCTGAGGAGAAAGGACAGTGTGTATGTAGTTGTTTTGTTTGAAGATTGCACATGAATTCTACCGACAAACATTCAGGGTTGTTCAGAGAAGTTTTCTGAATTATTTGATAGTTTGTCTATTGAACATGCTCCCGCCAAAGTTGCTGCAAGATGTGCCACTGATACTTGGCAGTGTATGAGATTTCAACATAACGGGCGCTGACACAGCAGTGTTCACAAACTCTGCAAAGACCATTGCAAGAGAGCGTTTACTAGAGGAATAATCCAAGACAAAATGAATAAGAAGGAGAAGAAACAGAGTGCATCGTTTGCAATGAGTCATTACAAGAATACTCGGATAACTGTGACATTTATCATGGTCTAGAGAAATATTCTAATATTTAAAACACGAGTTTGTTTCAAATAAGGTTTCTTTGAGCAATAAGCAATTTCGAGATATATGGTTCGGATATAAGATTCGAATTGTTCAATACTTTGTCATTATTTTAAAGTCCTGTCTATATTAAGTTGTTTTTCGCAATTGTATGGAAAGAGTATGTATTAAATTTTAAGACCAGCATATAGCATCCAGATCTTAAACGTTTGTCTATCGCCGTTCCCTTTTTACTTCTGCAAACGTTTATCTCGTATAAAATCTAATAGATAGAAAAATAAACTTTCGTAAGAATAGGCTGTATACCCACTAATATACGATAGAGGTTAGAGAAAGTCATGTGAAAGTAACGTACCAGATTTCTTATAAAGGTTGCTATTTTAAGTGAAAGCATTCTAAATATCATTTAATAGTGTAGCGTATGTGTTAGTTCATATTGGATAAAAACTTTTTCAATTTTAAGTTAGCAAAGGTTGATTAGTGTCCATTAACACCCGAACTTCTCTTAAACGATGCATCTTCAGCAAATGGAGTATTTAGTATTTTAAAGAAGGACTCAAATTCTAATTTTACTTGCGAGCATTTTGTATACAATTGAAGCTCTAATAACTGCAGTTATTATACACACTATTTAATTTTGGTCACTGGCAGTTACATTACAGTTCCAGTAAAGTTTGCAGAATTAGTGGTATTTTTTACCGACTAGAGCAAACTTGCGTGAAGTGTGCAGCCCGGTGGCCTAACCAACCATCGCATGGTGAGCAGGGCTCAGTGTTGTGAAACAGCGTTGCTAAATTTCCCTGCAGTACGCTTACCGAAAGGGAATTGCGAAAATTCAGTTCATATACAAACCAGTCACTCGAAACTTTAGTTTTGGATCAGCCTGACATATTCGGGATGGAATTCCCATAGTTGTGTTTTTAACATCACGGTGTTAGTGTACAAATGCAGTTGTGTTGTCAATACTGAACTTGAGTGTGTTACACATGTGGTTTTTAATCGGTTAGTTTTGTGCAATATTTCCTTGGATGAGTATTATCCATATTTTATATATCTTTATGCGCACATAAACAGGGTACTGCAGTGCAAGGAACAAAGTGCTTGCAGTTCCCTCGTGGGGGCAGTAATAAATCTCATGCAAAAAAATTCACAAGTAAAGCTTTTAGTACATTTATATTTGGAACCAACTGTATAAAGTGGCTATAATCACTAGTGTTCTTGAGTAAAATAAATAACAATGAAAGTTGTGAATACAATTTTATAATCTCAACTACACACATTCTACTCTCCAGTGATTATTATTTCTTCCTGAACACCATTAATTGCATCACTAAATGTAAAATACAGGGTGAATCACCTAAAACTTGCACCGCAAATATTTCGGAAATGTAAAGTGACATTGATTGCAGTGCATGTGCATTGATTGTTAGTCAGGGGTTCGTACATTTAGCCTATAAACAGACTTTAATAATACTGCGATAGTGTATTTTTTTGAGCAAACATACAATGTTTAAATGGAACAATGCCTAGTTACATCATCAGAATAAAGGTAGGGTAAATTAGGATGTCAGTGGCGTTTGTTGCAAGATTCTAGTGCAAGTGGTTAAGAGAAATCTTATTTTGAAACTTTTATGCACCGACACTTGTACAACGTGTGGTAGCACAAACTAAAGAAAAACAAAAGGAATTACAATACCTTTTTGGATTCTTACAAGTAAAGAGAACATAGCCCTTCAAAGGTTGTGTTCAAAATGACCACCGGCAGCTTCAATATACGCTTCCAGTCTGGTATGGAAAGACTGCTGCACAAGTTCTAGCATTTCAGCGGAAATTTCAGAGCAAGCAGCAGCAATACGTCGTTTCATATCATCTGGTGTACTTGGTACATCCTTGTAGAGTGTCCCTTCCCCACAGAACAAATTCTAAAGGGTCAAATCCGGTGAACGGGCTGGCCAAGGTACAGGTCCTCTTTGTTCAATCCAACGATTTGGAAACAATCCGTTAAGACAAGTTGTAGTACCTAGTGCACTATGGGCTGGACAGCCATCATGTTGGTACCACAGGTTCCTCCTAGTCTGCAAAGGAACGTCTTCTAGCATCTGTGGCAGATGGTCTGTCAGGAAGCTGCGATATTAGTGCGAGTTCATTGTTCCTTCTATGAACAAAGGGCCTATGAGCTGACGATTCACTATCCCACACCATACGTTTAAACTCCATGGACGCTGACATTCCACCGACGAAGTCAATGGGGATTGTCAACAGACCAATAGTGCATGTTTCTGCGGTTTACCTGGCCAAGATTAGTAAATGTTGCCTCATCACTAAACAAGATACATGATGAATCTGGAGTATTATGTCTTAATGCCCATGTACAAAAGATAACACGATTCTCAAAATCGTTTCCATGCAGCTCTTGATGGAGAGAGATGTGATAGGGATGAAACCTATGTCGATGGAGAATGCGCACTACACTTGCTTGACTTATGCCACTTCCACATGCGATTGTGCGGGAACTGATATGCGGATCTACTGCAACGGCAGCCATAACATTAATTTCTCTTTCTTCTCCAATCACCTGTTTGTTTCTATTACGTTTTCTAGGTGTTACAGTACCACGTTTACGTAATTGGTTGAAGAGGTTGATAAATAATTGCCGAGATGGTTGACGTCTATTGAGATACGTCTCCGCATACACCGTACAGGAACGAACTGCAGTCCTCCTACACACTCCATACACCATGAGCATGTCGGCTTTTTCTGCATTAGTAAACCCCATCTCCCACTCGCGACTTACTGCTTAAACTGTCACAAACTAACCGACCAGAAAGTCGCAATGCAATCAATGAACAGAAAACACAATGCAAACAAACATAACAACATCGTACCTGGCAACTAAGCAGGTTGAATGGGACAAACGATTGTCCATGTGGAAACTTTTCAAAATACGATTTCTCGTAAACCACTTGCACTAAATTCCTGCAACAAAGAGCATTGACATTCTAATTTACCTTACCTTTATTCTGTTGATGTAACTAGGCATTGTTCTATTTAAAAAATTGTATGTTTTCTCAAAAAATACACTTTCTTTGTATTATTAAAATGTGCTTATAGGCTAAATGTACGAGCCCCTGTCTGCCAATCAATGATGTGAAAACTATACATGAATAGCACTTTCCATTTCCTGAAATATTTGCGGTGCAACTTTTAGGTGATTCACCCTGTATAGAAAGGAAATATTAGCGAGTTGATTTAACACCTATTCAGGTTTTAGAGCTGCTGTTAAATAATTTATAGCACTCACATTTCTGTTTTCTAATATCCCCAGAGTTCAGCTGATGATATCCATATGGCTTCTTCCTGTTATAATATGCCATAAGCTTCAGCTATTCATAATTTGCAAATGTTAAATTAGTAAACATTAAGACGCATTTTTTCAGAGACCATAGCAGATATTAACATGGAATTTGTGTAGTGAATTATTTGAAGCTACTTCTTTTGATTGTAGTAAAATCTGTTTTCACAGCAAATATTCGCTCAGGTATAATTCTTTTAATCATATCAAAGCCTAGGAAATACTATTGGCATTAGTAGGTATTTGTTTTTCTGGATATTCTTATAAATGTTTTAAGGAATTTATTAACAAATACTTGGTATGGTATACTCGACTGCTATTAGAAGTTTTAGTTACGTCATATGAAAATGAGAGTAAAGCGTACAGAAACAACTCACGTGTATGGAAAAGTTAGATGCAATATTAGTGCTACTTCTTATTTTTCCCTTTCTTCACTGCCTACCTAAGGCACAGAAATTGTTGCATTGTATGCAAATTCTATATCTTAAACTGTTCAAACAGAAATAATGTAATTTGTTCATAAATTGACTTAAATTGAGGGAAATACATACACTTTGCATTTAGCAGTATATGCTATTTAAATTACTCTTATAGTGCAAAATTGCCAAATGGAGCAATTTGTATATGATTATGTTTAGAAAAGTGCATACAATTTTATAAGATAGAAAACAGAATTTTGATATTTTTTCCACCCTCCTCCGACCTTCAGTGGGAAATCAGTTACACTCCCACAAGCGTAACTTAAAAGCTTAGTATTATATCTTATAAAGATTGATGCCAGTTTCAAGAAGTTTACTGATGATTCCTATGTCATGGTATTTACTTTTTCTCGCACTAGCAATAAAAATCTAATAATTGTATGAGTATCTGTTTAAAATATTTTACACATACTTCGTAATATTGCTACCAGATAATACATGAGTGCAGCTCTGTGGGATTCACCACGTACCCCAAAGTCAACTGGTTGACAGTGATCTGTAATGTACGTAACTAAACTAAGGATTAGCGATTTTGCCCCGCCTCTCTTAATCTTAGTCAACGCATTTCTAAAGTGAAAGCGCCAATGCGTGGGAAACTCTTTGCTGACAAACAGGACGTCTAACCGTATTTTGACGAAAGGCGGCAAACATTAGCAATTCACATGCAGCTAATGCAATTGACAGTCTTCCCTTTAGATGGCAAAGACCGGCGATAAACGTGGAAAATACGCCAAAATTAACCTGAAATGTCAAATTTCGTGTACGTTTTTTGCTTCTGCTTTATCAGAGGTTCACTTGGTGACGATAAGAAGCAGGTAGAACACACCTTCAAACCTGTATGTTAGATTTTGAGAGTTGGCACATATTAATGAGAGGAAAAAACAATACAGTCATAAAGATAGAAGCGAACCGAAAAATTCAATGCCGTAGCTGGGATTTGAACCACACACCCTTGGCTTTCCTCACCGTTGCTCTAACCAACTGAGCTACCGTGGCAAAAATGCCATTACGTCATTAAATACGCCAAATGACTCGTATTTTTTTTTCCGATAAACCACAAGGCGTTCTCACGTGTGAAAGAAAATTGGTAACGGTTCCATATTTAACTTGTATTTAAGATGGTAAAATAAATGAGTTTTGGAACTAAAACGCATACAACAGTCGCATTAAGAGGAGATATGAACACTTCGACAGCCTGTAAACCACCCACCCTCTCTTTTTAAGACACTTTCTTATACAGTAAATTCATTGCGATATGTCAACAAAGCACTGTATAGTTAATCGGCGAGAATGACGAAAAAAAAAAAAGATTTTGTTTGCTAGTGACGGTGTCAATTGCCAGGATCATGTCAGCTCCGTCGGTGTACCGGAATTTCGTCCCGCATGATTTCTTTTACGTGCTAGTAAATTTACTGATATGGGGTTGTCGCTTTTAAGCACACTGAAAAACCATCGATCTGGGCCGGATTTGAACCCGCGACCTTGGGATCAGAAGGCCAGCGAGAATGGTAATATTTTTACTTTAGGCGAACGTCCGAAATTTGCTCTTGGCTACTTCACTGTCCATATTGCTTTATCATACCCGTTATTTGAATCCAGTTCATTTACTTACACTCGCACACACACACACACACACACACTGACACACACACACACACACACACACACACTAGCTTAAACGACGTAAAACTAACCTCGGGCTAAATTTCGTAAACACAGGACTTTCGTTTTACCGATTTCGCGATACTTTTGCCCAAGTGTTGGCGACTCTATAGGATAAACTGCATAGCCACAAAGGGCCTACTACTGGCCAAACCATAAACTAATTTGTCAAGGCAGACATGGAACAAAGTCCGAAAGATTCATTATCATTGATTGATTGATAGTGGTTAACTATAAAGCCTGGGGCTTTACGTATTAATGGGTTGTAAGTCGCTATTGGGGTGTGATATCTCAAAATGAATTTATGAACGCCTAGGAGTTTACCTGAAAAAAATGCGACTCAGTTGGGGAATTTAATGTCGCACCGGCATGTTGTCGTGTAGCTCAGTTGGTTAAAGCAATTGTACGGAAAGCCGATGATCCGTGTCCAAATCCCGACTATGCGATTGAATTTTTCAGTCTGTGTCCACCTTTCCAAAAGTAGCCTACACACGGCTTGGGTGGAAGAAAAATTAATTACCAAGACTTCAATTGTTTATGAATCAATGTGCATATGTGCACGGCAACTTATGCTAAGAGACAAGTATTCTGGGTTCCTAGACATCAACTACTTTTGCATGTCGCATGGGATGAAACATTTCAATTGAACAAACACCTACATATTCACTGAAGATAATACATATAAAAATGTTTCATAAACACTTAAATTTTAATGTTCTTTGAAACATGTCAATAAAGATATATCTGCCATGTCCTATAAAACAATCCTCATGCTATACAAGGTAATTTATATTGAGACATAAGCGTTTTAGTGCCTTTGGTATCAACCACTTTCGCTCCCAGATGTAGTCAAATAATCATTCAAATTAACATGAGAGACGAACACCTAACTATGTACCTCTATGAGGTATGAGAAATTAACCTCGACACTGCGAGTAACTAACTCCATTGAGGCTACACCCCCCGGGAAGCAGGGATGAAGTGAAGGAGCCGCAAGAGTTGGAAAGTCCGCAGACAGACGGGATTATAGAGACGCAGGGAAGTCCCTATAATTTCCAGTTCGAAACACCTGCACTCGGCCAGTAACGCGGAGTCCCGAGAGAGTGAGATGAAGCAGCCCTGGGACGCAGGTCAACGTGTACTGTCGCTGGTGGGGAGAAAGCTTTCCAAAGCGCAGTGACTCTGCACTCTGGCTACCATAGGACGTACTACGGAACCTGGAGACACTGCCTGAAGGATGAAAGGGAGAAAGATGAAATGACGGAAAGGAGAAATCGTGGTGGAATACACCACCCCAGCATTCGCCTAGGCGACCACAAAAAACACCATGGTCAGAGTGGACGGCACCAGGAATCGAACCCGGACTTCCCGCATGCGGGCCACAGACGTTGCCGCCTGAGCTGTACCACTTGGTCACCTACCTTTAGCTTTTGTAATTTATGCAGCCTGTCCCACATTCGGTGATAAAGTAGTTTAAAGGAAACAAGGTTCATATAAAATACATAGTCCATTTACTGAGACCTGCACCGGTTTCTATCTAACATTATAAACCTTTACAATGCAGTGTACTTCACTACACACTTCGAAACTTCGTCGTGCTCCGTGGTCTAGAGTACCATGCTAGCCCATAGCTCCCGAGATCGGTGGTTCAAATCTGGCGGAGGGCGATGGATTTCTTCGGTCGTAAAAATCCTTAGCATGACTTCCTTCGGAAGGGAAGTAAAGCCGGTGGTCCCGCGTCGTAGATTTACGGCACATAAAAGAACCTCAAGCCTGAAAAACAGGCTTCTGAGCTAAATTTCCAGTCTTTCACGCCTAATATAGAATGGTACGCTAAGAACCAAGGTAGTTAAAGGGTCCATAAATGCACTCCATTTATTTTTTCTTCCGAAACCGCGTGATCAGCGTAAGGCTTAATCATATGGTTCCGATATCAAAATAAGCCAAAAGCAAAACAACGGAATTCATACAGCTAGAGAAGCAGTAGGCTATAAAGGATTAGCGTTACGTATGAGCCTAAAATGGATATTGTACTGTCACATAGAGTAGATTTAATGAATATTCAAATTATATGTGAATTACCGATTTTAGCTTGATTATCACACTTAATAAATTATGTAATTTGATTAATGCACTCAGAACTACTAATGTATACTTAAAGTCGTGATAAAATGCATACAAGCAAATATTTTAAGGTGGCAACGGATTTCACTTAGTGTAAATTGAGATTAAAATGTAAAACTGGCGGAGGTTTAAGCTTCGGTTACTAAGGGTTATTATGAGCAACCAAACGGTGTTAAGGAAGAGACAGAGCTGATTTGAATCTTATTTATTAGCTGAACTTCCCCTCCCCCTTCGTTACTACTTTGAGATTAGTATTGCATACTTATATACAACAGATTCTGTTGAGCCATATTAGCTCCCTCTTCATAGATATATTTATGCTGTGTAGTACCCAGAACGTCGCCAGTAAGCTGAATATCATACGTATTGGATTCCTTGTGCCCGCCTAGGAGGAATCATTATTAGCACGTAACAGCTCACTTGCCTTATCGGCTGGTGTTCTGCAGAAAAATACTCGGCAGATGGTTGTGTAAAGAAGCACGAGCATGGCGCTATATGACCTCATGACGTCAGGATCACGTGAGATGAAGGCTAGAGCTACCCGGGCATGGAGAGGATGTGCGGAAGAGAAATCAGCCTGAGCTCGCCGGTCGTAGGGAAGAGAAGCTTTACCGACAGATCTAGGGAAACCATTTCGTACACACGCTAACCTTTCGGTTTTGTCAAAATTCAAATTAAAACACATTTGTAAGTAGGCTGCAACATTTAACACTTAGAGCGTGTGCCGAATTAACTTGATAATGAGGAATAGGGCGAGAATAATTGTTTTTTGTATAGGTATTATTGTAAAACTTTCCTTCAAAAGGAATTATGGCAAGAGAAACTAATAGCTTCTGGACGGAACTGTAAATGTATTTCATTTTCACTGCAATGTCGAAGCTTGTTATATTTGGTTCGGTAAAGAATATACTATTATTGTGTGGCTGTAAGAATTGAAAGCTTTATTGAGTTGTTGTGAAAGCCTTAAATTCACTTCCTTTCCTGCTTTACCATATGAGTTAAATATTTGTATTCTCTGGGAACTTCAATTTGAAGGTGTTTGAAATGGGCCTAGCACTTTACCATTGCGCATTATAGCTGTATAGGGTAACCTTTCCTTGTACATCTTATATAAACTATGTTTAAAACAAAGTTATGGGGAAACTTTATAATATTGTAGCAGAATGCTGATAGGACATAAACCTACTTTAATAAGTAGTGATATGATAACATTACCGTGCTGCATTGTAAAGGTTACTACGAAATAATACCGACTAAGACTTATAAGGTCGATCAGGAAAGATTAAAGCTAATATTTTTGTACACCTGAGAAGGAATTAATAACAAATTACAATTATTTTATGGAATTGGATGGACTACATTACACGCATAATTACACGACGCTAATCTCTTAGGTTAAGGCAATAAAGATGAATTTGTATAAATAAACTAAATGCACTTGAAGGTTTGAACTATCGATCCCTCTTCCTGAAGAGTTTCTAATGCAAAACCAGTTGATTACTTGGGAAACTTCGATGAATTATTCTATAATAAAGTATTTCTCTATCACTCTTCTTTCAAATCATCCCCAAACTGTTCCTTCTTTTAAGTTTTCTACAGCTCCATTAAAAGTGTGAAGCAATTATTACTAATGCTGATTTGGCCGAAAATAGAATAATGTAAGAAGAAGTGTATTTGCATATGTACCTATATTTTGGACAAAAGGATGATACCTTCTATAACAACACAGTGCGGGTTGTGTATATATATATATATATATATATATATATATATATATATATAGGCTGGAAGGTGACCTATGATCATCCTTTTAAACTATGAAAGGGTAACTTGTTTTGAGTAAATTTCCTTAATAATTTTTTTTCATAAATCTATTCGTTCCTGCGATAATTACTATTGCATTGTGTACAATATTACAACACAACAAATTCACGTTTCACTTTACATTCAATAGGTAAAGCCGGGCGATGGTCGTCACTTTTTGAAGCCGTACTCTTTGCATCAATATCTGTTGTTGATTCTGCTGCCGGCTGCCACAGTAGTTGGTTATGAGATCTTTCTCTCAGGGTATGTGTGGCGGGTGTGAAAGGATAACACCAGTTTAAATTGACTAAGAAATTTAACGTGATCTAATACTTGAGCTATTGAATTGAGTTACAGACCGTTTGAATTAAGGATTGAAGCTGACTACGAATTGTAGCACTCGAAAATATAACAATTGGCTTATTATACCTGTTAACTTCCGCAGCATCAATTGTACGGTTTGAAACAACTGTTTCCGCAACAAAAGTAACTAGAAGCATAATTTGGCGTGAGCCACTAAAATCCTTATCGACAAAACCCCTCGCAATGGCCGCTAAATCTTACTCACACAAGCGCGTCACTGAGCGCTTTAAATAACACAAGTGTAATCAACAAATTAAGTGATCAATTCTCAAGAGAAATTGGCACGAAATATATAAACAGGATGTTTCAGAAATACTTTTGCAAACTTCGGGTATGGGTTCCTCACACCAAAAGAAGGAAAACAGTTCATATGAACATATGTCCCATAATTCTTGGTTTTCGCGTAATTCCTATCACAATGAAAGCGTGAGTTCAACGGGCTTCGGGGTCCAACCTCAAAATTTCATTTCTCTATGCATGCATACAAGGCATTTTACTACATACGGTAGATGGCGAAGTGTTGCCATGGAGACTTGTTTAAGTTTGTCATTTGTCATTAGTCTGTCTTCAACGTTTCAATTGTGTACATGTAATGAGTTAACTGCACGTGTTTCGTTCCACCATGGCTGGATATTAATTTCGTGAACGGGCAGACATGATGTTTATGTATGGTCGCGCAAATGGTAATGGACGCGAGGCTGCACGGCTCTATCAGATGGAGTTTCCAGATCGAAGACAACCGAGTCATCCAACCTTTGTCGCTGTTTATCGTCGCCTTGCTGAGACAGGAACCGTTGCACCACGGACTATTGATCGAGGAAGACCAAGAGTTGTTCGTACGCCGGGATGCGAAGAACAGATGCTAAAGTGTGTCGAAGACGATCCAGGTATCAGTACAAGACAATTGGCTGTGGCATCTGGTACATCACACGTGACAGCATGGAGGGTACTTCATGAGCAGCTCCTGTATCCATATCATATTCAACGTGTGCAGGGCCTTTCGCCTGCCGATTATCCACCACGGGATAACTTTTGCCGATGGTTTGTAGCACAAATAGCCAATCCGTTGTTTGTTTCGTCGTTTGTCTCCAACGTTTGGGAGAGATGGAGTTACTAATTTCCACAACGTACGCGTATGGGCAGATCGTAATCCTCATGCTGTACTTCAGGCTAGATATCAGCAACAGTTTAGCCTGAATGTGTGGGCTGGCATTGTAGGTGACTGTCTGGTAGGTCCATACGTTTTACCAGCACGTCTAACTGGTGCTGTCTACAGGGACTTTATCCAGCACAATCTTCCCGACTTACTTCTCGAAGATGTGCCCCTGCAAATAAGAAAAAACATGTGATTTATGCATGATTGGGCTCCGGCACATTTTAGTCGCATTGATCGAGATGCACTGACTGGTATCTACCATGGCCGATGTATAGGCAGAGGAGGACCAGTTCCATGGCCTGCACGTTCTCCTGACCTCAGTCCTGTGGATTTTTACCTCTGGGGGCATCTTAAATCATTGGTTTATGGAGCAGCCATCCCGGATGCAGAAACGCTTCATCGGCGTGTCATGAAAGCCTGCGAAACCATTCGACACCATCCCGGAGGTTTTGACAGGGTGCGACATTCCATGGTTCGACGAGTACAGGCATGCATAGAAGCACGAGGAGGACATTTCGAGCAATTATTATGAGTTTTGTGTGTTATAAGTGTACCACTGTGTTGAACACCTCCTAACGAGAAAACAAAGGATTATGGGACAAATGTTCATATGAACTTTTTTCCTTCTTGTGGTGTAAGGAACCCATGGCCGAAGTTTGTAGAAGTATTTCTGAAACACGGTGTATATACATATATACATATATATGAATGTGTGCACTAACAAATGTCTCTGATTAGAATGCACGCCCTTCTATTTACTTAAGCTCTGCCTACATATCACTACCCCTATCAGCGTTACTTCTCACGCAAGCCAGTCTTCAAAATCCTACGTGTGCGTCTCTTACCTTATTACTAAGTGGTACCTCCCCGAATCTAAGAATTTAATTTCGTTCCCCTTTTACAGAGTTTCTGTCCAGGTGACTCTGCAAATGTACTGAACTTATAACCTAACTGCATTCCAGGAATCTTTATGGCTAACACGTTCGCTACCCACGCTGTTACTAATGACTTTGGTCGCTAATTACCTTTTCGTTCAGACAAATCTTTTCAACTCATGTTTATTTTATTACACACTAATTTAATATACAGAAACTATTTACTGCAATTATTTCCCAGCATTACTATTATATATTTATTTAATTATTCATATCTTTCTGTCAATAATTACACTATAACACGTCAACTCTTTATTCAACTTCCGCACAATTCCATTATACAAATAAACGGAAAACTACACTTGGTTGTAATGTAACCTAACTATCATACAGAATATAGAACTGAGGAAGCACTTACAACATTATGCAAAATAAAAATAGAATATTTTATTTATAAAGTTGAATAAAAGCTTGAGAAGCCTAAGTTTCAAGATTGTGCTTCCTTTTTTCTGAATTATAAGACTCTGTGAGTAATTAGAAGAAGATAAGAACAGCAAATCAGTGAAGATTTCTTTTTAATGTTTAGAGAAATTGTTCATAATGTGAACCTCTCGCCAACACATATGCTTCACAACGTTTTCTGCAATTCTGCTGACTATACGACGTACGCTCGGTTTGCTTTTATTTCTTCCGCTGCTCGAAGTATTCTTTTTTGCAACGTTTCCACATCAGGCACACACGCAATGTATACGCGAGTTTTCATATCGTCCGAAAGAAAAGGAAAAAAGTTGATTGGATTTAAATCTGGAAATATTGGTGGCCATCTTATTGGTCCATTCCGAGCGATCTAGCGTTCTACATAGGTGTTGCGTAGATGGTCACACACGGCTCTACTTATTTTCAGAGGTACGCCTTTATGTAATAGCCACATATTGTTTCTTACAGCCAGGGAACATCCTCAGGCAGAACTGGTAACGTTTCTTGAAGAAACTGGAGGTAAATGGCTCCTGTAAAAACCCGAGGAAGAATCCACGTATCGATTAATGTGTTTCCTATGCTTCCTGCCCAAACATTTACCGAAAAGTTTGCTAAAAGCTGTATTGTCTTATTGTGTGTAAATTGTCATAAGCCCAGGTGTGTGCACTATGGTAATTAGTTACTCCATTTCTACCAAACCTTGATTCATCCATTTCAAGAGTTATAAGGGAAACGTTGCCTTCTTGTTATAGAAGTCATTCGAAAAATACTACCCTTGGCACGTAATGTGCTTCAGAGAGATACTGGACGCTCTGAGTATGATAAGGGCGAAGCAATTCTTCTTTTAATATTCTCAAAACAATCCAATGGGATACGCCGACGGTGTGAGCTATACCAAGACTGCTGCTTCCAGAATATTCTTCCACCAAGTGAAGGATTTCTTCTTCTTATCCAACATTCCTTTGACCAACTCCTTCAACATGAGAAGATACGCTTATTGTATCCAGAACTCTTTGAAATATAAAAAAGTCCTTTTATGTGGTGCTGGTCTATTTTGAAATGTTTCTCCATAAATTCTTGTCGCAGCTGCCGCATTATAACGGTTTCACCGTAAATGAGTAGCATTGCAAGACACTCGGCTTTAGTAAAGTAAGTCATTTTGTAACTGCTGTTCCGAAAACACGCCATAAGCGCAATAACCAAAAACTGAAGTGCGTTTCTTTCGCTCTTAGAGTGTTGTCATGTTGTGTGGTGTCGTGGCTAACGATGTAGGTACAATTTCGAAAGTTATAATAATAGTAAGCGTGCGTATAGTTTTAATTAAAAATGCAGAAATATTTATCTTGCGTCATTATCTTTCTCGTAGGTTGTGATTTAATTCTTGTTAATTATGCAGTATTAGGACAAGCAGACGACATATTTGCTCGACTCAAAGTAATACGTGGGAGCCGTTACTGTGCTGAATCGGCTCGAAGTGAGATAATAGTAATTACTGGTTGAGTCGACTGATTACGAGGGCGTGTCCCCATATTTTAGTTGGTGCATTTGATGAAGTTCTCGGGGCCTCGGCGGCTGTCGGCTTATGATGATTATTGTTGAGCATGAGATTGGATATGGATGCCTCAAAGGCATGCCTCATAAGAAGACTTACTAAAAATGAAGACACTGGTTAAGCTTGAATTTGTAGTATTCATTTTAGCTAAGTTTCAAATGTAAATGTTGAGATTAGTAACAATAGAACTTTACAAAGTTTAGTGTAGTGATGATGCCTTTTTACTGTATTGGTCTTTCAGAGATCACTTACCGCACACAATACTTATTCGACTTAATTGTTCACTGACGGTTGTTCACTTGCATGTAACACTTTGCTTGATATTTCTTCACTTCGCGCACCGACATGTCATTGTTTCTTAATACGCACTTAATGCAGTGGAATTGTTTCTCTGACGGCCGTAGTTTCTAGTGTCAGGTGAGTTCACACGAATACTTCAACTTTAAACTTGTTACCGTCGCGAACACAATATTTCCTTGTGTTACATTTTATACTGAAAAATTGGCGCGGAATACCTTCGCGGAGTGTTGAGGCTATGCCCGCAAGTGAGTTGAACAGAAGACTGAATTTGCTTCCTGGACCTTAGCTTATAGAGTCAAGAGTCTAGCGGTCTGAAATTTACTTTCAATTTTCTTATTGGTTGCCTAGCAGCGTGATTTCTCAAATTTAAGAAATCTGGAGGGGTTTTAGTTCCTTCCTGCTGGGTCCTCCAAAGTCACATGATTTAGGACAATGCTGAAATCTCCGGCTTGTGAATTTGTCGGGTGTTCCTCCAGCGTCATTCACTTGTATCTTTCTAGCGCGTATAGTTTACTAAAGGTCTTTGTAATTTTTCGAAAGCTTCCCGTCACCTTTGTGAGACGAGCTCTCGGTAGTAAAACTCGTGTCCAGTTGAAATGTTTTGCGTCTTGTACAAGAAAATATATCTAACATACAGTAAAATAACAGACATATAAATATGACTAACATTATGATTACATCAACGATACATAATATTTACATGTTTCTAAATAATGCATTGACTTGGCATTTGTTTGGTACGTAAAATTGTCTCAAACTTTCAATCTGTTCTAAGAAATATTTGAAAAAGTATTAAAGTTGTATAAAATGTTCATTTAAATTAGAGTTAACATTATACAATTTACGTATGCGTGCTCCGCACACTGCCTATTACACTGGGGTTTTTCGTTCCGTAACTCCCGCGTTACTTACTCACGAGTGATAGTAACATGCGGTATATGAGAACTTACCATGTTATAAGTGCTGTTGGAAGTCATAACCATCTGCATGAAGACATTCCTGGCATACTGGAATAAAACGGTCTTTATGTCTTCCAAGCAGTTCTGAGTAGTATGAGCTGTGGCAGAATCTTGTTGGAAATATCCGTATTCTCTCCCATTAGCTGACATTTGAAAACCTCCTGCATGAATACTTTTGTTTTACCTATTGGAATTTACGGTGAACAATATGGACCATATTATCCGTTTTGCTGTTACAGCACACTAGACACCGATTTTGACATCGTGCAACGGAACTTCATGAATAAGAATTCTCTGTGCTTCAATACCTATTTTTCTGTGAGGTAACATGACCATTTAAATGAAACTATGCCTCATCTGAAAAAATGATTAAATGTGGGTCAACAGTATGTCAAAGATATTTTGTAAAATCCAATTACAGAAATTGACTCCCTTTCCGCTGTCAGGGGTTTGTAATTCATGGACTAAGTAACTCTGTAGGGTTTTAAATTTAAAGGTTTAGTAGTTGTACGAACAGAGGTTTTTGAAACCTCACTTGATATGCAACATGGCTTAGAGACTTCTTAGGAGAGCGTTCCAATGATATGCCAATCTCGTCAATTTTTTCCACCGTTAGAACATGTGGTTTTCATTTCTTAGGTTGAACGCTTAGAGATGCCGTTGCCCTAAACTTATTAACCAGACGTCTCACAGTGTTTCTACCCGGAACTGGAAAACCAGGATATCTCTCCTTAAATTGTCTACATACCCGTCAACATGTTTCGGTTTTTACGTATACATTGCACATAAAATTCCTTGTCCAAGCGTGAATTTTTCGGCAGGCATTGCAGTGGATTAATAAGAAGACATTAACTCTTAAGCAACTCACACACAACACAGGTGTCTTGAATAATATTTCACTTTGAGATCCACAAACTTATATATGCCTAACGTTAAGTGGTAGCAATTATACCATATTTTAATGGTATTTCAGTATATTTCCATAAGCAGTGGCTTTTACTAACCTAAAACAGTTCTGTCAAGGTTTCCGAGTGGTAGCTGTGACATAGTATATCATGATGCAAGAGCCAGTTACTCTCCTGAAGTGTCATACTACTATCTAGTTTTTGGCTAGATATTGGGTTATCATTTGTTCCCGCAACCTATTTGTTACGACACTGAGTGGCCCGTTGCTTTTCAAGCTGCAGAGTTTCTCTTGAATGATGCGACTGGCTGCCCGCCGCTTCCACGACACTGCTATACGAATACGTTCGTGCAGTAGCGACGGACTGGACTATCGTTTTTGCCTTAGATAATGCTAACGTTGTGAAACGTAATATATCATGCTTATCTTTCCTTATACCGAGCGAGGTGGTGCCGCGGTCACATGTGCGACTCACACTTGAGAGGTCCCGGGTTCGATCCCCGGCGAACACCCACTTTGTCCCTTGGGCTTTTCGTGGTTTTCCTGATCAGCAGGCGGATTCTGGGGTGGTTCATCTTCTACCACGACTCTCTTGCTCCTCATTCCCATAGCCATCATCTTCCTTGTCACCTGTTTCAGGGCTGTGGGACCAGGTGACGGTGTTCGACGGGTTGCGGCTGGATAGTGGCTATCCGCTCTGTGCACGTTTCCTTCTGGCGTCATCCGGGACCGCTCGTTTGGATACCCGCTCCTGCCCTGTGCGTCTCTATGAGCCTAGCACATGTTAACACTGACGAATTTCTTCACCCGAAAAATTTGAAAATGCATGTCGGTTATTGTCTGCTCATATGGGGATTTTTTGCATAAACTTTATCTTTAATCTTGTTCTGTTAACAAAATCACGCTATAATATGCCGTAAAGACGGGCTTTCTTGGACTTCTTTCCATCATAGCTTACAACCCGCCTAATTTTTATTCGGTTATAACAGTTAGTAGTGTATACTCCTTGTGGTCCAACACGGCCCAGTCTGTTTACATTTTTCTAAGGATCTATAAGTTGTGGATTTGTTAGGAACGTTAACACCATCCGCATAAATTAAAAATATCCACTTGTGACTCCGTTCCAGCAAAACTTAACACACGCTGTTCAGTAGTACAAACTATGAGAACTGCATACAACAAACACAATCAACAGGCTCACACGACGTTAATCTCACTATACACCACGCCAAAAAAGTTAGACTGAACTACAAATGCCACTACTCTCCGCAGGTGCATAAGCTAGGCTACCGAAAAGTGAGGTGATTCTAGCCGATATCCGCTACGAATCAGACCCGCGGTGGCTAGACCGGTACCACCGGTTATTCATGACGGTGACCTTGATATTCCTGAACTAAACTGTAGTTATCTGCTTCATGCAGGGAGCAAACCATACTTTTACTGCAAACGTATTCTTAGATGAATCTAGCGTAAATTACATACACTACGTGATCAAAAATATCCGGACACCTGGCTGAAAATGACGTACAAGTTCGTGGCGCCCTCCATCCTTATGCTGGAAGTCAATATGGTGTTGGCCCACCCTTAGCCTTGATGACAGCATTTACTCTTGCAGGCATACTTTCAATCAGGTGCTGGAAGGTTTCTTGGGGAATGGCAGTACATTCTTCACGGAGTGCGGAACTGAGGAGAGGTATCGATGTAAGTCGGTGAGGCCTGGCACGAAGTCGGCGTTCCAAAACATCCCAAAGGTGCTCTATAGGATTCAAGTCAGGACTCTGTGCAGGTCAGTCCATTACAGGGATGTTACTGTCGTGTAACCACTCCGCCACAGCCCGTGCAGTATGAACAGGTGCTCGATCGTGTTGAAAGATGCAATCGCCATCCCTGAATTGCTCTTCAACAGTGGGAAGCAAGAAGGTGCTTAAAATATCAATGTGGGTCTCCGCTCTGATCGTACCACGCAAAACAACATGTGGTGCAAGCCCCCTCCAGGAAAAACACGACCACACCATAACACCACCACCTCCGAATTTCTCTGTTGGCACTACACATGCTGGCAGATGACGTTCACCGGGCATTCGCCATACCCACACCCTGCCATCGGATCGCCACATTGTGTACTGTGATTCATCACTCCACACAACATTTTTCCACTGTTCAATCGTGTAATGTTGACGCTCCTTACACCAAGCGAGGCGTCGTTTGGCATTTTCCTGCGTGATGTGTGGTTTATGAGCAGCCGCTCGACCATGGAGTCCAAGGTTTCTCACCTCACGCCTAACTGTCATAGTACTTGGAGTGGATCCTGATGCTGTTTAGAATTCCTGTGTGATGGTCTGGATAGATGTCTGCCTATTACTCTTTACGACCCTCTTCAAATGTTGGCGGTCTCTGTCAGTCAACAGATGAGGTCGGCCTGTACGCTTTTGTGCTGTACATGTCCCTTCACGTTTCCACTTCACTATCACATCAGAAACAGTGAACCTAGGGATATTTTGGAGTGTGGAAATCTCGCGTACAGACTTCTGACACAAGTGACATCCAATCACCTGACCACGTTCGAAGTCCGTGAGTTCCACGGAGCGTCCCATTCTGCTGTTTCACGATGTCTAATGACTACTGAGGTGGCGGATAATGAGTACCAGGCAGTAGGTGGCAGCACAATGCACCTAAGATGAAAAACGTATGTTTGTGGGGGTGTCCGGATATTTTTGATCACATAATGTATTTCCGTAAAGTCGACGTTGGTATCTTGGATATCAGAAATGCACAATTACTAGAAATTCTGAAACTTGAAAGTTTGTACTTCGTTAGCGCTTTCAGTGTAGAAGGGATTAAAAATCTGGAAATCATATTTATATTCACAGGGTTATTTTGGGAAAATGGCAAGCCACATACGACTTGAAGGTTTGATTATGAGCATACTGATGATCCAATTGGCCCGAAGCATATAAAACTAAAATGTGTTCTTTTAAAAGCTAAAACCACCCTTGCCTTTCCTTTCCGACACTAATATTCTAAACTACACCACCTGGTCAATCGGCTTACAAATTTGTGTACTTGAGCTGTAGGAGTTGGCGACAACTGTATCTTATACTTTCTTAATTACGCTATACCTACCCATATTTCCAATCCCTTACTACAAACCTGCACCATTGAGTAATCTGCATACTGTTTAACCAATATGGATAAAGTAATGCACATATACAATTACATTACGGGTCCTGGCAAAAATAATCACAGGTTACCTTATATGTTCCGAAACTACTCAACGCCTATTTTCAATTATATAATACCCCAAATTAAAAATAAAACTAACTTTATTTTCAACCACTTATATATTAAAATTCATTGACTAGCCAACCAGGATCCACATTCGTAAACTTACACTACATGACTTGAGAAAAAATATAGGTTACCTAAAATATGGTATTCTAACCAAAATATCAACCTTTACGTAAAAACCGTTTTTGCAATTTGGATCAATCCTAGTCACTACGCTTTAGGACTCAGTGAAAATAATGGGCTACTCACGACTTTCAGAACTATCCCCGTTCTTGTTTTCAGCCTCTTGCAAAGCCTGGTAAATGGTCAATAAGGTGGAGCATCACTTTGCGTCAGTTGTCCCATTGAAACAATGTTATTGCGCCACTGAAAGCAGTATTTGCTTTAGCACCACAATGTGATTGCGCCACTCAGAAATTTTGATTTACGTTGGCGTCATGTAAAAACGTTTTGGCACAATTTTTCCTCGCGCTTTTTCAGACTGCGGACTGACAGATGAAAAACAAATTCTCATCTGGTGTGGTTCAAAATTGTGCTACGATAAACATCATTTTTACATGCGTAAAAACGTGTTTTTTCTTTCTTTTCTTTTTAGAACAGTTAAAACTATTACTGACTTTGTAAGCATATATTTAAATAAGATACATATTTTGCAATTTCATGGCGCCTTAGTGCATTTTTACTATACTTTTTCATATCATTTTCTACCCGTAATTGATGTTTTCAGTTTTCCTTCTCTTCTTACTCGGTATTGGATTCCATTAATTTTAAGGTACGTTTATGATTTAATTTTATTTAATACTGTTATGGTTTTATAAATATCAGGATGTATGTTGTAAAACAAGCTATTGAATTTCATATGGAAAGTTTCGCAGGCGTTGGCAGTGTGGGTGATTTCAGATGAATGTTCGGCCCATATTGTAGGTGGGAATATGGACTCGTCAGATGTGAAATAATCTACTAGATTGTCACGAAACAGAGTGATTTTTGGGCAACTTGGCTTATCCTGAACCGTTTCAAATACAATGCAGTCACCTACTTCTGCTGGAGATAAGTAGGATAAACGAGAACAATGGGTGAGCCACTAAACGGCTGGAAAAGAACGGTTTTTGTATTTCCTTGTTAGGCCAATACTTTGAAGTTTATACCACCAGGACTCATATAGATGAAATCGACATCCTAAGAGTCGAGTTGTCTCTCCCCACGTAAAATTAATTGCTTAATAAATAGCAACTTCAAAGTCCGCTTCTATTTTAATTGTTTCAAACATCAATCCTAAATTATCCATTTTTATTTTAAGAAACAAAATACCACGGAATGCATGTCTACCTTTACTTGGTAATAAACCAAATATCACCGGAATGTAATGCCGTTTTGAAGAAAATGCGTCGTAAACAATTACATAAAGCATTTGGTATAGGATTTGAAAGTTCCATCTAGATAAAGATTTTCTGCTCCACAATATAATGTAAGCTGCTTTCACACCTGAAAACGATCACATTATTTTCACTAGCATTTAATAACATAAAATCTTCGTTCATAGATGATACTGGATGCAACTGAAATACTGTGTCATTGGGCTTGAGATACCGTTGTTGGTAGTTTAGGGAAATGGTGACACCGATCTCTGTAAATTTATTCAGGTAGTAGTTTCATGTCCGTGAAAGGTAGTGCACTGGTAGAAATACGGAATCCTCATGCAATGCTTTAGATATTATGTTAGCAGGTTTTTCACCTAATTCAGTAGTGGTTTTCCTCTTACAAGATGCACGAACTTACTGACCAGCGAGTTATCTTTCATCAATTTGATAGTTATGGAGACCAACTGCTTCTGCTGTGTTAATATTCAAAGTTATTACTTTAGTAGGAAGCCCTTATGTGTGCAACCAGCGTATACTTCCATCTTCGTATGTATACTTACTTAGTCGGCTTACCTCTTCGTATGTAAGTCTTACATTCCCTAGGGTTAGAGGCCTGTAGAGGAGCAGATGCACATTGAATCAAAGAATGAAGAACCCGGAACGGGAGATCGGCCCGTAGCCAGGTACGAAAGTTAGGAAAGAAGATGATGTGAAGTGAAGGCGAAATGGATGAAAGGAATGGTGATGATGGAGTAATTGCTGGAATGAACGGCGGGGCAAACCTGAGAACACGGAGAAAACCCGCCCAGACGCCGCTTCGTCCACCATTGGTATGTATAACCTTTCATATACATGTAGCCATTTTGTAAGAATAAGTCCTTGGCCCTATTACTGCCTTTCTCGGCCACCTTCATAACAGTCATTACGTTGCAGTTGCTACACCAATGATTTTAACTCCTGATTGCAAATAGCCCTTCTAACTCGACTTTCAGGTGTTTCTTATACTCTGCTAAGGCAATGCCAACTTAACCAAAAGAATTATAAAACTATTACCGCCGGGGCAAGCGAACTGAAGAAGCCAACAACTAAACTGGTGCAAACGCGTTGCACCCCAGTGAGGCAGTGATACAATATTTTCGGTCGTAAACTTGCTCAAAATCACTGAATTATGCAGGGATAAAATACTGCAGATAAAGTGGCGTTCTCCTTCATGAAAGATTTCTGGGACACAATAAAATGCTTAGAAACATGGAATTCTTTAGTATTTTGTGAATAAATAGAGACTAGTGAAGAGTTTCTCAAGAAATGTAGCCCTGTACACAAATACGAACAGTGCAGCGCAGGTGCAGTTGTTTTGAGAAGTTTAAGGTAAGAATCATATTACTTTTTCTATTTTCGTAATGTTGTATTATTTCACTAGTTGATTCTCATGTCATTTGTAATATTTACAAAATAGTTAAGAATAATTGCAACGAACATGTTTAATAATAATAACAACGGCATATCTTTAAGCTATACAGTAGTTTGTTCTACATAGGTGTTTGGGCTTTAGGAAAATGTTCATCCTGGCATAAACACATGTAAGACAGACAAGCTGAGCCTATCTGGACAACACAAAATGAGAAAACCCCCTTACCATTGATGAGCTTTCATCCTCCTAACGTTTAATGGATAGTCGGACGGCTTATCGCCTGAGCCACTAATACGACCTATTTTTAGAGTCAAAGTTCTCAAACGCGACAACTCGTGACGTAGGAATTTACAGTCGTGAAGTCCCACCGCTTGTATTCAAAGCAGGAAGAAAATAAAATTAAACGAATAGAGAATTTGACAAAGAAGGGAACTGAAGTGCTCCCTAAACATCACTAATCCTTTAAGCCAACGCCTATAGCCAGCAGCCGCGTGGAGGTGACTTACACAAAACTCAGATAGGGGCATTGTTGGAATGCATCCATTCGATTCCGAAGCCCGTTTCTCATGAGTTACTAAAGCTCTTATCGCAGTCGGTAAACTGGTTTCAGTAGAGATGGAAGGAACGTTACTGGATTTCCACTGCCACCAATGGGACAAAAGGCAATGGAGTGGAGGTGGGTGATATGCGATGCATTACTATGATAAGTGACCATAAGGTACAATACATTATATCCAATCTGAGTTTAAAGGGGCCCTCAGCAGAACACCACATTGCAGTTTGAGTTCTACAGTCGTTTGGTAGGGGCTCGCATTTATCGTGTATGTGTTCCATAATCGTTTAGCGATGGGTGCATTTTGACATGCAGTTCCAATCTACAGCAAAGGAAACGGTGTAGTTGTTAGAGAACCGCGTTGATAACTTCTTTTTCAATCGTTATACGGTTTGGTCAGCAACGGCGAATCTCTTACGATCTTACACCAATCAAAGCCAAGTTAGAATTACTTTCAACTGTCTAGTGTGCCACCTGTTATTTTCCTTCATACAGTCAACGGAGACTTTAGATTACACCAGGGAGCTTACTCCGCAAATTTTTTTCAACTATGCAAATAATTACATTTAATGATTTTATAATATATGCTTTGATTAACGTGGTATTATGTATAAAGTATGAATAAATTAGAGGACTGCAAAACAGCGATGTAAACCGGTTCAGGCGCTCTGCGTTTCCGATCTCCCTTGAGGCATGGTCGCTCGCACTGGTGTTTACTTTCGATTCTCCCTGCATCGCCCGGGGTGATCGTTCGCCGGTCACGCCGAGTGCTCGTGTTCTGTTCTGACCACGGGAGCAATACAGAATGACTTGTAATGTACACAGCTTGGCACTTGTGGCGTAAGTAACCTGCTTCAAGAATAGCATATATGGTACTTCGTAGTACTGCACTTTACTTCCCTGCTTGTTATACTGGAAACCCGGGTTCGATATCCCGTGGTGTACAATTTGTTAGTCTCTTTGTTTCCTTTTGTATTTTAATGCTCTTTAACGCTTTCGTATACCGATATTTATACAGAAATACACCTTTACTACCCTCATAAAACAAAAGACCGTAATCCCATTTTTGTTCAAAAATTGAGTCAAGGTGAATTTCTTCGTACAGAGGACGTTATACGTCATATTTCAGTGCAAAACTACAGCATTTCACACTTTATTTGCCTATATTGAAGTTAATTTTGGCTTATCTCCAGATTTACGTTATAACTAAAAAATCTTAACTCGTGATAGTAATTCAGACAACCTCAAGTACAATAGAGTTAAGGGATTTCGTTTTAGAAATTGAACTTACGCTTATAAGTCTTATGTAGCATTCAAATATTGTGTGCGTAGAGATGTTGATATTGAATTTACAGTGAGCTGAGATGTTGTTTTATTATATTGGTGAGCTAACTTCTGTTTTTAACAGTATATCAAACGTCAAATCGACAACTGAACTACTAAGGAACTATTAGTTGCAGAGCGCTGGTTCTTTGAAATTGTAATTGTGTTAATATCTATGAAGTGCTCCGAGCTACGCGTCTAATAGCAGCACCAGAGCTGGAAAGATTTTAAATTTAGCTATGGGGATAGCTAGATCGATAAATTCTCCTCTTTTACCTACTACACTATCACCAGGTGAGTTGGTGAATTCATTTTCAATAGAAGATAAACCAGATTGTATGGAATTTGGCGATAAAGGCAAACAATTAACTGTTGAACCAGAAAGCATCTTACAAGGACCGCATACCACCAACGCCTCCTAGGAACAAGGTCACAACATGGTGTATATGACGTCACGGTAGGAGACCATCTTCAAACTAATCCCAGTGTACTAGTTTCCATTCCTCAGGGCCCAAATTTTAAGAGCTAATATTAGGGATAGGGGAAACTCAACTTGAAACAAAAAGAGAAATTGCTATGTCATTCAATTTTAACTATAATTCTATAATAATATAATAATTCATAGTGCAACGCATTGGATGATATTAAAAGCTAGTGTTAGTTTCTGGGGCGTTAAAAACACTAAAACACGCGTAAACTGTTGACCACATAAAACGCGCCTGTTCCTGTGCTTATTTTGTAATCGAAATTGTTAAAAAGGTTCCCTTGATAACCAGAAAAAATAATGAAATCTGTTGACGCACACAAATATATGGTAAAAAGGAAACTACGTGCAATTTCTTAAACATTATCCTATCTAAAGTTTTCAAAGCAATATTTGGCAAAGGGTTCCAAGTTTACTACGCAGATTATTTTTAAATAAGTGATATTTCGGATATTTTTAGTCTGACCTTTTACAACCTCACTTTGGGGAAATTGCTAAAATGCTTGACAGGTTATTCTCTAAGTAAAAGAGAAAATATATTTATGTACCTAGTTTCATAGCAACGTGACACAGGCACAAACATTTTAAAAAAGCAATTCTTGTCTTCATGTAAAATCAAGTTATTTATCCAAAACTGATCACATGAGTTTTTGTTATAGTTTTGTTAGATGTCATCATCATGTCCATGGTATAGGCATGCATAGGTTAGAAAAAGCACAACTTGGGCAACTGTTGCAGCTAGAAATGAATTCTACAGTACTAAGATTAATAAAATGGAGGAGAAGAGAATGGGAATTGTTATTAAAGCTGTAATTCTAAAATTAGGCATATTTCAATTGCAGTGATAATATATTTTTATTTATTGGAAAAGGTTCAAAAACTACCGACATCTTATATTCCTATGATGCACTCATAAATTATTGAATTGAATTGTGAAGAGGAGGGAATTTGGCACCGATCCAGGAATGAGGATATTGTGCCGACGCTCCACTAGTTGGCCCTTTGGGGTGAAGGGTGACACCGATCGGGTGGAACCAGGAGTGACTGCATAGCAACGACAGGGTCCCTACAGTTTCCAGATTAAGGCAGTCGGACAGGAAGACCGGGGAACGCACCCCACAGAGCCTTCGTCCCCATAAGGGGCGGTGCTGATACCCCAGCAACCAGCCGAAGGCCGAGGGATTGAAAAAGTTCACAGAGAACATCCTTTTTCTTGCCACGCTGTACACATCGCCGACACTTCCAACCCTGAAACAGATTAAACGGGGTGAAGGATGAATGAAATGATTAATGGAACGAAATGGAGGGAATGGAAATTCGGGGATGAAAGAAACCACTCCAGCATTCGCCTGATGATCTGGGAAAACTCCGAAAAGGCCCTTGGGTCAGAGTGGGTGGTCTCCGGGTCCTCCCGGATGCGGGTCACATACGTCACCGCCTGAGCCATCCCGCTCGGTACTCATACATGAAGTAGATGTGGGCAATTCACTCATTGAGTACAGTGATAGGTGTTACACTGATATGAATAACAAATTATTAGAGGCATTTATGTTAACATGATGTGCGATTTGACCACAGTGCTGATGGTTCAAAATTCTTGGAAGATAATTCAGTAGGTGCTGCCTTCTATATTGAAAATATCATTTTAAGAACCTTCAAGCTACTGTCTTCTACATCTGCATTCAATGCTCAAACATTTGCTTTTACACAGGATATTTTTTATTCAATCACAGTTTCCTAAATAATTTAATAATTTTAAAAGATTCTCTTTCAGCTTTAGAATCACTAAACTAAGTTTATCACTATTCCAATTGATATTAGCACAAATATAACATATCTATGTAGTTCCTTTGGATTCCTGGGCATAATGATATTAGAGGCAATGAAATGGTAGATACAGTAACAAAACTAGGCATTGAAAAAGGAAAATTCTTTGACTACAGTTTGCAATGTACTTATATCTTAAGACATTAAGAACAATTGATAGTTGATAAATCGCAAGAAAAATGGGATCAACAAAATGCTGCAAAACCTCCTAAGTACTTCAACATTCAGAAAATTAAACCGAATATTCCCTGATTCTATCATGTTAATCTTCTTAGAAAGGTAATAATTATAATCAGATATGAGCATATATTCACGCCTGAAAAAAGGGAGTGACAGGTGACGAGGCCAAGGAAATTACAGGTGACGAGGCCAAGGAAATTACACATGACGAGACAATGTAGTGAAAAAGACGAAACAAGGAGAGAGAGACAGGTAACGGGACCAAGGGAGTAACAGGTGAGAAGTCAAAGGGAATGACAGGAGACCAGAACAAGGGGTGACAGGTGATGAGACAAAAACGAATGACAGGTGGCGAGATCAAGGGAGTGATAGGAGACGAGACGAAGGAAATGAAGGTATGGGGACCAAAGTAGTGACGGGTGACCAGACCAAGGGAGTAACAAGTGAAGAAACCAAGAGAATGACAAGTGACGAGACCAAGGGAATGACTGATGACGAGACTAAAAGTAGACTGGTAACAAGACAAAGGGAGTGACAAGAGAAGATATAACGGAGTGACATGTGAAGAGATGAAGGTAGTCTCAAGAGACTAGACGAAGACAGTGACAGATGACGAGAACAATGGAATGACAGGCGATGAAGGGAATGACTGTGACTAGGCTAAGGGAGTGAGACCTGACGAGAAGAAGGGAGTGACATGGGACGAAAAGAGAGTGACAGGTGATGAGAGCAAAGGAGTGACAGTAAACGAGAGTAAGGGAGTGATAGGAGACGAGGCTATGGTACTGACAGCAGGCGAGATATGGAGTGACAGGCAGCGAGACGAAGACAGTGACAGGAGATGGGACCACAGGAGTGAGGGGGACAAGTACAAGCGAGTGACTTGTGACGATTCAAGGGAGTGACAAGTGACGAGACGAAGGGAGTGACTGGTAACCGGACGATGTAGTGACAGGTGACGAGACAAGAAGAGTGACAAGTGACAATTCATTCGGTGTGACAGGTGCAGGCACCAAATTGTGACGCGTGACGAGTCGAAACTATTCACAGAAAACAAGACCAAGGGAGGGAGAGTTAACGTGACAAGGGAGTGAATAGAGACGTGACAGAGGGAACATGAAAAGGGAAGTGAGAGGAGGTAAGGATAAGAGATTGACAGGCAACGAGATCAAGGATGTGACAAGTGACGGGACGAAGGGAGCGTAAGGAGACGACACAAAGGGAGTTGGAGGTGACGGGAAGAACAGAAAAATTGAGCTTTATTTATAGACGCTCTTTAACTGCTGTGGACCTTAGCGTCCCATTCTACGAGGGGCGTCCAATAAATAATTTTCCCTATTTTATAAAACACATTACCACAATTAATTATGTTGAATTAATTTCATTTATATTGTACAATCCTTCTGTTACTTTTCTACATAGCCAACATGTTTTTCAAGCATTTTTGGGAACGACACACAAAGTTTTCCAAGCCATTGTTGTTCCAGGTCGGGTCTTGTGCTCGCAACCAGCTGTTCACTGATTTGACTTCATCATCGGTGTTAAAAGTGCTTCCTATGAGTTGGAGGAACATGTGAAAATCACTTGGGGCAAGCTTCGGTGAATACGGAGGATACGAGAAAACTTCCAAGTTGAATATTGACCCAGGCGGAGCTCAAAAGATTCAACTGGGAGGTTTTCTCGCATCCTCCATGTTCACCAGATTTTTTCCAAGTGATTTTCACATCTTCCCCTGGCTCAAAGGTCATCATGGAGGTAAGCACTTTAACACCGTGATGAAGATCAATCAGAAATGAACAGCTGGTTACGAGCACAGGACTCGACTTCTGGTTGAAAAAACGTGTTGACTATGTAGAAAAATAACAGAAGGATGGTACAATATAAATAAAATTAATTCAACATGATCAAGTGTGTGTAATGTCTTTTTTTATAAAATAGAGAAACTTACTTATTGGACTACCCTCATATATTGGGCGTGAAAGACCGGCAACTTTGCTCAGATACCTCTTTATCAGGCTTGAGGTTCATTTACGTACCGTAAATCTACGACATGAGACCACCGGCTTTTATTGCCTTCCAAAGGAAGCCATGCTAAAGATTGTTGCGCCCGAAAAAGTTCATCGCCCTCCGTCGGGTTTCAACCCCAAACCTCTGAGACCTCTGTTAGTAATCACTACACCACGGAGTGCGACAAGATAAGGTGAAGGGAGTGACAGGTGATAAGACACGGGGAGGAGTGACAGGTGATAAGACACGGGGTGTGACTTGTGACGAGATCAACTGAGTGAAAGCAGACGAGAATAAAAAGGAGTGACAGGACACGAGACGATGGGAGTGATCGGTGACGAGACCATGGGAGTGAACGGTGACGAGACCAAGGGAGTGACAAGGGACGAGGTCAAGGGTGTGAACAGAAGAAGAGACGAAGGAAGTGACAGGTGACGATAAGAAGGGGAGACCATGGATGTGACATGAGTACAATTGAAGGGAGAGACAAGTGATCAGCGCAAGGAAGTGACAGGAGGCGTAGCGAAGGCAGACACAGGAGACAAGTCCAAGGGAGTGGCAAGTAACAAGATTAAAGGTGTGACTGTGATGTAACGGAGAGAGTGTCAGTAACCAGATCAAGAGAGTGAAAGAGGACTAGGCCAAGGGGTTGACAGGTACCAGACCATGGGAGCGACAAGAGACGAGTTGAAGGGATGGCCAGTAATGAGAAGAGGGGAGTGACAACTTGATGAGACAGGAGACCAGACTATGAAAATGACAGGAGATGAGGTCATTGACAGGAGACGAGGAAAAGGATGTGGTGTGTGACGAGATAAAGGGAGTAACAAGTGACCAGACGAAGGAATTTAATTTACAGGGGAAGAGACTAGCGAGTGACAGGAGACAAGTGCTGAGGAGCGACAGCTGAATAGACCGAAGGAGTGAATTGTGACTATACCAAAGGAGTGACTGGAGAGCAGATGAAGCTAGTGACAGGAGGCCAGGCCAAGTGAGTGACAGGAGACGCTAAACAAAGGAGTGACAAGACCAAGTGAGCGACAGGAGACTAGACGAAGTCAGTGACAGGAGACGAGAGGAAGGGAGTGGCAGGTAACGAAAAAGGGTATGACAGATGACTATACAATGGGAGTGATAAGTGGTGAGATGAAAGCGTAACAGGTGACGAGACGAAGGAATTTATAGCAGAATAGCAGACAAGACTAAGGGAGTGACAGGAGATGAGACCAAGGGAGCGACAGCTGACGAGACTTAAGGAGTGAAAATTGGCAAACTCAAGGGAGTGAAACGAACCCGGGGTGACAAGAAGCAAGACAAAAAGACGAGTAAGTTGACGAGATAAAGGGAGTGGTAGTAGACGAGACGAAGTGTATGGCAGATGACGAGCCCTAGGGAGTATCACGTAACGAGAAGAAGGAGTCACAGGTAACGAGACGAAACAAGTTACAGCAGACGAGACCTAGAAAGTGACCCAAGTAGTGACTTGAAGTGAGAAGAAGTGAGTGCCAGAAGTCGCTACAAAGGGATTGACAGGAGATGAGAATTAGGGAGTGACAGATAACGAGAACAGGAAGTGGCGGGTAACGAGGCGAAACGAGTGACAGGTGATGACAATAAGGTAGTGACAGGTGACGGGACGAAGGGAGTAGCAAACAGACGAGATGAAGGGAGTGATAGGTGATAAGACGAATGGAGTAATTTTTGACGTTACCAAGAGAGTGATAGCTGACGAGACGAGCGGAGTGACGGGAGACAGACGAAGGGTGCTAGAGCACAAAGACAAAGGTTGTGACTAAAGATGAGAGACGGGAGCGACAAACATGAGACCAGGGGTGTAACAGTGGACGAGATTAAGGGAGTGGCAGGAGACGAGGTTAAGTTACTGACAGGAGACGAGATGAAGGGACTGACGGGAGGCGAGACCATGGGAGTGACAAAAATCGAAATTAAAGCTGAGACAGGTGATCAGAGCAAAGGCGTAACAGGAGATGAGGCGAATGGAGGGACAGGTAACGAGTCAAAGGGCGTGGTGGTAAAGAAGATAAGGGAATGACAGCCGACTAGACCAAAGGAGTGGTGAGAGACCAGACGAAAGGAGTGCAGAAGATCACAAAAGTGAGTGAAAGCTAACGACTACAAGGGAATGACAGGAGTCGAGTTGAAGGGAGTGATATATAATGAGACGAAGTCAGTGATAGGTGAAGAGATCAAGAGAGTGAAATCTGAGAAGACGAAGGTAGTGACAGAAGACGAGACGAAGGCCATCAGAGGAGATTAGACAAAGAGATTGACTGGTGACGAGACCAACGGAGTAACAAGCCACGACAGAATGTACTGAAAATAATTGAGAAGAATGGAGTAACAGCTGGCGAGACGAAGGGTACTGGAGACGAGACAAAGGAAAAGAAAGGTAAGGTGACCAAGGGAGTGTGGGGGACGAACCGAGGGAAGTTTTAGGTAATGATACCAAGGGAGTGCAAAGAATCGAGACGAAGGGCGTGACATGAGACGAGATGAATATTGTGACATGTGATGATACGAAGGAAGTGATATGACGAGACCTAGGAAATGGCAGGTGGTGAGAGCACGGGAATGATAGGAGCGGAGGCGAAGGGAGTGATAGGAGATGTGTCAAAGGGTGCGACAGGAGTAGTATAAGTCCCGGATGAGCCAATTGGATTATCGATATTGCAATTGGCTCATCCGGGACTGTTTTCTTTATTTATAATTTGAATACAGTACATTGGATAAAGATATGAATACATAGTTTAGATTAACATGATGTATTATTTGCTTAACATATGAATACATAGTTTGAGAATAACATAATGGATCATTTGATTACAGGAGATTAACGTATGAATACAATAAATGAATAATATAAGAAATATTAGGAGAAAAAAAACACATTAAAATTCATAGTTTGTTGAGGCACTAGGACACACAGATTTCGCGCACAACAATGATTTTAAAGTACGTGGTGCACTTTGAGTCCTCGTCATCGATGCTGCTGCTATCGACGGTAAATTGGTGGATAGGTTTGGTGATGCAGGTGACGAGCAGGTGAGAGAAACTTTCGTTACGAACTCGGTGAAGGTTGGTATATAGATGGGGATGGTAAATTCGTTGTAATGGCTGGTTGAGAAGCATCCTGTGGATGTGACTTTGTTGGTTAGAGCAGGAATGTCGCTGTTGCCGAGGTATATGATGCATAGTGCGTCTTGTTGATGCTGGTGCACTTTGGTAGGTACGCATTTGACGTGGACGGCGTGAGCCCCTTGGACGTCGAGTGTGATGGTGACAACTCTGCTGCTGCGGAAATAGGAGTTGGAGATGCAGAGGATACGGATAGGTGAAGCTGCGTTGAGAATGAGTTGTAGGGTAAGATTGTTCCCCACGGGGACGGGATAGGCTTCGTCGGACATTATTTAGGGTTATATGGGGAGAACGTGACGATGTGACGTTTGAAACCGCTGCGTAGTTTTTCCTCGCCTGCGTATATGATGCAGAATGAGGTAGAGTTGAGTTTGTTGATGAGTTCTGGAGAGGCTTTTGCAAATCTTGTTGGTAGGAAAACTTCTGTGTCGTTGTCGAGTTTGGCGACGAGCTTTGTACCGTGAACGGTGTCGATTGTTTTGACGCCGACGACACGATATGGTACTTGCTGTTCAAGCGTAGATACGCTGAAAGTGTCGGCGCTGCGGGAAAGTTCTTCTAGCTCTTTAAGGGCGTCCTGTGACATTATGACGGCACAGATGACAGTTTTTGATAAACGGGGGAGGACCGTCTATATGAGTGGTTTGATGAGGAAGGTTGTAGTGTTGTTTACACCTGCGATAAGGTGCGCAAACTACCTCTGCGTCTTTGGGAAGTTGGTTCCACACAAGGTCGACGTCGCTTGGGGGATAACGTTCAAAGATGAATATGCCGTTCTGCAGCAGCACTTGGCGTTCCCTGGTCAGTAGCAGGTGGATTCTTCGTCCGTTATCGAGATACCGAAAGAGCACGTTGTTGAATTTGCTTGTTGAGTTGATCGAGGTCTTCGTAGAAACCGAGTTGACACTCTGTGCACAGACGGGTGAGACGGTGCCTAAGTTCGCAGCTGCACGTTTGGTGAAAACAAAACGAGCCGTGGAAGTCTTTACACGTCGGTCCTGGCATTCCCCCACGGCTGGCTAGCACCGAATGAAGGGGAAAAGAATGCGCGTGCATAAATATAACCCAACTGCCGGAAGCAGGAAATCACTGGTGGGGGAAAAGTTCCTTGGACATTTACCACATAAGGGGAAGCACTGGTGGGGGAAAAGTTGGTTGGAGAAACACCAAATCAGGGGGAAGCAGTGGTGGGGAAACGTTCTTTGGAGGTTGACTACATCCGCCGGAAGCGCTTAGCGATTATTGCACAACATCCGCAGGAAAAACACTGTGTCCGTTGATTTAACGGTTTTCGTCTTGGAGGAGAACTCTGTTTTGAACGGAGCTGAACATGCAAACGACCACATTAGGGGAAGCACTGGTGGGGGAAAAGTTCGTTGGAGAATTACCACATCAGGGGAAGCACTGGTGGGGGGAAAACGTTGGTTGGAAGTTCACTACATCCGCCGGAAGCGTTTATCGATTATTGCACAACATCCGCAGGAAAAACACTGTGTCCGTTGATTTAACGGTTTTCGTCTTGGAGGGGAACTCTGTTTTGAACGGTACTGAACATGCGAAACGACCACATCAGGGGAAGCACTGGTGGGGGAAAAGTTAGTTGGAGAATTACCACATCACGGAAAGCACTGGTGGGGGAAACGTTCGTTGGAGGTTCACTACATCCGCCGGAAGCGCTTAGCGATTATTGCACAACATCCGCAGGAAAAACACCGTGTCCGTTGATTTAACGGTTTTCGTCTTGGAGGAGAACTCTGTTTTGAACGGTGCTGAACATGCAAATGCCGTGAATGTGATCGGGTATGATATAGGGTGATTCGCGACCCAAATGCGCCGCTAAACATGTGCCGTAGCACATGGGGTTTTCGTTCAACATTTGCTGCATTTTGTCTGTGGAAATGTATTGCTGTTCGTAGAAAACGATGTATAAACCTCTTGCGGGCACAAATTGGAACCACTGATGTGCGTCTTCTTTATCTGCTTTGAAAGGGATATCGTTGAAGTACATGTTAGATAGCACAAAATGAATTTTGGTTTCGCAGCTGTGAACTCTGGCGGAGACGGATTTTCCGTCGTAGGTGCTGTCGACGAAGCGAAGTGCATAAGGTGTATTTTTATGGGGGTGACCGTCCACCTCGTAGTTTTTAAACACCTTATTGTCATGGTAGTACACCGACAGGTAATTTCTGTAATCCATGATGCGGGAGCGAAGGGCGCGAGATGATTGGGTGAGGTGCGGTTGGAACGCTGCTAGAAATACATGCGCACTAAGGACTATTTTGTGAGATGCGCAGTGCAAAATGGGTGTTGAGGAAATGATGAACCTCGAGGAATGTTCTAAAATTGGCGCACCGTATGTACTTGGTGAACTGCGTGAAATTCATGTTATGTAAGGGAACGTTGGAGGCATGGTTGTGAAGCATGTACTTGTGGTATGCCATGATTTGATTTTGCACGTCCGTCTCTTCCTTCTTTTTGTGATACATGATGTCGGTAATGATGCGCTGCAGGGCATGCAACACGTGCCATTCTTGTTGGTTGAGCGTAACGGATGCGCCTTGCGGGTCTTTGAAAACGAGCTTTAGCTTTCCGAACACAAACTTAAACACGATGGTGACGCTGTCGCTGAATTGAAATTGCTGTAGACGTCCCTGTGGGTCATTCAAGCGTTTGTGAATGATGGGGATGGCTTCGACGAGTTTGTGCCACTGCGAGGAACTCATGACGACTGCGTTGTGCTGTCCACATTTGGCAATGGTGACGACGAGATGGTGCGGCGGCTGGGGGGGAGAATCCCACACTGACGAATTTAGTTTGTTGCGGGTTGAGGAAGTAGATATCCGCCAGAGGACCCAGAACTGCACTGTGTTGGAACTGTGCTGGCGGAGCAGGGCTGTCGGGATGCTGTTGGAGGTCGAAGATGGGTAGTTTCCTTTTTTCCCCGGGTTTTGAGGTGGTCGGGGTTTGACATCCGGTTATACTGGAACACACAAAACAATAATAATAATGTGAGGGATAGAGAGATAAACGGGATAGAAAAAAGCAAGCTAATACATAGGTGCGGACCAACCTGGTCGGCGTGCTGCATGGCAGCATGACTGTATCCGCGTGCTGCATGGTACACTCTGAATGAGGCGAGCGGCACCGTGACGTTGCTTTTTATATGAGCAGGAGCGTCTTCTGAAAGCACGTGCAAGAGGATGGATTAGGTTATATGTGATGAATAGTGACACACACACACACACACACGTACTCACCTTCAAGGGTTGACAAGTTTGCTGAGCGTCAGAGCACTTTACGCGGCATGCGTCTTTGTACGTTTTGCGAATGACGACATCATTATGCGCGTGATTGCTGACGTGAAATTTTGAGAAGAATTTATGCTTAGGTAAGCCGGAGCAGCGGTGGGTGAGGTAGGCGATGACATAATGACCGCAAATGGTGCTGTCGAAACCTTGCAGCCTTCTGGCGTTGGTGGACCAACGCCTTCTGCAGACCGAATTTAAGAACCGGAGAAAATGGGGCGAAAGCGGTCCTATGCCGTAACTGTCAAAATATTCTCCATGCGAGTTTTTGTCCACAAAGATGCAAACCCAGTGTTGCCCGGATTTGGTGCTGGGGTCGGTGTTAGCCACTAGCGCCAAGGGAGGCGTTCGAATGCCGTGAAGTACGGGTAGTTTATCGCAGGGTTAGACGCCTAAAAAGTGAGAGCGCGTAGAGGGGCATGTCGATAGAAACCGTTGAATTTGAAAGGTGTTCATGATACCAAAATGGATCGGTTGGCGTCGATTTCGACCGTGCGATGTATTTCCGCTAGCAGCAGAAGTATGACCGGTTCTGTCAATTTATCGGCAAAACCGATGCTTATAGAGACGGTTCCGTGGCGCTGACCCGAGATGTGAGACTCGTTAGCGCTCATGTCTGCAGTGAGATCGAAAACCATTATCGTATACCCTTGCGGGTAGGTTTCTCTGGAGATGCAGTGTCCCTCGTCCTTGAAATGAATGCCTAGGCCGTCCTGCAGGGTTTGAAAGCATTGCAAATAGTGTCCCTTTGTAAAGTCGGGTTGCAGAGGTTGGGAGGGAACGGGTTGCCCGTTCACGTAGAGCTGTACGACGTTGCTCACTTTGGTAAACCCCTGACGCCACTGAAAACCCGCATTGGCGATAAAAGTGTCCATGATGCCTGCCGTGCCCTTTCTCCAGAGGGTGGATTCTAGTTTGGTGTTCATGGCATCTTCGGAGTAATTGAGAAGCGTCTCGAGGTAGGTTCTATAGGGGTAACCGGCTTGCGGCATGGAGACGATGACGGTATTAAGGGTTACCTCCACCTGTTGAAACAGTGAATTTAAGGCGTTTTTGACCAGAGTGGCGTTAGCGTCAGCGTTTAAGGCCTCTCCTTTGTCATCTACAATGCGCACCATGAGTTCGAGTACGACGTAGGTCAAGTCTAGGTAATCGTCCGCATTTCCGGAATAATGAAAGGTGATGGGGGCATTTTTCATTAAAGTGTTTTGAGGGTTTAGGTATAGGAACCGTGACTCCTCGATGCTCATCTGAACCGGCACCTCTGTAAAGAGGTCCAGTTCGGAACTCATGTGCACGGCCGCGTCTGCCATTACGAAAATACGTCTTGCACCTTACGCCTTTGGCGTTTCAGCTTCGACTGCTTGCTCTTTTTGGATTTGCTCGGTTATATTCTCTTGAGGCGCCTGGCGCCGGAACCGAGCATGGCATCGAGCTTTTCATCGGCTTTTCGCTTTAAATTGTATGCGGACTCCTTGAGCCTCCGTTGGAGCGCTTGCTTTGGCGCTGCTTCCGCCACAGTCACATCGGAGAGAACGTGAGCGCCCGCCTTTAAGGCCTCCTTTCCGACTGCTTTTGCTCCGCTCTTTAAAAACGGTAACAACCTTCTGAAGAGTCCTCCGAGGGCTGAAAAGAGACCGCTGCCTCTTTGGTAGCGCTTGCCCCTGTAGAGAATGAAATGGCGATCGTGGAACGCGCCGCCGGTCTGATTGAGGTAGTACCGCGTTACGGCGTGCACGTCCATTACGCCTGTTTTGGACGAAAAGCGAGAACTATAGTAGAGGAAAATCCGTCGGCGAATGGCAAGAGATCGCCGTAACCGTTCCTTAAATCTATGTTGACCGTCTTGAAGCCTTGCTGAATCAAGGGTACCCAATTTTGGGGAAAAAACGTCTTTTCGTCGCTCATGTAAGTGTTGTTGCTTCTTTCGTATTCCACGGCCGCGCTCTCTATGACTTGGGCGAAGGTGTCGCCCACGATTTGCGGGGTTACTAGATTAGAATAGATGAACATTTCGTAAGGAAACCCCATATAAGGTTCTACGGGGTGTTTAGCAGCTTTTTCGAGAATGACGTTGACGTAGGGCTCGAAACCCAACATTTTTGCCATAGCGGGCGTTAAAAGCAAACTATGGATGCGGTGTAGAGGTCTCGCGGGGTCCTCCGATTTTGAAACGTCTGGTTTGGGTCTGACGGGACGAGCCGCCGCGGGTTTCTGCTGCCCCGAAGCCCGGGGCTTCGGTTTCGGTTTCGGCTTGGGACTCTGGTGGGGCGCATCGTTCAGAGCTTCGTATTCGCCGACCGCGTACGGTACGGCCGTGCGCGCGACATTTTCCACAAACCCGTCGAACGGAATGTCGGGTAGTGGTTCGGGATGGGCGACGGCGGCATTTACGCCCACCGTCTTCTTGCGCTCGTCGAAGAGGAAGAAGTTTTCCACGTGCAAGTGTTCGAGTAGAACGGCGTTGACGAGGTTCACCAAGTCTTTGGTATTGTCCACAATGCCTTGCGGCATTTCCAGGCTGAATTTGGAATGCGTGGGGAGGAGCGTCATGGTGTACTTGGTGCCCACGAGACGGGCATCGTCTGACGAAAGGTTATAAAATTTCACCGGATACCTGACCTTTTGCAGGGCGACCTCCCATTCTCCCTGCAGAACGATTCTCTCGGGAAAGATGTTAGAAAATCTGGCCGTGGTGTTGTCGGTAAAGTGTCCCATGGAAGCGTTGCTCACGAGAGTGATGGAGAAGGGCTTGGTCTTAATCATGTCGAATCGATGGTCGAAGCCAGAACCCACGAGTTAAACTTTGCCGGATAACCCTTCCACTTTACCAAGACCTTCTTGTTGCGCCCTCGGCCCTAGGTCTGTAAAACGCGTTCGATCTTAAACGTCCGAGGTAGCGCGACCTTTTGTAGCTCCTCGGTGTAAAATGTGCCGTCTATGGCTTCTCCGGCCAGATCCCTCAACTTATATACCACTGGTCGACCGCGCACCACCTCGGCTATCCGAAATATTTCGTCCGTCCAATTCTGCTCGTAGCCCTTGTCGAATTTCATTTTTTCTTTAGAGATGCGCACGTGATCGCCGACGGAAAATCTGGGTTTCCCTGCGCGAGGTAGGGTCCTATTTCCGTAGAGATTGCGGTACACTCGTAAAATGTTAGATTCGTTCACGTCCTTCGGAGCCATTTTTATGGACCTGTGATGCGAGCTATTGTACGACTCGAGTAAGGCCGGAAGGACTTCCAGGTATCTGTAACTGTTTTTGTGCGTGAAATACCTCCACATCTTGGTTTTTAAGGTGCGATTGAAGCGCTCCACGACGCTGGCTTTAACGTTATTTTTGGTTGTGTAATGTTTCACGTCGTGTTTCTTCAGAAAGTCGCGAAAAGTCTTGTTGGTAAACTCGGTTCCCTTGTCCGTTTGGAGGACCCTGGGGACGCGTTGGGAGAATATGGAGCGAAACGCTTGCGCAACCTCGGTACCCAACTTCGATTTCAGGGGTACGGCCCAAGCATATTTGGAAAATACGTCGATTACGGTCAGAATGTACACGTAAGGTTTGTTATGTTCCCTCACGCTGTTCATGACGTTTAGATTGGCCTCCCAAAGATCGTCCATATTCGTCACGTGATAATATCTGGTGGGGAACCGCTTTCTGACCGGTTTGTGCAGAGTGTAACTGTCCTGGGTTTGAAGGAAGGACTCGATGTTCGCCTTAGACGCACCCGTGGCCTTTCGAAGGGGCTTGACCGTACCCAAACCGGCATAGTGTTCCTGCTTGGCATAGTATCGCCTTAGCGCCTTCCATTTCTTCATGCTTTACTTGTACAGGGGTTGCCAGACGCGTTTGCGAAAATGGTACGACGCGGAAGGCGATTTCGATTTCTTTTTCGGAGTGGCAGGGTTTGCCCTCTTCTTTTTGCGAGGCGAGAGGAGGTTGACCTTTATGGTTCGGGGTTCGACCTCCTGCTTCACCGGCACGCGTTCGTGCACGTCTTCGTAATCGTCGTCGTCGTCGCCGAGGAAGGGCTTTCTGACTTGTGCCACGAGATCGAGGTAGTTGTCCAATTTACGTCTTACGAGCCGCCACTTTTCGTCGGCAGAGAGCTTTGCGCTCTGCAGGTTCTAAATTTCTTTAGCCAATCTGGATATGGTGCGGTCTATAGCGTGAAGCTTATCGACGGTCTTTGGTTGCGGTGCAACGAGGATCTGCTTGCCGTACTTCGTCCTGTTAATTTCGACACTAGCGCGCCGCCAAGCGAAGCCAAGACGGGTAGGAGGAATGCCGGCAAGAAACCTCCTTATTGAACCAAGATGCTCTTCTTCTTCTTCAGAGGAACCCGTTTATCCGTCAACTTCCTCCAAGAAGCCTTGTGCTTCTTTAGGCGACCCAAGCACTTTGCGGGAAGTTGCACGTGACCTCTGCACACGTTGAGCATACATTCGCTAATGGCCTTGATCAGATCGCCATCGGCATTTTTTTACAACTTTTTGCGCAGAGGGACCTTCGCCTTGGCCAGAGCCGTCAAATTACCGTGCTGTCTCGATATGCGAGGACTGGCCAGCGTCGCAAGCCTTAACCTACCTCTAGCCATGCTTGCGCGTTAATGACGTTCGCTCCCAAAGCGGTACTTTTTATTTAAAATCAATGGCCTCAGTTGGGTAAGACCCTGCCGTGATAATATAGAACGAAACGAACCCGAGTCCTCTCTCCGGTCTCAGTTGGGTACGAAATAACAGAGGTTTTCCCCCGGCAGCACGCCGGTTCGATACCTGTATCGGGCGGGCGTGTACTGAGTGCAGTCCAACACGAGATACCCGTGAAGGCGTTCGGTGGCCTTCTCGAAGGCCTCCAAGAGAAACCTAGTGTTCCTGGGTTCGATCTGCTGGCACAGTCTCTCGATCTGCATCTTGTCCCAGTTGTTCTTGAAGACCACGACGTAGTTTGCATTCAGAGAGATGTTGCGATATTTCTGACCCTGCGGAAACACGTTGTGCAGGATGTAGACGATGCCGTAGCGCTTGTGATGGGAGTCTCTGGTGAAAAAATTGGACACGTCCTTCCCGCCACCCTCCAGCATCAGATCGTCGAGGACGACCAGGTCGTTCTCGCCCACCGAAGCAAGTTCGGGTATGCCCGCGTCGGTCTCGCAACGCAGAGCCGAGGGTTCGAGTCTCGGCGAATACTCCGGAGGGTGGCACCACAGCACCCTCCTGGGGCGCACGTCGAACATCCGGTGCGCGTGGCGTAACAGGTTTTTCACGAAGGTCGACTTCCCGCAGCGCGACGGCCCCGCCACGAGCATCGTGCTGGGAAACTCGATTCGCCCCAGGTCCCGGGGACCGGGCATCGTCTCCTCAGGGGCGGCCGGTTCGAAATGACTTTGGCGCGGCTCTAGACGTCTCATTTATGCGTTCCTCTTGAACCCGTAGGGATAGGAATCGTGATCGCCTGCGAGAACGCGCTTGTTGACCACCATCCTAAACGTCTTCGAGCTGGGTTCGGTAACGACCGTCCAAGACGGTTTCCGCAAAATCTGCGTGCCCGCCAGCTTCACCGCACGGTCGTTGTCCCTCAGCACCACGTCGCGAATCACCTCGGCGTTCACCAGCTCCAGGTTGCCCGAATTGAGCGTGATCCCCTTCACCTTGCACACCGAGAAGGTCTTGCCCGTCTCGGGGCAAACGATCTCCATGCAGTAGCTCTTGGGCCCCGCGGAGGCGAACCGGGCGATGTAAGAGCCCCGCCCGTACTTCTCCAGCTCGTCCGTCATGTCCCCCAGGAGGCGTCCAACGGACGGCGTCCAGTCACCCGAAGCGGCGACGACGACGGAATCCATGTCGAAGTAGCAGACCCGTTCTCCCAGCCTCTTGAGGTAGGAGTAGAGCACCAGGCGCGCGTGAGCCGTGGTGTAGGCCGCCAGGACAGCGTTGGCGGTGGGGTTGACCTTGCGGTGCTGCTCGCAGTACCTCCACACCGCGTACATGATCCAGTCGGTGACGGGCACGTAGGTCTGCACTTCCACGCCAGGGTCGTTGAGCAGCTCTAGGAGGCGGTCGTACCGGTCCACCAGCTCGCACGTGGGGAGGTTTTCCCTCTGCCCCAGTTTGCCCCAGAAGCTGTTGAGCATCAGCTTGGCCAGCTCCCGCCTGCCGGGGTTGGTGGCGATGGCCTGGGGATCCAGGGTGACACCTTCGTGTTCGAAGAATTGCTCCACGTACTGCTGCTCTGCGGCAGGGTCCTCGCAATCCGAGGGCCATCCGGAGGCTTCGGTCTTGATCTTCAAGAACTGATTCACGTAGTCCTCGAAGAGACCCTTGGCTCCGGTGGTCGGTTCGTGCCGCACCACGTCGTACTCCCAGGTCTCGTGGACCTTGAGGAGGCGGCACCCCTCCTCCAGGGCGACCTTCATCTCGTCGACCACCCAGGTACCCGACAACGCCCTCTCGCGCTCACCGTGGTGGCACTTGTCTTGGTTCTCCGCCTCCGCACAAGCGCGGCATAGCGGGAACATGAGCTTGCCGCCGATGCGCGCCGGTAGCACCGTGTGGTACAGGTGTTGCGGCGGTAGAACCTCGCACTTCACCAAACCGCCCCCCACGTCTTCCAAGCGCGGGAATCGATCCACGTGGATCTTGGGATGGCCCGCAGGGTAGGGCTTCGTCTTGTTCACGTACGGGTACAGGCTGCATACGTCGTAGTAGTAGATCTTGCTGTCCCCCTTCGCCTCGCAGTACGTCTCCGTAGAAGGCGTCTCTGGGGTTCAGGGGTTCCGGTACCGCAAAGTCCCTTGCGTGGCGCGCGAGGTACTGGTTGGCCTCCATCGCAGCGTTGAACTCGCACTCCCACATTTCCACCACGGCGTAGCCGGCGGCCTTGATCTTGGCCGTAACCTTCTCGGTGCTCTCTAACCTGGAGGTCATCGTTTCGTGTCCCGAGTTGTATATCACCGCATGGCGATTGTGAAAGCACCGCCTGCAGCCGTGGTAAAAGCAGCCGTGGAAAAAGTACGCGGTTTTTTCAGCCTCTCTGTACCCGTCCACCTTGTGCCCCACGATTTTAACTTCGCGTCCTCGCATGGCGTGCTGGATGACGATGCGGATTTGCATCTCTAGCCAAGTTACCCATATGCATGCGGCGCAAGACTGCCGGTCCGCTAGTCGATACCCGCCCGCTGGCAAGAGGGCAATTTTTTTAAGCGGCATGAAGCGCTTTCTATACACGCACATGCACGCCTGCGCGATGGTGACGCATTCTCTGAACGGGTCTATTCCGTTTTCGTCCAAGAATTCCCTTCTGAATTTCGAAACTCCCTGACTGAGTAGAAATACGTCCATCTTGCAATACGCCACCATTTCCGCCCTCATGTCGAAGACGTACCCGGAGGACGCCTTTTCTTCGTGCCACTGCTCGAAGGCTTTCCGACCCTCCGCCGACATGCCCTCCGGGCAGTAATGCCTTTTGTCGGGAATCGAACCCACGTAGTGCTCGTTTTCCTTCGTGTTAAACAGGTACGGGAAATAACCTTTGCATTCCTTCAATCCGATGGTCTTGGAAAAGCGGGAGAGTGGCATGGGTATGACGTTGAGCGAGTCTAGAAATGTGACGTCACCGTACCTCATCCTGTAGATCTTGCTTCCGTTCATGATGAGCTCCGGCGCCCAGTCTAAGTGCGCCACCATGTACTTTAATAAAAACTGCCAGTCGTAAGCTCTGAGGTTATGCGCCACGACGTAGACGTCCCAGGCTTCGAACCTCGCCTGCGCGATGTGCTCGAAAAGCTGCTTCACGGGCTCGTCCATAAACACCCATTCTTTGCAACCGCATTCGGTACAGTATGCCGTCTTGTGGCGTTCGTCGATGCAGTGCGGGCAGGCTTGGTACAACACGCACAAGTTAGGTACATGCTCGTATGTGTCCTTTTTGCCGGTATATGGAATGTTTTGCGTGCATTTAAAGTCGATAAACATAAACACGTACCGCTTTCTTTTGTTCTTTGCGGCATACGGCTGCATATAGCACATGTGGTTAGAATTCACGTGTGTCTTGCAATGATAGCAGTACTTTTCCCCGCACTCGTGCGCAGTTTTTCTGTGCCTCGCATTCACGAGCTTATTGCAAGACGTGCACACCTTTTCTACATCGCACACCGACAGCGCCTTTGGGTAAAAAACGCTTTTGTTTGCGTGGTTTGCAAAGCATGTCGGCCCCTAAAAATCTCTGTTGCACCCGGCGCAGCGTATGTAGGCGTCAAATCGCGCACCGCACTGCTGATGGCATTTAGCACACCTGGCGTCGCACCTATGAAATTCTTTTTCGTGTGCCGAGGGATAATGACACCGGCGGCAATACCATTTGCATTTAAAGCACTTGTGAAGGTTCACGATAGCATTAAAGTGCCCGGCGTGGAGCATGACGTCAATGTATTTATCGCATTTCTTATCCGACGCGTACAGCACGTGCTTCCCCGTATGATCGCCAAACACCCTCACAGCGTAGCTCTTTAACGCAGCGTCAAAGCGTCTGACGTCATCTATCGTACAGCTGTCGCGGCCTTGACCGATGCTCGCACACAAGGCTACGGCCTTGGATTTTTGCAGATAGTCGGAGCTCGTCATCGTTTTATAGTTGACGTCGCGATCCACTTTGGCTTTAACTACAACAATGGCTCTTGCTAAACACAAGTTGTCTTTGTTGGCTATTTCGACAATGCCTTTATTGTCCCTACAGGCATCGGAAGGTTGGTGGCACGAACCCGAGACCTCCTTGGTCCACACCAACGTTACATGAAGAGGCCCGCTTAGCAAGAATTGTTGGTTACTTTGCATTACTTTTTCGATGCTTCCAACAATGGCATCCGCATTCAATTGCTCTACGCGCCTTACGCTTATATTGAAGGGTTTAGACGCCTCCTTTTCGTCTGTTATGGATATGCCTAAATATCCGGGTTCGTTTTCTAACAGGTTCTCTTTCGCATAGTTTAGAATATCGTTAAACAAATGCGATACCCATTGCTCCGGGTTAACATCTCTGGGAACCGGGTTTACGGTAATTTGAGACTCTGTAAAGCCGGAAAAAAGCCTTGGCAGCATTCTCTGCTTGTGCCCTATAATTTCGAACGTAGGCTGCAAGGTGTCACCGCGACTTCCCCCGGGTTGCGGCTCCATCTTATCGGCCGAATGCACCGATCGCTCTTTACCTGCAAAGTGCTGCTGCTATTTTGTTTTTATTTTAAACTATTGTTCTCGGCTTTAACACTCTGGGAACAACTGCTGCGGCGTATGTTCTGCTATCACTAGGGCGATGGTCAATACCGATCGATGAAGACACCCTCACATGTGCGCGTATTGCTCTAAAACTTATATCAGGTCAAATAGCACGATTTTTTAACAAAATCCGTTATCGCTCCCGTTTCTCACTACCGCCGGCTGCTCTTGGCACTGGGTTTTTATAAGTTCGCTTATCGCAACCGCTGTTTCAGCATGCGCGTCGAGTGAAATGCCTCATTAAAAATCCTGACGCCTTATTTCGCCACAACTTGTCAAGTTGTAAACGCAGTCATTTCCGGTCACACCATCCATCCATCCACCGCTGCACTTTTCCCAACCATCGACCATAAAACCGCATATAAAAGATTTTCTCGCTGACGAGCATCCGTTCGCAACTCTTTAAACGCCGCTGTTTGTCAGCATCCGTTCCCATGGTCTTTTAACCGTGGCTGCCATTTTGAAACACACATCGACTGCTTTATCAGCACACGGTCATTCACGTACTGTTGCATGTTGCGTGTGGAGTTAAAAACAGTACCCTGCCTCAACTTCAACATCAGTGTCAAATATTTAAAACTATCAGTGTCGTGTGTAGTGTTTTTTGTGTTGTGCTGTACATACGTGTTATGTAAAATGTAACAATTAAATAGAATCAACAGATACTTCCTTTCTAAGGAGTAACACCACCTGCAGTATACAAAATTCTGAAGTGTTACATTCGTATCACCTTTACCCTCTATCTCTTATAGGTGAGTACGAAAGTTTATTTTCATATCCACTTAATTTTAATCCAGATAAACTTTTCGGGAAATAGCTGCATTACACATCCGTTATACATACAAAGGGACGCTATACACTGGCCTTAAACTTCTAAATTCTTTCCATGAACATGGCGAGCAAGAACTGAAAAGCGACATGACTTTAAAAGAATGGCTAAGCATTGAACAATTCGAACCATTTATAACAGATATCTCGGAAATGGCTTATGTCACAAAAAAAGTTATTTCAAATAAATTGTGTGTTTTTAAAGAGATCTAAACTTTTTGTATTGCATGTTTTCCTCAATCCTTAGCAGTTATACAAGATCATAGAAAATTTCTTCCGAATCAAGAGGACTTCACAGGCTATTTTCACAAAATTCAAGATATACATTTTATTTTTTATATAAATGTCTTTAATATATGGTGTTGTAATTAAAATCGTCAGAGACAGTTTTAGAAAATAAAACATTTCGGAAAATAGTTCATGTAAAGGGTAGTTTGGGGTGGAGGGACTTTCTTTAACATCTCTGTGTCGTATCTTTGGAAGGTACTCAACCTAAATACCAAGTTTAGTATTTATCCGACATTTCATTTTTAGTTATGCTGCTCTGACACATACACACAGACACACACACACGCAGAATTTTCTAAAAATGTTTTTTATTCAGGGGACCTCAAAACAAGTATTTAGTTTTCCAGTGAAATCTCAATATTGAATATTTGGATGCAATGCATACCTCCTCTGCCTACTATTTACGTGGTAGAGAGAGTAGAAATAGCAACCTCTTCAGCAATGGTGTTTATTCACGAGAAACGTAGGCGTAATAGTTGAAAATATAGATCGGTGCACGCTAAATTTATAAAAAATCTGTATTCCTGGTTTCCTTAAGAAATAAATACACAATTTGTAACAAGAAAATTTTGATACAGCAACTTAGTTCTTTCGAAATCTTTGGAAAACCGTATCTTTATTTTTTTTCGGTACCCAAATTTAACAATTTCTTAAAACAACTTGTAAAATTGTATATAAAACACTGTAGGGAAGTTTATACTAATGTGCATGTGAATGTTTATAGGATGCACAGGTTCACAGTTGTCCAGCTTAACAATATAAAAGATTTTAGAACGAATAGCAAATTACTAAAAGCCCCTTAATCAATATTATTACATGCAGTTGTGAAAAATATTACAGCTATGATTAATAAATTCTGGGATTACGAGAAATTTGTTAGTATTGGTTTAAACTTATATAGTTCCTTAATCGTTTTAAAATATCAAGAATAGTGAGTATAGCTAGCTCGAAACTTAGCGTTGTTGTCACAAATTTGATGATTATACATGTGATAACTATGGTATTTTTCACCGAAAGTAATTCCCTCTATTCTCACATGAAGGTTAATTACTTTGTCGAAATCTGATTTAAAGATACGGCTAGTTTAGTGTTTCTTGGAACGCATAAATGTAATGACAAGGATTTAAAGCAACTAATAAAAGAACTTCCATTTTCGCAATCCGTTATATAAAATTAATGCAAAAAACTTATGCCAAAAACGTATTGCCATGAAAAACAAATAAACAATACCTCTAAACGAAAAGGAATATGAACATGAAATAAGCCGACAAGCTATCACAGCTGTGTCTGTGTCTGTGTTTGGCCATCATAAGGGAAGCTGTGCTGTACACTTCGTGCAATCTGCGCGCTAGCATGAAACCTGGCCGTGGGAACCATGCTAACACAGCGCGACCCAGCTTGCCTGTGTGCTTTCAACATGCACTTCCCAGTACACCAACTTTCAACATGCATTGCCCTAACAAACAACGTGCAATTTATGCCTTATCAAGCGGTATCGTTACTATTAAATTGTGTGTGTGCCTATTTAATTTTTATTTTATTTTGCACTGCACACTTTTGTGTTAAAATATATATATATATACATTTTCAGTTTTGTGATTGTGCGGATTTTGTTTGTTAAATTTTTATACGCTACTATTATAGTGTGTGTGTGTGTGTGTGCCTATTTAATTTTTTAAAAGCCCGAAAAATGAAAAGAGTTTGTGAGCGAATGTATGTGTGTGTGAATGTGTGTGTGTGTGTGTGCGAGTATGTGCCTAGTATCCGTGCGCCGCCAAGGCAAAACTTCATCATTTGCCTACCGGGCAGGAACAACCACGAAAATTAGAAAGGGCTTCGTCAACCACTACAGCAAACGCCTACCAACCAGGGAAAACCTATGAAAAAGCAGAAACAGCTTGCATTCGTCTACCAACCAGAGAAAACCCCGAAACACTAGTTATTTAAAATTGCTGATGAGTTCTGGAGAGGCTTTTGCAAATCTTGTTGGTAGCAAAACTTACCTTTTCCATCACCTCCAACATACCCCACTCCCACACCTTTTTCTTTCCACCAATCATAATCTCTCTTATTCTTACCAATCAACAACTTTCATTTGTTCCTTTCCACCAATAACATCACTTCTTATTCCCACCAATCACAACTTCACACGTCACTTTCTGTTATATTTTTTATCCCTCGTTCGCCATCTTTTCCCTCTTTCAGTCCCAACCTCCGCACAGACAACACCTCGCCGCTCCCCTCCTCTCCATCACGTGTCCTCCATACTCTTTTAACTTCCTTCCTTCATCTTCCACCCGAATTAACGAACCAATCACATTTCGTCTTATTTTTACCAATCAAAACACTCCACGTCACTTCCTGTTTTTCCTTCATCTTTTCCTAATCCTCAATTCTATCTCCTCGTCACCATCTGTTGCGTTCGACATCTTTCGCATGTTGACCCTAACCTCAAACCTCTTCGTCCCTCCACTTCTTGCCTCCGCCATCTTGTTTAGTTCGCATTTCACCACCACGCCACCGCCATCTTAGTTTAAGCTCTCCACGTTTACCTCATATTTTAACCTCAACTTCATACCTCCGCCATCTTATTTAGTTCCCATTTTTACCACCGCGCCTCTCATCTCCGAACCAGATTGCCGGCAAGAACAGATCTCGTTCATTCACACCTCGACGGTTGATTCGACAGCAGCTACTTTGAACACCTACGTCGTACACTTTTTTGACCGCTTTCGACCGGCTATGAGAACCCTGCTCCTACGTACGCTAGCGACCATTAGGATGGTCCAGTACCAGGTTTTTGGTATAGTTAAATTACGTCTGTGCAAAGGGCGTCTGTACCGCTTTAAAAAACCTAGGTGTATCAGTGCGTAGTGATGTTGGTTGATCTTAAAGCTGGTTAAGCATTTTCAAAAACAGTTTGCTTTTATTTTTTTCCCGTCGCGTGAAGCTGCTGCGCTTTTGGTGATGCATCAACACCAGTAACAGGTAAGTACCACAGGCATAATTATTTTTCGGGCCTGCTTGGCGTAGCAATATATCCTTTCGTGTTTTGGTACTGTAACCTCAAATCTCCTTACCCTCCTCTTGCGTCCGCCATTTTGTTTAGTTCTCACCGCATCTCCTTGTCGCCCACCCTCCGCCATTTTTAGTTCCCACTATTTTAACCTCAAAATCTGCTCTTCTAAGCTCTTGCTACCGCCATCTTCTTTTAGTTCCCATTCTCACCACCGCGTCTCCTTGCCCCCACCTCTTGCAGCCGCCATGTTCACCACTAACCTCGAAATTTCCTCGTTCTTAAACCTCTTGTCTCAACCATCTTGTTATGTTCCCATTTTCACCACCGCATCTCATATCGCCCCATCTCTCTATCCACTCAAGAAAACCACCATCCAACGTTCAAAAATTGCTGATGAGTTCTCGACAGGCTTTTGCAAATCTTGTTGCTAGCAAAACTTACCTTTCCCATCACCTCCAACATACCCCACTCCCACACCTTTTTCTTTCCACCAATCATAATCTCTCTTATTCTTACCAATCAACAACTTTCATTTGCTCCTTTCCACCAATAACATCACTTCTTATTCGCACCAATCACAACTTCACACGTCACTTTCTGTTATACTTTTTATCCCTCGCTTGCCATCTTTTCCCTCCTTCAGTCTCCACCTCCGCACACACAACACCTCGCCACCCAGCTCCTCTCCATCACGTGTCCTCCATACTCTTTCATCTTCCTTCCTTCATCTTCCACCCAAATTAACCAAACAATCACATTTCGTCTTATTTTTACCAATCAAAACACTCCACGTCACTTCTTGTTTTTCCTTCATCTTTCCCTAATCCTCAATTCTTTTAACACGTCCCGGATGAACCCATCACCTACAACATACCCCACTCCCACACCTTTTTCTTTCCACCAATCATAATCTCTCTTATTCTTACCAATCAACAACTTTCATTTGCTCCTTTCCACCAATAACATCACTTCTTATTCCCACCAATCACAACTTCACACGTCACTTTCTGTTATACTTTTTATCCCTCGTTCGCCATTTTTTCCCTCTTTCAGTCACGACCTCCGCACAGGCAACACCTCGCCACCCCGCTCCTCTCCATCACGTGTCCTCCTTCCTTCATCTTCCACCCGAATTATTTTTACCAATCAAAACACTCCACGTCACTTCCTGTTATTCGTTCATCTTTCCCTAATCCTCAATTCTTTTAGCTCGTCCCGGATGAACCAATTGCAATAACGATAATCCTTCCGCTCATGGCGCTTTTCAAACTTCCCGCCGTCGCACCCAGCGACACTAGCGACACTAGCACCCCTAGCGGCAGGATTATCGTTAATCCAATTGGCTCATCCGGGACTTATACTACTGACAGGTGACGAAACCAAAGAAGACAATACGCAGGAAGTAATAGCTGACAAGAGCAAGGGAGCAACAGGTAACTAGACGAAGGGAGTGACAGGTGACAAGAATAATTGGGCATAAGTTGACGAGACCAAGGGAGAGACAGCTGACGAGAAAAATAGAGTAAAAGGTGAGGAGACCAAGAGAGTGACTAGTGACGGGACGAAATAGGTGACATGTGACGAGACCAAAGGAGTGACAGGAGAAGATACAAAGGAAGTTTCAGTGCGGAGACCAAGGTAGTGACAAGCAACGTTAGGAAGTGAGTGACAGGAGATGAGACGATGTGAACAGTAGGTGATGAGGGCAAGGGAGTGACATGAGACAAGACGAAGGGAGTGACAGGTAACGATACCAAGGGAGTGGCCGGAGAGGAAAACAAATAACTGACACGTGACTAGATCAAGAGATTGACAGGAGACAAGACGAACGGTGTGACAGGAGACGAAATCAAGGGAGTGACAAGTGACAGACCAAGAGAGTGACAGGAGACAAGAACAAGAGGGTGACAGGTGACCAGACCAAGCGAGTGAGGGGCACGAGACCGAAGGAGTGACAATTGACGAGACCAAGGGAGCGACAGGAGACGAGATGAGGGCAGTTACATGTGATCAGACGAAGAAAGTTACATGGCGAGAATAAGGAAATGGCAGGTGACGAGACGAAGGAAGTGACAGGAGACGAGGCAAAGGGAGTCGCATATGACAAGACGATGAGAGTGACAGGTGATGATACGAAGGGAGTGAGAGAAAGGGTGTGATAGCTACGAGACCTTGGGAGTGACACGAGACGAAATGAAACAACTGGCAGGTTGTGAGAGCAAGGGAGTGACAGCAGATGGGGCGAAGGGAGAGATGGAAGACGAGTCCAAGGGAGTGACAGGTGACTGCACCAAAGAAACGTCAGGTAAGGAGGCGAATGGGTTTTCAGGTGACGAGACGAAGGGAGTATTAGGAGACGATACAAAGGGAGTGACAGATAATGAGACGATGGAATGGACAGATGATGCGGCCAAGTGAGTTAATGATAAGCCCAAGGAAATGACAGGTGACAGAGCCAAGTGTCTGACAGGAGACGAGGGCAGTGATAGAAGACATGGGAGTGACAGGTAATGAGATCAAGGAATGACAGGTACGAGGACATGGGAGTGACAAAAGACGCGATGAAGGGAGTGGCATGATGAGACGAATGAAGTTACAGGTGACGGGACCAAGATAGTGACAGGAAACAGACGAAGGGGTGGCAGGTGATGCGGCCAGGGTTGTAACAGATGACGAGACGAACGGAGAGACAGAGAACGAGACGAAAGTAATAAAGGAGACGAGATGAAGGGAGTCACAGATTACGAGATGAAGGGAGTGACAGGTATGGAGACGAAGGGAGACAGGAGACAAGACGAAGCGCGTGAGAGGAGTTGAGACCAAGGGAGTGATAGGAGACGAGAGCAAGGATGTGATACGAGAGAGACGAAGGTACTAACAGGAGACGAGATGAAGGGAGTGACGGATAAGGAGACGAAGGGAGTAACAGAAGACGAGCCCAAAGAGTGACAAGAGACGAGACGAAGGGAGTTTCAGCCAACGAGGCGAAGGGATGACGAGACCAAGGAAATGAGACAAGTGATGAGACAAAGGGAGTGACAGAAGGCGAGACGTAGGGTTTGACAGGTGGCGATATGAAGGGAGTGACAGGTGACGAGACCAAGTGTGTTACAGGTACTTAACTATGAGAGTGACAAGAGAAAAGATGATGGGAGAAACAGGTAATGAGAGGAAGGGATTGACAGTTGACGTTGCGAAGGGAGAGACAGGAGGCGAGTCCAAGGGAGTGGCAGATGACGAGACCAAAGGAGTGACAGTTAACGAGACAAAGGGAGTGGAATGAACGAAGTAGATGTGAGAAAAAGGTGTGAAATATTCAATATTGGACGAACAAATGTGCATAAGGAAACTCAACCTGGACGTCTGTCACTCATTACAGGCGATTTGAAGAATCAAGAACAACAAAATCATAGAAGATAGACGTGTAACCCCAGACTAGTTTACAGATATATTTTGCAAACGTTGGATTAGTGAAATTGTGTCCGAACATCTTAGTTTAATAGACTGGCGGTAGCCGACTACAACACGGGAGTTTTAATGCTCATGAACAGATATGTCAAATGCTTAAATAAAGGAAGTGGTTATGTGGACAAATGAAGTAAGCTTCTATTTTGTAGTCTTCCTCCGTGGTGTAGTGGTTACCATGCTAATCTCAAGTTCCCGGGTTCGCGGCTCAAACCGGACGGAGGGTAATAGATTTTTTGGGGGGTAAAAATCCTTAGCATGGCTTCCTTCGGAAAGGAAGTAAAGCCGGTGGTCCCATGTCGTAGATTTACGGCACGTAAAAGAGCCTCAAGCCTGATAAGGAGGTATCTGAGCAAAAGTTCCGGTCTTTCACGCCCAATACCACAGTAGTTAAAGAGCGTCCATAAATAAAACTCAATTTAATTTAATTTTTCGATCTTGTGACATCTCTTTTTAATATTTTTTTTCTGAATATATTAAGACGAACGGTCGTTACTTCCTGAATGACTCTCGTATGTGGCAGGGAGGAGCCAAATCATTGCAACTCTGGAACTGGGTAATATTGCTAGACATTATTTATAATAGAAGGCCCTGAGAAGAGGGTAATATAGTAAGTTCAATTTGTATAAAACGTTCACGCTATTACTCTCTGCACTTTGGAAGACGTGACTTAATGTACTGGTCGATTTATATCAGTGACACAGTCGGGAGTGTCGGTCTAGGCATCTTGGCCAATCTGTGTATACTGTATACTCTATACTTGACCACAATTGTAACAATTTGTCCTTTAACAAGTGGTATTACTTCAAGAGCTTGATCATCATTCGCCAACCTCCAGCATGACATCTTACACGCTAAAATAAATAACGAAGTCTCTTTGTGGAGTCCAGAATCTTCGAGATACGAAATCCTATATTTCTCAGTTGTAGAATAAATGTTTCTACATCAAGTAAGATTGATAGGCTTTGTGATCTTCTCTCCTGATATGACGGATCATAATATATTTCTCACGTCTGCGTTAAACACGGCAACAATGATAGTCACATGACTTGGAGAATTTTCTGTTGGAAAATGTTTAAGTGATTTTGAATATAGCATCTAATTTCTCCATGCATTAAAAATATATGTCACGATATGTGAAGATTTATTGCTCTACCTTCTGATTTCACCAGTTCCGCCCCAATGTAGAGTCCAGCTGCTCTTATATGCTGGAAACCACATTCTGGTTCACTACAAAGTAGTGTGGGTAAGGTCACACCGGATCAAAACAGTGACGAGTTCCACGCCGGCGTTGACAATTATTGTACTATACCGAAAATTACGATTTTGTAGAATTGTCGATAGCTATTGTGCTAAACATGTTGATTTTAAAAAAATTAATAGCCTGTAATCAATTCAGTTTCCTTAAATTACTTCGAGTCCTAAGCACTTTGTAATACTACAAGACAAAAGAATATTTATGCGATTAGTTTTCGAAGCAAACCAATTTTTTCGGCAAGTTTACCCCTCAGAGAAACAAGCTGTTATATCGTTTCATTCAGCATAGCATGCAAAATAATCATTTCAGTTATGACCATCTATAGCCTTTCTACCCTACATAAAAGCAAACAATAACTACGGGTCATATGAATAAAAAGCAAGTACTTACTCAAAGTTTGTACTCATGAGTATGGACACTTTCTGTGATTATATACTCAGCTCAATGAGAACATACCCGTTTTCATAAGAATAAAAACCTACTACCTCACACGAGTATATACTCATCCCCCAGCCATCTTGTTCACTTAAATGTAAGTATATACTCGTATTATCAACTATCTTTGACCATATACTAGCTTTGTTAAGTGTGTGGTGATGTGTTGTTTGGCATTCTGATTTAGAGGAGTAGATTTTGTTATATTTGGTTTTGTCCCATCAATACTGCTCGGGAATTATCCTGTGTTTTATAACAAGTTTCAGCAGAAATGTTAGAGAAATATTAAGTCCTTCAAGAAATGAAAAATTAATTGAAGCAACACACACAAAAGCATAGCTGTAAATTAAATTAGCAAAACAATAAATAAAATGAAATAGGTAAAAGTCTATTATCAATAAATCAGGAAACAAGAGAATATTCAGGGATTCTATAGTCATAATTATAAGGTGCCTGATGCAGATTCAAATCAGACTGTTTCTAGAATCCTGGGATGTTTACACTATTTTCTACGAAACAGTTTTGTTATATGTAAGTAACCTAACTTCTTAAGCAACTGAATTTGGGGTTAAGATTTTACATAGTAAACTTAATTAACAAATCTGACTTTCAATGATACTTCTAGGTTATGTTTCCATGAAGCAATACAGGATTTTGAAACTCCTTTAATGTTAATGGCAATGTTATAAAATCAATAAATAAAATTGTTTAAGTAAAAAGAAAGGAATAATTGTGAATGAGGTGCTGGGTGAACTTATCCGACTATTTTAAGGATCTCAGGATATTTACAATTTTTAGGTACACTATGAAACAGTTTTCTTATAAAGCTATGAGTAGGTATATGTACTTTGAAGTTAACACTTTACATAGTAAGTTAATTAATTAAGTTGACTTTCAATGTTATTTCTAAGTTATGTTTTTCTGAAACAATGTATGATTTTCAAACTTCTTTAATATCCATGGCTATGATTGTAACTTTTCAATGAGTACTATGCAACTCATAAATTGTGTCATTCTCTTCACATTTAGTTTTAAGTAAAAAGATCTACATATACTCAGAAGTGGGTATGCATCTAACCATGCTCAGCATGAGAGGAGAATGAACCTATAAAACTGAGATTATACTAGCTTTTATTCATACGAAATAAGAGTACATGCCCTTGTAAGATGGATGCCTGAGTATTTTACTCTGCCTCCATTACTTGAGTATGTTCTCAAAATAAAGAAGACACTTCAAGGTTTTATTCTTACCAAACTGAGTATTTACTTGGAAAAGTGAAGCATATACTATATACTCATTTTTATTCATATAACCCTATTAGTATGTAAGTGTATTGTACCTTTTTCAAAAGCCACCTTAAGTTTCAAAGTGTGCTCAAAACGTGACAAAATTATAAACTAATAGCAATCCATATTCCGGGGATCATTAATGCTACAAGAAATGTTATTTGATAGAAACTGTATAGCCTAAACACATCCAATACTTTATTCCGTAGGCTTTCAACTATAGTTCCCGATCTGGTAAAATTTAATGAGAATGAAGGGTATTTCGCAAATGATTCAGAGAAAGCTCGGGATACAGTTTCATTTCCATTTGAATCCCGAAGTTGAAATACTTATATATAACATAATTACAAATTTTTGAGAAAATTAGGAATATTTTTCAATGTAGAGATCTGTTTGAGCTTTTCTTTTACTAATAGCTTCGTCTTGTGTCCATAAAGGATGTTTAAGAAAGACCTCGCTATGCAGTGTATTTTTACTTCCTAAACTTCAGGATCACATATTAAAAAAACTACTCCATTCCAAGAGCTAAAACATTTTACACACTAAGTAGAACCTTTTACTAGAAGCAACTATAAAAAATAGAAATCGGTAATTTTGTATGGGGGGAATCTTTAACAATTTGTATTAAAATGTAAACAAGCATTTTGTTTTATCTGTGCATTTATGTGCTGCACTTTTCACATTCGTATTAGTTACCTTATTTTTAATTATTATTCTTTTGATTTCAATTAAATTTGGCGTTACCATGAAATTCTTCTTCTTTTGGAATGTTTCGCAGAAAATTACACACATTTAACACTGTATTCATTTTCTATACTGCAAAAGGAAAAAAGTGAGGAAAATTAACAGCTGATAGGAATTCGGTAATGCTACCATATGCTGGAAGCAAAAGGTGCATAATAGCTTCTCAAGATAGCTTATAAGCAATAAAAGATAATACTTTAATAGAAACAGGGATTATACCTACCTTTTTACTCTTGTGGGTTTTGTGGCAGTAATTTGTATCACAATAATGTAAATGCCAGAGTGATTGTAGTGTAAATAAGCATTATTCTATGACATTGATTTGAGATGTTTGTTAATTATAAGCATTGTTAGGAAATAAGTTTACACGGCCTCACTGAAACTGACAATAAGAGCGGATAACAATGAGCGAGGGGGTGAGTTGAATATTAATTAGAAGAGACAAACAAATGACGTGAGATTGGCGCGCTTTTCTTAGAAATAGCGGAATTTCTTCCCTAGAGCATGTGTTCGTAATTTTGATTGGATATAAAAATAGACGCTAATGTTGGCGCGTTTTATTAACCAATAGCAGCTCGGTTATAACCTTTAGGCATATCGGGGTGTGGGAGTATAAAAAGCTAAAGCCAGAGGCAAGTATTGTCCAGTTCAACAAAATCATCCACGCGTTATACGTCGCTGAGTCCAACAGAATCATTCAGAAGTTAAACGTCGCTCAGTTCATCAGAATCGTTCGCGAGTTACATGTCGCAATTCTACAGAATCTCTCGCGTCTTAAAATTTGTTATAAATGTGAAACACGTGAATTAATAATGTGCAGTAAATAAGTGATTATAGTGATATTAGAAAATATATAACAGTTTCAGTCTGGCGTGTATCACGAGTCAATATGTGAACTTAATTAATTGTGATGTTAATAAAAGTGTAAAAACAAATTCTTTTATCAGTGTTATCTTTCAGTAACAAACTCCTTTCCGTTTACACACCCTGTTTAAGAGATTTGCTCGACCCAGAAATAATAGCTAGCCGGAGGACAATGAACACAACATTCAAAGTAGTAAAACAATAACAGGCGCCCAGAAATAAGATAACACGAAGTGACCGCGACAAATTGGCTCCCATACGTGGTGCATATAAACACGAAGCATCTTCCAACTAACAAACATATATTCCACTTCAAATTGGCGCCCAACGTGGGGCGAAATAACCAGGAAAGGACATAATACCCATACGTGGTGCATATAAACATGACGCATCTTCCAACTAACAAACATATATTCCACTTCAGTTTCCATTTAAACAACCGATTCGGGACCATTAAGAGAATAAGCGCCGTATTAACTAGAGATCAGTGTGTTCAGGGAAATATGAAATAAACAATGCCGTTGAAATTAGACAACAAAAGACATTTTTAAAAAGCCGTCAGTCCGCCGTAAGTTTAACTGTAATAACATTCGTTTTTTTTAATTATACTGTTCGCCTGACTGACATTAACACACGAACGCTTCTGTAAAAATATCTATTTGTACTTCAAATCACTCCAGAATTTGTATTTCCGGTAAAATCTCAATATCGATTTTTTAGATCCAATACTGTCTTCTCTACTTTATGTATCTAAACACTAGCGAATTTGGATTATATTGCCATTATTCTTGCATCAAGGCAGCAAGTTCGATTTGGCTACAAAATCCAGGGTATCAAGTCGGATGAGGCATAAAGATTGGAGATGTCATGTTCTTCTATCTTCTATAACATTTTCAAAAAATTCGAAGTTCATAAACACACAAAAATTAAACCGTACGATCACGTTAACTAAGGAATCATTTCATTTCATATGATGCCCACAATGTTTACAAACCTTCATTAAAACGAAGTTATTTTTCTTGTGTTTCCAATGTAATGAATCGCCCTTTCTCTAGTTCCCACAACTGAAGGCCAGGCCTTATTACAAATAATGTGCATTCGCCTGTCCCGAGTTAATTCCTCTTCAACAATTCTTGGTTCAGGAGCAGTGTGTAAGGCTTTATTAAGCGATTTCAGAAAACAAAATAGGGTGAGAAATATATGTGTTCCGGAATTACAATTGCTTAGGTATGCAATTAGATGGTATTGTATTGAAATAATTTGAACTTCAAATTTCACAACTTAATCCTGATTGTAATGCTCATGTTTCAAAATATATAAATAAACAAATTTTTGGGTGTTATACGATACCTTCCCTACTTATTATAGGTAAATAGTAAACAGTAAAAATAAGATTTGTATAAATAATCGGCTGTTTGTTGTTACGGCATTTTGCATGCAACCAAATAGGAAAAAGTGTAACTTAGATTGTAACTTAAAATAATTTCTGGCCTAAATTGTTGTCAGATTAAGACAAAGTGCCTGAAAAACCATATGTTATAAGGACATTATGAAAATATAGAACATAGGTTAGTCGATAATGGGTGGAGAAGGTAGTGAATATTGAAATCCAAACCATTTTGTTTTAACACTTGTTTATTATACAATAATATGATACCTCTAATTCTAAAAAATTAGTTTGTATACTGCTTTTGTGGCTGCGCTGTAATGCACAGTTATTGCTTTCTTACAGCCAAGTATAAGGGAGATCTGTTGAAATGACATTCTTTTATCACTCTAACTTCGTAGAGCAGGTGTGAGCTAAGGCACCTGCCATAACCTCACGATATCACACCCCGCTTACCCCTAGAGGTGGAACGGAAAACATTTGGAGCTGTCTATACCTATACTTTTAGAAGATGTATACCTGTGCATATTCGTCGTCGAATGAGGCTCCAACATGATAGAGATCCGCCCCATTTCTCCCTGGCTGTACAAGAGCAGTTGAACCAAGGTTTTCTTGTCCGATGGATCGGAAGGGAGAGCCCAATAATATCATTGCCACCACGCTCTCCGGACCTCAATCCAAATTACTTATTTTTCTGAGGTCACCTCAGGCCTATGGTGTACGAAACCCATCAGCTCAGAAGAAGACTTGACTGCCCGAATTATAGCAGCATGTGACGATATTCGGCATATATCAAAAAATTTGGGTAGAATAGGACAGTCATTTCTTCGCCGCTGTCAACTTTGCCTTGAAAATGCAAGTCGCCATTTCGAGCAGTTCCTATAAAACTGACGTAAAGACTTTGGTGCTTTTATTCTTTCTTTCACCATTTCCCATTTTGAAATAAAGCATGTGAATGTATTAAGCATGACACAACGTTTTGTTAGCAAGGATTGAAGTTAATTGTACTATTATTTTAAATTAAAAAGTAAAAATCGAAACATGAATTTAAAACTTGGGCTAAAACTGCATTAATATGCTCTACTCCACAAAATGGTGTACAAGACCCGAACACAATGCCTTTTAGTCAAAAGCTAACAGTAGTAGGGGTCTAGGGTTTCTAGCGCAATTAATATACAGAAATGTGCAATCATATGCTAATTAGGTCTCCCCACCCCTTTTACGCCCCCTAGTACCTTTTTGGTAGCAGCTGGGGTCATCAATTTTGTTGAGTATAATGGTAAGCTTGACAGGTATGCAATTAAGGTCGTCCATCACCTGTCAAAATGAACAATAGTATAATACATTATGCTTTCTAACAAAAGAGAAGACGCCATTCTACCCATTCCATTTCCGCCCACGTGCACTTTTAGGAAGGCCACCTGCAACAACCCCCACCCTCAGCCGCATTGTCTGACGAACACGTGCAGTATAACAAAGACTACCTTTTTCCTGTCGAAATCAACAATGTCATAATACATTATGCTTGTAACAAAATAGCAGGCTGGAGCCAAAAAAAGAGGAGACGCTATTGTCTCAATTCTATTGAATTCCCGTACACGTGCACCATTAGCATTGTTTGATGAACACGTGCAAAATAACAATAGAGCAGGCTTGTTCTGTACTAACAAAACATGGAATAACAAAGGAGCAGATTTTATTGTCTCCCTTCCATTGTCCCGCACACGTGCACTTTAGGAAGGCCACACCTGTAATAACCCCTCTCCATATACCTTTGTTTGACGGTGATAAAGACAGAGAGGCCAGTTCCCACGGGGACAAGCATCATTTACCTGCTAGACCATAAATTCCACCACAATCGACCCGCCATCCTGGCGCCGACTTTGCCCTAGTGCAACATTCATTATATCGGCAGTAGTTCTCTCTGCGCGTGTGCAGCATGAGATAATGCCATTGGATGCAATCATCACGTAACATGTAACATCTCCCCCGCCATAGCGATGTGCTGGAATCGCCTGGGGGGCATTAGGTCCCTATATAAACAGCAAACGACGCATGCTAAAACCACTGCGAGTTTATTAACTAGGCGTTAAGGGCTTTATAACATTTGTGTGATACAGTTTAATCGAAGTCAGTGCTATTGTCATCTACACGGCATCCATCATCGATAATATAATGCAAGGTGACTGAGGTTTCACATAAATGTGTGAAAAGACGAATCGTTGCAAGAGTATCATATTGTTTAGCTGAATTTCATTTCTTTAATAATGCACATCCGAATTTTTAAAAAAAATGTACAGCTGTCATCAATGGTGCAAATAGTTATTCAGATCCTAAAGCATAAACATTCATACGATTTCTCTAATCACTCTTCTTCCATAAACGATTTTCTCTACACATTCTTCTTCCAACAACATTCATACGATTCCTCTACACATTCTTCTTTCATAAACATTCATACGATTTTCTCGGCGCCGTCTTCCATTCACATTCACACGATTTGCTCTACTCATTCTTTGTTTCTCTTCACATTCATTCTCAATGAACATTCGTACGATTTTCTCTACATATTCTTCTTCCATAAACATTCATACGCTTTCGCTACACATTCTTCTTCTATTAACATTCATAAGATTTTCTCTACAATTTCTTCTTGCATAAACATTCATACGATTTCCTCTACACATTCTTCCTAAAACATTCATACGATTTTCTCTAAACATTCTTCTTCCATAAACATTCATACGATTTTCTCTACGCATTCTTCTTCCATTAACATTCATACGATTTCCTCCACACAATCTTCTTCCATTAACATTCACACGATTTTCTCACATTCATGCGACTTTCTCAGCTCATTCTTTGCTTTTCTCAACACGTTCATCTCGCAATAACATAATACGATTTCCTCTGCACATTATTCTTCCATTAACGTTCATACGATTTTCTCTACTTCTTTTTCATATCACAATGCTTTCTCTATTCATTCATCTTTTATGTGTTATAAAAAACAATAGAGTTTACACGATTAAAATTTATTAGGAGTCGCCAGAGGCGGGGGCTCTCGACTTACCTGGCAGTGCAGGATCATAGGGAACATGATAACAGTAATATTGCAACAGGATATAACATGTCAGCACCCCTGGCGGGAGATCAGATATCAGCTGCGCCACTGCATAGCAGCTGTATCTCTACTGATATTAGCAACCCCCGTCATCAACTTTATCGGGGGGTGGTTATATCATACCGCCGCCTCCAGGATTTGAGGATGTCACTCCCGTTACAGGGGGATGAAAACATGATCATCACTACAGATCAGTTTTGCACATGCATTAACTGTAAATACAGAGCTGTTCTAATACAGGTGTTTAACGATGTGAACAGTAAGTCTAGATATATTATCAGAGTTAAACTTTTTTCTAAAAAAATATTAACTTTTTTCTCTATAAATGTATAACCAGATATAATTCATGCTTGTATCAGAATTTGGATTATTAAATGAAACCTTCAATTTACAGTCATCTTTTCAATCACAAAGTATTCGATGTGAAGCTAATTCTGCGTTTTGCTTCCTTGTTGTAGTTCCTGAAACGAATTCAATCGGAACTGGGGAGATGGACAAGGGTGGTAGCTTTCCTTCACCCATATTCTCGCAAGACTGCCTGAATACGCCTCCTCCTGGGTTCAAGAATGCTGCACCGATGCCTGTAGGGGATCCATGGATGATTATTCCTACTGAGGGGGTGTGCACCTGCGTGAATTGTGCATACAGGACCGTGTACACACAGTTGCTTTGTGAATCAAATGGTGAGTTTTTGAACTTTATTTATTGTAGCTCCAGCACCGTTACATTCAGATGTTTCGCAAATCGAAAAGGGAGAGCTTTTAAACTTCATTTATTCTAGATGTAGCAGCGTTACATGAATAATTAGCGTAACGTTAACGCATAACTTTCTTAATCGATTTTACTCAATTTATTTACTAAAACATACAATTACATAAATAAGTAGCACAGCGTTAACAAGTGACTTTTTTCATCAATGATTTAATAAATATATATTTCACATTTGTATTTTAACTCGCATTCTACTTGAGTTGGCTTTGTTATTGTTATAGAACCTTCAATAGTGGACGCGAACCCGGAGCCTGAGGATGTAGACAACCCAACCTTGCTCCGGGGCTCCAAAAGACCTCACGAAGCTGAAGAAAAGCACGGTCAAGGAATGAACCCTCTCACCCATCCAGGATCTTTCATGGCCCCTCCATCACCAGTTGCAGGGCCATCAGGCGTCGGTCGTAACGGCCATAATGACAACGCAACCACTACTGCTGAAACCACCTCCGACAGTAACGACCTCACATACAGCAACAACGCCAAAAAACTAAAGGTTTGTCATACCTAGGTAGAGTGTAAGGTTATTGAATCGGCATTCAAGGGACGCCTTTTCAATAGCCGTATAGAAAACATTCTAGAGATATCTGATCGCGGTCAATTTCTGCAGGAATGCAGACGTCCTGTATTGAGAGAGATGGTTTCTCAACTCGGGAGAAGCTCTTCGGGCTTTAAAGTAAACATCTCACTTGAAATTACATACCTCATACAATCACCTGAAAAACAGCATGCATAAACGGTTTTTTTCAATAGCAAGACAAAGTTGGGTCTTCAAGCACGTAATGGATTCCTTATATGCCTCTATGGTCGATGAAATTCTAGAAAACATCTTGAATTTCGAAGCACGTGCAAGCTCAAAATGTCTGCTCGCTGTCCGGGCTCTTGTTAGTGGAACCAGCTTCTACGATCCCTTGGATACCCAGTGCAATCAGGGCTAAGAAAGCTGTACTAAACATAAAAAACGACGATGAATACTGTTTTGCATGATGTTTGCTCGCTGCAAATTATCCCGCAAAGCGCGATGGTCAAAGAACGTGCAAATGCCCTGCAAAACAGTTATTCACTGCAGACAATTACAATGGGATAGGCTTCCCTGTAAGCATACACCAGATTCCAGACTTTCAACGGCAAAACCCTGAGGTATCAGTTTCAGTATTTGCAATAGAAAGGGAGTGTACAATTATACAATTATACCAAACCAGCAGCAGGAAAGACTTTATTGTTAACTTATTAATAGTTGAACGAAAAGGAAGATCTCACTACTGTCTGATTAAAGACATGTTGAGGTTGACTTCGATGCTAATCAATAAATATAAAGGGAAACCATGGTTATGCGAGCCCTGCCTGAAGGTGCTTTTACAAAGCATCAATTGAAGTGCATGCAGTGCCAGGTGCTCAAAATGCCTAAGCAGGGTGAAGCGATTGAGTTCTCATCCTACGCGAAGGACACTTCTATAAATTTTGTTGTGTATGCCGATATTCAGAGCGTGTTAGCCAGAGTTCAGTCCTGTGAGCCGTCGGCTAATCTGAGCTGGATTGGGGCTAGCCAGCATCATGAGGCAATATCTATATCTCTTAAGCTCGTATGTCGCCACGATTACTGGTTGTCGAGATTTAAGCTATTCAGAGGTTCTGGTGCAATCAAGGAGTTCTTCGTTGAGCTTCGGTTAATAGCCGATATGGTCATTGACCAATACAGTCGCAATGAAAATATGACCTTGACTGCACAGGACGTGGCTGATTTCGGTAATGCTCGTCATTACCACATATGCAAGGAGTTTATGGTAGACGCCTTGAAGGAACGCGATCACTGCCATGTGACTGGTGTATTCCTGGTGGCTGCTCATAATGCATGAAATTTAAAAAGACGGGTGCCTAATTTTATACCCATCTTTCTTCATTGCCTTAGCAATTATGACAGCCATTTCCTGATTCAACACCTGGCACATAATGATAATCCCTTTTCGTGTATCTCAAGCTCCTCAGAGAGATATATCCCATTCAGCAAAAAGTACAGGAGTATCCTTTTCAGGTTTCTAGATAGCTTTAAGTTCTTGGACAATAAGCTATCTACTTTAGCCTGCATGCTGAGCAGTGATGAGTTCAAGATCACGGAGTCTGGGTATCCCGATCCCGGACATCAGCAGTTGCTGAGATCTAAGGGAATATTCCCTTACAGCTACGTCGATTCACCTTCCAGACTAGAAGAAAAAGCACTGCCTCCGATAGAAAAATTCGACGACATATCAGAAGAAGAGTAAAACCACGCCGTCAAAATCTGGAAGACATTCAATATAAGAAATCTGGGTGAATACAGCAACCTATATCTGAAAACGGATACGCTATTGTAGGCCGATACATTCACAAGTTTAGGGACCTCTCTCTGGAGGTGTATAATTTGTACCCCTGCTGGTACTATACCGTGCCAGGACTTGCATTTGATGCTATGCTCAAGGTGACCAAGGTCAAGCTTGACCTCATTGATGACGAAGAAATTATAAAATTCTTTGAGGGAGGAATCAGGAGTGGTATGTGCAGCGTATCAAAGAGACATGCAAAAGCCAACAACGAATACCTTCGTGGGCACGATAAAAACAAAAAACCAATATTTGGCCTATCTAGATATTACTAATCTATATGGTGCTTCGATGACCAATTCTATGCCACACAAAAAGCTGAGGTGGCTTTCGCAAGAAAAAATTGTAATGATAAACTTCTTTGCTGTTGTCCCTGATTCCCAAACTGGATACGTTCTGGAGGTCGACCTTCAGTACGACCTTCATCTCCACGATGAGCACATTGACCTTCCTCTCTGCCCGAAAAGTGAAATACCACCTGGATGCCTATATAAGAAACTGCTGGCAACATTTGAGAATAAAGAGAAGTACACCTTGCACTACAGAAACCCTCAGCAGTGCGTTTATTTAGGCATGAAGCTATAAAAGATCCATAGAGCGGTTGCATTGATCAGTCAGAATGGTTGAAATCGTACATTCAGATAAATAAAGAGAGATAAATAAAGGGAAACTTCCGAGTTTGGTCAGAATTTATGGAAGAAAATGAATAACTCTGTATATGGTAAATTCAATGAGAATGTACGTAAATACAATGACTTCCGTATCGTTACAAGTTGGAAGCAATGCAAGAATTTGACAGCGCTACCAACTTACGTTCGGAGCATTTTATTTGCAGAAAATCTTGTAGGGATAGAACTCGCCAGAGAGAAAGTGCATATGAATAAACTCATCTATATAGGGAAAGCCATCGTTGACATCTCAAAACACCTCATGTACAGCTTCTATTACAAGATATTGAAGTCTAACCCAAAAAATTTATTTTTTAATTATATGGACACTGATTCATTTATACCGGAAACTTCAACTAATATCTACAAATTTATCAAGGAAAACCAGGAACACTTTGATAGTCAAATTATGAAGCAAAACAGTTATGGAATTACACAGCAAAACAAAAAAGTTATTGGCCTATTCAAGGATGAGCTTGCAGGGATCCCTATGATAGAATATGTTGGGTTAAGATCCAAACCATATGCATAAAGATATGAGGACGAAACTGTGATGAAAGCAAAGGGAATCAATAAGACCGGCATGCAGGGTATAAATTTTGAGCACTATTTCGGCTGTCTAAACGACATTAGAAAAGGCGTCTTATCAAAAACAACGACGTTCCGAAGCTTCAAACATAAAGTCTCGATCATAGAGATGAATAAGGTCACTCTCTGTGGTAGAGACGATAAAAGAAAACTTTGTTGAAGGCTCAGACCGGACCACTTCCTGGGTCACTATTGTCTGTGTGTGGCTGACTCTTGGATGTATATATGTATATATGTAAATTTTGTAGTGTTGTAATTTTTTTTATTTTAACTCTTTGTGTTTATATATTTAATGATTTTAATTGTATAAGATGCAAGTAAAATATGAGCTCATGTTCGCATGTTTATGAATGTACTGGGTTTTAATCATAGAATGCAGGCAAGAATGTGTTTGTATATGTGCATATTTTTTAGTTTCGTGACCTTTTAATTTAACTCTTTTGTGTCTATGCATTTATCGATTTTTAATTATATAAAACTGCAAGCAAACTGTAACCTAATGATCGTGTGCTTCTGTATGTATGTATGTATGTATGTATGTATGTATGTATGTATAAATGCATGTATGTATGTGTAGGGGTTTTAATCATAAAATGCAAAAAATAATGTATATATATGTGTGTTTGTGTGAGTAAATTTCTAGTTTCATGAATTTTTTAATTAAACTCTTCGTGTTTGTATATTTATTGATTTTTAACCATGTAAAATGCAAGTAAAAATGTAACCTTGGGATTACAAAGAGCGTTAACCGTTGTAAAAATGTTTTGAATAATAAGTTTTATTTATACATTTTTTGTTATAATTTTAAGGAAAAAATCTTTTACAGGAAAAAATCTATATTATGAAACAATAACACACATTATTGTGGAATTAAGCCTATTTATTTTCATTATTATTTTACTACAATAAATCCTTTCTGTCAATCCACTGAGTATTACGAGATATATACCACTTTACAAGAATTCTATTTCCCTGCCTGCGTAATACTTCCTCTACCAGAAAGTATTAGGGTACAGAGTGGATCGTAGTTCATGTCCGTAAAAGGACCCCTTTATCCAATCACCGTCATTACCTTTTAGCATGTATGCAACAGGATTGGTGTTATTCACTCGTACAACATAAAATATTTCAACCTCCAATTAGCTTGAAAACCCTTTTCAAAATGCCCCATCTGCTTGGATATCCTCACATAATTACCAGCATTAAACTTGGTTCCCTCTCTTCTCTCTTCGATCTTGAGTGTAGTTATATGCAGTCAGAGAATATCATTGTTCTACACCTCTATAGGCTTCATTCGAATAGTGGTGTGGTAAGTGTTATATCTTGCAATGATTTGAGGTAAAAGATCTAGCCACTTGTATGATCCTTGGGCTAGAAATTCGCGATACATCATAATCTTTTAAGTTCTTATTAACCGTTCAACAGCCGCTGCCTTTACATGCGTATGGGATCTGTAGTGATTGATGTTATACTTTGCCATTAAATTTTTAAAATGCTTATTATAAAATTCTTTCACATTATCACGCTGTATGTTGTTGGGTTGGGTTACCATTTCTTGCAGTATATCTTCCGTAGTCTTTGCAACTTGAAGTCCTGTCTTGTCCTTGAGCTGTTTCGCATATGCCATTTTAGAGTAGAACGATTGCAATGATGTACTAGATATTTCTATTGAGTTTTGCATGCGATATCATCTCCACCAAGTCGATCTGTACAAAGTCATGGAGTCCCTTGCTGATAATCTTTCGACGCATGAAGTTTCTCCGGGCTGGAGCATGGAGCTTGCTTGCTATATTTTGCTTCACTGATGTCATGCTATAATCTTTGCCGCTTTTAGTTCGTGAATAATCTCTTCAATTTCTTGAGTATGATTGTTATTGCCGGCGTCTCTGGATGCCACAAGTAGCCTAAGGCGATCCACCAGATAATTAGGGTCGGTCCAGTAGATGTAGTCTTGCCTCGTATTAGGGCGATATTCTTTCCACTGTAGTCCTACTCCCTTGAGTTTCGTTACTAGAGGGTGTATAACACTTTTATACTTGTAGGAATTACCCGATCTCAGCTACCCATCCTTACTGAAGTTTTCTCGATGAACATGCGCTGCTTTAAGATTTTTACTTTATGTTTCATGGTCATCTTCAATGTATGCATGCATTGCAGGTATTCTCTTGAAGTTGACCTCCTTCAATCTAGATATGCTTTCATACGTTTCGTCGCCTATTCGAACTTTATTATTAATGAAATCAATGATCTTGTTCCCGATCATGTAGCTTCATCATATCGTACTCCATATGATGAAGCTATTTCATTTTGTCCTTCTTTCGAAATTTATTAAGGTAGTTGTAGAGTTTCTCGTCTTTCAGTGATTCCTCCTTGCTTGTAGTATTCTTTGTCTGTATTTCAAGTATATCTTGAAGCGGATCTGTCAATGGTTGAAGAGCTTCACTCATCACTCTCTGGGTTTCAAACCGCTGGCCTTTAAGAGAGCGTAACTTTTCTCTTATAGCCTTCGTGTGCATAGCTACAGATTCTTTAAGTCGTATGCACCCGCTGTACATCTTGAAATGACACTGATATTAGATTTTCGCATTAATATATAAAGTATTTATTTAGCTGACTTCAGTTTACATGAGACTTTCAGCTCAATATTTAGAAAATGGCCATCCCTTACGCGCTTTGCAGGAGCAGTGACGCTTAGTCTATCGCCGTTTGCAATTGGTGCAGGCAGAGCTCGAACCGAGTTGTTATTTATTTCAAATAATATATCAGGTCTTACAGTAGGAGTTGTTGGTAACGTCATATAGCAGGAAATTATCTCTCCGTTTACATTTGATTTGTAGTATTCTAGGCCCGTTGTTAACATGTACCTCTGTGATTTCCCTCTGCAAGGCAACGACTGCAGTGTAATTATGTGCTCCCCTCTCATTTGCTCTACTAATACATTTATGACTCCCATTTGTGTTTTAAGGGTATTGAGATTATCCATTGTAGTTATCAGATGCTTATCCATTGATTTCTGACAGTTCGCCATAGTTTCAATGTATTTTTTCACTGTTTCTGTAACAGCGGTACTTATTGCACCAAGTCTGCTGTTTAAATATTGTTGTATTTCATTTTGTTTCCTTCCCACGAGAACTTTAACAAACCTTTTTGTTGCTCCAGCACTGTCAGTGACAGGATCTGCTACTTCTATTATTCTTCTTTTTTGAAATGAAACGTAACCGTGTGAATCGATTGGCGGTGTTCTTGCACTTATATATTCTAATACATGCTTCTTATTCGGCACGTCATGATCCTCATGAGGTGAAAGCATTATCTTCAATCTTATAGCGTCCAGGATGATGTTGTTTTCATCGTCGCGTTTAAGAGTATTTTATTCAGATATTCCATTAGGGCTTCATGTTGCACATCCAGCGACCTCTGTATGTGATCCGTAAGCGTAGTTTGCAGTTCGCCCATGCGCTGATATGCCGTTTTTCTGTGAACTCCTGCATTCGATTTTCAGTAGGAGACGTAAGCGTATTCCCGTAGCGTTTAGTGCTTACGTTGTCCTCCTCCTCAGGATCCTGAGTAATGCACACTCTCTTGTTCATGAATTGGTAATTTCCTTTTCCATCTCTGTTTATGATGAATTGATGTAGCGACCATTTCACTGGTGCAGTCATCTGTGTTCCAAACTTGTCAATACTCATGATGGACTAGAAATGAACAATTTCTTTATTATCAACTTTAATATATACATAAAATCCGCACCTCTATCGACTGTCATTCATGGAAAATTCGGGAACTATTACAATAAAGGATCTTCTTTCTGAAGAGCTCTCCCAAACACATTTAAACAAATATTTAAATTCTATATACCACATATCCGTGTTTACGTAATCTTCGTATATTTGCTTAAAGATTAAATTATTCAGTCTGAAGAACATGATCATGTTTGCATTGTCTCGAATTAAATGCTTCGGGACTCTAGCATAGGATTGTGCTACATATATAGAATCCGCATTTCGATGTCTGCCCATCGTGTAAAAGGAGGCAATCTTGTCTTGCTTTTCAGTGATGACATCGTCAAATATAAAGATTGAATCTCCTTTAATTTTTGATGAGTTCAAGACGCTTTCTCCGTCTTCATGAGTATACACTTCTATACCCTCAATGTTTTCAAGCAGCATAACGAAATATTGATACTTTGTTTGGTATAGCGACTTTGAATAAATGTACACGTTTTCAAAACGTAGGTCCATTCTCGTGAAGTATCATATTGAGTAATACATTTGTTTTTCCAGCACTGGAGCTGTCTAGAATTAGCGCTCTAACATTGCCAGGAAACAGCTTCCCGTGATGATCGCGTCTAAAGTCGCTTTCAAGGACTAGCACCTGAATGGGCAGCGAGCAATCTTGCTTCACCAGCTCTATCGTAGCAACTAAAATAAAATACATCACCCTTAATGTATATATGCTAATGAATGCAGGCAATGACAGACTATAAAAGCACTATGCAGCAATAAAATAAATTAGTATACCATGAGGACTAAGGGGGTTAAGATCGCAAGAGGTTCCGGTTTAATTAACTCTCATTAACCTGCTACCATTTGAAGCACATTTGCCTGGTTACAGATACTGCGGTCTGGGATAAGGCTAGAAAAATTGTTTAGAGAGGAGATCCTGGAATGAATCCATTAGACGAAGCGTGCAAACATCACGAAATTGATTAGGCTCAGCTTAAGGACTGTGGTTCGAGAAACATTGCAGCCAAAATATTGGCTGAAAAGGCGTGAAAAAGAGTGCAATCACCTGATGCTACATTAGGTGAAAGGTTGGCAGCGCGACTAGTAACAACAATTATAATGGGAAAGGTAGCTGTTGATGTTGGATCCAAGAAGAAGAAACGAGTAGGATTTCTACCTCTCATACTACTTATTGCAGCCCTAGGAGCCGCCAATGGAGGTGCAGCACAAATTGCCTCAGCCGTAAATAAGAAAAAGGTTGCAGATAAACAAATTACCGAAATGATGAGACATAACAAAGAAATTGAAGCAAGAATGAAAGGCCTTCGGGTGATGAAGAAGAAGAAGAAGAAGAAGAAGAAGGCGAGGAACACCGAAAGGAGGAGGAGACAAGCAAGAAAGTTATTCAAAAAACTCCGGCAGAGCTCTATACTTGTCCCGGAAAAAACCTTGAGTAACATAGATCTCGACTTGTATGCCCAGCGTTTAAAGATTCCTCATTTTAGAGGTGTATAAATGATCGATTAGCTACCCTCAATACCCCGTTACAGAGAGACAATTATTGTCAATCTCGATACATCAGAGAATGAAGACAGTTATTGGGTTGCTATAAACAAGGATGGCAACGTGTCATTTTATTTCGATAGCTTTGGAAACTTGAAACCTCCAAAAGAGATAGAAAGGTACCTCAGAGGCGTTAAGGTGTTGTATAACACTAAGAGGTTTCAGAGTTTCAGCTCAGTCATCTACGGGCACTTGTGCTTGCAATTCCTATCGCAATGAGTTACACTATTGCTGTCAGTGGCAACGAGTCTGTTCTTACTACGTAACCGAATCCCCCTCTTCAGATACCTCCAAAGGGGCATTGTGATGTTGCTCTATTGAATTTTGAAACCTTCTGTTCCATTCCTAACGTTGATCTGAGTAATGACCAATTTCATTACATACACAATGATGAAATTAAGATCATTGATATACCTAATGGAACTTATAAGATTGCTGATATTAATGAATACATCAGAGATAAGGAAGGAGTGGATGAGAATCTGTTCTTTATTAGACCTAATAATAACACAATGAAGGCTGAAATTAAATGTCCTTTCACCGTTGATTTTTCCAATGATCGTTCTATAGGATCGCTCTTGGGCTTCAGTGGCAAAGTTAGTCCAGCCAATCAGCTGGCTGAATCTAATTTCCTGGTGAATATCTTTAAGGTGAGTATCATACAGATTAAGTGCAGTATTGCAACAGGCTCTTTCATCGACGGTAAAAGTGGACACTCGATCTATGTGTTTTTCCCATCTGTTCCGCCTGTATGTCATATTTCCCAAGAGCCGTCAAATCCAATTCACCTTCCAATCATAAACACTCATGTCACAGAGAAAATTATTCTTCGTGTGGTGGACCAGAATGGTAATATCCTTGACTTTAGAAACGAAGATATAAGCATAAGGCTTCACATCCGTTGCAATGGCAATAGATTTTAGAGGAAGTCAGCGACGTCGAGGATATAATAATGGAGTGATTGGAGGCACGCGTCATACTCTGCCCTTGACACCCATCGGGTTAACATCGCGCAATCGTCAGTGCCTCCCGGTATTGGGCTTTAGAATCCTATAATCTTGGTCATCTTCAATGTTATCGAGGCACCGAGATTCGACCACTAGATCACCAAAGAAGAGGAACAGGTGTTTTTACCCTATAATACTCAGCTCTGGACACTAATGACGAGATTAGAATCCCTTGTCAAACTGAGGATTTATATACATTACCTAATCGATGTTATTTATACATCGAGGGGAGTATTACTAAACCTAATGGAGCAGATACTACTGCAATGCTTACCAATAACGCTATTGCATTCATGTTTGAGGAGATTCGACTGGATATGAACGGCTCTACTATTGATCGAACCAGAAACCCCGGGATTGCATCAACTTTACGCAACTATGCTGCTCTCAAACCTATGGAATCTGATCGTATGCTGAATAGTGTTAACCTGGAGAAGACATGGACATTGTGCAATCAGCAAATGGAGCCTTCAATACTATAGAACCGCTTTCGATGGTTCTGGGATTTGCTGACGACCACAAGGAACTCATACTCAATAGCAAGTTTGATTTGGTGCTGATTCGATCCAAGGACTCTAAAAGCTCTATTATAGCACCTCAGGGTGAAGAGAATGCAAGCGTTAAACTTGTACGAATCGAGTGCAGAATGCCAGTGATTCGATTTTCTGATGCTAAATAGGCTGAAATTCTCAATATTGTGAAGTCGGACAAGGCGCAGTAACTCCCATTTAGGACCATGGATCTGCATACTCATCCTGCTGTGTCGCAAACTAAATCATTCACCTGGAATGTCGCCACCACATCAAAAATGGAGAAGCCAAGATTTGTCATTTTGTGTGCTCAGACTTTAAGATCGAGTAATGCATCTAAAGACTGTTCCCTTTTTGATCATTGTAACATAACTAATTTGAAACTTTATCTTAATAGTGAATCTTATCCCTACCATAACATGAATTTGGACTTAGGAAACTCGAGATTTACATCATTCTATGACGTACTCAAAGTTTCAAAACCCTTATTATGAAAAATAAAATTATCCTTTATTGAAGAGAAAAGATTTTCTTAAATTTGCTCCTATATTTGTTATAGATTGCTCGCATCAACCAGAGGAAGTTGTAAATGGCGGTGTCAACATCAGAATAGAAATTCAAGCAAATGCAAATGTCCCTGCACAGACCTGAATGTATTGTTTAATAATTCATTATAATGTATTTACATACAAGCCTCTCAATCATATGATGCAGCTTATATTTTAAACTAATTATTGTAATGTAAGGATTTCCTTTTTCATTATGAATGTAAGGATTTTTAATGAATAAAAGCATGGTGTAAAAGCATACCTTCATACTTTTTTATTATTATTTATCATACATTCCCAGCACTTTCCTCCTCCAACTCCTCGTTCCAGCATATGGCATTACACTTGCAACCGATAGGTTACCAAGATGGTAATCTATTAACGATTCAAGTCTTTTTAGGCTGCAAATTTCATCGCTATTTAAAAGTACTTCACAATCATTTAAATTGGTGTTCAAAAATGTTATTTTTACTCTTCCATATAAGCAACGATATTATAAGAGAAAACAATATTTTCACAATATTCCACTCGCAGGAACTTTCTCGATTGGAGGAATGCTTTGAATGTAGGATGACTCTCTCGAATTATCTCCCAGTCCTGCCTTGTCATGTACACAAATTTGTCTGCGTTTTTCACTATAAGCACTGGAAGATCGTAGAAGAACCCTATCTTAACTTCTGCCTTCCCGAGATGTAGACATTTCGGCACCCGCTTCTTAATGGCATGTTTCTTGGGAGTGCCTCCTTAGCAGGTCTGCGAAGCTGTTCCTCTTCGTCTTCCCTTTATTGCAGCGTCTGAAACATTGCAAATGAAGTCTTAGGAAAGATGCTTTTGTAACTGCAGGTACCCTGAAAAGAATTACATTTTGTTAGGTTACAGGGAAATGAAACAAAGATTTTTCTAGATATGAAAATACTCACGTCAATATTTTCTGCCGGCTTTCCAGGGAAACGTTCTGATGTCGTCGGTGTTAGATCCGCGACCGCCTGTGAATTGACTCCTTTTGTTCCTCATCTATGTGATTAGCACACTGCTCTGCAAGGGGGTATTCCACTATATCTTCTCTATTCTTTATCACCCGAATCTATTTCGTTTTTGGTGCAGATTTGGTCATTTGAATTCTTCAAAGACAATAATTTCCAGTATTAGTTATGTCTAGAGACCACTGTACTATAGTACTATGTATTGAAGTAGTAATGAATGTTAGTATCGCCTATGCAATTAATTTTTACATCAATGATCTCTGAGGTTACTTATATGCCGATAACAATGTACAATAATGATACTCATTTTTAAAGAGCTACTTTAAATTCCTCTTCCTGAAGAGGAATACACTGCAGCTCTCATTGCATGGAAGGTATGACGCCATTTGGACGTGTACCTCAGGTTTTGCATACAGTTTAGAGTGAGTATGCCCGTTGCAGTTCTCTGAATGCCACAGAGAGCTGTGACTTGAAATGATGCTGCCCATCTCACCGTCACTTTCGGAATCAGTCTCCCTGGAAGGAACGGAATACAAAACAATGAGCCATTTTATTTTCACGCTTCTTTAGAGAATAATTGGACACTTTTAGAGATTCCATTCAAGGATTAAAAATCTATACTTACATCATGCTTATTTCGTAGATTGGACAGTTGTCTGTGCATATGCCTCGAGAAGTCATCTGATCATAATAGGACGGCATTTTACACACTATAGAACGCATGGTGCCATTGAACGTCTCTTTATGATAATATGTATAATGGTATGACTCTTCTCCACAAACGCTCCAAAAATCATCTATTGTATTGTCGTCTCGATTACACCTCGAATAATATTATAGAACAGTACGAGAAGGGGCTCTTTATAAACACGGGATAGAAAAAACGGATCTTCTATCACATGTAGTGACATGCAGAGAGTATCGTTGGGGAAAAACACTCTGTAGCGCGGGGAGGAATGTGTTTTCTCTCTATGCAGGAGAATCGAGAAGAACTTGGAGGCGAGTATGCAGTGAGGTGGAAGGGGATTTTAACTTCTATTATAGAGAGGAATACACATAAAGGTTTTTGATATCTCTGTTTGAAAGAGACAATTGGTGCAAATAGCTAGAATAGATTGTACATGTATATCTATGCTCGGTGATTCTCATAGGTCTTCGTGCAGATTCCTATGTTTGGAGGAGGTGTCAGTATGTTACATGTGTGTGTGCACTGGTGTATGTGTTTCTGTCTGTGTAAGTGTGTGTATGTGTGTGTAGGTGTACTGGTGTATGTGTGTCTGTGTGTGTAAGTGAGTGTTTGTGTGTTTATGCAATTGTACTGGTGTGTGTGCGCGTGTGCGTAAGTGCACTGGTATATGTATGGCTCTGTGCATGTGCTCGTGTATATATGAGTGGTTGGGTGTATACATGTCAAGAAGAAAGAAAAGGATAGATAGAGAGAAGAAAGGGAAAACGAAGAAAAAGAGAGAAGAAGAAAGAAAATAAAGAATCGTGTTTAGGCACCGGGGTTTCTAAGTATACACCCGGGTTAAATATAAATAATTATATTTGTTAAGTACATTTTTAATCTGACTGCGCATACTCACATAGTTTAATATTTATTAAGCATTAGAGTTTTGCAGGGTAAGATTCGAACTAGGACCTGTGGGTACCTAAAAATACCCCGCATAAGACATCGTAATCTTATACAAAAGTTAAATTATATATATATTAAATACATTTTAATCTGCCCGTGCATGCTTCCATAATTTAATATTTATTAAACATTAGAGTTTCGCAGGTAAGATTCGAACAATGGCCTCTGGGTACCCGAGAACGTCTTTCATTAATCAGGATAATGGTATAATAATGTTTTACCCTATCAAAGTATCAATTTTTCATTATCAATTAAACATTAAACTTTCCCTGAAGTAAGACTCGAGCACAAGCCTAAGAGTATCTAAGTATACACTGTGGTTTAATGTAGGTGATGATATATGTTAAACACTTGTTGATATCACAGTTTGAAAAGGAGAGAACAGCTGCAGAAACAGAGAGAGTGTATAACTATGCTCGGAGATTTCCCGTAGGTCTTCGTGAGGACTCGGGCTCTCAGAGAGAACTGCCCTCAGGCAGTGTCGGCACCATGTTGGTGGGGTCAAGTGGGGTGGAATTTATGGTCTAGCAGGTATATGATGCTTGTCGCTGTGGGAACTAGCTTCTCTCTCTTTTCCCACCGTCAAACAAAGACAGGGCCAGGTATATGGGGAGGGGGTTACTTTAGGTGTGGTCTTCCTAAAGTGCACGTGTGCGGGACAATAGAAGGGAGACAATAACATATGCTCCTTTGTTATTCCATCTTTTGTTAGCACAGCACAATCCTGCTCTGTTGTGATTTTGCACGTGTTCGTCAAACAATGCGGCGGGGATGGGGTTGTTGCAGGTGGCCTTCCTAAAAGTGCACGTGGGCGGAAATGTAATGGGTAGAATGGCGTCTCCTCTTTTGTGAGAAAGCATAATTCATTATACTATTGTTCATTTTGACAGCTGATGGACAACCTTAATTGCATACCTGTCAAGTTTTCCATTATACTCAACAAAATTTATGACCCCAGCTGCAAGCAGAAAGGTACCAAGGGGCGTGGCAGGGGGGAGACCTAATTAGCATATGAATACACATTCCTGCATATTAAATTTGCAAGAAACCCTAAATCCCTACTACTGCTAACGTCTTAAATATTGCTCCAGAGAAGTACGTTCTGAAGCACCCTTCGTTTTCGTGTATTGTGCTCTCGAATGATATCATCATTAACCAGTGGCGTACTAGCACTTTAGTAATTTGAAATGTCGAAATCTTTAACAGATAGGTCATACGTCTCGTATGGCAAATTATTTAAGACACCTCACATTATCTGAAAATATTTTAGTGTTGTCCATTAACATTCGTATAAAGGCCTTGAGCCTAAGACGTGCCAATCTACATTATTGAGTGTAAATTGTCACGTAATACAAGTATTTCGACAGAAAGATGTATGCAGTTCTGCTCTTTGTTTATGTATTAAAATTAGTGAATAAATGAAACTTAGAACGTCAAATACTATGTTATGCAGTGAAACTTCTAATACCGGGTTGTACCACAGAACCTTTCATATATCGAAGAACATATGAGCATGAAGCAATGTCACTTTAGTTAAATGTTCATTCTTCCTTGGCAACTGTACAGAATTCCACGTTTAGAACAGCGTATTTGTCTTAAAACCTTTACAGTAACCGCTCGCACCCTATTTTCTGGTATGATAACTTCTTTAGAAAAAATGAAAGACTTTTAAATGTATAATGCAAACAATCGCTATATGAAAAAATAAAAGTTTTGCAAACACTTCTTATTTAGGGGAAAGGTTATGGTCACCTCCCAGAATGACCAGGACTTGCTGAAACAATTGACCTTAGCTGAGGACGGGAGAACTTGTTGTGTTATGTACAGCACTATCCTTTAAATTGCCAGCATGAATAGCAAAGTATAATACGAAAAATGCTAGTAATTTTGGAACAGGATACAGAAGCTTAAAGGTGAGTTATAAAATGGGATCCAAATGATATATGGAGTTTAATTTTATTCGTTTGCAGGAAATACTGATGTATGCTATGTTATTTTCATTAAATAATGAAAAATCTCCTTAATTGTTAAGAAGTTGAACATTAAAATAACCATTAGAAGGAGTGTGAATGCGTATTCCACTGCAAATTCAGTACAATCAAATCAAAACACATGTATATCTTAAATAAAATTACTATACTATTTCGTTTTATATCTTGGACTGTAATATATATATATACATACATATATATATACATATATATCCCAACACATAGCAAAGAATACGTCTATGAAGCGAACAAATAATTCCTAAGATATCTACATGAAACTGAGCTAAAAGACATATATCTAAATTAATATAAGTTTATACTTTTGCTACATGTGTTTGTGTAAAATTTACTGTGTAATCGTTTTTATTTTCTCCATCATCTACCTATATTAGGTAGAGCAATTATTGCATTCAACCCTAAAGATCGATATCCAGATATCACCGAAAATATGAGTGACCATGCTCGCCCGCGCGTGTATGTGTGAACAAATAGCTCAAAACGAAAATCGAAAAAGTATCAAAGTTCACATTTGTGTGAGCCATTATTTGAATATGTCAGGTGAAGATTTTTAATTAACGTTTTCCACACCAAACTACCTTTATATGAAAATATTTTTCTAACCGTTTATTTTCTCATAAAGTGCTCTAAACAGTTTTTTTATTAAAATCTCATTTTTTATTATTTTTATGAATAATAAAATTTATATCTTATATATTCCCTGAATGGTCTGTGAAATCCTCTTTATTCATGTAACCTTTATAATATTGTATAACCTAGAAATCATAAGAAATTTTCAAAATCTTACTACTGGAAAAAGTTAGGGATCATTAAATTATGTACTTTGTCTTAAATAAACCTTTTATAAAGTAATCCCACTTATAAATAGCTCACGCTGTATGTCTGTAATGTAAGAGCGTCGTCTAGTAGAAGATACTTGAAAATTTCAGATTCCTTTTTTCTCCTTTTCCATAGCAGGAAGTCATTCCTCCGCGCCTCTGATAAAAATTTGAACCTTTTTCACTTATTTCACATAATTGGGTACCTTCTGCTTAGTTTGAAATAATTTCCGGATATGTGAATAGAGATTGTGAATAAAGTAAGGTGAATGGTAGTATAGGTTTTTAGTTCATGTTATAACATTGATATTCCTCCGAATTTGTAATGGATTGAGAAAAATGTTTGTGACTACCATATCAGAATTTTACAATTTGTGTAGTATGCTGTTCTTGTGTGTAACTTTCAAACTACAAGTCTATCCCCTCTCATCAAAGAATATAAAATCAATTTAGTGCCTTTAAGTTCAATACTGACCAGCTTTTCATTATAATCTATGATATTAACCTCCAGCCTCCAAATAACTTCAATATACCTTGATTTATATATCTCAAAATATTTTTGAAACATGTGCTATGTTTCTAGTTTATTAGCTTACACTATTGTATTAGACAGCATGCTAAAATAGCACACTTTTGAAGAAAACTTAAGCCAGGTCTTCGGTACTTTCACGTTTTCATCAGAATAGTTCGCACGCAAGCTTTGACTTATGTATATCTCATTTATTACCTATATTTATTACACCGAAATTATAAACAGAGCAACTTTAGGCTGCACAGTGTATCGCAGAAGCTGATCTAACTTTTTTTTAAAAGTTATGTATATGCGACAGTCACGCGTGCGTGTTTGGGCAGCTATCACGAAAGGCGCTAACACTTAACAGGGGACGTATTCTATTCATGACCAGTTTATTCATTTCTTAACCTGGCGGACTGTATCTAAATGATTAGTACACGTGGTTTCGTGCCCTATCGTGAGTGACATAATTAGTCTTTCATTATACTCTTAACACTCTAGACAGTTTCTTCGACCTCAACCTAAGCGGCGTGCCCCATTTTACTAGTTACAAACATTTTGGGAACGGCCATTCTCAGTTTTAAAGGAATGAATAACCGACGTCCCAAAGTCCTGCAATTATCACCAAAGGTGTTTTAAACCTCCTACATCGCTCTGCTACCACAATAAACTTTTAAATAGGTACTGAAGATAGGGATATTTAACAATTTTATACTTTTACTCAGCTAAAAGGACATTCTTTAAAGTTAGGTTTATAATCAAGGTTATAGTACAGAAAGAGCAGCACATGTAAATAGAGCCAAATTTTCTCGCTATGTAGATTAAATTGTCAATATTGGAATTCTCCCATATTATCAGACCGATGCAAGGAATGCCAGGAATTTTGCATCAACGGATTGTGATGCGCGAAAAGGGAATTTGTCACTTGCAGTCATTGTGGAAATATACTCCTGACAAATAGGGATCACTCAACTATTACAGTCATGACAAATAAAACCATGCTAGTCTCTAGCTCCCGAGGTCGCGGGTTCAAACCCGGCGGAGGCCTCTGAGCAAAATTACTGGTCTTTCACGCCCAATATAGAATGGGACGCTAAGAACCATAGTAGTTAAAGAGCGTCCATAAATAAAACCCCATTTCATTTTTTCATGACAAATAAACGCGTAACTATTTTTGTAACAATGAACTAATGCACATTTTGAGACAACCTTGAAAATACTACTTTTTTGAAAATGTATTGTTAATCTTTTAATAATGATAATAATACAATAATAAGTTATTAATTATTATAAAAGTGTAATGAATCTGCTAGCTATTAACTGCTTTAAATAACGAAACTTTGATAAACAATTGTGAATAATATGTTTTAAGATCTCTACAATTATATGTAATTATGTTCTGGAGTATACATGTAGGTGGGTATTTTAATAGGACCAACTTTATATTTTAAATAAGGTTCCAGATTAAACTCTAAGTGGTTACAAAACTTTAAATGCGTACTTACATACTGGTAGTTCTTGTAATGTTAAATACCTTCACGCAAACTAGAGCAAACGTTTTATCGATTACATTTCTTTTTCATGTCGTAAAATATTCTATAGATGAAAATAGAGTCAAAGTTTTAAAGGGACTGAGTGCTATTTCTAAAAAACAAAAGTTTATATGTTTATTGCTAAGAGTAAAATGTATGTGCCATTATTTATATTACTCTAGAAGTGCTTAGTCCGTGGCAACACTTAAGTGGTGCAAGTGGCTATCCATTTGCTTTCACCCTCTGATTGTTTGAAGTGATTTTGTGAAAATCTTGATGCTGTGAAATACGCGGTGCAAGATTGTTAAAGTGTAATATTCCGTGCAAAGCCTGAAGTGTTCTCTTTGGTTTTGAACTCACTGAAGCTGAAAGATAAGATTCATTAGAATTTTAGGATAGAGTATAACAGGGTGTTGTGTATGTTTTTATTAGCAGCCTAAAACTGTCTTAATTATGTATAATATGGCATGTAATGGGATGAAGTACTGGTTGTAGAGGAATACATTAATTCAACCTCTTAGGAGGTGATTCTATGTGGAGGAATGAAAGAAAAGTGCCATCAAGTTGTTACTTCTGCGCAATCTTCATGGAAAATTTGAAGAAATTAAAGTAAATCTTATTGAAGTGCATGGCGAAGCAGCAGATAATGTACACTTTGGTTATCTTCGCTTTCTTCCTAAGTGCCTAGTTTTCCACAATTTAGGATTTTTTCTTTGTATAAACTGTGCGGCATTCCCCTGTTGTTGAATAAATGGTATTTAGGTGTTTGGTATTATTTAAGAAATAGATACGATGTCGTTCGGTGATCGTGTCGACTGTATTGGATTACTCATCCTCGTGGTCCGTGGTTCTTCTTCCTCGGATAGCCAGCTGTTATATATGCGGTAGAGCGTGGGAACGTATTGGAAATCTCAGAGCAACAAGACAAGAGAAGTATATAAAATATACTGATTAATACAACAATTCCACAGTTAAACTTACATACACTGTTCACAATTGCGGTTGCCTTATTTATAGCTACACTTGAGAACGACACTTCCACTGTTCCATTGAGGTATAACACGCGAACATACACGTTGAATACTTTATATGTATAGTATCTGATACACGAGTTTATTTAGCAGATTTGTAGCGCGACATTGTCTGCTTTGTTTCTCGGCGCGAACATTTGCTTTTATAATTCCGATTGGCTACTGACTTAAGCGTCGAAGCTTTTAGAACATTTTAAAAATTCTTACCATTGCATCATTGGTTCCTACTATCCACGTGATCTGTTTACTTGGAATGTGAAATCAAGTTAGGGTGACTTGCAAGACCTTGGCTCTGGGTGGACACAAAAGCTGGGTACAGTTACTTGTCCTCGGCACCCCGATTTCTCTTTTATGATCCTTCCTACCAGTGGAAGTTGCATTGTCTTGTTAGGGGAAAAACTTAACAGCTAAGAAATCTTACTGACTATTACATGAAATATTTGTATACATAAACCTTCATCTTTCCTTCTCCCTCTTTCTCCATATATAATTACTCTTAATTGTCATATATAAAATGACTTAGTTGTTTATATAGTCACAATTTATATCCTGTATTTTAATAATTGACTTATCATAATTTAATTACGTGATAATAAGTAATGCTCCAACTGTAATTTTAGCGAGAGTCAGATTGCAACCACGCGCTGTATTTTATGCTGCAGTGACCTAGCTCTCGAAGCAGAAACTTCGTTACCACTCTGCGAAGTGCGTGACCAACACTTTACGTCATTGTTTTTTTTTTTTTTTTTTTTGGTTTTCTTGAATACGCCCACGGTGACGATCATCCTCAGAGGCTACATCGTCTCCCCATGCCCATGCAGTTAGTAAATTAAACATGCAGGATGCACGGGGGTGCGTTGTTAGTGTTTGTGCAAGGTGTTAGTCGGGTACCGCGGAAGCACCCAGGTTAGTATCGGTTATTGAAATGCTGGCATACAGAGATGCGAGCGCGTCAGAGTTATGTCCAGGGGTCCACACATAGTCGAGGCCCTGTGGCGATCGCTGGGATTAGCAGCATGCAGTGGTGAAAATTATGGAAGTGAGAAGGATTATGGGGTGGTGGTTAGTCTTACGTTAGGTTGTGGTGCCTAGAGGTTAGTAGCTAGTTATGCATCAATGTATATACAAGGTGGGGGCAGGCTCGCTTAGGGTTACCGTTCCTGGCGTGGCTGGATGGAAGGTGAGGTCCATTTCCTTGGTTCTGCAGTGGTAGTCGAACTGTCGTGGTTAGTGGTAGCGAGACCTATAACGAGAAAACAATTGAATGCATTTAAGGAATGTAGCCAGTGATGCGCGCGAGATGTATACCGCATCCATGGCGCCAGTGTTGGGTGTGAGGTTTTGGTCGAAGAGTGACTGTGCGCGATAGTGCTTTTCGTGTAGGTGTCGTATGTCTCTAGCTCTTTTATGAGTGGGTTGGTGCTATGAGGTATTTTGGCATATAGATCGGCTGTCAGTTTTTCAATGAATTCCTCAATGGTATGGATTTTAATTTCGGTGTGTAGTCTGTCGGCAGGGGCGGTTCGGGGAACCTTGGCGAACTTGCGGAGGTAAGCACGTTAATTTTATTCTTGCTATTTTGTATTTGTAAGTTTAAAACGACGGTACCTATTGTTTTCTTCCAAGTCTGGATTGTATAAATATTTGTTTAATTTAAAGCACTTGTTTTATTATTCAATCGTTCATACTTATAGCAATTGTTTCCGATTTAGTTCCTTTCATGTGGGAGGCGCGCATTCGAGAGGTTCCGGTTTCAATTCCCGTCGACCGCTCACTCTGACCTTGGGTTTTTCATGGTTTTCCCTGGTCGGTATGCGAATTCTGTAGTGGTTTCTCTTCTACTCGATTTCCTTTCTCTCATTTCCCTTTCATTTCGCTTCCTTCCCATGTTTTATGTATGCCTTCAGATTTCCCTGTGTGAGGTAATGCCGCACAGTTGCTTGTTCCAAGGAAAGAGTATTCCCCGTGCACACCAGAGAGCGGTCTCTGGGTGGCTCCGGTGATGCGTCGGGTCTTCGAGCTAGAAATGTTAGGGACTTCTGCGCGTCTCTGTGACCTGTCTGATATGCTGACTGCAGCTTCCTGTAGTTCCTTCGCTTTATCCTTTTCTCCTGGGGGGGGTGATACCCACAATAGATCTGTGCAGGTCGCTATGTGCGAGGTGTGCACCTCCGTTGTTGACCCTACATATCCCTTTCATTAATTTTCTGCATATTTTCGAGATAAGTGTATTGAGAACTAAATACCATTAGCAGAAGTTAATATTATTCTTGTAACCCATACTCAGGGACCTTCAAAGTCTCACCACAGATTCTGTTGTCAACTAAACATTAGCTACGGCTCCAACGCAAATTTTCCCTCACTTGCAAGGTGAAGCATGCAGATGCCAGACATCTCCCCTTTCCATAGAACTTTTCCAAATGTCTATGAAATATAGAAGTAAGGTACTCCAAATTTTCAATGCAGTCTTTGAAACCTCTCTCTGGTTTAAAGGATGACATCTAAAACCTTTCCGCCCCGTATACATAAATGATTGTTTTGAGGTTGACCGCGATTCAGTTTGTGTTATAATGGTGTAGGAAGCGCTCAGATGATGCTGGATTATTCTCCCGATATCCCCTTTCTTTTATGGCTGACTAGTATGAGCAATGTAAGGTATCCAGATCTCTGAAGGTCTACAGGGTAAGGGTAATCATTTGTGGCTACAATGAATAAAGCATTGGCTGTAATTAATTCTCATTTTATTATCCAGCTATGATCACACATTCCGGGACACACCCGAACACTCCGTCAGTCATTCGAGACGATAATTCGATCGTCACAAAGTTGTATTGTTATATATTTACTCCCGTTTAACATCCCGGTGTTTCTGAGGCGGAGAATTCTCTAAGTCCTTCAGCTTTTCGGGGAGCTCGCAGGCTCGGTTTTCTTTACACGAGAAAAGAATTCAAGTACAGTTACTTGAAAGTTCTATATCTCGCCACGTCACATTTCATCTTATTCCGTATATGTCACGTGATTAATTTGTTCACTTTGTAGTTATGACTGTTTCCTGGTTTGCTATTCGGTATTTCATATTCTTTACTTTAAAATTATTTCGCTGAACATTTGGGCCTTTACCCACATTCCTAACGTTCCATTTCTTTCTATTTCTTTTTTAAAAATGAGTTTGATCTAAGTTATGTCACGTGCATACTTTTATGACGATAATCCTCTTATAGGTCGTGCAAGACACGCAGTTTCTGCGTTGGAAAGAATCTCCCCTAGTAGGTCCGTCGCTGAAGGTACCCCGAGGGGCTTGTTGCTTTGTGCTTACACCTTCTGTATTTCTTTGTCCCTATGATGTTTTTAAGTGCTGATCGATCCAAGGTAGCAGGCGACTTTCCAAACTACGTTCCTTCTGCTACAACTTACAATATTATATGCAAAAACTTAATCAGTGCATTACGTGATTGCAACCACACATTTCATTATATCCCGTCACTTATATTGTAGTAGTATTACTTTAATTAGTTTTATCGGGTTATCTTCTTTAATAATTGCCGGGCCGTGTTGGACCACATCAAATTCCTACAGCACTTAACCAATGACTGGTTTTCCCAGAAAATCACATTTTAAAATATATTCTGAATGTGTTAATGGGAATAAACTCCTAGGGTGTTTAAGTATTCTTATATGTGCATTCATAAGTTTCATACTATTCAAAAGTAAAATGAAAATAAAAATAGCCAAATACGCATATCCCATGAACGGCAAAGACCTCCTCTCGAGGTCTTTCAACGTGGGCTATTCCAGGTTAGGCATTGCACATACTTATTTAAAGTAACTGTGTCTGATTGTTTAGTAGTGCATCATTTAATCACTGCTTAATCACACCATCATGTTTATTTAGCATGTTTTTAGCACTCAAACGGGAAACATTCTTTTTAAAATGCGTTAGTCTGGTTAAATGGTCAATTCCTTTCTAACTGTGCACTCATTCAAATAAAAATAGAATTCCGTTTCGTTCTCAGTTACCTAATGTCATTGAGGCAAGCAATTCAGTGATTCACGATCACGTGAAGTTGAGCGCTGCAATGCTGTGTAACAAGCATGTGATACTGTCTTGCCTTTAAAATAGGGAAGTCTTCCTGTACTGAGGAATAGATTACACAATAAGGCAGTATTTTTATCCAGCATCCACTGCAACCAGTTTGTTTATGAAAAGTGACGAAATGTGACGGATACTGACAGCATTAAAAATGCCGAAGGTGAAACCAAGAAATGCGAGTAGACTTAAGAGTTTACAAAGTGAATTTTCTAGTGATCCTATTAGTACAAATGGTAGTTCTTATACTGTAAGGCATGTGGAAAAAATGTTGAGAATGAAAAACGGTTTCAGGTAGCTCAACATATTAATACCGCAAAACACAAGGAAATTATTGCACAAAATTGTGACAGAAGTGAAAGCGTCCAACGTTTGCTAGTCGAGTGTATGGGAAATAGAGTTACACAGTTTTCATGCAACCTTTGTGAAGCACTCCTAGCAGTTAACATTCCTTTATGGAAAATAAGTAATCCAATAATGCGTGATTTCTTAGAAAAGTACACCAACCAACACGTGCCTGACCAAAGTACATACGTCCCTCGTTGTTACAATAATGTAATGTCTACCTTGCAAATTAAGTTAGCAAGTGAGTTTCTCTGGATCTCAGTAGATAAAAAAACAGAGTAGAAGGACGTTTCATAGCAAACGTAACAGCGAGAGGCAGGTATACCTTATCTCTAAAATTGCTCTCAGTTAGAGGTTACTAATAGTGCATCAGTGAGCCAACTTGTGAATGACTCTATGAAATGAATATGGCCTTATAATATAAAATATGACAATGTACTTTATTTTTAACTAATGCAGCAAGCTATATGATCAAAGCAGAGAAAACACCAAGAGAAATTTTTCCTAAGAGCATTCATTTAACCTGTCTTATTCGTGCTCATCATCGCATTGCAGAAATAATTATACTCTGTTTTTCTAAAGTAGACAAGTTAATCTCTAACGTGAAAAAGTCTTTCTTAAATCTGTATCTAGGACCAGCTGTTCAAAAAGATAATCTCTAGTATACCATTACCACCTGAACCTGTTTTAACCCGCTGGGAGATTTGGATAACAGCTTCAGTATATTATGCTAAACATTTAGAATCGGTCAGAAGAGTTATTAATTCATTAGAATCAGATGATATTGTTTCAGTTGCTATAGCACAGAACGTTCTCTCAGATGAGAAATTGAAAGAAATATTTCCTTTATATTAACACATTTTTCCAATTTCCTGCAGTTATTAAAACGCTGGAAGCAACAGGTCTTCCCTTAAATCAGTCATCAAATATGTTTGGTACTACCATTTCTGGTTTGGTGTCAATTCCGGGTAATGTAGGGCAGAAGATAAAAGACAAACTAAACTATGCTCGTTTAAGAAATCCTGGGTATAAACAAATCTCCAAAATATGAGACATACTTGGAGGAAGGAACTTGGTATACCTGAAGACTCATCTCCTTCTGTGGAACAACTATCAAATTTTAAGTACACAATATCCTCATGTGATGTTAAAAAGTTTTTCAAGATACAAAAATATATTGAGAGACAACTGACGAAGATTTATCGTGGAAAGTCTTCGTCACGCAGTAGTGGTGAATTGTAATTCATCCCTTATTTTGGATGTGTAGTCATATGCATCTACTTCTCAGCAATAAATGTAAGTTTGTATGGGTACATTGCATTTTTTGATAATTTTATGGCACATTTTGGTGCATATTTCGCACATTTAAGGGCATACTTGCATGCATATTACAAGAGTTTTTAAAGCATGAACTTCCTAATCGCTTTCACTACACAGATCAGTAACTGTTACTGATTGCGTTATGGTCAGGGAGAGGGTTTTAGTAAGTAAGCCATCAAGTTAGGAGCGCACTGAGGTTGGTGGCAAGTGAAAGTGGGAGCGACTGCGACCATGCAGTGCTCTCTGCAAACAAATGATGAACAGTTGAAGGCACTACACCCTGCTTCGAAAGTAGGTAAATCAGGATTAAGGAGTAGTGTTAGAAGAAGGAAAGCAATGCATGTTTAGCTATTGATAGTGTGCAATTAGTTTATGAAAGTAAAGAAACAAGCATTTCAAAAGTTGTACATTTTTTAAAACAATGTCCGCTCATATTAGTTTATGACATAGATCCTGGAAAAATTCTGATGTGTAGTTTGGGGCTGAGGAGGTTGAAGGTCCACTTTCCCCATTGCCCCTTTCAAATAATACCATATGTTCTTTGTGTTTCATTGAATTACAATGTTGTTTAACACGACGTTTAAACGTCTTTTGAGCTCTATGTTATATTTGATGGTTTCGCCATTTGTGCTGAAGTATTTACCGCCACATTTCACCACAAATGATGCTAATTCTGATTTACAAATCCTTCTTTGCTTTAGGCTGGTTGCCGCAGTTCTCCACTGGTGTATATTATGAAGCGAATAAATGGAACAGCTGTAACGAAACCGATTGTTGGGGAGGGGAGGAATGTGTCCATCACAGAACCTGACGTCACCTATACTCCATGGGGTAACAGCTGCGGTATACTCGTGGAGGGAGAGCATAACTCGCAGTATGTCCGATATATTAATATATGAATTAATATATGAACTATGGTAATGTTGTTAAATATCTGATGTTTTAGTTGTTACTCTTATTGTTTATTTTTGTTTCTTGCCACGGCTGCTGTTATTTAGGTTTTTGGTAAAGCATGTATATCTTTGCAGGGTGTGATACGGGAAGGAAGGTAATAAGTAACAACTCTAACAATAGATTAAGTTATTGAAGAACACTATGCTTTAATGGCACACGCTTTGACTGTCTTAGTAATAATCTACACAGTTCTTAAGTTACTTGGAGCTGTAGAACGGTCGAGCCCTACCACGTTCGCAAGCCAAACTTGCGGTCGCTGAGCAATCAAGTATTTTATACGTGCTCTAGAAATAATTGTAATATTTATCACACGTTCCTATAGACCTTTAAATCGATAACCTTTCACCGTTCCTACTACATTATAAGAAGTAAATAATATCGCCTGCTTCTGAGGGCTTACATGTATCTTATTCACATCGCAGCACTTTATACTCAACCGCCCTGGCTGATGGAGACGCTACAACTAACATTTCTTCCCTTAAACATTTTAAACATATTCTTCCTTAAAATTTCATTGTCTGTCTTCGTTCAGCTTGGAACCTTCCAGAAGACTTACCCGGCTATTGTTCTACTTTTGCAAGCATATGGCCTCTCTACAAACATATGTTGTTTTCGCTTGTCGCCTTTCCTATTTCACCAAGACTCAAGGTCTGGCTTTTATGACCTTCCCGTACAAGTCCTTTTTGCCTGGGTCCTAATTCTAACACAAAGATATGTTTGTCGGCTTTTAACAAGGATTCCACAGCTCCAGCTACACTTGCACATACATAAAACTTATGCCTTAACTTCTATTTATACAACAAATATTTTTCTTATTAATACCGTTTCACATTATAATTCACATTATTATATATATGGTATATATTACCATAGTTACTGTCTCAAATATGCCCCCTTTAAACATATTCAAAATTTATATGTGTACGTGTAAATTTTTAATATTTTATAATGTCTCATGAATATATTGGTCATGCCATAGGTGTCTAGTGTTCTTGGCACACCCCATATACCTCTGTGAGAATTTGCTCACTCTGTTACAGACATTTAGTATGGGTCGCCTACCTGACCATACTGTACAATAACAACACACACTTCACTTCACTTTGTATTGTGTTTTCGGCTAAGTCATTACAGTTGCTTTGCTAGGGTTATGTTTACAAACACAGCTGTCAGTTTTTGCGCTATTGTGTGTAAAACACGTTTTTCACTATCCTTTTAGTATAAACAATTACAATGGACATTGACTGGTATTAACTTAATTGAATAAAACATGTTGAATAATATATAATCCAGACACATTCATTTATGTATATCAGGTTGTAATCAGATATATATAAAAAAAACACATAGAAAACGGTTATACATACATAAAACTGAAAAAGAATTGACATTTGCTTGCTATGTATTTAGGTTGTTCCAGTGTTTGAACTATGGACTAATTATTTTATGAGTTAATTCTTACTTCTATCTATTTACATTAGCATATTTACACACAGGTTACAGTAACTAAAGCTTTATGATATATTATCATTTGAGGTTTCTGTTGATTATTACACTTATATATATATATATATATATATATATATATCTCAAGTACATTCAGGTAATCAACTATATGATTTTATATACATACACATATATAGTTCACCTCTTTTTACAGGTCTCAAACATACTTATTTCATACTCTTATTCCTTACATTTACAATTATTTACAAGGCTATCCACTCTTACGATCCGTATCTTTTCTTTTTATTTTTTTATTTTCCTATATTCTTCTTATAAGCCTACTTATTAGTTTTCTTCTTTATCATGTTCTGCAGCCTTTCTGGTTTTATATGGTTTAAGCGTTTCCTTATGGTATTTCCCTAGTATTTTCTTTGTTTGCGGATGTCGTACTTCAAATGTATCAGTACCATATTTATTTATCACTTCATATGGACCATGGTAGCTTAGAAATAGTCTCCAGTATTCTTTTTTTAATTTATTTGATAATTTTTTGGTTCGTACTAGGACTAAATCACCTACACGTAGCTGCCATACTTTTCTCTTTTTAGCTTCGTGCTTTATTTTCCTTTTTCTAGCCTTCTCCCGTATTCTTTCTAAAGCTAATTTAAACATTTCTTCTTCCTCAGGTGTCTTTACGTTCGCATCAGTGATTGCTTCGGGAATTTTACTTGAGAGAGTATTGAGCATTTTTCCTTTATGTAGCTGAATAGGTTTAAATCCTGTCACTAAATGGATTGTTTCATTAAGTAGGTCTTGTATTGTGTTTATATAAGAGTACCAACTGCTTTGTTTGTGATGACATAATAATTTAAGATACTAGCAATTTCTTTTATCTCGCACTCCACTGGATTTGCCTTAGGTTCGTAGCGTGATGAGAGTTATTGTTTCAGGTTGTCTTCCAACACTTTAACATAGCATATGTTTTTGTATGTCATTCAGGGTAGTTTCCTGGAATTCTTCGGCTAGTAGGGGAGGGTGACCATATTCCTTTATTACACAGCTGGTTTCCTTACGGTCGCTCTCTTCTGGGTTGGAAACATGTAGGTCGTTGTCCTTTTTACCTGCATTCACAATTGATATGAAGTTTTCTCTTTCTTCTGCTCTCTGCGTCTGTACGATTTGTACAAAGAATTCTTCATTGTATACGTCTTCTTCTTGAGCCATTCGTTGCACTTTAATCTTACTTTCTCTAAGGAATGTTACCTTAATTTCCTTATTCGCTATCTGTAGCCGTACCTCATCATTTTCAAAATCCATAATGGCAGCATATTCTGGAAGCATATCACATCCAAAATCACATCACATATTAAATTTGGGACAACTAGGAACATTACTTCTATTTCTTCTTCTCCAATCCGAACGTTTAACAATGCTTGCATGTTTATGGTTTGTGCCTTCTTCCCGATAGCTACACGACAAATTAAATTGCATACCGGTGCAGACATAATTTTTGTTCCTTCCATGATCAGCTGATTATAAAAGTTTTTAGAACATATGGAGGATGTTGACCCTGAATCCAAAGCTACATTAATTTCTTTACCTGCTACTATCACTTTAATATATGGCGAATCGTATATCTCATCTAAATTGTCGTCATATTTAATAATCCTGTTGCAGTTATCGACTGTAGTTATATAATTAATTTTGCGTACTATTGCAGACTGGTAACCTGTTTCACAAGCACCTACATCGAGTGAAACAATATTTAGTTTTCCGGAGCGTTATTTTCCGTATACACGGGACTACCATTTCGCATTGCAGTGACTGTAATCTCGTGTTCATTCTCGTAATGTTGGGTGCCAAGCCCCCTAGATCTGTTTCCACATCTACGATTATTCATTCCACCTCTTACGAAATTATTGGTACCTTCATTGTCAGAATTTTCTGGTGACCTATAACTTCTACCTGTTCTTGGATTTCCTCTCCCTTGGTATATGCGACCTCCATGTGTATTTTGTCTTCTATTATGTTGCCTTTCAGTCCTAACATAGTTAATGTTCTCTTGTCGTACCTGTGGCCTAGAATTGTTGGCATTTGGCACATAATTTGGATATCTATTTCGTACCTGGTAGTGGTTGTTAGCTTGTAGTCAGGTGTCATTCGTGAATTATATGGTCTATCATCGCGTCTATTTCGGCGTACATGTCTATCTCTATGACTTGGGTTCCTGCTTCTAGAATTGTCGGATTCTTGTTGTTCTAAGGCAGATATTAGTTCAGTCATTTCCAAAATAGATCTCGGACGTGCTATGAGAAGGTAGTTCTGAATATGCAAGGGATAATGTCGCGTTATTAGGTTGATAAAATCCTCCTCTTGCATGGCTGGGGTAAGGTATCTTACGTAACCTGCTTGTTTTATGAGGTAGTCTGACATAGACAATCCTTCATTGCTCTCGTAATTACCATGACTTAATTTTGCTCTTATACGGTGCTGGACCGTGGAATTCCAAAATTTATTAAGGAATAGTATTCTGAAAGTTTCGAAATTTAACTCGTCGTTTAGCCATTGCAAAGTTTTGTTGTCAAGGCATTTTCTGACCACGATCATCTTAAGTGATTCCGGAACGCTTTTCAATTGAAAGTATTCAGTTGTTTCATTAATGAATTGGACCGGACTGGTGGTAGCACTGAATTTAGGTAAAGGTAATTCGTTAAGTACCATGTGATATCCTGCTAAGTTATTAGTTACATTAGTATTGGATTCTAAATTTGCATGTTGGCTACGAGATAGTGCAGCTGCTATAGGAGAAGCTGAAGCACCTCGTGAACTACTGAAACCAGAGGATATTTTACCCCTTTCAGTTACATTATTTTCATTCATATTTACATGGTTTACAGCATCAGTAATTGTACTATTGTCTACCCTAGTTCTATTATTCATGATTGAATTCAAGCTATATTCTAGTTTCTCAAATTTCTTATTGCTATCCTGCATTACAGATTCAAACTTTTCCTGCATTATGTTACCTTTGTTTTGAATTTCTGTAATTTCCCCCCTTATGTCTATTTGAATTTGCACTAAGTCTGCATTTGTGTGGTCTATAATTTCTCTTAGTTCAGTTGTCTGACTATCCAACTTAGTACTCATTTCTTGACTATTTATGCTACTCTGACTAGCAATTTTACCTTCAAGCCTTTTACACTGGTTATTAATCTGTTCTTCCATTTCAGCATGCATTGCTCTACTAGTATCGTTTAGTTTCCTATCTATTCTCTTAATTTCAGACCTCTTTTCCTTTAAGTTATTTGCAATCTGTCTACCTATTTCTTGGCTTTGCTGATCTAGCTTTTTATCTAGTGCTATATTACTTTGCCCCAGTATCTCAAATTTTCTCTCAATTTCCTTGTTATTACTACCTAGCTTTTTATCCAATTCTTTGTTATATTGTTCTAATTTATTGTCCATGTCAGTTTTAAGGTCTGATATAGCCCTAAGAATTGTCATCAGATTAAGCTGATCGTTACTACCTAACTCGGACATTTCCCTTTGAGTTGTGTTGTTATACTGACGGACTGCATTATCATGTAATCCTGTATTTTTCTTGTTCATTCTCGTTTCTGTTGCCTGACCTTGCTCTGTACCTAACGGTATTTCTGCCCTTACACACTGTTTAACTTCCATATTATCTGTTTCTGTTACTCTATTTTGACTGTTATCATTAAAATTAGTTTCATCGGATATATCTCTATCCCACGAAATTAAAATGCTTTCATTTGAATTTTCCCCTTCCATTTCTTTAGCGTGTATATTTATTTGGATATTACTGCTTGAGTTTCTCCTACTAATCTTACCACTTCTAAGTATCATTTGCAATTGCATTAAATTATAAAGTGCACAATACACATTTACAAAGAAATTTTATCAGCATTAGTGTATAAAGATTTTGTCTGAACCTTTTTACTGCTATCTTACGATGACCAAACGTAGAGCTGAGGTGTATTCTTGCTGTCCGGAGTTCGTGCCCCTCTCTCATGAATAACGTTCTTGTAGACCTAAGATGCTGTGGATGTGTTGGTTGTTTCTTAACGTTCTGCGTTGTTTGATGTCCTGTTGGCAGTCTGAAGATTTTCTTGTACCCGTAGTATTTTTTTTTTCTTTCTTACTTTGCACCTTGCTGATTTCTCTGCTGGACTCTTCGCTGGGTTTCTCTGCTGGGCTCTGCGATGTGTTTCTCTGCTGGGCTCTTCGCTGGATTTCTCTGCTGGGCTCTTCGATGTGTTTCTCTGCTGTGTTCTTCGATGGATCGTCGTTGTTGCTTCCCTGCGTTCGCGTAGCTTTTATTTTTTACAAGTCATACGATGTTGGCCTCCAAACTTGCTACATTAGTCTTCAACATTCGGGCTCCAAACTTGCTACGTCGGGCCTCACGTTCCGGCGTCAAACTTTCTACTTTAGCCCCACGCTGGGCGCCAAACTTGCGGTATACTCGTGGAGGGAGAGCATAACTCGCAGTATGTCCGATATATTAATATATGAATTAATATATGAACTATGGTAATGTTGTTAAATATCTGATGTTTTAGTTGTTACTCTTATTGTTTATTTTTATTTCTTGCCACGGCTGCTGTTATTTAGGTTTTTGGTAAAGCATGTATAACTTTGAGGGTGTGATACCGGAAGGAAGGTAATAAGTAACAACTCTAACAATAGATTAAGTTATTGAAGAACACTATGCTTTAATGGCACACGCTTTGACTGTCTTAGTAATAATCTACACAGTTCTTAAGTTAGTTGGAGCTGTAGAACGGTCGAGCCCTACCACGTTCGCAAGCCAAACTTGCGGTCGCTGAGCAATCAAGTATTTTATACGTGCTCTAGAAATAATTGTAATATTTATCACACGTTCCTATAGACCTTTAAATCGATAACCTTTCACCGTTCCTACTACATTATAAGAAGTAAATAATATCGCCTGCTGCTGAGAGCTTATATGTATCTTATTCACATCGCAGCACTTTATACTCAACCGCCCTGGCTGATGGAGACGCTACAACTAACATTTCTTCCCTTAAAGATTTTAAACATATTCTTCCTTAAAATTTCATTGTCTGTCTTCGTTCAGGTTGGAACCTTCCAGAAGACTTACCCGGCTATTGTTCTACTTTTGCAAGCATGTGGCCTCTCTACAAACATATGTTGTTTTCGCTTGTCGCCTTTCCTATTTCACCAAGACTCAAGGTCTGGCTTTTATGACCTTCCCGTACAAGTCCTTTTTGCCTGGGTCCTAATTCTAACACAAAGATATGTTTGTCGGCTTTTAACAAGGATTCCACAGCTCCAGCTACACTTGCACATACATAAAGCTTATGTCTTAACTTCTATTTATACAACAAGTATTTTTCTTATTAATACCGTTTCACATTATAATTCACATTATTATATATATGGCATATATAACCATAGTTATTGTCTCACAGGATTGCTCTGTTTACTTACTAAAACTCCCCTGCCTGCTTAAGGTGCATTATTTATTCATTGTGTAATTACCGTCGTTTTTCCTTCCTGTTTAATCACGTACTATTTAGTCGCTACATAGACGTATGTATGTCCAGATATTTCCATTTTATACTTTTATATTTCATAAATTGGGTGTATATTTCTGAACATCCAAAACTGAAAATTCGCCTCTTTTCCCATTTAGAATTTCCATTACAGAAATGATATTTGTATGCAATACTTTCTATTATGTATGATTTAATCTCTCATAATGTATCACTTCTTCGCATGGCATAACTTCAAGGTTATACAAATGATAGGGAATAGCTTCTAACAATATTTCCTTGTGAGTAATTAAGTGTTTAACTTTTTCTAACAGTGCGAGGCAATCAGTACTCCATGATACATTCTCATTGCATGTTTTATCCGGTTATAAACCAAGGGTTATTGTCATGTTAGTTTTCTCAGAGTGTATAATTATTCAGCGGCTTTATTCTAAATTGCTTATGTAATAAGAAACAAAGCGTTAGGTATTTATATACCCAGGGTCTGTAGAAATCTCTTCCGATGATATTTCCTTTCTTTTTCTCGTTGCGGTAAAAGGTTTCTTTTTTCTCTAGTGCATTATGCCGAGGGTGGTGCATATACATTAAGCATCACTAGCGCCTGTACGTGACCGATGTAATCCCTCCATTAGAGCGGCAGTGTGTCTCCTGAAATGGCAGGCTGCTCTGTTCTCCTTCCATTTTCTCTAAGATTAACAGTACCGTCATTTGGAAAACGGAAATCTGTACAAGTTCCGCACGTTAGCTTCTAGCACGAAAGCCATATCTACATTACTTCCTTTTAAGAACATTTTCTTCTGATAATTTTCTATTATCAGCTACTCCTTCTCATAGAACAATTTTGTTTAGAATTTAATTGGAATAATGTTGTAGCTCGAAATATTTTAAGCTGATGTTTAGTCGAACCGTAATAGCAACCAGTGCATATAAAGTGTTTTGTTAAGCTAAAAATAAATGTATATCGCGTAATTGCCATCATATGCGGAGATTTTCTAAACCCCAAAATGCAGTTATGAACAAAACCACGCTATTCCTTTATAGTTGATTAATAATTGCCTCTAAATGTAGCAAGTCCATATAGCTAAGTGGTCGATCGCTGACTTTCCATGCATGCATCCTGGCTTTCAATTTAAGTGTTCGTAACAGGGATTCTTGCTGCGTCGAACAGATTTTTTCTGGGGTCCTCTGACACTTATGTGAGAGCTTCACTTCTTCAACTGCTACGTACCTTCAGCACCGGTGATACGATGGAAGTTTTTCAGATTAACCTGGACTCACCTGAGCAGTTTCATTCTAGCGTAACAGACTCTGGTCCTTGAAAAATTGCAAAAGCAATCTCTGTATCATCAACTTAATTTCTTATCTCCTTTCCCATTCTTTCAGTTAATACCTATAACGCATCTGACTGAAATATAAGCGAGTCGAGATAATGCTGCAAGTGCTTGCCCCGCCTTCTTACTTGGAAGCTCCAAGTAATGCTGAAAGTTAATTGCGTACCGCTTATGTAAAGGGATTGACACCCTGCCAGTAATTGCTTGTGGACTGAAAAATATGTTCAAATAGAATCGCTATTCATAGTCCCCACGTTTCAGTATCCACAACTCCATAACACTTAGATAGTAAGAAAATTCTATACTTCTGGGTATGTTGAGGAAAGTTTAGATCTAGAACGTTTTATTTAAAATAACATTAAATTCATGGAGATGAGAAAATTAATTATAACACATATAGACACATGTATCTGTAGTTGGATATTCGACTCAACTTAATGTAATATCGGAGTTAGTAACACCAAGGTAACGAACACAAGACGTTGAAGCTGTACAGTAGGAAAGGAATCATAACAAAGTGCCTCGCAAATCTTCCTTCCGATGAAAGGAAGCGAAACTAACAAGGGAAGGACTCGGTTTGAACATAAGTTTTTATTACACATTTACACGCGGAACTACCTCAGAACACTGAAGAAGATTTCAAAGCAATTCGACTCTATAACAAATTGCATAGTGGACATGGGTCATTGTTTTGTCTTCACATATGCAGATTGAGGTGTTTCACAAAGTGATGAAGACTGAAGGGCGTGCCACAATAGGCATACAGGGGAAAAGAAGCTTTATTGCTAAGAACCTTCATAGGATAAATTTTGATGCTGAATTATGGCCGCCATCACTATACACATGTAACGCACGCATACACTGCATAACTTTTATTAATTTCAACACATCATTACAAGTAATAAATAACAAATAACATGGTGCTTTAGTTATTTTCAAGAATATTAGGTACATTTTGTCACTTTTTTCCATATTACTATCAGAAGACGCATTGTATGCATCTCTTCCGTGGCATCATAGGAACGTTGGTTGGGTTGTCTTTCCGCTGCCAACATAATCCCAACATAACTGAAAACACCATTGAGGGCCCTAAGCTGCAAGGCGTAGCTGAGGGATTGAGGACCCTGATTCTCAAAGTGTAGCCGAGGGATATTTTTTATAAGGAGAGGAGTGGAGCAGATGCGGTCTGCGACCACAACTGCGAAGCGACAACAGGGCATAGCTGAGGGATCTGCGCGTCTAAAACACGAATGATTCACTTTGGCAGCAGTTCCTTCCAAAAGTCGCCAAAACCCGCCAGAAACGACTATATAAGAACGGTCGCATAAATGGGAGGGTAGGTGGGCAATACATTACCACCGAAGCAACTTCTACTACACCACAACCTTCCTTATTAACGAAGAATTACTCTGGATAGCAAAAAGCAAACCCCGATTTCATAAGTTAAAAAGTAGTACTCCATTATAAGAGAATTCCATGCGCAATATGTCAAATGCCACTTTAAATATATTCTTTAAATTGCAGACAAGTATACCCAGACGACTGCCAAGCATACTGCAGCACTGGCAATAGACAGGAGCAGACAATTCAATCCTGATTACGGAGCGTATTTTGGTGATAAAAACGGGATTTCCAGATTTAAATTCTGGATTTCCGTCCAGAATTCCTACATAATTCATCACAATCCTTGCATATATCTTATACTGTCGAAACAAATTAATTTTCAGGTGTTGCACGTATTTAGTTGTTTTTGATGATATGATTATATGTTCAACATTATCTTCTCAGATAGCCAGGCTGCACTAAAGGTCCTAAGCAGTCATAAGGTAATGTCAGGATTGGTTTTAAACTGTCTAAACATGCTCACAAGCTTATCAGAATTAAGATCGGGTCATAGGCATAGAGGGAAATTGAAAAAATTATGAATTTACAAGACAGGACAGCTTCAAAATTTATTGGGCCGGAGCCAGTTCCAGGAACATCTCGATGTTTAGTGAGAGAGGCTACTAATTTGACCTTAATTGTAGGTTCCCATTTAGAAAAAATTAAATTGACCCTAAAATGACTATCATAACGTCCTCAAAACAAAACACGACTAATGGCATTTACGTTCCCCATAATACCAAGCAACTTTTAATAAAGACATGTCCTTCTATGCTTAGTTTTAGAGGCGTTGTACAGTATCAACTTAAATAGTCCACCCTGTATAAACGACTGCAATGGGTTCAGTAATTTTTCCCAAATATGTGCAAAACGCATTTCTTGAAATTAAATTGAGTTGTATTTATGGATGCTCTTAACTACTTAAGGTTCTTGGCGTCACATTCTATATTGGGCGTGAAAGTCCGCAAAGACGCGTGAAAGACTTATTTCTTTACCTGAATAGTCTAGTACATTATAGAAGTTAAGCTTTAATCTTTCCTTTATGTACTAAGGGTGGCGCGATGCCATCGTATTACAAGTAATGGATACGAAGGCTAAGGTCATGCACTAAATGAAGGAGGAATGAGCATTGCTAGTGCTCGGAGAACGCTAAGGAGTACATAACATCTTTTTGGAGGAGGCAATATCAAAAGCGAGAATTTTTAACAAGAAAACACACATGTTTCTACGTACTTTCCTGGATCATGGAACTATTCTTCGTCACCGTAACTTAGCTGGCATTAACAGCGGCCTGGATACCAAAAATTACTCAATTATTGAATCCTAAGTTTTTACTTTGAAGCCGCGCGTTGGTCGTCACTTTTGAAGCCGTAACCTTTGCTTCAATATTTGCACTTGATTCTGCTGCCGGCTGCTACTATGGTTGAGTATAAGATCTTTCTTTCAGGGTATTCGTGGGTGGGTGTGGAAGGATAACATCAGTTTAAATTGACTGAGAAATTTAATGTGATCTAATAATTGAGCTATTGAAGCGAGATGCCGACAGTTTGAAGATAAGAAGCGAAACTGATTTTTAGTCGTGGCACTCGAAAACATAACAATTGAAGTATTATGCCTGCTAACGTCTGCAGTACCAGTATCAAGTTTAAAGTTTGAAATAACTGTTTCCGCAACAAAAGAAACTAGAAACGTAACTTGCCGTGAGTCGCTGAAATGGTTATCAGCAAATCCCAGTGATGGCCGCTAAATCTTACTCAAACAAGCCTGGCGTTGCTGCGCTACCGCTCAGTTAGGTCTCTCCTCAGCCTGAGGCTTCACTCTGTGAGACCCTTGAGGTTGGTGACTTGTACGCAGGGCCCGGGCGGGGTCGGATGCGTACTATCTGGAAACGAAAGGGACCCGTCCATACTTGCGCCCGTCGGCATCCAGATCTGGTCGCCCTTCGCGTCTCTCCCCTCATACTACCCTCCCAGAGGTCACGTTGGAAGCACAATGGGCTGATTCGCCTGAGTGCGGGGCCCCGATTCCGGGGCCCCTCCGTGATATGTACCTTTACCCTTACTCAAACAAGTGCTTCAACGGGTGCTTAAAATAGCACATGAGTGATCTCAGATTAAACGACTAATTCTCAAGCAAGTGTGTCACGAATTTATGCACAGATGTGTGCACAGAAGTGTGCACGAACGAATGTCTCTAATTAGAATGCACGCCCTTATACTACTTCAAGCTCCGCCTGCACATTACTTTCCCCAGAAACGTTACTTCATATGCACTTCACTCTCAAAACTACTACGTATGCGTAGAGTCTGTTTAGTAAACGCAAGTGCAGTTGCTTTGCAAAGGTAAAGCACCCTAACCACAACTAATGACGGCAATAAATCCATCTTCACAGTCGAGAAAAGGGAACCTTTCGATTCTTGTCCTTGAGAACTAATAGCAACCCTGATTTTAAGGACGTTGCAAGCACACATTGACTCCACATGGGGTCTCAGTTGCCAAATATCCGAATTCCACTTGTTGTTTCATTAGGTGCAAACTTTTGCCGAGTGTGTCACGATGTATAGACCGTGGGAGGAAGCCTGTGGAGAAGGCTCAAAAAATAAAGTTATAACGGGAACTCTTTCTATTAATAGCTTGTTTTGAATTATATAAATATGTGATGGAAAATAACCTTGGTAAGGGGTATAAATATGTCATGGAGAATAACCTTGGTAAGGGGTATAAATCTGTGATGGAAGATAACCTTGGTAAGGGGTATAAATATGTCATCGAAAATAACCTTGATAAGGGGAATAAATATGTGATGGAAAATAACCTTGGTAAGGGGTATAAATATGTGATGGAAAATAACCTTGGTAAGGGGTATAAATATGTCATGGAAAATAACCTTGGTAAGGGGTATAAATATTGTCGTAGCCTCTTATCAAATGCTCATTGGGAGGTGGGCGACTCGCTTAGAGGTACCAGAAAATTAACAAATTGTAAAATGGCGAGGCTACGACTAGGGACGCAGCTAAAGTGAAAGTGCAGAAATATTACTAAACACTGGCAAAAGGACACTTACATGGCTCAAAATAGGAAGAAGGAACTTTACACTATCATAAATAAGACAATAAGGATATAGATGATAGAGCGTTTATTAGATAAAACTGAATACTTTACCCCACATTCTTAGTTCCATGCCTGTCGGGCGAGGCCGCCATGCATTCCTGCACGGAGAGGGCGAGTACACGTCTGTACTGGTTGACTACAACTCACTGAATCTCTGCCCCAAGCAACGCTTCCTAAAGCGTGGGGGACGCTAACCAAACTACCCCGACCTAAACTGCTAATCCCCCACCCAAGCTTTAACCGCCATCTCGAATCTAGGTGACCAGAGAAACGTATGCGCGACAATCTCTGCATACGTCACATCATGTGATGGAAAATAACCTTGGTAAGGGGTATAAATATGTGATGGAAAATAACCTTGGTAAGGGGTATAAATATGTGATGGAAAAAATTTTGGTAAGGGGACATGTAGTGAAACTGCAAAAATTCTTGGTATTCAAATAAATATAGTGAGAAAAGTTTTGTTGATGGAACTCCAAAGACACCGACAAAATGTGGTAAGAAAAGGAAACGTTTCTCTAAAGTGAATAACTTCACTTGTGACTTAATCCGCCGAGAAATTTATAATTTCGATAGTACAGCGAGAAAGCCCGCCTTGGATGATTTTCTTGCACATTAGCAAGATATTTGTGATTTTCCCTATGGGCGTTGCGTCCTGCGCGGCCTTCTAATGGAGCTGGGTTTCAAATACCGTAATTTGTATTAGAAAAGAGTTATTATGGAATCCAGCAGAATTGTAGCTTGATGATATAGTATTTGTCAAAACTAAGAAAATCCCGCAATGATGGACATAAAATAGTTTATTTAGATGAAACCTGGTACGATACCCATGATGTATCTAGTAGGTAAAGGACGGGATGACGGCTTGTGTGCTCACTCTTACCTGCTCCTGTGGGAAAATGATTATGGTGCTTCACGCTGGGATTGTCGAAGGATGGCCTCCTCTTATTAGAGAAAAACATTGGTGATGCAATGGCCGATAGTCATGATGATATGAATGCAACAGTGTTTGAAGAGCGGTTTGTTGGTAGGCGTATAACAACATTGCCAAGCAATGAAGAATGTGTAATTGTTTTGGATAATGATAGCTACGATTAACGCTTAAAATATAGAACAGCTACAGTGTCATTGAACATAAAAGATATAGTTTAGTACATGACGGTTCATAATATCGCATTACCTGAACCTCTTCCAATTAAAGCGGTACTCTTGGCGGAAATAAAAAAGGCAACTATGGGCAAGGGCTATGTGATTGAATGCATCTATCGTAAATATGGGCACGAGGTTTTAAGGTTGCCTCCATATCACTGCTGTTTTAATTCCATGGAAACGGTATGGTCGAAGCTGAAGAGAGAAGCGTGAAAGAGAAATGCAATGCCTTCTTTCAGTGCCAGCGTTTGCAACTTGTTGAGAAGTTGTGCAGGGATGATCGATGCGGAGCTGTGAAACAATTATTGTGTGCAACATGTGAATAAAGTAGAGGAGGGATACATTCGTCGTGATCAGCAGTCCAACAATAGTAGGTTCATCATTACTGTTGACTCTGAGAGTGACAGACACCTCCGTATAATACATATGTGAGTATATAGCATTAATTATAATTAACAAGATGTTTGCACGTTAACCTGCATTGCTGCTAATTTTCTCCATTATTTAAAACTAATGCTGTAACCACTTTGTGCACGCATTGCATTGTTATATCCCATAAAGCTAGTGAGAAGCGCAATAATAATAATAATTAGCACAAAATATTAACAGCGATACAACAATAATTACAGTTTTCTCTCGGATTTGATATTGGTCGAATTGATTTATTTTGATTCTTAAGCAAAAGCCCAGCCTTTTGCGGAATGTTGCTCTTTTTACGTGTTGTTTAGCATTAGAAAGCCTGAACGATCATCCTAACTATAATGACCAACAGGATCATTTGGATATCTGTATCAAAACATAATACATTATTTTGGCATACTTTAGCTATTGTCATTAAGTTCCATAAGATAACCAAATATATTCTTAATTAATCTGTTTAATGCTTATGCTTTAAAGTACAGTCGGAGCAAAAAATACAAACAACACAAATTTATGCATTTTAAGAAATTTTTCCTCACAGAATACAGATTCAGATGTTAATGCAATTATGGCAATCAGTTTCATTTATGATAATAGTCTGGAAAATTAAACCACTACAATGCAGATTCATTTCTTCTGGCCGTCTTGGTAACAAGCTACACACCATATTTGCTTCTTTCCTTCACACTTACCACACAATGGCTTGTTGCATTGTACACACAAGTTTGCCGTTGGATTTCCTTTGCAAGAGTTTCTGACCCTGCAATTTTTCGCTTACTGCCTGCATTCTTGACAACATCGATTTGAGGGACCTTCACTGATTGGTTGCTCAATCCTATTTGGGAAGCCACGAAAGGTACACGCAGTTCATTACATAGTTCAAGTATGAACTTTCTTGGGCTCAATTGTCCAGTTTCCTCTTTGTACAGAACCCAAGCATTTACAGCTGATACATCGAGGGCATTGAAAAATACGTGCATTGGCCAACGACGAGATCCGGACTTGGTGTTGTACAGCCGTAACGTTTCGTCCCCACGTAGAAGCCGAATTTGGCCTGTTTGTAACTGGACTGTTTCTGGAGTTTTCTTCAAGTTATCGCTGATCTGCACTGTTGGGTGTAATGTGCTCAAAAACAAGACATTTTTGTTCTTTTTCCCTAGGTACCCAGTCAGGGTTGTATCATCTCTAACGTTTCTGTACAGAGAAGTCGAATAGAGCTGTCGAACCTTCCAAACCACAGGCACTGTGGTCCCAAGGAGAGGTGGTGGTCGACCACGCTCAACTACAGCAGCAGATGACCCCTACATTGTGCAACAGACAAGAAGAGAACTACGACAAACAGCGGGTGCAATTACAACCACATATAACAGGACAGCTAGGCACACAATCTCACGGTACACAGTGGCACGGCGACTACACAGATGTGGTCTCTTTGCCCAACGGCCAGTACATTGTGTTCCATTGACATCCGCACATCGGGGCACCGTTTGCGATGGTCCCAAGAGCATCAAAATTGCACCAACGAGGAATGGGGTCGCGTGCTCTTCTCGGATGAGAGCAGATTCAGTCTAAGTAGTGATTCTCGGCATATCCTCGTCTGGCGAGAGGTGGGAACACGTAATGAACCCAGGAACATCCTTGAACATAATCGTTTTGGTGGTCCGGGTGTTGTGGTTTGGGGAAGCATAATGTTACATGGGCGCACCGACCTCCAAATCTTTGAACACGGTACGCTCACTGGTCAACGTTATTGTGATACTCTACTCCTTCCCCATGTGCGTCTTCTCAGGGGTGCAGTCGGCCCTGACTTCATTTTTATGGATGACAATGCGCAACCGCATCGAACAGCACAGGGGGAGGATCTCTTGGAACGAGGGAATATTCGGCGAATGGACTGGCTTGCCCGTTCCCCCGATTTAAATCCCATCGAACACGTGTGGGATGCTTCGGGGAGACGCATTGCAGCACATCCACATGCACCAACGACCATCCAACAGTTGTCAACAGCGCTGATGGAGGAACGGAACGCCCTATCACGCCTTACCAACCTTGTGGCCAGCATGGGAGCACAATGCAGAGCATGCATTGCTATCTGTGGCGATCATACACACTTTTAAGCACCATGTAACTGTATCTGTAAATCTAGAGAGCCATCATATGTCGTATTGACTTTAGTGTAGCTTATGGTCTATGAATTAAAGTGGCATTTCAGTCGTCTCATTGCATATTTCGTTTAGTTGCCTACTGTAGCATACCGTAGCAGTTTCCTCTGTGTATGATTCAAGTTTCATTGAGCTATGTTACTTGGCAGTGTCACAGCATGGGAAGATTACTTTCTTCTTAAATTTACACACCAGTGTATATACAATACACTATTTATACAGGCCTATGTATGATACCACAGTGTTAGGGGTGAGCGATAGCATCCTTATGTATGAAGCTTTCATCATATCATTCAACGCGATTATATACAGTACATCAAGCGATAACATACTTCGCGATAGCCAGAAGGAAGACATATCTATACATAGCTTACAGCCATCAGCATTAATTTCTTCACAGCACAATGTATTATAGAAATACCCTCTATCGTTGATAAAAATAAATCAACCAACAAAAGGAGACATCACTAATGAACAGTAAAACCCTTTAAAAATAAAGGGAACGAAAAATACTTTGCGATATAATAAACATTTTCTGAGAAAAAGACAATTCAAATAAAGGCGCGTTGTAAAAGAAGGTTTATCTTTTTATTTCATTTTAAACAAGCTGATGTTCCAGTTTCTGCCTAAAAATTGGCAGCTCTATAGGGTCCTTGCATTCTTCCAGCAAAATTATAGCCACTAATACATCCAGAAACGGTTTAATCAAGAGAAACCCCTCTTTCTTTTCATTGTTTTCCCTAAAATTATAGTTAAGTAATATTTTCAATACACGCCTTATGAAAACAATGACCATTATGCATAAAAATAAAACCACAAAACAGATCGCCAATAATGGGTATTAAAACCTCTTAAAAATATAAAAGAATGAAAAACTTTGTGAATAATAACAATTTTCTGAGAAGAAACTATTCTAATAAAGGACCGTCATCCAGAATAATCTATTCAGACACGAAAATCCCCTAAATAGAAAATTCCTGTCTTTTATGACTGAATGAGAATTAGTTGAAAAATATGTTTACATCTCTCAGGCTTCTCCCCCACGCAATTCTGGGAAAAACAGATTTTAACTTTCAGACAAGTCTGAACACGGCTACTTCATAGCCCCTTCCACAACGACCCAAGTAAAAACATTTGTTGCAAGCCAACGAGGAGCTTTCATTTCAAGAACCAATCAACATAATTCTGTAAAACAGGCTAACCAATCAGATTGAATAATCTCTATATCACTGCGCATGTGTCGCACATATTATTCTGGATACCCTCCATTCAGGCACATGATTATATCATACACGTTGCATGGTATTCGTAGATGTATTCGTTCAAAAATTTCCCTGTCTCTCACAAGAAACTGAGCTGTCTGTTTGGAATTGTTGTGCTCTGTGACTACATTGTTCTCCTTCGATGTAAGCCAATGCTTCATTTCAGCGAAAATGTCTGGTGAGGTTTTAAACATATCCATCCTTTATTTTAAAATGTATTTCGTATTGCATGCATTGGAAGATGTTTTATGAATATTTCAAACATACAAACCTTTTGCGAGTATTAGCTCATCGTAGCACGTAAATTATGTGTATTTAGAAATCGCTTTCGCTTGTGTAACGCATATAGAGAAAATGCGGTTATAAGAAAAATGAAGATGATTGTATACTTTCTAAATGCGTAGTTATTATATGCTTGATATTATTAAGAATATGTGCTTTTGATAACACTTTTTATAAGAGTTAAACGTTTAGGGTTTTAGGTTAATAAGAATCTACGGTGTATACATCTAAGCGAGAAATAAGCATGGTATTTATTTTGTTCTAATGTAATGTGAATGTTATACTGATAATGGCTGAAGCATGAAATTTCCTTTGGAATGTATAACTATTTCATTTAAAAATTAAAAACAATATATTCATAGCTAATTCATAATAATTTTTTACAGTATTCTGATTATATAATATGCTTAAAAGCTATTCACTCTAATAAAGTAAATGCTTAAATTATATTAAAACACGTAAATCCAAAATAACACGCTTATGTATTTCATTAATGAATCAGTTGTCTCTTTTGTAGTTACATATATTATTGTTGTTTTACGATTATTCTATTATACCAAAATGTTAACAATAGTAATAATAATATCGATTATTTCAAATAAATGGATATGTGTTTATGAAATTAAGACACTAATAAAGAATTTGTTTTTTCTGTTCCAAATGCTGGGAGTTTACCAATACAACGTAACGTGCTGGATGAAAATGGTATTTTTCCGCCCGTCACAAGACCTTCAGCTACAGGGTGCTACCAGAACAGTGGTCATCTTAGCCGCAAACCAGATTTTTCTTCCAGCGAGATATTACACCCAAATAAGCGAACAATTGGAAGAAGTGTCTGGAAAGTTCCAAATGTATATGATGGGTTAGTAAAAGCTGACAAATTTAAGACATATAAATTGTCTTTTCTCGCTGTTAAGATTTGTAAAAATAATCCAATTGACCTATCAAAGTTTAATATAAAGATGAAGCATTTGAGAGTACAATAACTTGGTCCACTAAACAGTAAGCTATCATTCGTCTAAAGTATGCATCGCGACATTAAAACAAATATATATTCCACTACATATACATAATATATGTAAATAACGCATGGGTTAGAGCCTGCGCAGGGCCACGCAGAAAGAATTTCAACTGTATTTTTCAATGAATTATCTACCTCAAAACTGATACAACAGGTTGCAAATAATTTCTATGTAAGTTGTAGGACTAAAAGGACGAAGCGAAAGAAGAAGAAGATCGAGGCAGTGTAAAAGATAATAAACGGAGATGAAATAGGAATTTTTACTACAATGGTCACGTGATCTTATTCATCAAAGTATGCAACGGTTGCCAACACGTGAGCTACAAGAAAAAGGTTTCCGTGTGTAGAATATTGTGATAATATAACATATGCGTTCAATACTATTGTATTTCTTGGCAAAACAATTAGTTTCATAAGTAATTATATAATTATTGTATTTTTCGCAAATTCAATTCTTTTCATAAATAACTGTTTAAACTATTAATGAATATCGTAAAACATTGATGCTGCCTGGAACCTAAAATATCTATTACTCTATATTGAAAGTTGCAAAAGTTAAGTTAAATGAATTACAGATGTCAGAGCCATCTAGTATCTGATGGTATGATATTTGGATTGGGAATAAAAGAAGTGTAAAGGAAGAATAACAAGAGAGTGTTATATAATATAAATAATTTTTTTAAAAAAATTGTCCAACTACAATCCTTCATGAAAACCCCTCATACATTCCCAGGCACAATAACGATAGTCTAGACCTCCTTAACCGCCAATTTTATAATCGTCTGCATCAAAGGAAAGATAACTGCAAGTGAACACCTTAACATTTAAAAGTTAAACAATTCGGCAATACCTGGATAAGACATTTTATAGCTGAAATTCTTGTTAATCAGAATGTGATTGAATTTTTTGTTAACTAACGCTGAAATTCATTAAAAGTATATTTCTTTGACTGTCGTGCTATAACTTTAGATGCTATCAACGGCTTAGAATCTCTTCAATCTCTTGCGTATAATTGCTATTAACAGCATCTTTCGATGCAGTAAGTACCCTCAGCATATTCACTAACCTATTCGGATTTGCAAGCGTAGGTATCAGTGAATTATCACCACTATAATCACCATACGGAGACGCCAAATTAGTGAACACACGATTTCCACTGTATTCGGCATCTTTATACTTATAGCTGGATCCTGCTTTCAATGCTTCTGATTCCTCACCCACAGGAGTTTCAAGTAAGAAACGTCTTAAGTCTTGAAAAAATTGGATTCTTTAATGTCTGCTTACATGTACAACACTTGGCGAATCGCCTTTTTCCGAATGTGCTGTATGAAAAATTAAGTTTTTCATAAGTTAGGTGTAACATTTCTCTGCAACAATAGCTCATTCTCAAAACTCCCAAACAAATTAAATGAATACAGAGATACCAACAGGTAAATGAATTAAGGGTAAATGAATTAAACTAATAACCTTCAGCCATTTATTATAGTCGAAACCTCGCTACATACTAGCCCAGATAACATCTACAATTAATTCTAAATGCAACAAAGTCCAAGCTTAACTATACAACCATTATCATCTATTCTATCCCACCATTGTGTAACCTAACCTAACCTTATACATTAGCTCATAATCTATTCTATCCCAATACTATGTAATCTAGCCTGACACCAAGCATTCTAACTCAGTCCCTAAGCAACTAGTTGTGACCAAGCCTGACCAAACGTGACCAGCCATGATCACAATACGTGACCAAAGGTGACCAAACGGGGCCACTAACATGGTCTAACGTGACCAGTAACGTGTCCAAACGTTCACAAACGTGGCCAGTCAACTGACAAAGCGTGAACAAACGTGGCCAAAAAACGTGACCAGGCGCGACCAAAGGTGACCAAGCTTGACCAGACGTGATCGAAACGTAAGGCAGTGGAACAACGGTAACGCGTGAGACTTACATTCGGCGTTGTCTCGGACTCGCCACAGGCGTGCGCTTCACATGAAGCGCTATAGCCTAGCATATCGGGATTGAGCTTGAAGAATTACTGGGTGGAATGTAGAAGACAAAGTCCAAGAAGAACTATAGTGAAATGGCGGAATCGCTGCTTAAAGACGGCAACTGGTGATTGTGGCGTGTGCCAGTGCCGTTCAGATTGAATGTCCGTTTACTCAAGGGAAAGAGCTACCCCGCGGGCGCCTGAGAATCGATTGACTAGAAAATCATTCATCGATTTTTCCTTCGGGACTCCGGCAGATGAACAGGTGGCGAGCTGGAAATTTTCGGAGACTTCCGCGTCTCTGTAGACCATCTCTCTACGAAACGTAATATCCTGAGAGGTGGTAACCGCAATGAATCTGTACGGAATGAACGGCGCAAGGTCTCCAGAGGTTGCAAGCGTTACCGCTGTCCCACCGCGCTAAATTTTTATCACGTTTGGTCATGTTTGATCACTTTTGGTTAGGCCTGGTCACGTTTATGGTCACGTTTGTTCACATATGGTCAGGTGGGTCACATGACTGGTCACGTCCTGTCAAGTTACTGGTCACGTTTTGCCACGTTCTTTGGCAACTTTTTGTTATGCTTTTCAGGTGACTGGTCACGTTTGAGCACATCTGGACACATTACTGATCATGTCAAGTCACGCTACAGGCCCAGTATAGCCCCGTTTGGTCACGTATTGCGTTCACGCCTGGTCACGTTTGGACATGTTACTGGTCACGTCTGCTCACGTTATTGGTTACGCTTGGTCATGAGTAGTTGCGTAGGGGTTATATAATTAGGTTGGAATGCTTAGTGTCCCGCTGGGTTACACTCTGTTACAATAGAATAGATTATGAGCTAATGCTTAAAGCTAGGGTAGGCTAGGCAATGGTAGGAGTAGAATAGATGCTCAGGATTGTATAGTTTAACTTGGGCTGTGTTGCATTTAGAATTAATTGTAGATGTAATGTGTTATTATATCTAACAAGGTTTCGATTATATTTAGTTGAAAGGTATAAATTACAGTAATTTGCCTTTAATTCATTCACCTGTTAGTATCTATGTATTCATTTAATTTCTTTGCTACTTTAAGTATGAAATATTGTGGCAGAGGATCATTCCACCCAACTTATGAAAAACTTAATTTTTATACATCACTCTCGGAAAAAAAGGTGTTCCCCAGGTGTTGTAGTTGCAAGCGGATTTTAAAGAATCCAACTTCGTAAAGACTAAAGATACATAGAGGGATATATTACAATGAACTGACTCGCTGTCCCACACTAGAATCTCCTGTAGGTGAAAAGTCAGGAATATCGAAAGCCAATATGATAAAGGATCCAGCTATAAATATACAATATGCCGAATTTAATGGAAATCGTGTGTTTACCAATTTGGCTTCTACCTGCAAATCTCTTCCACTGTGATGCAGACGATTATATAATGGGCTGTTTAGAAAATCTAAACTATCATCATTTTGTCTGGGAATATATGTAGGGTTTGTGAGGGATTGTAATACGATAATTTGTTTTAAAAAATGTTTTATATTATAAAACATCCTTTATTAATCTCCTTATACACTTCGTCCTTTCCCAAAGACCATATTATAGCATGAGATGCTATATGGCTGTGATATCTGAAATTCATTTAATTTAAGCAAGTGTCTTTCAATATAGAGTAATAGACATTTTATATTTCACGCTGCATTAACGTCTTGATATGATACAAAATAATTTAAGAACTATTTGTGAGAAGAATTTAGGTTTCGAGAAATACAACAATTACAACACTGAGCGCATAACCTATATTATCGCAATATTCTACACACGCAAACATTTTTCTTCTAGGTCCTGAGTTGACAGCTGCACGATTCTTCTGTGAATAACATCACGTAAACGTTGTTGGAAAATCTCCTATGTCATCTCCGTTTATGCTTTTTTTACACTGTCTCATTCTTCCTCTTCTCTCGCTCCATTCTTGTAATCCTATAACGTATGTTCATATCATTTACAGCTTGCAAGTATCAGCTGTGAGGTACAAAATTAATTGAAAATACTGTTGAAATTCATTCTACATGACCGCGCACAGGCTCCAATTCATGCGTTATTCACACTTATTATGTATATGTAGTGGAATAAATATTTGTTTTAATATCGTGATGCATACTTTAGACGAATGATAATCTACTATATGAGCCCGTCAAGTGCAAAACTCGTCTCATCCAAAAATTAAAAAAATTGAGTTAGACATGGCATTCAATACTTCTTGCAGTTGTCTGCGAACTGGTGACTTTGAGTTTGAACAAAACCCATCTATTACACCTTCAAGAGAACCCCGAAAACTGTTGTTTAACGCAAAACTCTTCAAATTCACGGTGGCGGTTGATGCAGAACTCGTCTAATCCATCTTTCAATTCAGAGCAAAACTTGCCTTATCAAATACTTGTTCCACTACAATTGTGCTGTGTGAAGAGCAAAACTCGCCTTATCCAGCACTAAAAAATTTAGCAGTTTCGATTCCCTACATTGGCAGTCCTGTGTGATTCCAACTGTTTTTAATTTAGTTTTGACTAGTCTAAGGTGCAGACGTGTTATCCTCTGATATCCCGAAGTTGGTGGAAAGGGTAGAACTAGGAAATGGGCATCCCATGAATCGAAACGTGAAAGAGAGAAGAGGGAAAGTATGTATGATCGAATTACAATTAAGTAGTATTCTTCTATTGTTGATAGATACGACTCATCTAAGAATAAGCAGATGTGTTTGCAATACGTCTGAATTCTTAAAGGCATTCAGTAAGCCTCGGTCCACGGTTGCCTGCTTGCGACCACAACAGCCAGTCATTCCAATGCTGTAACTTGACACAGAAGGACATAAGGAAATTCCACGAAGACTTCTACAACTGCACTTCTAAAATTAAACAAGACTGCGATATATTGACTTACTGTTCAACTGATATACCTAACCAGCAGCGTGTAGTAAAAGACGATTCTAGGAGGGGGTTTACAACAACGTGAAACGTTTACTAGGTCAGCCAGTGTGTCAAAACGTTTCTGGACATTTTGCAAATATCAAAAGACAGAGTAAAAAAGACGCCTTGAAACCGGAGTGGCGCCAAAGGAATTCAGAGGTGGAGACAGGGTGTCACAAAAAATAGTTATAAGAGAGAATCTGTGATTAAATTCATACAGAAGGTTAAAGTACTTGACGTCCTTTATTGTAGGAACAAAACATCAACACGGCAGTACTTACCAAGGGATCAGGTGATAGAAATGATTTTTCCTATTCCTGGTCATTCATTCACCCCTCCCGATCGTGTTTTGGGGCTAATAGAACAGAACAGAATGAAAGAATTAAGAATGGGAAACACTATCAGTAGGCCTGAAGAATATTTTGAAATCTACAAAAATCATGAAAAGATAATCAGGCTAGGAACAGCTGTATATGCACAAGATTGGAAGTATGCTGCAAAAAAAACTTCGAAGTCACCAGGATCCTAGCATTTTAAATTAAAGGCATCTAAACATATTATTTTACAACGCATTACCTCAGGGAAAATTCTAGTGAGAGGTGAGGCAAATTATCGCTCCGATTTGTGTGTAGGCAAGAACATTCTGAAGCGAGGCAAAACTTTAGAAATGCATATTGCAAGGAATTTAGATGTAGGTGTAAAAGTAAAGAAGGAAAGAGTTAAAGAGGTAAAGCAATTATTAAAACAACCTTTGGTGATAACTGGGAGGAAAATGAAAGCCTGTATTTTACAAGAATTTAATATCTAAAAGAATATTGCCAATGACAATAAAGAATTAGATGCTGTTTGTGAGAGTCTCTAGGATAGTGAGGAAGGACAACTGAGAATTTGATATATTTGTTTTTGAACATTAGTTATCAGTACTACATTTTAAACATAACATGTAAATTTGACAAGTCATAAGATGCATATGATGTGAAAACTGGTCAATTTTAGTAGGCAAACTATCAAAGGAGGGATTCATTGATACTCTTATGCAAAATTTGTGAAACAATTGTGAAAATTTAGCTTTTTTAACTAAAATGAAATTAGAAATGGTTATACTTATACAAATATTGCAAGAAGTCATTTATTAACAGTGTCAAACACAAATACTGAGAAGTAAATGAGAAAATGTTTGCACTTAATTGCAGTTTAGCATTGTGTTTCCGCCAAAACTCGCCAAATCCACTACCGTTATGTGCAAAACTCGCCCTATCCAAATTTAAATTTTGATTTACCGCCATATTATTTGAGACTGATTTTCAAGAGAATACATACATCTTTAAGGGTCTAGTCAGGACATTATTACATTAAGAGAATTTTCAAATGTTCTGCTGTTTTCCTAATTTTAGTTTTTTGCGTTTTCTTAAAATTCGTTCTACCTGGATAAGGCGAGTTTTTCACTTGACGGCCTCATATAGTGGACCAGCTTATTATAATCTCAAAGGCTGTATCCTTTTATTAAACATTGTAAGGCCAATTGAATTATTTCTATAAATCTTAACCGGGAGAAAAGACCATTTACATGTCTTAAATTTTCCAGCTTGTACTAATCCACGATATACACTTGGAGCTTTCCGGGTATTTCTTCCAACTATTCTCTTCTTAGGGTGGAATATTTCGCTGGAAGAAAAATCAGTTTTTCGGCTAAAGTGACCTCTGTTCTGATACCATACTTCGTCTCCACCTTTCTTATTGCTTTTATACTATAACCCTCCTCTAGCTGAAAACCTTATAGTCTTTCGACGGGCGGGAAAATGTCATGCTACGTCAGCAGGTTAGGTTAGTTTGCTAAGCTGCCTGCATTACGAACTTAAAAAACAAATTTTTATTAGTGTCTTAATTTGATAAAAACATATTCATTTATTTGTGAGTATCGAGATTATTATTACTATCATTAACATTTACATACTATACATATATGTGTGTATACGAGGGCAGATCGAAAAGTAATGCACAATAACCTTTTCTGCCTTGGTATTGCAGCTGGAATGTTGCAATTTCACATAGATATAGTTTGAAGTTTTCACTACAGATGGTATTTTTGTTTCATGTGTAGCTCTGGTGAGAGAAGCGTGGAGTACGCAACAAAGATGGCCCGCATGTTACTGTCCTCCACGTGTGAAGAGCAGAGAGGTGTGGTTCGGAATTTGTGGGCCAAACGGCATAAACCAAGTAATATTCAAACGGACATTCGTGGCGCACATGGATATGACTGTATGGACCGTAGCAATGTCTCTAGGTGGTGTGCATTCTTCCTAGAGGGCCGTGTGAACCTTAGTGATTCGCCACGCTCCGGAAGGCCGGTAACAGATGCAACTCCACAGAGTGTCAAAGACATTCATTTGACAATTTTCAAATACCGGGGTGTGTAACTGCGAACCTCATCGCAATAGTTTAACATTTTCTATGGTAGTGATCGATATTGTTCATTACACGTTGAAATTTCGTAAAGTTAGTGCTCGCTGGGTGCCTAGGAATCTGACAGACAATCACAAGGGCCAGCGAATGATACCGGCTTGGATCACCTAACGTGGTACACCACAGAAAGGCATGACTTTTTGGAAGGAATCGTCACTGGTGATGAGTCCTGGGCATACCACTACACGCCCGAAACCAAGTAGGCAAGTATGGAGTGGAAACATCCTGGTTTCCTGGTGAAGAAAAAATTCAGTGACTCAATCTGCTAGGTAAGTGCTTGTGACGGAGTTCTGGGATATGCATGATGTTGTATTGGTGGACTTTGCTGAACACGGGATCACTGTGAATGCTGCAGCATACATGAAAACTTTGGTGAAGTTACGTCGTGCCCTTCGTGACAAACGACACACATCATGAATGCTGACGATGTCAAAATTCTTCATGATAATGCTCACCCCATGTTGCTACTGCTGTTCGTCAAAAAATCACCAAACTTGATTGGGAGGTGCTTCAGCATCCACCATATAGTCCGGACCTTGCACCGTCGGACTTTGATCTGTTTGGTCCCATGAAAAAATTCCTCACCGGCCAACGCATTGCGACAGATGCGTAAGTGAAATCAGCAGTCCGCAGATAGATATACTCCATGGAAATGGACTTCTACGAACAGGGCATATTGAAACTGGTATCACGATGAGAGAAATGTGTTGAGAAACTTGGTGACTATGTCGAAATGGAGGTAAAATGTTCAGTTCATTTGTGATTTTTTTTGCTGTTTTAACTATTACAATTTTTTGTAAAAAAATATTGTGCGTTAACTTATCTAGTTTTCGATCCACCCTCGTATACATATGTGCAAATACAAAAGAGACGTCTGATTCAGTAATGAATACATTGATTATATTATTTTGAATTTAAATGTTTTTCTCTACTTTAAACGTCTACTTCATTAGGGTGCATGACCTTTAAGCATTATGTTATAGGATCAGTATTCTAGATAGAGATGAACGATATGTGTATATTATTTTTAATTTCTAGGGGTAAAACTTATAGATCTTGAAGAAAATCTCACACTTCAGCCATTATCAGTATAATACTTACATACATTAGGAAAAATAAAGACCGCACCGGTTTTTCGCTTAGATGTATGCACAGTGAATTCTTATTAACCGAAATTCTCATGCGGTTTACTCTTATAGAAAAACATATTATCCAAACCACACATTCCTAATCCTCCGTTGGCCGCTAGGGACCTGAGAGACCCATGGCGTTATGTAAATGTTATAATTTTCGAACAAACGCACCTATGCAATTGCTTGACTAAGACATCTAACGGTACACCTTGCGCGATTATTTGCTACAGCGATAAACTTATCTATTTATTTGTTTGGCTGGAAGAATGACTAATCAGCAGTTAGGTGTCGCACAGGTCAACCAGACCCCGCACACCTGCTCTCGTTACGTATTTTGACAGATTTGTTTCTCTTTAGCTGTTGTGCAATATTGCTTTGCTATTGCAAGGAGCTGTTACTGCTTCGTCATGAATACAAGTAAAAGGAACGATCTACAATATCCGAATGATTTGGAAGAAGTACATCGCCTACGTTGCGATGATGATACCTTGCCAGTGGATGAAAACTTATATGAACAAGATGAATCTGAAGATAAACTCGAAACGAGATCTTTAGATTCAGAAACTGACCATAAAGAAGAAGAGGAAGACGATGAAAGCACCTTGGGTGATAACATGTATTTTATAGGTAACATTATATGCTTATCATAGTATCTATTATTGACAACACATTCTGTTGTTATTTACAGAAAGAGACGGAACCAAAAGAAAATAACACAGACAGGGGCTCACAATATATTGACGAAACTTCATGGTTTGGTAGGAGCTGCCAAAAATGCAAAAACGTGAATTGATTGTTGGAACCTTTTTGTTGCCGAAGATATAGTTGATTTAATTGTTTAAAGCTAAAATAATTACATATGCAGAGTGCAGCACAAATTTGATCGTGAAGGAGACAGCAGACCTACAGATGTAATAGAAATAAAAGCATTCCTAGGCTTATTGTATCTGGTAGGAATTTTGCATGGTGGACGCAAGAATATTCGCGATTTTGGAGAACCGATGATCTTAGAATTCCTCTATTCCGAATGGATATGTCCGAAAAACAATTCAGTTTTCTAATATGCTGAATTCTCCTTGATAGCAAAAGCTCAAGACTCGAGCCATCAAGATTGGATAAAGTGGCTGCTGTTAGAGAAATGTTTACATTGTTTCTGAACAACTGTCAGAAAAATTATTCTCTTGGACAAAATGTCACTGTCGACGAACAGTTGCCGGCATTTCCTGGTCAATGTGGTTTTAGACAATATATACCATCCAAGTCAAACAAGTATGGTATAAATATATTCTGTTTGAGTGATGCAAAACTGTTTTATACAACTAACATGGAGAAACGTTACTGAAGATAATTGGTTTACCGGTGTATCGCTGGGGAATGCATTGCGCAAAAGAGAACTTTCTTTCGTCGGTACAGTGCAAAAGAACAAAGAAGAATTACCCACTAATTTCACTTCTCTAAAATATCCCAGTCACTACGAAAGTACATTTGGCTTCACAAAAATGAAATGTTCCAAAAAGGGTAAAACAGTAGTTTTGCTCCCAAGTCTACATGTTTCATCCACACAGTTATCAGAAGGTGCTGAGAATAAGCCTGAAATAATCCTGCATTACAACGGCACTAAATCTGGAGTTGATATAGTAGATAAATTTTGTGCTACATACAATGTAGACAGAACAACGAGAAGGTGGCTCATATTAATTTTTTACCATATCTTTAACGTTGCAGGTATTAATTCTAGGGTTATCCTCCTTGGAAACCAAAATAAATATTCCACAACGCAGGAGTATTTGAAAGCACTATCATTAGCTTTACTGTTGCAACAGCTACAGAGTAGAGCTGCAACATCAAATCTACCCGGTGATTTGAAAGGCGTTTTGACAAAATTTAAACCTGAAGAATCCGGCGTAGATAAATTGTCGAATACACCGCTACGCACATTGAAAAGGAAACGATGTGAACCCTGCAACAAAGACCAAATGACCTCCAAAACTAAATATGAATGTGGGAAATGCAACACCACCCTGTGTTTGAGTACACATGCTAAAATTATTTGCGATAATTGCTTAGTCGGGGAAAACACGGGTGAGATAGTAGATGATTCTGAGTAACTGAACATTTGAAATTATAAGTTGTATGTATACCTCAAAATGGCAATGTATTGCTTTATACTTACTGTAATACAATTTATAACGTATATTTACGCATATTTTAACTTGTATTTTTATGTTGTAAGATAATACCTACTAATGGAAGGCATATACGCTTAATCTAAATAAAGATAAAAATACGGAAAAACGGAAATAAACGCAAGAAAACAAAAATACAAACAATAACAACAAAAAGATGGCGCGGGTCTATTAGGCCCCGCGTGACTAAGGGCGTTCTACCAAAGTGCGCGCCTGACGAAGGGTTAAAGTATCAAGCATATAACACCTGGGCTTCAAGAAAGTATACCTTCTGTTCAGTTATTTTGAAACAGCATTTTCTGTAGATGTGCTATACAAGAGAAAGAGATTCTTAAATAGACATAATTTGCATGTTAAGATGAACTAGTACTCCCTAAAAGTTTTATTTTATTTTGCAATACTTATAGAACATCTACCAATGCATGCATTGTGATATATACATGTATATTAAAATACACAATTGATATCTTTAAAAACTTACCGAATATTTTTTATGAAATGAAGTGTTCGCTTACACTGAAGAATAAATAATGTAGTCACAAAGCACAGCAATTACAAACGGACAGCTCGGTTTTTTTGTGTGAGACAGTGAAGCTCTTGATCGATTACAGCCTTTTTATCATCCTGCAGATATAAAAGGATCATCCGTCTGAATGGCTAGAGCCAGATTAATAGCCACGCATGCGTAGTCATATAGAGATTGCTGAATCTAATTGGTTAGCCTGTTTTACAGATTTATGTTGATTGGTTCTTGAAATCAGAGCTCTTCCCTCAATAAGTGTTTTTCGTAAGGTCGTAGTGGAAGAGCAAATAGCTTAGGGCTATGTATTACCCGTGTTTAGACTTGTCTGAAAGCTAAAATCTGTTTTCCCAGAACTGTGTGGTGGAGGAAGTCTGACAGAAGGAAACATAGTTTTAACTAATGTTCATTCCGCTATAAAAGACACAGATTTTCTATTTAGGAGATTTTCGTGTCTGAACAGTATTTTTCGGAATGACGATCCTTTATTAGAATTCTTTGTTCTCAGAAAACTGTTATTATATTACAAAGCTTTTCATTCTTATATGTTTCAGAGGTTTTAACATTCATAAATCGAGGTCTGTTTTGTTGATTTATTTTTATCAATAAAGTGCATTGTTTCTGTAAGGAGTGTAGTGTAGACATTATTTAAGTATAATTTTAAGCAAACAATGAAAAGAAAAAGGATTCCTCTTAATTAAACAATTTCTTCATGTACAAGGCGTATTCCGAAACTAAAGTCCGCTTGGTCATAATTTCATCATCGCTACTGAGATAAGGTTTATATTGACATGTGCCTACATATATACTTTACTTTTCCAATAACCGTAGTTCACATCTATACGTTGTTGTAATGCTGCACCAGCTTCTTTAACCCCTCGGCTAGAAGTCCTTCGCCTGAACCAGTTGCTAACGCTCGTCTTGAGTTCATCGTCGTTTGAAATCGTTGTCCACCCAGCCACGTTTGAAATGCAAGAAGAGGAGGTAGTCGCTCGGTGCCAGGACGGGACTGTACGGAGAGTGGTCAAAGAATTCCCAACGAAATTCTTGAATCTTCCTTTTTGGTTTTGGCAGCGGTGTGCAGGTGTGCGTTGTCGTGCAGGAGAATGATGCCAGACTATAGTTTCCCGCAGCGTCGATTTTGGATCCCACGTCTCAGTTTAGTAAGCGTTGCACAGTACACGTCATCTGTAACTGTTGACTCGCGGTCTATGAAATCAATCCAAATGCACCCTTTTCGTCCGATTGCTTACACTTTTTTGGTTTGGGTGAACCGGAATGGCTCCACTGCATTGGCTGTTGTTTCTATTCTGCATTGGTGTGCGCTATCAATATCTCTTCGCCGTAACGATGTGGGAAAACAAACCATCTCCATCATGTCTATAGCGCTCCAAAAATTGTCGTGCACTGCGCATTCGTTGCTCTTTTTGCTGACCGGAGAGTAGTTTTGACTCCCACCTCGCACAAATTTTCCGATATCTAAGCTGTACAGTGACAATACTGCAAAGTGAGGTTCGAGCAACAATTGGTAATTCATCAGCCACAACCGCTAGTCGTCAAACGCCTATCACTTCGAAGTTTTTGGTTCACTTGCTCAACGATGTCGTCGGTCCGAATACTGTGCTTACCACTCCGCTGTTCGTCGTGCATATTTGTGCAGCCATTTGGAAATGCTCGACACCAGTATCGAATCTGTTGGTCACTCATTATGTCTGATCCCTACACGAGGCATTACTCACGATGAATGTCCACAGCTGACGATTCTTTTGCCAGCAAAAATTTAATCAAAGCGCGCACTCCGCAACTGGCGGGATCTACGATTGTCGCGACCATTGCAATCTGCTTTTACCGACCGGCAAACATCTACTGCATCAAACCAACACTGCGGTGGGTACCTCAAGAGTCGGGAGACGGCGCTGCAGACGTGAAACTTCATTGAGGCCTACCGCCGTTAAATATGGTTCACCGGACTTTAGTTTTGGAATACGCCTCGTATTACTTGCTATAATTTCTCTGGAGCGTTTTAAGGATCCTATAGAGCTGCCTATTTTTAGAAGGAAACTGAAACACCAGTCTTTTTAAAGCGAATTAAAAGGATAATATTTCTTGTATAGCGGGTCTTTATTAGAATTGTTTTTTCTCAGAGAATTTCTATTATGTCTCAAAGCTTTTTTTTATTCTTTACACTTTAAGGATTTTATGTCCATTAAGGTTGCCTTCTTTTGTTTATTGGTTTATTTTTATTGATGATAGAGGGTATTTCTATAACACAATGGGCTGTGAAGAAATTAATGTTGATAATTATAAGCACTGTATAAAGATGCTCGTCTTTCTTTTGGCTATCGCGATATCTGTTGTCACTAAATGTAGTGTATAGAATGGCGTTGAACGATATGATAACAGATTCTTACATATGGATACTATTGCTCACCCCTGAGACTCCGGGCTCATATATAGATCTGTGTAAGTAACATACTGTATATGTTATTGAACTATAGTTTTAGCTTAAATATTGAAAGAATGGCTTCTCTTGTTTAAACAATTTCTGGAAATAACTTCTAGTTATATTGACTGCAGCCATGAAAGCCTACGTTCTCTCAATTTCTCTCACACATTTTCAAATGTAATATATAAAGATTCAAGGATGCATTTTTATGATTGCTTTACTCATTGGCTCACAAAAAATTAATTTATAATAAAAATCAATGAACATTTTGATATCAACTTCATAAAAATAAGATTTTATTTCTATACAAATAATAACATCAACTTCAATCAAATGCTTAGATTTCTTTTCATTGTACTAATGTATAGGAAAATGCCACTATCATACTTCTCTGGCAAATGTGAGTGTGCATGGTGGTTTGAAAAGTTTTTGTTTGCTAATGAAAAATATTCAATTGTATTATCTGAGAAGCTATTTGAGCCAGAGCTTTTGCATAGTCATTTCTCTATTTATCCATTAATTAAATGTACCAATTTAACAGTAATAGCTTTTAAAAAGTTGCAAAATTCACTCCTAGTGTCCCTTAAAGATCAGTTAACCTTTGATAGAACTCGACTCTACGAGAGGTGGAGGTTTGCTGCTACAGACAGGCAGAATATGCAGGTAGCAAAAAGGGCACAATAGTACAGATAAAAACACAAAGGAATCTACAAACACACAGGATTATAAATTAGGAGCGTTCTTATATTCAAAGTATACAATACTGTTTCCCAGCATAATATTTCATAAATTAGTGGTTTTCTCAAAGCTTCAATTTCACACATTCAAAATGAACCTTGCGCATGAGTTTTTGTTTAAATACAGCTAAAATTTCTCAGAATATGCAAAAGTATCTATTTAACATTTTATGTTACAAAAATATGCCCAACACTAATAATAATTTTTTAAACATAGTTTTTATGAAAAATAGTGAATTTTGGAGATTCAAATTTCAAAAGTATTTTAAAAATTATCATAATTCACTCAACAATATTTATTGAACTTTAAAATCATACTTTTTGTAACTGATTCAAAGCTTCAATTCCAAAAATGTCAACCAATTTTCTGAAGTTTAGAAGGGCGTGGTTAAATTTGATTATGCAATATATTAACATAATAAAATGTATGAAATAATTAATAACTCGCAAAGTATTTATCCAACTTGAATTAAATTTGGTATTCAAATTGATCTAAGATCAATAGAATCACAGTAAAACTTTCAGAAATATGTATACAATAATATGAAAATTTGAAAATTCACTCCTAGTGTCATAAACGTTTTTGAAGATTTTAAGCGCAGGAAGGCTCAGTCATGCGTGCGCGAAAGGTGTAACTTGTTTACAGGAAGAGATTCCCTTCTCGGAAATGCAGAAGCACGTCTATTGTTCTGTTCCGGTCGAATACATTTTTACCTGCTTTAAAATTCCATCTAAAGAAAGTGGTGTCAATGTTTTGAAAGTCGTGCCTGCGTTTAATTTTAAGGCGAAATACCGCGAAAGAGAGACAGAGAGAAGGAAAGGAGGAGAGAGAAGGAATGGAGGAGAGAGAGTTTAGAAGAAGAGATTCGTGTATGCATGTGTGTGAGTGTGTGTGTGTGTTTGTTTGAATGGAGTAACTCAATCACGGCTCGCGAGTTGATTAATATACGCTTAATTATATTAATCAATCCAATACACGCGACGAGGTATACCCACCCTAGCCAGCGGGTTCAGTCCTTTAAGGTCAAGGAGGTGTGATGATTATACACATTTATATGATCCTTATCATACTGTCGGCATTGTGAATATACTTGGTAGCACACATATAAGGTAACAACGCATTGAAGACTCGCGAGTCAATTAATATACACTTCATTATATTAATCGGTCATAATTTCGAATATACACTTAATTATATTAATCAGTCAAATTCCCACCACAGGGTACCCATTTTCTTGGACGTGGCTGCAACTCTTTAAACCCAATGAGGTGTGATGATTATACCAGTGACGGTATTTGACTGTCGGCATTCTTTAATTTACATGGTAACACATATATACGGGTTAACAACCGGGTGCGGGAGGCAATTAATATAGGCATAATTATATTAACCGATCAATGGCAGGCGACCAACGATATAGGACATGTGAAACTGGAAATCCAAGTTCCTAAAGCAGTTATAGTCCCCTTGTTGGCGTTTTAAATCCTTTGAAGTCGATGATCGGGGATAATTATACACATTTCAAATTGTTATATGATTGATTGACTTGTCATACATCACCAGTCAACCCTTGTCAATCAAGTTTGACTGGTGACAAGCACTTAGAAACACCGGCTCTTTTGGCTGCAGCATACCACCAAATGCGGTGAGGTGTCAAAAAAAAATGTGTGACTAGTTATACGGTCAATTAAGTTATTCGGAATATACCCCTCATTAGCTCTTGGCATCTTCTTTGTTCTCAAACCGGTACAATATCCGTATTCATGTCTAATACATTGAAATAAAAATTGATACTGTTTCAATGCTTCTAAACTTTTAATTTTCGCATTTCTCTTTCAGAGAGCACTATTGACAGTCGTAACATTTCAGTTTACAGCATCGAGCAAATTTGCTAGATTAAAAACATGCACATGCTATGTAATTTGAATGCATTAGGGTAGTAAAATAATTTTAATCCACACATACTATACTATCACTTGACATTAATGAGTGCTGTAAAGTACACGCTTTATGTTTTCAAGGTTGCAGAATTGCTATTATTAGTATAATGCAGAATTACGTAAACAAAACAGAACAACAACAAGAGCAATAACAATAATAATAGTACTTATTATTATTATTATTATTATTATTATTATTATTATTATTATTATTATTACAGCTATTATCCAAAAATTCATGATTCACAAAGTAGCGGGATAAAAGATCAACTGTGGACTGCGGAATAGCCTATAAAGAGCATCTGTACGCAACAGTAAACTGTGGAATGGTTTCCACTCGCGGATTTTCGAAAGTTTGTCTCCAGCTGCAAATAATTATCTTTATTCGCGAAAAAAGGCAAATTGTTTCCAAATTGGTATTCCAATTAGCGATTAAAATATATTTATTCACGAAGCCACTTGAGTTTCATTATGTTCGTTGTACTACTGTGACGTTTTATACACAATACTGAGAGTACTAACGATAAAAAACGTAAGAAATGAGAAAACCTATCATTCGGTTCCGGTATCTCCAGCGTATGACTCCTGTCCTCGCCGGCAGTGTAACCTTCAATACTTCCTAGAACAATCTCACTTATTTGCATCCCCCCATTTTCGACATTGCTTGCTGGTATTCTAGGAAGTGTAAAAGAGGATAATCTGTAGTTTGCAGAGTTTGATGAAAGGTATTCCTGGACTTTATTATAAATTTACACTTTGTAGATAGTACTTTCCAATTCGGTCAACACCGTAGAGGTAAAAGATTATATTCACAAATTACTTTTTAATCACACTGCAAGACAGACATAAAAAATGTGTTTTCCTTTTGTTTTAATATCCAATAGATTTTAAGTGGTATAAAAATAATTACCACTATTGTTTTTTTACTGCTTTTTAGTTTTACTCTAAAAATTTTAGCAGAACTTATTACGAATTTCAAGGAACTTATATGCAAAATTTCAAGGTCTCTAATTTATTATTATTATTATTATTATTATTATTATTACTTTTATTTATGATGATAATATGCAGATATTAGGTTTTACTACTTATTATTAAGGTATACGTAATCTGCTGGGTTGTTAAAACGAAAAACTTGAGGTGTTACGTTCACATGCTTTTATCTACCCACTGTGGTTACCTAGCTAGGTGACACCGCGGTAACGTGTGTGGCTCGCATTTAGGATGTCCCAGGCGGGATCCCCGGCGACCGCCTACTCTAACTCATAGGTTTTTTCTTGGTTTCCCCAGGTCGGGTGTCGAATGCCGAGGTGGTTCATCTACTATCACTCTCCTACCTATTTCCTGTACCCATTGTCTTCCTAGCCAGCTGTTTCAGTGTTGTAGGACAAGGCGACAGTGTTCGGTGGGTTGCGGCTGGGAGGTGGCTGTGCGCTTTTTGGAGGGTTCTTACTGATGTCGCTTTAGGGACAGCTCGGTTTGGACCCACCTCCGGGTGCTTTCGGGCAGGCGCTCCTTCGGGAACCCCCGGGAGGTTCGAGGCCTATGGGTAGTCTCTGGCTCTGCACTCAATCAGGAAACATTAGAGACCCCGTCCATGCTTGCGCCCATCATTATCCGGATCTGGTCGCCCTTCTGCCCCTCCCCTCCTCCCTCCCTTCCTCCCAGAGGTCACGGTAGAAGCACAAGGGGCCAGTTGGCCTGCGTGCGGCGCTCTGCCCCGGTTTCGGGGGTCCCTCCGTTCGTCAGTATCCTTACCTTTTACTCACTATGGTTTATTTGTACCTATATCTTTTCTGCATTGTCCGAAAAAGTTTACTTTTTGTCTACTTTATGTTAATCGAATTAAACGTTTTCAGAAATAGTTTCATTAAATCGTTTTATATTTCGCTGTAAGTACATGCAGGGGATAGAGGAGACGTGATGGCCAAATGTTTAAAACCGAGTCGCTATATGCCGATCTGGAAGTTAACATCCTCTCACCTTGATATCGCGAGAAACAACGGAATGATGACAAAACTTAAAAAATTGACAGAGTACTGTGAAATTCAAAACAATAACAACGAATTTCTCGGAAATGGAGCGTTACACAAAAACTCATTTGAAATAAGTTGTACGTTTTGGAGGAATACACACTTTTGGTGTATAAGCTTTTCTTCTATGTCTTGTGGTTTACCGCTTATACAAAACTGTACACAAATATTTCCGAATGGAGAGGACTTCACGGCCTACTCCCAGAAAATCCAATGAATACATCTTGTCATGTAAAAACATCTTAAATACGTAGTATGTTAATGAAAATCCTTACAGCCATTTTTCATAAAATGTCGTGTCTTCGGAAGGTACTGAACTTAAATACACTTACACATTACTTCTTATCAAAAATATCTTTCTTTTTAATCAGCGGGACGCAAAACATTTTAATAAAGTGAATATCGAGAATTAGCCTTCAAAATGAGTATCCAGTATAGAGACATTTTTAAAAGTGTGTAACGACCGCCCTTACTCCATGCAGCACACAGGTGGTGACTCTTGTGATACATGGAAGGAAATGATAACAGGGAAAGGAAATTTGGCCTAAGTTTAGGAAACCTCCCAGGCATTTTCTAGTTATGAGGATCTAGGAAAATCTGCAAAACTCAGTCAGAGAGGACAGTCTTGGCGGGATTTGAAACGCAGACCTCCCGTTCACAAGTCTATGCCTTAATGATCTCGGCTATCCGTATCGGTGTATAGAGATACAGTGATGGTTTGCTAATCTTATTGAATGTACCTGGGATACATTGAGCGAAGTGACGCCGCGGTAACGTGTGCAACTCGCATTCTGGAGGTCCCGCTCACTTTGACCCATGGGTTTTTCCTGGTTTCCTCGGGGTCGGCAGGCAAATGCTGGGGTGGTTTTTTCTCTACCACGAGCCGCAATAGATCTGTGCAGGTCGCAGTGCGCGAGGTGTCCCCCTCCGTTGAATCACTTACACCTATACCTACCTGGAATATTTTAAAAACCAGCACCCCTCACACAGTACTGGAACAAATTATTCCTATTGTGCATCAAAGAATTTTATTCTTCTTGTATGCTTGAGTGGAATAAAACTGTCAAAGGCTTGTATGTTTCATGCTTTATTCGTATATATTAATGCAACTGTATGCATATTTTTGCAGCGTGCTTGTTAATGATAATGGAACCATTTTATTGTGGCTTTGCAAATCGGTATGTCCTGTTTCCAAACTTTATGGTCATTGTTACCACCTACATGTAGGCTATATGTATGTATTCAACAGGTGTGGCCAATCTATTTTGAGCTTGGGCCAGTAGAATGATAGAATAAGGTAGAATGCTTTTGAAGGGCCAGCTAACCAAATTTATATTAATAATTGTTTTTAAACTGAAGTAAAGTATTATATAAATATTAGTAAAGTATTCGTATAAGTATAGCTGCATGTCAATATTTAAAACATAAAGTTTTAAATATCGAATAATATTTGAATGGTATCATGATAAACAGAATGTTATGACATTCATTTATACTTAATATTAACTTTATTATTTTGAAAGAGCACCATATAACTTTTCACATATTTTAAAATTATTATAAAATGAAACACACTGAAACATACTCCTTATTGTACAATGTAATAAGAAAATTGCAATAAGTTTTAAACACCTGTAATGTTAATGTAGGTTTTGAGCTTGCTTTTCATTTATCAAATTTCTCAATATTAGGCGTAATTCTTTATGTATACAAAACAAGTATATTAACAAGATGCGCAACTTCATAGTTGAACGAAATTTTATGGCAGAAAAAGTTTCCTCACAAATGTGTGTGTGTAGCCAAGTCACACATGAACCTTAGGGAAACATCCTGGCATTTACGAAACCGGTCTGAAGAGACATATTTAAAACATTCAGTCAGATTAGTAGGAGTGGATGATTCAAAGTTCTGTTTAAATTTAGCATAAAGTACTGAGAGGTTTTTTATTTCTATTATTTCTGTTTGTAAGGATGGGGAGTATTTATGAAACTCAAACTCTGAAATGCAAAACGGATGAATGAATAAATCGATACTACTCCTTTCGGATACTATACTTTTTTGCCTGAATTAAATTTCTCTCTGCAGAATTTGACTAATAAATTTCGACCTGAAAGTAAGGTAATGCTGAGCATTAATTCGATTTTTTCACGAAAGATGTCCTTTTGTTAATTTAGTTTGTGTCTACAGTTAGAAGATGTTTCGCTTTAATTGCTCGTATGTTCAAAATGTTTTTCCAGCAGTTTTCTTTCCCTCGAGTTTACTGCTGACCGTAACCAGCAGAGTTCGCACATTGAGATGTTTCTAGTTTCCCGCATTCCTCTACTGGTTTTTATCACACATTTCACAGCTGGAATTTTAGCAAAAATGTCTGTTTCATCATTCGGGTATTTCGTTTTTCTTTTAGGTGTGGTTCTTTCCAGCAGACTGACTATCCGAAGCAAAGTGGAGATAGCCATTAGGAAAAGGGCGTGAAATGTTTGTTCAGAGGGCTAATTCCCAAGTAGATCTATTTATAGCGAGCGGAAACTAGAGAAAAATTGGAAAGCTACAGTCTATCAAGAATACTTCTACTTTATGAATAGGCTGACTCTTTACTAAGGTGTGATCAGAGATAAATTGTTGGAAAAAATTCTTTAACCAAACTATTACTTGGACACTTAGCAGAGGATGTTTTTTTGCTGAAATATTGTTAACCACGTAACAAACATAATGGCCTACATGATTATGTATTGCATCTGTTCCTGCAACTTTGGTCTATAACTTTTTCTTAAGGGGAGACAGAGATGAAATGATTATCATCTTGGTAAACCTCTAGATTTTGTTTGTATTTGACGCAGTAATTTGTATCACAAATTATGTAAATGTAAAGAGTGATTATAGTATGAATATGCATTATTATGTGACATTGATTTGAGATGTTTGTTGATTGTAATCATTGTCGAGAAGTGGGTTTATACGGCCTTACTGAAACTGACAATAATAGCGTGCAATAATGTAGCGAGGGGGTGAGCTGTTTATCATTATTAGAGACGAGCAAATGGCGTAATATTGGCGGGTTTTTCTTAGGAATTTGCTGGAACATTTTCCCTAGAGCATATGTTTTGTAATTTTCATTGGATATAAAAATAGACGCTAATGTTGACGCGTTTTATTAACCAATAGCAGCTCGGTTATAATCTTTAGGCATATCGGGGTGTGGGAGTATAAAAAGAGCTAAGTCAGAGGTAGATCCCTCCCAGTTCATCGGAAACATTTGTGCATTACACGTCGGCTCCAGTCCATCGGAAACATTTGTGCATTACACGTCGCTGAGTTCAACAAAAACAGTCATGGTGAATACAGAGCATAGTTTATCGATTCGCAGGTTACGCGTAGCAAAGTTCTGAAAAATCTCAAGTGTCGTAAAGTTAATTACACAAAAAGTTGAAGTTCGCGAATTAATAAGGGGCAGTAAAGAAGTTATTATAACAGTTTCAGTTTGGCGAGTGTCAAGATTAATATGTGAAAGTGCATAATGTGTTACGACAATAAAAGTATAAAACAATTTCTTTTATCAGTATTATCTTTGGATAAAAACTCCTTTCCGTTTACACACCTTGATTAAGAGATTTGCTTGACCGAGAGATCATAGCTAGCCGGAGGACAGTGAACCCAAAAATTAAATACAATAATAGGCGCTCAGTAAAAGATAACACGAAGTGACCGCGACAAATTGTCTTTTATACGTGCGGCAGATAAACAGTAGCATCTTACAAACAAACACTAATACCATCGCAAATTGGCTACCACAACGTGGAGCTTTCAAACTTAACAAAGAATACTGTCGCATATTGGTCAAGAATTAATTATATGAAAGGCAATTAGTGTTCTCAGAAAGTCCATATTTCTGAAATTGCTTCGATCTGCTGAAATACTTAGTGTTCTATGGCAGCCTTTCCGAGCCCTTTGAATCCGGGAGTCGTTTTCAGAGGTTTCTATGGCGGAGATTCTTAGGTCTGCCCTATGTAGGCACAGTCCACACCTGAGTGCAGTTGCCGCAAACAAAAATAGAAGTGTTTTCAATCAAATACATTGAAGGTTTGTGAACAGTTAGTGGAACCTGACTCACTTGTACGAATGTTGAAAGTGTATCCACACCTAGTTACAAACATGTCAATGTGTGAAGTAACCGCAGGTATTAGTACTGCTTACATATATTAAGAGACAAATACAAGACGTTGGTGGACGCGTAAATTTTTCGAATGTGATGCGGAATATACTTAAAATATTTTAAAGGGCTTTAAATTAAATGATGTTACTGGAATTAAATTTTGGTCAATATGAGAGCAAGAGATTTTGAAATACTGATTAAAATGATAGTGCTCAGCTGGCCACTGTTCTGACAATGACTATGTAGCAACTATAAATTGTTGAAAATAGAAAATTTACTTCATTGCTATCATTAACAGACATAATTTAATCTGCTACCTCTAGACTCATAGCCTTGGAGTAAAACCAACAGTTTTCCGTATCCAATTCAGTGTGCTGTTTTGGAGAAGAATCACTGTGTTGAGAATGCATTAATTCCTTGTGTTCACACCGAAATTAAGTTTTTAATGCTTGGATTTTATTCCCCGTGTCCATTATGCTAACCCCATATTTTCTTGAGGTTTTTTATTCCATCCATTTTTTGTCCTGCTGCTTTCGTCTTAATTCTGCACGTCCCAGAAGCATGCAGTAGAATGTATGTCCTCGCACAGCGTAAATGTTGTTATAGTCGATATTTTCCAAATACCGAATTGTTTCCTGATTCTTATCCACACAAAAATGAATAAACTGGCTGTTGATGCCAACAATTGACTGCAGTGTTGCCCGCAAAGACGTCCAGACCTGTGTGTTTGTGATTCCTGGCGCACTTGTTTTCCAACTCGGATAGAATACATTAAAAAAAATCACAAATAAATGTTCGCAAACAAAGCTAACCAGTTTGTAAACATTTGTTTGCTTTTTCTGTGTGCAATTGTATGTAGGGTGGTCTAGGCCTAACAAGTTAATGGTGTTCGAGTAACGTAGAAGTGACGCGACATTCAAATTGGTAATTTTCCATTGAGAATGTGTTCCAATAATTTTATTAATTTTAATTTCCCTTTCTTTCTTATTCCTTAACGTTATTCAATTTTTATAACTTTGGCTACCACGCACCTAGGAGTAGGAAGTATTGCATTCCATCCCAAAAATTCGATACAACATTTCACCGTTAATACAGTTTTTGACGCCCCTGGATTATAACAAGAAATTGTATTATAAAAAAGTTATTGTGTGTGTATCTGTAAACCACATAATTAAAAATGAAATAAATAAATACCAAACTTGATATTTAAATTCACTTTCTTCCAAAGATGGAGCATGAGGATTTTAAATCCAATCACCAGTCCGAAAAGAAACTTCACGTGTAAAAAGTTCGATATTGTTTATTTTCTCAAAAAATGACTAACGATTTTAATTAAAGTAGAACAAATTTAAGATGTTGACATAATAAATAAAACGTATATCTTGAATTTTCTGGGGATAGCCTATGAAGGATAGCCTTCGTTCGGAAGTAGTTTTGAATAATTTTGTATCACGGGTAAACCATAACAGATAGACAATAACTTACTACGCAAAAATGTTAATATCCTTAAAACCTACAATTCATTTCAAATAAACTTTAATGTGTCGTCAGTCATTGTCGAGATATCCGTTACTACTAGTTTAAATTTTCCAATACTTTTGTCAACTTTTTAAAGCGCTTGCTATTCAGTTGTTCCTCGCGACGTCACAGAAAGCACGTGGAATTAAAGCCACGTCTAAACATCTGACTAGCGATTCGGCTTCTTTTAACACCCTTGTATCTACAACAAATGTGTAACGAGATTATTTCTGCAAAATTATATCTCAATTAACATGAAGTAAGAAGGAATAAAATAAGCTTTCTAAATTATAGTTTGTAGAAGCTATATAAAGGATCTGATGTGTTACATTCACATACCTTTCTTTATTTATTATTGTTAATTTTTATATAATTTCTACAAAATATTCTTACGAAAGCTTATTTTTCTATCTATTACGTGTTTATCGAGGTGAATCCTTGCGGAAATAGTGTCAATACACACTTGTTGAAAGTGCAGGGCAGATGGAAGAAACCGACTCGATATTTGGATGTTCAAAATGCGGGTCGCTATATGCAGGCTTGGAAATTCCATACTCTTTCCATGACATCGCGAGAACCAACGGAATAGTGACAGCACTTCAAAAATGAGAAAAGTGTTGAAAAATTCGAATCAATAACAACGTATATCTCGGAAATGGCTGATGCCACAAGAAAGATGTTTCAAGTGAATTGTGTTTTAAAGAGATGTACTTTTTTGTGGAGTACGCGTTTATTACTCTCTTGTAGTTTACCAGTTATAAAAATTATACAGACATTCCTTTCGAATGCATAGAGCTTTGCAGCCTATTCCTAGACAATTCCAAATACACATTCTATTTATGATTTAAGTATCTTCAATATGTTCCTACCAATAGCTTTGAGCAGTGACTCCAGCAGCAGCTATACCAACGTTAACAGACCTGCATAGCGGCCAACAACGACTGTTTTGAGGGACATTGTGGACCTGTGTAAGTGAACCCCGTGGTTGAGTGGTAGTTAGTATGACATCTGATTCCGATTTTCGCTTACAATCCAAGCACCATTACATGAACTAAATGACTCTACTACGTATTGATTTAAAGTATAACAGAGCGAAGTGGTGGAAACCCAACTTTAAAGCCTGTAGTGAGCGCCCATCCTGATTAACGTTTATTTTTTCGTAGTTATCCTTCGTCGCTAGGCGGAATACTTGAATGAATTCTTACGTAGCAAGACTTTCCAGTACCTCATTCCCTTTCATTTCGCTTTCTGCATTTTTTGCTAGGGTGTAGGGCCAGGCAAGGTGGTAAAAGGAGACCGGCCTAAGCGGAGGATGTGTTTTGAGGAGAGAAATTAATCGGCCATGAATTCGGAATATCTGCCCGAACGTGTCCCTGATAATAGGTAGGGTCATTGGAGCGATACGCCGGTAGGCATCATCTGGAGACTTTAAGGATACCGCTGTGTTGTGCATGCCACCACCAGATCCGGCCGCTCGTAGCAATCCCTCAATTAATCCCTTGCTTCCGGAGGTTAAGCGGTTTAGGTTCGTACTCCTGAAATCCTGCGTCATCCACCTATAAGCTGTTTAAAACCTAGTGTTTAGAACTGGTCCTCAGATATTGTGATTAACCAGTGTTATTATACAGAACCATTTCATTTCATTACAAACAGACACAATTTCTGACATACTCTTAGTGGGAAATGTAACTCACCTGCGCTTCGAAGAACGTGGGACGGTATTCAACATCTTACACCCTTAACCGCGTTTATGGCGAGGGAACTGTCAGTCTACGCTTGAGAGCCCTTCTTCTCAAATTCAAATTTACCAGGTATTTCTGCTTATAACATATGTATTTCAATAATGATGGTCATTAAATGGATCCTGGGACAGAGTTTCATGAGTAGTGGGAGAATCACTTTATCCACAAAAGTAATAATGCCTGTTGCACGAAATATACTTTGCTTCATTTATATAAAATCATTCGGTGTTTTGAAGATGTAAATGCAACGAGAGAAGTTAGACGGCTACGAGGTATACGAGGTATGAGGTAAAATAAGTAACTCCTTATGTACAGGATGTTTCAGGACCTCTGCTACAAACTCTGAGGAACGATAGATCTCGCAGAGGGGAAGATTTTTTGTCAAGCAAACACCATCCTCCAATGCATAGTTACGGAGTTGTTCACCCCTGTTTGAAGTGCATCTGGTAGGATAGGTTTGAGAGGCACACCCAGCACAATTTGACTCTCTGTTTACGACCGCTGAATCAGGTCGCATCGTCTCTTTCTTGTCCCTCACGTCTGGTTAGATTTGGTAGATCTGAGACGCACAGCCAAATTTAACTCAAACGGAGTGGCAAAGCGAAAGGTCCTAGCAGATGATCACCAACGATTCTAGCACAGATGTTTACGGGTTACTTTTGTTGGTTATGTCTAACAAGCACTCACGAGGGTTTTCAACATCCCAGGAGTGGCTGTTCTTGCTGGTGAAGTATCCGTCTCGTGTGAAGTTGGGCTCATCGTTAAATAAGTCGTGCGCGGGAAATGTAGGATCTGCGATACGTCGTTGCAGAAACCACTGGACAAACTGAACACGAGGTGCGAGGTCGTTCGGCCCCAGTTCCTGTACTTTCTGGAGAAGGTACGCGTGGAGCCGTTGTTCATAAACACTGAGTTAAATTGGGCTGTGCATCTCAGACCTTCCAAACCTAACCAGATGCAAGGGACAAGAAATAGGTGATGTCACTTGATTCAGCGATTGTAAACAGAAAATCAAAGTGTACCTACTGGTTGTGCCTCTCAAACTTATTCTACCGAATACGCTTCAAACAGGGGTGAATAACTCGTAACGATGCGTCGGAGAATGGTGGTTGCTTGACAAAAACCGTTCCCCTCTGCGAAATTTATTGTTCCTCAGAGTTTGTCGCAGAGGTCCTGAAACATCCTGTATAAGGCAATATATAGCTTAATGCTTTAATTTTTTGTTAGAGATAAAATTCACCATTCGTATAATCTGATATGTAATATTCACATGTACTTTCTCTTTATCACCGTATATTTTCAGATGTATTCTAATAGTTTTTCTCACAAGAGCTTATTTTGCTAACTACTTCCTGTCAATCCTTATGCACTTCTACCAGAAATTGTTTCAAAGTACACAAGAGCATATAGGAGGCTTAGATAAGTCAGCTGTATAAAAAGCAGATCGATAACCCTAGGTTATATGTTGAAAACGCTTAGCATGAACAAACATGAAACAAAAGAACCGACACTAAACAGTTTAAACTGCTGTGCTTAAGATGTTTAATTTGCAAACAAACTACAGCAATACTTTGGAAATGCTTAAAGCCACCAACAAATTGACTTGAATGAAAATTTTACAACTAATCAGCTCTAGTTAGTGCTTACGCATTTTCTCGATCCCCAGTTATAGAAAATTCAAAGAGGGCAGAGTACCCCACAGGTTATTTTCAGAAAATTCAAGATAAACATTTTATTCGCGTACCAATATATTAAGCATATAGTTCAATTCAAATCATTAGCACATATTTGCTTGTAAAGGGTTGTTAGCTGGGAGGGATACGTTGACAATATTCGCTTTTCATCCACAAGAGGAGCTTGATTACAAAGTTTTGTGCTATTCCGATCTTTTTTTATTTATGCTGTTTAAACTTACGCATAGATAAGCAAGCATGCTCAGTCTTTTTTATTTATTTTTATTGACGGAAACTCAAAACTTCTATCTGAAAGCTCGAGATCAAGTCTTTGGTTAGAATGCAATATGTACATTCCCTTCCATAGGTAATCGGCTGAGAAAATAAGTATTAATGTAGAATTGGGTGAAGAAATATAGAATACATTTATTTTTACTGCATTATAGTTTTGGCTTTCTTTCTGTCATGTAAAATAGATACATGAGAATTTTTTCCTTTTACACTGAGGCCCTCAGTTAACGTTGTATAAGATATGCAGAATCACCATCATCATTCCTTTGCAGTGGACAACAAAAAGCTATAATTACAGAAGGAGGAGGCTTCCCCACCTCTACCATAGACAACTTGTAGGTATGAGGACCTACTCTCCAGTTCGAAGAAATGAAAGTTATGAGCCGCTCGGGGGCTTTGCAACCAGAGGTGATTCGCTGCGGTGTAGATTACAGTTCCTTCACATTTTCAAAGTGACCAAAGAACCTACACATTCTTCCCCAGGGACACAGACCGGTGGGCTGTACAAGCGTTCCCGGTAAGGGGGCAATACGAACTCAGCAGAGGTGAAATCGGAGAAGGTATGCACAACAGTCACAGACATCCGTACGCCAATGGCACCAGGTTCTTGACAAATACCGGTCAGAGACCTGCACAATGGAAAGGATGAAACAACAGGAAGGATAGAGAAGTAAGAAGATTCGAAATTTCAACCTGGTATTCGCATTCTATATCGGGGAAAACGATTTAAAAACCCTCGACTATGTATGTTAACTGGCACCGCAGATTGTACCCTAGATCTCCCAAATGCGAACCACAAAGTTTGGTATAAAACATCTTCCGTTCCAGTTGAACTCATACTTCCCATGTCTGAACTAAAATACTAACATGTTATGGAGCAAAATGATTTGGGATATAAAATAGAGGTGTGTTGGAGTAGAAAATGCGTTTGTGGTTAACTGTAATGTAGATGATGAAGGAAACATATGTGCGTTTTAAGATCATGTGAGTAGGACTACCTGCAAAATCTCTTAATGCACCGTAGGTGTTTGGATAACATTTGTCACTAAATGCTGCTCCCCTGCACATTTTAATCAAATTCGGCTTATGGGGCTGGGTAGCCTCTCTTGTTAGTTGCCTACAGGGAAATGGTATAACGTTTTACCTGATTGCACCGTTGTATGTTTTTCTCTAATCATTGGACTCCCACTTCTATCCACAATATTACATCCAGCAAATTATCACTGCCATTTCCACATGGTGAGGCAAGTTATAAAAGCCGGATATTTTCACACTTGTTTGGAAGGTATTAGGGGTTATGTGGCGGTTACTATATTTTCTTTATTTCCACAACCAAAACGAGTTGGAAAATGAACTGAAAACTAAGGTAATCGTCCAATAGCTAAAGTTGGAATGGAGTTAAGCTCTGCGAGAGTAGAAAAATATAGTTTAAATGAAATGCCTTTAACTTTTTTGTAGAATAAGTGGAGCACTGAATGATCCAGAAGAATTGTAGCATAGTAGTACTCGATAATATGAAACTTGTGAAACTTCTCGCCATTTAAAGCAAAAATAAATAAATAAATAAATAAGTAAATAAAAATTACAACATTGAGATTCTCTATAACTTAATTCCTTAAGGCACACAAAAGCATTTATACATATTCACGGCATCTGTTAATACGAGTATACCACTCATCTTTTACAACTACAATGCTTTCAATATGCGCTTTAAATAAGGCTTGTTTCCCTAATCAAAGTTCCTTGCTTCTCTTTCACACTTATATTATATGATATTTTAACTGAGGCTTGGAAATAACTGTGTAATACTGGTGCATCAACTGAGAACCGCGTGTAAATTGTTGCAGCTGTTAACAGCACATGTTTAGCGTTAAGCTTTCGTAAGCAACAGTACTTTAATGTGGAATGTAACCACATTACGAAGTCACAGTTGACACTTCTCTGTATCCACAGTGTTCAACATGAATAAATGAAACTCCAAGACACGCATTATTAAAAATAAATAACAAAATAATTAAGTGAAAGAGAACTGATATTTATGAATGTTACGTTTACAGAAGGTTAAACATGTCTTCAAAATTACTGAAGATATTGGCTCAGTATTATTATAGAATTATATGAAAAACTGCTAAGTTTCTGACAAAAGTGAAAATAACGCTCACGTTTAAATTTTGAGAAGGTGCTAAATCCCCCTCCGGTTCTAGTCGTATCCTGTCCTATTCTATTACAAATTTCTGCTCGTAAGTTATTAAAAAAAAAGGAAATAGCACCTCGACCTATGCAGATCTTGTGTACCTAGGCCCTGACGGGGCGTCCCCGGGAGGGAGGGATGACGTGAGAGGAGGCAGAGGGCGGCCAGACCAGGACGCACGACAAGCAGACAGCAGGGTCCCTACCATTTACAGATTTGAACTCCCCGGCTACTGGCTATTGCAGACGGCGCCCCTCCACCCTAGGGCTTACACATCCCCTGGGGGGGGGGGCTCGGGACCCAGAGACCACTCGCAGTCCGGAGGACGAAGGTTTCCTTAGAGCATCCTCTTTCCCTGCCATGCACACACCGAGACCTCCCGCCGACATTTGCAAACCTGAAAGAGACCAAGCAAATGAAAGGTGAAGTGAAATGAAAATGAAGATGAAATGGAGGGACAGGAAATTCAGGGGATGTAATGATCCTTCTATCATTCGCCTGGCGACCCGGGGAAACCCCCGTAAAAGCCCATGGGTCAGGAAGGCCGGCCAAAGAAATCGAACCCATGACCCACCGAATGCGGGGCACAGACGTAACCGCCTGAGCCGGTTAGATATTTCCGGTAGGCTATTTCCTTTTTTTTAATAACTTACGAGCAGAAATTTGCACATGTAATGCAAAATTAAGCGTGTAGATTTCAAAAATATATTTGTAAAAAATAGTTTTTTTTTTGCTCGTCTCGGTTACGTTCCCCTTAAACATATACGAAACACATTGCTACCCATTGTCGTGGTTCTCCTTCTCGGACTCGTAATGTCCAGTTTGCGTAATTTTTATGAATGTGAGTCCTTGAATATGTGCGAGTATGAACATCATCCGGCAAGGTAACAAGGTGTCGAAATACTGTTAAGCACGGCGGCGGTAAATCTGCTCCCGGCAGCAGGATGTGCTTAATCTTAACGACTAATTAGCCAGTCATCTGCTGCCATTGAATTCGCAAATTTCCGAGGGGTAATGAAGAAGACAGGAGTTTCTTAATTTTTAGTTCTTTGTCTGGGATACAGATCTTGTAAATGATACCCATACAAAGCGTTGATTGCATTTTCCTCACCTTGGAGGCCATAACTGCGCTTTTTATCCACTACAAACCAAAACTGATGCTTTCAATGTTTGAGCTCCTGGATCTATCCTGTTTCAATATACCTTTGAGTCGATGTAAGTTTAGAAATGCAGAATGTGATTATTTTAATACAAGTAACATTTTAGTTTGTGGAGAAAACTGTCAAATGCAAATGCTATGGTGGCAAATAAACTGATTCGTCATTTTAATATTAAACATAGCCACTTAAAAGACACATCTGTACAACACTTCAAAGAAATGCTAAAAAATCAATCGAAACAGAGCGTTGTGTTTACTCAGAAATTTAATATCTCTGAGGAAGCTCAGAAAGAAAGTTATCTAACAGTAGATAATTGCAAAAACTACACCGCCCCACTCAGCTGGCAAGAAGAATATTATTGTAGCGTGTTTTGCTGTCAGAAAAACTACGTTTTGCCCTGAATAGGAAGCTGAAATTAAAAATATTCCCTTGGATGAAAATCGTTGAGCGAAAAATTCACGATGTATCTGAAAACTTTGAAGTTTCAGTAAAAGACAAGCTTGGAAACAAGGATGTCATGTTTGGAATTCACGTTGAGGAATCAACTGATTAAATTGAAACTATTGAACTTCTGGCTTACATACGTTTAATTCATGAAGGAAAACTTATACAACAGTATTTGGGCTGCTTGAAAATTCCTCCTACTACGAGAGGAGAACATATTGTCTATATTTGAAATGGCTATATGAAGAAAAATAATTTTTCTTGGATGTACTGTGCACGAATGTGCAGGGACGGTTGTCCTTCAATGATGGATCTTTCATTCGCCAAAGAGCAAAATTACAAAATAGTTCCACACGTTGCTTTATACATTGTAAATGGCCCACAATACTTTTGCTTGGAAGCCATGAAACTGTAAGGCATACGAGGGCTGTCCAGAAATTAACCTCTATTCAATCATAGCACGAGAAGTAGTGGGGGTAGCGCCGCCATTGGACATCAGCGTGCGCATTGGCTCAGTATGCTTCTAGCTGTGCAAGGTGGAGCATCATACTGTCACGTGTTTGCTAGTTATAACCTAACAACATGAGCGACAGAATATTAAATCCCGCGAAGTGTGGAGTGCGTGTGAAGTATGAAAAGGTTAAGAAGAGCAATCCAAAAGAAGCGTCTTGGACTTCTGACTTCTGGTGTGTTTTTGCATGATAATGATCACCCTCACACAGCAAACAACACAAATGAAGTTTTGGCCAAGTTCAAATGGGATGTTTTTGACCATCCCCCGTACAGCCCGGACTTGGCCCCTAGCGACTTCCATCTGTTCCCGTACATGAAAAAATAGCTTGCAGCTCAGCACTTTGGCAATGACGAAGAGCTTCAAAACGCCATGACATGTTGGCTTAGTTCACAGGCGGCAGAACTTTATGCAGATAGTGTTTCAAAGACTGTGAAAAGGTATGACAAGTGCTTGCATCTGTTTGGAGACTATGTGGGGAAATAGAGAAAAGGTGTAGTTTTCAGATGTATACAATAAAACTTGTGTATGTACACTGGTTTCACATTTTTTCAAAACGGAGGTTACTTTCTGGACAGCCCTCGTACATATGTATTCTGTTTAATTTCCCTGCCTTTGAGAGAGCATGCTTAGAGTTCAGGACCCACCTGTTATCTGGTGTCGGACGATATGAGACACCATTGCTTTTCATATTTCACAAAAACTGCTGCTCATTCCAATGTTCTAAGTTTATTAATCATGTATTTAAGCACTTATAATTTATATAATTTATTTGGTATGAAGTATTTTTCCGTTATTTTTACACATTATGGCACTTAATCTCAGGTTATTTTAAGCTCTATTTTGGTTTCTAAATTCTTAATTTATTCATGTTGTTTTTAAACATTAGAACTTAGCATTAGTGATAGGGTTCATGGCTTGGAGATAATTAACAATAAATAAATAATTTTGTACACAAAGAGGTGTGTTACAATAAGTGCTGGTTAAGATTTTAAGGCAGTGGGGAATGTAGTACAAATAGTAAATTTTATTAAAAGCAGATCTCTTAAATCTTGGATATCTGCTCATTTATGCCACTAAATTGGAGCTAATCGCCACAATCTTCTCCATCCTTAGGTACTGTGGTTGTCTAGAGAACAGGTGTTAAGTGGGGTTTATGAGCTCAAGGAAACAATGTTAGGGGTTTTTCAACCGAAAAATGGCTGCAGGTCTGCTTAGAACTGAATTATGATGCACAAAATTGGCTTTTCACAGTGATATATTTGGCGTTCTAATTAAGTATAATTCCGGCCTACAAGTTAAGGCTGAGAATATCTTAACTGCAACTGACAAAATATTTGTGGAGATATGTTAACAATTTGGTCTCAGAAAGTGAAAGAGGGCATATGAAGTGCTCCCAAATATATCTCACTGCCGTTCGAAGAACGAAATAAAGTGTACAACTACCTGGGAATATTCACAGATAAACTCGAAAATTACTTCCCATCTCTGAACACAAATGCTTAATGCCGGATAAGTAATCAATTTTTGTCATCTAAAGCTAGTGTATTTTCCTTAGTGGAAGAATTGGTACAGCAGAGATTAAACATGACAGGAACTTGACCAACAAGGTGATTTGGAGAGATTTTGGATTACACTTCAAGAAGACTATCCACATCTTCCTAAACGTACTCTCACGGTTTTGTTGCAGTTTTCAAGCACATATTCTTGTGCAATAGGATTTTTTTTGTGATGGTCAATATCAAAACAGTGAAACGAGGCTCTTAAAAAGTGTGGTCCTCCTGTCATACATTTACGGCACGGAAAAGAACCCCAACCTGATAAAGAGGCCTCTGAGCAAAATTTCCGGTCCTTCACGCCCAATATGGAATAGAACACTAAGAACCATAGCAGTTAAATATCGTCCATAAATAAAACTCAGTTAAATTACTTAAAAATGTTGAATGAAGAATTGTGAGTAAATCTATCCCATATTCGTTCAAACATTTCTAAGACTGGCAAAGCACACGACTAAAACCAAGGGTGTAAGTAAGAGTGAATGTTTTCCTCGTTTTAGAACTCTATTTAATGCTTATTTCGCCTGCACAATATCCTTATAAACCTGTAATATGTGTTTATTTTAATCATTTCATGAAGCTTGTATATTTGTATAATAGCATAATGCTGTGTAGGATACTTTCACTTGAGGGATAGGGTGAGGCATTACATTTTAGCTTTCTCTACCACGTAAGTATGCAATAGGCAGAGAAAGTATTACTTCTACTCAAAAATTCGATAGGGATTATAGCTTTTGATTTTCTCAAAAATAGCTCTAACGGTATTGATTAAAATACCATATATTAAAGATATTTACATGAAAAATAAAATGTAATTCTTGAACTTTCTGGAAATAGCCTGTGAAGTTCTCTTTATTGGGAAGGAATTTTCTGTAACCTTGTACAACTGGTAAACATTAAGCGATAGACGAAAACGTACTACACAAAAATGTAGATCTCTAAAAGACACAGTTTATTTCAAATAACTTTTTTGTGGCATCAGCCATTTACGAGATACCCGTTATTGATGGTTCAATTTGTTCAATATTTTGTCACTTTTTTAAGTTTTGTCTATGTTCAGTAGTTTCTCGCTATTGCATGGAACGAGTATGGAATTTTAAGGATCCAGTTCTTAAACATCTGACTATTGCTGTTTCTTTTGTATCAATAACGAAATGTGTAATGCGGCTGCTTCTGTAAAGTTTATCTGGTTAAATTTAAGCAGATAGAAAAATAAGCTTTTGTAAGTATCGTTTGTATAGCCACTAATAAACGAAAGAGGGTAGAAAAGGTCATGTCAATGTAACACATAGAATTTTATAATTTTCTATTGTGTCGCCATATACACAAGTCTGGAAAATACGGCACTAGAAGGTTATTTAAGGAAAAATTTATTAAAGTAAATATGTATCTCTTGGTTTAGCTATTAATAACAAGAATCAACACTTTAATCACTTTATGCATTTTCTTTATTCCTGTAAATGCAAGTACAGTGGCATCGTTTTAAGGTGAGGCCACAGACCGGCGATATGCGTAACACGCTGTACTACCGCAATGACCTTGGTATTTTCCAATGGGCAACTGTATTGAATGGCGCTTTTTTATCAGCCGTACTTCATTCGCTGCTTTATGATCTTGTACATCTTGAAGGTGAAAGGTTATTCAAGACATCTGTGTTGTATGTGATTTGCTTAAGAGCGTTAATGTCTTGCTACTAGTCTACTACAATGCCTACTGACAAATTCACGCTTAAAAATGAATTTTTATGTACGATACATACGTAAAGATGGAAACATGTAGACAGGTTTGTAGACAATTTCAGGAGAAATTTGCTGGTATTCCAGTTCCAAGCAGAGAAACTGCGACGTCAGTTAATGAGTTCAGGGCAATGGGATTACCAAACGCTAAACGCAAGAAGTGAAAACGAGATATTCTAGGGGAAGATGAGATTGTCGGAATTGTTGCACCTATTTGTGAAGAACCGTAAAAAACGTTTATAGGAACAATCCCACATTATAGATGAACTTAAGCACAATTTAAAACAGAAATTATGAACATTATGCAAGAAGAACTTATGCTTGTGAATGGAAGTTTCATCTGAGTATGCCAGTAACGTCTTCAAGCAGATGGACACCTCCTCTAACACCACTTATAACGTGATTAGTACTCATTACAGTGCATGTTACTATCACCCATGAGTATGTAACGCGGGAGTTACAGAAGGAAAAAGCCCCAGTGTAACGGACAGTACGCGCGGTCCGTGACCTCACCATAAAGCGATCGCACTGTGCTGTAGCAGGATAGTCCGCACGTCTTGATAGCATTTGTATACAGTATTACGTGTCCCTGTTTCTTGCTTTTGGGTAGACCGAAGCAATCGAGGCGTCTCGTTTCCTAAATTTATTTTTTTTAATTACATCGGCATTTTAACGCTTAACTGTCCAGTATTTTCTGAGCAATGCGGAAGGAACTACTGACACTCTGCAATATGTACTATCATTATTTATAATGTTGAATTACGTGATTTTTGCACTACATGCTGTAGCTAACTGACTCAATTCTTATTTACATTATCAGAAACCAGAACCATCAAAATAGTTTTGAGTTTGTAGAACAGAATCAAAGTAAGGATGAAATCCTATATGTCTTGTATCTGGCGATTTGTCGTTAGGGAGCAGAAGTGGCGAAAAAGGGACTCACAGACGCCGCTCCTCTTGCTACATTTGTTTTTCACTTGTTACTGAGTTGTATATCTACTAGCGCGTGTTACATATTTGATGACTCGGAGAAACAATGCATTTTCTTCTTCCCCTGATAGAGAATATTCGAACCACGATTAAAGGTGGGCAACAAGTTCTGAAGGTCTGACTAACCTCCTTTAAGGCTAAGTACGCACAGCAGCATTTATTTGAAAGAAGTGCTTTTGAGAATATGGTTACTTAAGGTATTTTATAAATCGCTCTCAAAGCTCTCTTATGCCCTGTTTGTTTTTAGCCGAGTTGTTTTAGCAGATATTGCAGACAGGTACGAAAGGCTTTATATAGGCCGAGGAGCATGAGATAGAGAAGATAAGATCGGAAGGGGCAACTACCCTCATTGCTTGGTACAACGCTTTGCTAGAGGCCAGTGACGATTAAGTGGCTTCGCAATAAAGTCAGAGACGGTAGAGGTGTTCATCCTAGCAATGCTAATTAATATCCATGCTCCAGCTTAGCGTATCTGCGAACAAGAAATGTTACACTGCGTTTTTCCTATGGGCAAGATGATAATCTGGATCTTTTGTTTTGCGGTTCCTGCAATATGGGTTATACAGAATGTTCCGTAAACAGGAGTTGAATCCAGCAAGGTTGTAAATTAGGTTCACCCCTGCCTACTGGATTGTATGCAGAAAAACTCCATCAACCTGAAAGCCCTGCTTTCCTCTGCAGCCCCGAACATTGTAAGCCTAGTTACAAGCAACAGCATAATATACAACTTAATTACACATTAGAAATTTAGCATGAAAACGTTTTTCTTGGTTCTCAACGTTGTAATAAACATGATAGGAAAATTAACGAGTTTAATTGGACCAGTATCTGCTCAGATATGCCTACCGAACCAATTTGCGACAACCAGATTCATGCTCTGAGATTCAGGATCCCTCACCTCCTCCAAAATTCACATTACCTATCAGAGTCCTATAAAATTGAGCAAGCGAGCACATAGTAACACACAGGACGAATACAGCCCAATCAATCAGGCTGTACGCGTTATTGTCTGACTAGAAATACATGACAGAATTCCCAATACTTTAAGCAAACATGAATTTTAACTTGGACAATGCTTTACATTACAGCAGCCATTACTGGACATAAGTGCCAAGACTTTATTAATTCAAGCTGGGCTATAAGTATAAGACGATACATTAAGTGGCTAGATCGCTTGTACCTAACCAAGGTAACTCGGTTTGATCCTCAGCGGCCGTAGGGTAAGTTGGATTTGTGGTGAAAGAAACGGCGCTTGGGTAGATTTCCTCCGGGTATTCCGGTTTCTTCTGCTAATCATTCAGCCAAATTCTCCGCCACCGTTATTCTCATTCCCATAAGCACCCTATCATTCAGCGGAAAGTAGTCCTTCGAAGGGGCACGGCTTGTAAATGGACTACAATGTTCTGCTTGCGGAGAACGTTAATGTCTGGCCGACAAGAGATGTTAGACATCATCATGTAACGAACGCATCAGCATAAAAATTCCTGGAATAGAATAAAGAGTTGAGCTCGGTACGTTTGCAAAATCACATAGGCAGATATTCTGTAAATTAGAATTGGAATTAAATCCTATGATTTGAGGAGGTACCGCATAGCAACAGTGTCAGATACGCATATGTTAAGTTTTAAAATTGTTCCGCGTAAGAAGGAATGTTGGTAGGGCTATTGATATGTGCGCGGAGAAAAGTTCGTGCATTCTAATCAGAGACATATTCACATTCGTGCATACATTCGTGACATATTTGTGACTCTTCTGAGATTCTTGACTCTCGTGTGACTTACTCGTGTGTAATTTTTAGGTTGTGTAGCGCACATGAACGTGCCGGCGTTAGAAGATTTAGCGGCTATTGAGAGGGATCTTTATGAACAACATTTCTGCGTCTTAGGGCAACTGACGCTTAGCTTAATTATTATTGGTAGAAAAGTAATTAATTCATAAATTCAACAGTCCACAACCCTTCTCACACTGAACATTTTAGTCAACATTAAAATTTACCTGCTAACTAAACTGGTGTTATCCTCCAGTATTGGTGTTATCCAAAATACACTCACGCATACCCTGATAAAGAACATATAGCTATACCACTAGAGCAGTTTGCACACGAGATAACGCAAAACGAGCTACGATATGACATCATAAAACTCATCAACAGAGCAGAAAGTATTAAATGTAATAAAAATTTGAAGGAGAGAGCGGCATCAAAGTCGTCGCACCAAGGTCGGCTTCAACTTGTCGCTTGTTGTTATATTTAATTAATAAATTTTACAGTGATTTATATGTGGCTTTAAATTGTTGGCGTTAAAGTTTGGCAAAGCGTATGATCTGTAGAAGAAATGTGGATCGTACCATAGAACTGTGAAACTAAACATTTTTTGTGTGGTGTGTAGATTACGGTTTTTTGGGGGCTTTGCAAACATTCATGGTGGAAATGCAGACCAAGTCTGATAATATGAATTTGTAAATATAAGGTTTTAACATTAAGTAACAAGAATGCCATTTTAAGCCTACGTAAAGTGTTGGAACTTGCAAGATTAGAAATTGAGAGCTTGAAATTGGCTAGTAAATGTAGAAGTGAATTTCAGGAATTTCGGGTTCATTCCTATCCGAAACGTAGATGTACCCGTTTCGTGTGTTCTCGTGACAAGCTTTTCTGAGTTGGAACTGAACTTTGACGGTGATGGGTTGGGATCTTCTCTAGCTTTGCCAGAAGAAGTGCCAACTCCGCCATTGAGAGATGCGGGATTTGTTCTCAGCCAGAACCAAACCAGAAAAGCGGACCTCTGATGCCAAAGGAGGTAGTCATTCTAAGGGCACCGCGGAAAGACTCCAGGCCAATTGGGGAGAAATATATTGTTACCGATGCTGATCTCAATCATATGGAGGAGAATCTTAGCATGATGTCTCAGGATCTCAATAAAGGAGATCCTGTAGTAATAGTTGGAGAATCTGGAGACAATCTAGACAGGAATCCCGTAATATATTGGCATGAACATGAATTGTATTGCTAAGGTCAGTGGTCACACTAATATGAGCTTCTAATATCTCCTCTGGAGATATGAAAAGCCTTGGTATAACAAGAAAGTCAGGTGGTTAATCCGGGACTTGATCAGCTTCTCGATCGAGGGAGAACAGACTACAGAATTGTAGACGTTCTATCCGTTGAGAGAATCGGATACACTACTCAAGGATTACATCTGAACTCTCGAGGTAAAAATGTGATGCCGCATTTCATTGCTGAGGGTGTCTCATGTACATCCATGAATAATTCCAGCAACATTCCTGCTTTCTTTAACAGTAGTCTCTCCAATTCAGTTTAAACCGGAGATATGGAACAGCTTTAAAAGTAATAGAAATAAATCAGTCCAGCAAGTATTATTCTAAGTAAGCCAAATATATAATTAATTGTCAATACATCATCAAAACACTAAAAGCTTCAGAACTTATTAATCACTTTAAAATTTGAAAATCTACCCCGATATCTTATATTTACCAGAACATCATTTAGCCAAACAGAATATATTGACTTTCTCAAAGGATGGCCATAATAGGGCAGTTTAATAATAAGGACAAAAATCTCTCTAAAGAAAAGTGAGTATATTTATTAAGAATTTTGAATTCTGAAATCTTTCTCTGTAATCCAGATACTTTCACCTCGATAACCGGTCCTTAGCATGGCTTCCTTCGGAAGCGAAGTAAAGCCGGTAGTCCCGTGTCGTAGATTTACGGCACGTAAAAGAACCTCAAGCCTGTTAAAGAGACCTCTGGCCAAAATTACCGGCCTTTCACGCTGAATAAAGAATGGGACGCTAAACACCACAGCAGTTAAAGAGCGCCTATAAATAAAAACTCAATTTCAATTTCGATAACCGATACGAAACGTCTGTATGCCGTAGCCTCAGTGAGTCTTTTTATAATTTGTGAATAAGAAACAACTACAGCACCAGCCGGGTATGTAATAAGCCGTGATACTTACAGACTGGGCCATGGGCCCTTAGAATAGAAAAAGGGCTTATGGCATGGGCAGGAACGTTACCCGGAGTTTTTAATGCCACCGCAAACCGCACTCCGTTCCCAGCGCCGCACGCCCCTTAGGCGAGCGCTCTCCCACTGAGTTATGCCAACTGTGTAGTACAAAGTATTTCACGGATCGTTACAGTACTGTCTCAAAATGCCTTTCCAAACCAAAGATAAAATTTATACTCCATGGGGACTTAAACAGAGACTTCGTCGTAAACAGCAATCAAAAGGAAGAAATTTGTTACTATTATGAACATAGAATCTTATGTATATAATCAATTTTCCAATCAGAATTCAAAATCATTCCAAAGCAGATATTGGTAATATTTTCATATATCTGTATATAAAGCAGTACCATAAAATCCAAGTGCTAATTAATGGACCTTCAGATCATGATGAACAATTAATCAAAATTAAGCATAAAATTCCTTAATAACCAAGACACAAAAGAATCACGTGAATAAACACCCAGACAAGTGATGTGAATTATAAGTTTAACTTCTCCTTAAATTCTTTCATAAGGGTTTACAACACAAGTTTTCCATTTCTTATAAGACAAAATGTAGAAGAAATATAGAAATGACTGCTGGACTGCTAACGCCAGGTATTAAAATACCTTGCAAGCCGTATACAGAACTTTACATAACTACTAGGTAAAGGTACGTATCGCGGAGAGCACCCGGAACCAGGACAATGCACCGCAAGTAGGCCGTTTTGCTTCCAACGTGACCCCTGGGAGGGAGGGATGAGGGAAAGACCCGAAGGGCGACCAGATGCGGATGCCGACAGGCGCAAGCGTGGACGGGGTCTATGGCGTTTCCAGATAAAACGCATCCGCCGCTGCCCTATCCCTTCCCACAAGCCACCAACCTCCAGGATCCCTGGGGTGGAGCCCACTCGGAAGAGAGACCTAACTGAGTGGTACCACAGGGACGCCAGGGAGGAAACCTCTACAGCGCGCAAGCCACCACCCAGTCGCAACCCACCTGACACCGTCGCCTTGTCCTACAACCCTGAAACAGATGAAAAGGAAATGCGAGGGAGAAGATTAGTGGTAGAAGATGAACCATCCCAGCATTCGCCTGTCGACCCGGGAAAATTACGAAAAGCCCATGGGCCAGAGTGGACAATCGCTGGGGATCGATCCCGGGCCTCCCGAATGCGGACCACGGAGGTTTCCGTCTGAGCCATCCCGCTCGATTAGGTACTAGCTAAAGCAACTTGCTAGATATAGACGATATTGTAAAATTTACTGCAAAGTTCGAAAAAAAATGTTATAAGTGCGGCTGATAGTTCTCCTCTGAAATATAAATACAGTGCTCACTTAACAATCCTTTGTTTTGTAGGGGCGGCCCCACACCCGCCGCCCCCGGTGACGATGATCCTCAGAGGCTACATCGTCTCCCCATGCTGTTAGTATCTAACATGCAACTAGGGGGGATGCTTTTGTTATTAGTGATGTGCTAGTGCGTGTAGGAAGAAGTGTGGTATATGATCGGGTTCCGCGGAAGCACCTCGATTAGTAAAGTTAAACTACTCATGCGAGCATGCAGTGCATGCAAGCGTGCCAAGTGGGGTTTAGTGGCGCAAGCCATGGCAAGCCCTGGCTGGCGCTCGGTGGTTAGTACTGGTTAGGTTAGGGTGGCAATGCTAGGGATGCGATATAGAGCTTTGGCTTAAAAACTAAGTGGGATGGCGCGGGTGTTAACAACATGCAGGTGATCGAAGTGAGAGGTGTGGCGGGATTTTACCTTTGGTTACCGTGATGCTGCTGCAGTATTGCTGTCGTGGTGGATGACTTATAGGCTGTTCCTTTGTGGGCTGGCGCAGTGGCAGGGGCAAACTGTTGTTTTGAAGTTCCTCTTCGGTATGGTTTCCTGTAACTGTAGACGTATGAATAGTGTGGGAAAATGTGACAAAGTTATGGGGGTATAAGACGGTTTAGGTGTTCGAGGATCTCCTCAATACGTACTTCATCGGACAGGTTGCGGTCAAGCAGGGCTAATGTTCGTTTGTGTTTGTTGATGGTGGTTTCATAAGTGCTTAGTGTTTGGATGAGAGGGTTTTGCTTTTAGTGCAGTTGGTGTACAGATCGGCTGCAATTTTTTGATGAATTGTTTAATGGTGTGCATCCCGAGTTCTTGGTGTAGTAGTTTGGAGGGTGCAAGTTTGGGTACCCTGGTTATAATACGGAGGATTTTGTTTTGGAGGGATTGGAGCATGCTGATATGGCTTTTAGCTGCGTAACCCCAGACGGGGTCCGCGTAGGCGAGTATGGGTCAGAGTAGCGTCTTGTAGAGTGTGAGGCCTAGTCGTATCTGAAGGGTACTGTTGCAGTTGATGAGAGGGTACAGTTTGCATAGTTGCGCATTGCACTTTTTGCGGACGTTAAGTACGTGGTCTTTTCAGGTGAGGCTCTGGTCTATCGTGATGCCTGGGTAAGTAACGGTGTTGGTCCATGGTATGGGAGTACCAAAGAGTTGTTATTGGTGGCTGCGTTCGCGCAAGCTGGCGGTGGTGAAGATTACTGCTTGTGACTTGGTTGGGATGACTAATGCGCTATTTGGTCAGCCATTCCTCATGTGCTGAAAGCGCTCGCTGAAGGCGAGAATTAATGTACTTTAAATCACCGGACTGTGACATTACGGCAGTGTCATCTACATAGAGTTAGAGGAGCGTGTTGTTAGTTTTTGGAATGTCATTCATGTATATTGTGAAGAGGACCGGCCCCAGTACACTTCCCTGGGGGACTCCGGCCCTGACTGGGCGCAGCGTGGGGAGAGAGGAGTTAACAGAAGACTGAAATGTTGGTTGTGTAGATAATTAGCAATGAGTTTGAGTGCGGTGTATTGAAAGTTGTATTGGCTGAGCTTGCGCAGTAGTTCCTCGTGCCATACCCGGTCAAACGCCCGCTCAAGGTCGAGGAATATTGCATCTTTGGTTTTTTCGTGTGTTAAACCCCTGCGTAATGTGTTCAGTGGTACGGAGGAGTTGCAGTGTGGTGGAGTGTTTGGCGCGGAAGCCGAATTGTTCTGGAATCAGAATGTTGTGTCGCGCAAGATGTGCATTTAGCCGTTTGAGTATGACTTTTTCAAGTAATTTGCTCAGAGAGTTGAGTAGGCTAACGGGTCGATAGTTGTGAGGGTTTGTGTTGTCTTTATTATTTTTAGGAAAGTGTAGGATTTTGGCGGTTTTCCATTGCTCAGGGTAATAGCCTTGTTGTAGTGCAAAGTTTCAGATGGTGGACAGCGCCTGAAGGGCGGTGAGTGATAAACGTTTCAGTGCGATGTTAGGAATGCTATCTGGGCCAGGGGCCTTCTTGTTTTGGAGATGCTTGATCATCCAGGCAAGTTCAGAGGGGCAGGTTTTTCGGAGTTTGTTGTGTGTTTGGCGCGTTCGGAAATCGGTTGTAATTGCTAGGGTATCTGCGACGAAAGCGTGATCAATCGGTTGTGGGTTTGGCACGAGGATTTCTTGGAGAGCGTCTGCAAGGGCTTCAGCTTTCCCCATGTCGGAGGTTGCTATGCGTTGGTTGTGGTGTAGGGGGGCGGTCACCGGTTGCCTAGTGAGGCATTTGACAATACGCCAGACTGTTTGGTTTTCAGAATTAAGGTTAGTGAGAGTGGCATTCCATTGGTGTGTAATGTGCTCTGCAGTGCGTTCTCTCACTGCAGCATTGAGCCGGCGGAATTCGTCTAAGTCCGCTTGATGTCTTGAGCGCTGCCAGGCGCGTCTGGCTCTGTTACGCTGTGCTGTGAGGTGCTTCAGGTCTGGGAAAGGGGCGGGGCTACGGTTGCCCTGGATGTTGATTGGTGCGGCTTGCGATATGGCATATTTAATGGTGTTCTCGAGGTGTGCTATGGCTTGCTCTACTTCTGCTTCTGAGGTGATTGGCGTTAATTTGAGTTGGTCTGTTATGGTGGAGCTAAATAGTTGCCAGTTGGCCTTGTTGAAGTTGTGGCGTGGTATTTGTGTATCTCGGGCAAGGCTGCCTCTGGTGGTTACTACCACTGGCAGGTGGTCTGAGGAGAGGTCGTTAATTGTGGTCATCTCAATGTTAAAGGCAATGTTGCGGGCAAGTGCTATATCCAGAATGTCTGGGTGCAGATTTCGGTTGGGGTACAAACGTAGGTTCCGTGGGTGCATAGATAACAAAGTCGGACCGATTTTCATAATGAAGGAGTTTGTTGCCGGCAGTGTTTGAGCTGCGGCATTTCCAGAGTGGGTGCTTGCAGTTTAGACTATCTGGAAATAATAAACAAAGAAACTGTTGAATGTCTCTGGAAGAATGAAATAAAGGGAATTACAGTAAATTAAATCACCACAATGATTGTAATCATTGCAATGATTCACAACAAATGACATTATTTAATTAATATTTCATTAAATTCGTAGAACATTTATTGATAAAGAAACAACACAATACAACACAACACACCAATTTCATACCTAAATGAAATGCAGTTGTATACTTTGACCTCTTTAGGGACGTCATACACAAGTGCAACTGAAGTAAATAAAGTAATACAATAATTCCTCAGAAGAACAAATTCATCAGGATATTCTGAAATAAATTCAAAACTATTAGAAATCAGTGCCAAATATATTGACATTCCTTTAAGTCATACATATAATATTGCAAAGACCCTTCGCGAGGTGCGACCCACGGACAGGGAGTTGCATCAGATTTCATAAAGCAGTGAAAATGGAAGAAGCCAAGCAACAGATATGGGAGAATGCTGACCTAGCTACGATTACGTATATATTGTGCTTGATCTAGGTCAAAACTCTCGATTCGCTCCATTGTCCGTCGTCTCGCTGCCACATTCACGACACGCGTCTCTGCACTCGACGATTAGGCTTATGCAGTGTCGCAAGACCTTCAAAAACACTCCCAGGTAAGTTGGTATCTAATTACGTTAAGTCACTAGCGCCTGGCGCCTGTCAGTGGGGCCACGGCCTTAACATTTTAATAAATGGCCCAGGCGCTTACTACTTTATAGGACCTAGAGTTTCATTAACTACCCCCTATACGGCGCGACCCACGGACAGGGAGTTGCATCAGATTTCATAAAGTGGTGAAGTTTGCTACAAGCCAAGCAACAGGGAGAGGAGAATGCTCATCTAGCTACGATTATGTATATGTTGTGACCGTTATGATTTAATTTACAAGAATATGATAAATCAAAAGTTATAAAATTCAAGATATTCAGGTCAATATTTGTTTAAACAAATCCATGAAACTGGCTTTACAATTCTTGCGAGTAATTTCCGGATACTTTTGTATGCAGCGGTTAATTCGTATGATTTCTAGTGGAAATGATCTCCTCAGGTTCATGGAAGTTCGACACGTGGAAAAACTTTGCAATCCATCCTGACGATGTTTACATAAGCGCTTGATTAATTCGGGCTGCAGTACTTAAAGTGACGCTTTTGACGGTCTCGGGCGAATCCCTTCACGTACTTAGCCGGAGTCTGTCTTCGTAGTTCCTTTAAACGTATTCTGTTAAAACTTGCAACCTTTGCGCCCGTCTTCGAGATAACGTGAAGATGGAAAACCGGACTTCTTCCGTCTACCAGGTAAACTCAAACGCTGTCTGGTTCTCTCCCTCTTTGAATGTTATTTAGATTGGTTATTAGAAAGATTAAAGCCGCTCTTGGAATCAGAGTTACAAGTCTAATAGTGGTAACCCTCTGATCGAATCCCTAAGCTATCCCTCTCACCCCTTCCTTCCCGTCACACTGGCTAGGGTGTGTAGATATCCCATTTTGTAAAGACGCCGTGGCGTCGTCAGAATATTATGCGTGATCTAGTTTAACACTCCCGATTCGCTCAATTGCTCACCATCTAGCTGCTACAATCACGACACGCGTCTCTATACTCGACGATTAGTTTTACTTACACAGTGCCGCAAGACCTGCCAGAACTCTTCCAGGTAAGCTGGCCTTTAACACTCTCAAAAATGGCCCAACTGCTTACTGTTTACAGAAACTGGAGTATCGTTAACTATCCTCTAACCCCGTGACATCCTCTCACCCCGGTTAGGAGCGCAACTACTATCTGAGTTTACTACCCCCTGCTAGCGAACTCAAAGTTAAAGCCCAAGGGTCCGCTATAATGTTTGCATTCTAACACTGACATTCCCAGGCAGGTTACAATAGTATATTGCTAAACCGTTATATAAGAAAGGAAAAACCACTAATTTTGAACTACAGACCAATATGTTACTAACGCTTTTCTCCAAGTTATTTGAAGAACTAATCTTCAAAAGAAAGTATCACATTCCAGATAAAAATTATATTTATCAAGAGAAGAGTTTGGATTTAAGAAAAGCATGTCAACCAAACTTACACACTAAGAATGTTATATGATTTATCAAAATCATTTGACTAAGTATATGCTGTTCAAAATTATCCCACTATGGTTTAAAGGATAAATGTTATCAATTGATTTCATCATTATTCAGAAAATTACACTGCGTACTCAGAATGGTCTGAAGTATAGCATGGTGTTCCAGAAGGTTTAATTTTAGGTTTGTTATCTTCAATGATCTCCCCTCAGGTCAAACAAACAAAAATGCCTATCCAATTCTGTTTCCATATGATACAAGTCTCCTCATTAAAGAACACAGAACCATCCATTTTTCAGATTTATTAAAAGTTATTTTTGATGTGCTAAATGATTAGTTTGATAGTTAACAGTTAATTTAAATTAAAAGAACTAAATACATTACTTATCACACAAAACATAAAAACACTGCAGAGAAATGGAAGTACATTATTCGTAGCATAAATTTCCTGGTCTTGTTGATGATAATATAAACTGAAAGTATCATATTCGTTAATGTTACGAAAAATGAGCTTTGCATGTTCTCCAATGAGATCTTTAATTCATTTTACAAATAAGAGCAAATAATGTCAGGGGCAAAACCACAAAACCATCAACTCATTGCAAACTACTATGCAAACCATTAGGAATGTTACCTTTAGCTGTACTCTTGTGTTTAGGCGACAACCCAGAAGTTCTAAAAATAACTAAATAAATAAAAAACAAGATATTCAGAGCAAAAGGACCAGACAAAGGGAGCCAAGTATTAATTTGTAGGCATTTCAAAGGGAAATTTACTTCAATGCTATAGTATTATTTAATTCACTTTTCTCATCTATAAAGGAACTACAAACGAATAAAAATTATTTCAGATTGGCATTAAAAAGTACCTTAACTGTCGTATCTTCTATACAGAGGAATGTGCAATTTAATCAAATATAATTGAAATAATTCTCCATCGAATTAATTCGTTTTTGTAAATAGTTGCACTACACTTACATATTTTTTACTATTTTAACATATTATAAATTTAAATAATCTAATATAACCGTGAAATGTCGTTTAATTTTTTAAGGTGGCATATTAAAGCAATTATGGAAATGCTATCCTCTCTAACAAACTCTACACCAGACTGAGAATTTTTAACTACGAATTGTGTTAATCGTATGGACATAATGTATGTAATTTCGGATATAATTTATATCATACGGTTAGGCTAACCTTTGGTCAAACCTACTACAGGGTCCATAGATAGAATGATATGTTATGTTATCATATGTAAAGATTAGCACTACCCTATTACTGTTTAAAAGTTTTGCAGCTTTTTTGTATTGGCGAAACACTTATTAAGTATTAACTGTTAGGTAAAGGAAAAAATATATTTATTTATTTAATGTACATGAGTTTTGTTTTTATACGATGCTATAATCTCTGGTTTACATAGATGCAGATATAATCTGAGTGAACATTGTTCAGTTTTAAGCAATTAACACTCGGAAAGTATGCGTGGATGATGATGATCATGATAATAATGATTGTGATGATACATTCACAGTATCGCTAACGCGGAAAGTTAAAAATTATTAATTAGCTTAAATTTCGGTTACAGAAACTTTCTCCTGTATTACTGCATAAAGTGATATTCCGCACACAATCATCGCCTCAATGTACTTTCCTCTTAGCAACTGCAATGTGCTAATTCTGTGAGCAAAGTGTTTTCTATGTTTCCTTAATGGATGGCTATAACTTAAATGATGATAAGTCGAGAATTATCACAGCTGGCTAATTTCCTCCTTTAAATGTTCAACTCACTTCCTTGTGCAGGGAAGTCTGTCCACCAACTTGTGGAACATCTGCATAAGATAGATTCATGTCTTCATTGCACCGTCATCATCATTAACTCTCTCTTCCCTTCTCTTTCTCCACCCTCTTGCAGGCACGCGCTAATATTTCTCCAGCAGCAACAATGTACTCATCTGCAAGATGTGTAAGGCAATCTATTTCTGCATTTATCATTAACTTGTTTGGCACAACTCACTAGAAGAATATAATATTGCGTCTAAAACTGTAGCGATGGAATTCCAATGAAAGCCCAGCATATAAACAATTACAGTCCTCTGCGTTTAAATAGAAGCAAAAGAAGCGGTTAGGATACTTTTAAAATGTGTCACAAGGTTACGATAAACTACATTACCATGTTTTATTATTAAAATACAATTTAAAGGGAGTTAAAATGTGTTACAAAGTAATATTAACTTCACCTAATGGTGGAATGTACTTTTTCCTAAAATAAATTCCGCACAAACAGTGGTCATGCAGTTCTGAATCGTACAGAAGGCTCCAAATGTTTTCCGAAGGACCAGGGGGTGTAAAGGAAGAGAGGGAAGAAATGCCTTCTTGCCTAGTCATGCCTGGGTATAGCCGACAATAAGTGCCAGCTCAAAGGTCACATTTACTTTTGTGTATGCTCGTATAATTCAGCGACCTGGTTCTAAGAGGAAAGAAGACGAATCTATACTACTACTACGACTACGACGACGATCACCACCACCAGCACCACCACCACCACCACCACCACTACTACTACTACTACTACTACTACTACTACTACTACTACTGCTACTACTACTACTACTACTACTACTACTACTACTACTACTACTACTATTACTACTACTACTACTAATCGTTTCATAATTACTACCAATAGATTGTTATACGCACACTCCGAAACAGAGGGTATTTATTATCTTGCATATAAGTTTGTTTTGCTTTTTAACTTTCACAGAGATTGATCACAACATTTAACGCTAAGTGTGTAGTTCTATACAGTTGGCGCATTCAGTTCTGATAATATTCAAGTAACATTTTAAAATTACGGAAGCAAAAGTATAATTAATGTCAAATTGGTGAAGCAGTTTCAGTACAATTAAGTGCAACATTCAGTTTTCTTCAAAATGAGATCTATTTTGCGTTTGTTACTGAAAAACGAATATAGATTGTTTTATTTGAAACATAATTCCTGCTTCGCACACTCACAAGACAAAGAAAGAAAGTCAGTGGCAACAGTATAGTGGACGTAGAGTAAAAACAGCTATTGTATCTAAAAGGAGAAAATGTTAATAGATACGAAGAAACAAACTCTAGTGTAAAATATGCAGTTTTTATACAGTGTTTCATTCGGTTAGGGTAACATATAAGCTAAATTTTTAAAATAGTGATCCGAAAGAGTTAATGCCGAACGGTTGGTGTGCTTTTGTCGAAATTGGTTCGTTTGAAAGCACTCTGTTCTGAAAATTAAATTGCTTTCATAAGTAAACTTCCTTTCAAATTACAAATCTGAAGAAATCTCCCCCCAAAAAGAATTAGACACTTTGTATTACGATTCACGTTCTGAATTCTTAAAATACTTCTCTTCCCTGATCTGGAATGGAATGGGATGTGTAACGGAGGGGACTCGACCCCGATCCAGTGAATGAGGATATTGTGCTTGTGCCCCTCCGGGGGGCGCTCCCGGGAGGGAGTGACACCGGGCGGCCGGAACCAGGAGTGACGGCACAACGATGACAAGGTTCATATAGTTTCCAGATTGAGACGTCCCGGCAGTGGGGCAGGCAAACCGGGGACTCCACCCCACACAGAGGGTCCAACGCCCTCCAAGAGGCGGCCCATATAGCCCGGCAATCAGACGAAGACCGAGAGATGGATGAGGTTCCACAGAGAGCATCCTTTTCCCCTGCCACTTCGCACCGGAACACAATCGTCGACACTTTCAACACTGAAATAGACCTAACGGGGTTAAGGATGAATGAAATGAAGAATGAAACGATATTCGGGACCTGAGAGAATCAGCATTCGCCTGGCAACCCAGGAAAACTCCCGAAAAACCCATAGGTCAGAGTGGGCGGTCGCCGGTAAGCGACCTAGGGATCTTCCGAATGCGAGTTACATGCGTTACCGCAGCGCCATCTGGACGGAAATGGAAGATCGGTAGTTCAAATCTCGGCTATGACTGAATTTTTAAATCTGATTCTATGTTTCCAACTTTGTCCTACACACGGCTTGAGTGAAAGAATCTTCTTGTTAATTGAAATGAACTGCCATTACAAACTTCGTTGTAAGTATAAGAAGAATGCAGTAGCTCAAACGATAGTCTGATTTTTATATGGTGTATTTGAAACTTCACGCTCTTTAAACTTCACATTAAAAAGGTCCCGAGCTCGAATCTCCATTAGACTATGTTACCTGGATAATTTTTTTTCTCCAGAATTTCCTCTTATCTTGAGTAGATGAATGTCAGATAACTCCAATCTATAGGTATCTCGGGCCCATTTGAGCATCATTTTAACCCTTTCGTTCATTCACCGTCCGTAATAGCCTACCCGGTTCAAAGACTTTAATTAAATACCAAAAAAGAGCTCACATTTACAGATTTCGTTGTAGTATACGTAGATAAAGCGATTGTCACATTTTCAAAAAGCATGTTAGTACATGTTGCTTTGAAATTCCATGCTGTTTGTATGACCGCGACAAAAACAAAACGATTAGCGACTTCTCAGTTACAAAAAGTATTAAAACCAACACAAACAATATCACGGAAATAGCTAATCTCATAAAACATATGTATGACGAACTGCGTGCTTTAACGGGGTCTGATTTCTTGTGTAGCAAAACCTTGTCCATCTCTTACAGTTTTCCAGTTATAAAAAAGTCATTCAGAATGAAGAAGACTTGAGAGGTTCTTCTCAGAAAATTCAACATATATATTTCGTTTGTCATAAAATATCTTAAACAGAGAGTATTGTAATCAAACTCGTTAGAGCCATTTTTGGGAAAATAACTAATTTCTAAAATTTTTCATGTAAAGGGTTGTTCGGGGGGGGAATTTTCTTGAAAATCTTTGTGTCACATCTTTGAAAGATGCTGAATTTAAATGTCAAGTTTGGTATTTAACCGATATTTCGTTCAGTAGTTATGTTGTTCACAGACACACAAGCATATGGAGCTTTTGCTATAAAATATGTGCTGCATTCACATGACTTTTCTACTCACTCTTCAACAAACTGTTCTTACAAAGCTTATTATTGCATCTATTTCATGTTAATACAGATAAACCTTCATCACCCATTTACACAGTTCGTTATAGGTATAAGTAGAACATATTAAAGTAAAGCGATAGCCAAATCTCTCAAAGATGATCGCTATGTGATGGCTTTGGATTGGTTGGCTACGGAGGGGACTCGGCACTGATCCACATAGTGGATATTGTGCCTACATCTCACAAGGAGGCGTCTCCGGGAGGGAGGATGAGGCGAGAGGAGACACCGGGCGGCCGGAACCAGGAGTGTTGGCACAGGAATGGTAGGGTCCCTAAGTTTTCAGATAGAGACTCCCGTCAGACGGACAGACAGATTGGGAAATTCACCCCACACAGAGGGGACCCAACGCCCCTCAAGGGGGTTAGGATACCTCTGACAGCCAGCCGAAAGTCGAGGGACGGAGAGAGTCACAAAGAGCATCCTTTTCCCCTGCCAAACTGCACCGAAACACCATCGCCGACACTTCTAACCCTAAAAGAGACCAACGAATGAAAGATGAAAGGAAATGAGAATGGAGATGAAATGGAGGGACAGGAAATTCGGGGATGTGAGAATCTGCATTCGCCTGGCGACCCGGAAAAAAACCCCCCAAAAACCATGGGTCGGAAAGATCGGCCACAGGAATCGAACGCACGACCTCCCGAATGCGAGCCACAGACGTGGTAGCTTTGAAATTCTGTTCTCTTTGTATGAACACGAGAAAGAAGGAAAGACAGAAAGAAAGAAAGAGAGACAGAGCAAGAGAAAGAAACAAAGAAGGAAAGAAAGAAAGAAGGAAGGAAAGAAAGGAAGGAAGAAAGAAGTAAGGAAAGAAAATAGCTATTCGCAGTCGAGAAAAGTATAAAGTATTTCAAAATTTAAACTAATAACACAGAATATTTCAGAATAGGTAAAATATAAAAATGTTATTTGTCATAAAAATAAAAATTTTATTTCATATAAATTTTGTGCTTTATCAAGATCTACATTTGTTGTGCAGGTAAATTTTGTCTCTTTCTTACGATTTACTAGTTATCAAAAGTCATTCACAATAAAGACGAATGAACAGACTATTCCTAGAAAATCAAAGATATACATTTTATTTATCATGAAAATAGCTTAAACATATGTATTTCAATATAAATCCTTAAAGCCATTTTCGAAAGAATAAAACATTTCGAAAAATGCCCAATGTAAAGGGTAGTTTATAGTGGGGGATTTTCTTTAAAATCTCCGTGTTCTTAGAAGAAGTTAAACTTAAACACTAAGTTTGGTTTTTAACCAACTGTTTGTTATTGAGTTATGCTATTCGCGGACGCACACATACACACTTGGACCTTTATCAAAAATAAATTCATTAGATTCAGTCGGTTCACAAACGTGATTTCCGGTGAAATTGCGACACTGAATTTTTAGGTGGAACACAATGCTTTCCCTACTTGCTGTAGCTACGTAGTAGAGAAAGTAAAAATGCTTACTTTGGATTCAGGAAGCCCCAAAACGTGTATTTCCGGTGAATCTCGTTATTCAATATTTGGATGGAACACAATACTGTCACTACTTACTGTAACTACTTAGTAGAGAAAGTGAAAATGCTTTCTTCGGATTCGGGGAGTCCCAAAACGTCTATTTCCGGTGAATCTCTCTATTGAATTTAGTGATGGAATACAATACTTTCTCTACCTCCTGCAGATACGTAGTAGAGAAAGTAAAAATGCTTTGTTTGGATTCAGGGGGTCTCAAGACGTGTATACCCGGTGAATATCGTTATTCAAGTTTTGGGTGGAACACAATACTTTCTCTACCTCCTGTAGCTACGTAGTAGGGAATGTAAAAACGCTTTCTTTGTTTTCAGTGAGTCTGAAAACGAGTATTTCCGTTCCGAGTATTAATCTCGTTATTCAATTTTTGGGTGGAATACAATACTTGTTCTACTTACTGTAATCACGGAGTAGAGAAAGTAAAAATGCTTTCTTCGGGTTAAGGGAGTCTCAAAACGTCTATTTCCTGTGAATCTCTTTATTGAATTTGGTGATGGAATACAATGCTTTCTCTACAATTGTAGCTTAGTAGAGAAAGTAAAAACGCTTCCTTTGGTTTCAGGGAGTCTCAAAACGTGCATTTCCGGTGAATCTCTTTATTACATTTTTGGGTGGAACACAACACTTTCTCTACTTACTGCAGCTACGTAGTAGAGAAAATAAAAGCGCTTTCTATGATTTCAGGGGGTCTCAAACCGCATATTTTCGGTGAATTTCGTTATTCAATTCTTCGGTGGAACACAATACCTTCCCTACTTACTCTAGCTGTGTAGTAGAGACGAAAATGCTTACTTTGGATTCAGGCGGTCTCAAAACGTGTATTTTCGGTGAATTTTGGGGTGGAATACAATACCTGCTTTACTTACTGTAACTGCGTAGTAGAAGAAGTGAAAATGCTTTATTTGGTTCCAGGGGTCTGAAAACAAGTGCTTCCGGTGAATCTCGTTATTGACTTGTTGGGTGTAATACAATACTTCCTCTACTTACTGTAAGTGCGTAGTAGGGAAAGTAAGAATGCTTTCTTTGGATTCAGGGAGTCCCAAAACGTGTATTTCAGGTGAATCTCGTTTTTTCATTTTTGGATGGAATACAATATTTCTCTACTTATTATACGTAAGTAGTAGAGACAGTAAAACGGAGAGTTGTGGTGTAGATAAGTGGCTGTTTGTCGTTACGGCAACTTGCATGCAACCAAATAGGGAAAAGTGTAACTTTGACTGTAATTTTAAGTAATTTCTGGCCTAAATTGTTGTCAGGATGCACGGAAAAACCATACTTTATAAGGACGTTATGAAAATAAAGAACATATGTTAGTTCATAATGGTTAGAGAAAGCATTGAATATTGAAAACCAAACCATTTTGTTTTAATACGTGCTTATTATACAATAATATGATGCCTCTAATTCTTAAAAATTAGTTTGTATACTGCTTATGTCGCTGTGCTGTAATATTATTGCTGCCTTCTTTTCACAGTTATTACATGTTTACAGCCAAGTCTAAGGGAAGTGTGTTGTAATTATATTTTCTTTACCGCTACTACATTCTCTAACCTCGTAGAGCAGGTATGAGCTAAGGGACCTGGCATAGCCTCTCGATAAGACGCCCCGCTTTCCCCCTCTCAGGTGGCAGGGAAAACATTTGGAGCTGTCTGTACATACCGACTTTCTTCTGCTTGTGAGCAGGGGCGTGATTTGAGCCGACATGCCTAAACATCTATATCCTCTATTCCCTCTATTTTCCCCGAAAGCATAACGGACTGACAATCAAGAGAACACAGCACAGCCGCTCACCCGAATTTCAGTGCTCGTTTGCAAAGTATTGAAATCGTGCTTAGGATTGAAACGAAGTTGACATTTTAGCAGTAACTGCATATAGCTTATAATTATGTATAAAACTATAATTTTTTACAAAACGCTATACTTACACTAAAAGTAGGCATTTTCTCGCTTTCATAGTCTCAGAACCATCAAGGATGACCAACTATCACAAACCTTGCTCTAGAATATTAGGGCTTACTCGCTAGATAACTTTCGTTATTGCAAGTCACAGTCTTTTCCTAGCTATAAACCACTTACACGCAATCTTTCATTTAAAGAATAACTTAACATTATAAGGTTATTTATAACCCTCTAAAATCATGGTCTTAAGCTTACAATTTGTAATATGTTGTCTGTGTTGGTATTCTAGACGTACAACGCAGCATTTCCATGTAGGGCTTCCAGAATATATCTCAGGAGTTAGGAGTAATCAGCCGAGGTGTCTCCAGTAACTGGAGAACAGCACCGCACGTAGGCCATAGTGGGTCCTTTGTGCTTCCAACGTAAACCCTGCGAAGAAGGAATGAATGGGAAACCCAAAGGGCAGCCAATCTGGACGACGATGTGCGCTAGCAAACACGAGGTCACTAACGATTCCAGCATGAAACTAATTCTGACGCCGGCTAGGCCTGCCTTAGCCACCCGTAAACCAGGCCTCCGTGGTGTAGACGAGAGAGCTCCCAGGAAAGAAGGGAGCCCCGATACTCCCTCCAGGCGCCTGGGAGAAATCTTTCCATAAGGCAAATTCCACCGAACTACCGGATCACAACAACCGCCGTCGCCTGGTCCTACGAACCTGAAGCAGATGAAAGGAAATGATGGGAAAGGGAAATGGTTACGAAATGGTCAGGAGAACCACCACAGCATTCGCATACCGACCCGGGGAAACCACGAAAAAAACCCATTGTCAGAGTGGACGGCTGGACTAGAATCGAACTCGATATCACTCGAATGCGAGCGTCACACATAAGTGCGGAACCATCTCCTTCGGTCGGAATATATCTTACTCGCACGAAGTTTCGATTTTAGCGCAAGACGCATAATCGGTCTGATATTGTACAAGCAGACAGTAATTGGAGAGAGATATCGAAATGAAGCTAACAGATTCCATAATCAACCGAGGGAACAAGAGAATTCTTATGTGTGGTATCGATAAGATTACGCTACGCTCATCCAGCAGAGGAGTCTAAAGTTAGAAAAGTGTTTTAATAGCTTGTGATTAGTGTTGATGTATAGACCCCGCACAACACAGTATGATTTTTATTTGAGGGGTAGCCTAAAGGACAAAGTCTACAAAACAAAATCCTCACAAATTGGAAAAAATCAAGGAAAACCTACAAAATTATATCAGAAGCGTTACAATTGTTGAACTAAATTCTGACAATCGTAATGTTTTTGCCCGGTACACTGGATGCTTAGCTGAGGTAGGATGGCATCTACAGCGTCTTCTATAGCGGTGAATTCGGAGTGAAGGTGCAGCCGGCTGAGACATATCCAGCTCCCAAGACGCAAAATCTTGTGCGGGCCGTAAGGACATATTCTGGAAGCCCTTTATTTAAAGTTGTAGCTTTAAAGTTTTGAACTTGACAATCACAAATTTAAAACTACCACAACTAGGTGTTCGAAGCACAGTCACACTCAATTTAACTCTAATTGCTCCTTAACCTGCAAAATTCCAAACGCTTTGTACTATACTGTTTTGATTTGACTTGGCGATGGTGTTATTGATGACGAAATCTAATACTAACGCTTAGACAGATCTTTATCATGATTGCCCTAATCCTTCAGGGAAGTGTATCTTTCTTCGTGTACATAAGACGCCTGCCTCTTAATCGCAGCTAGTTTTACTATAAGCTATGAGGCAGTATTTTTAACACTTAAATGATTTCAGTCTAATTATATATATAATTATATATATATATATTCATTAACAGCCCGCCTTAAAGCAATATGTGTATGAAACAATATATAAAAAGTGTATATTACAGTCATTGTATATGTTTATATTATTGTATACATGTAATAATGTTATCTGAATGTATTACGTAATTTAATAATGTAGGACCTGTGAAAATGATAGGTTAAAAGTTGCTAACAATGAGGTAACAATGAGGCAGCCTTGAGGAAATAATGCATTTGAAAGTTTAATTCTACTAGTTATTCTTGGAGCAACAATAATGTAAATTTTATGACAGTTTATACAATAGCCAATCAACAACCAGAAAAAAGCTTTAGTTAAATGAAGGTATTCTATTGGATTAGGAATAGCCAATCAGAGGCTTGAAATACAGAAATTTACAAATTTAGGCGGTAGAAATCAAGTCAGTTGCTTGTAGACAGCGCTCATAACTGGACGTGTTGGTTGTAGACAGTGTTCCTAACCGGACGCGAGATGTGTCCTCGAGAAATTTATACGTATTTTGTGTGAAAAAATAGTATACGTGTTTAAAAAGTGCAAGTATTTAATAAAAGAATCTTACAGCTCTCTATATCAGTAAAGCGTTATTTAAATCGTGTCAAGAATTAATAAAAAGGAGTGATTAAAAAAATTAAAATCTGTGTAAGACTACATTCTTCAGCCGCACCACGCCTTGCAAAGAAATCCATGTCTCTAACAATAATACTGACGCAGCCGAGGCAAACATAAATATATAATATTTAAAGAAACAGTCAAATTACAAAGTTAATAGTTTTAAATTTGGGACGAAGGCTACCAGGTACCATACGTGCGGTTGCAACTACTTCAATTTCGACTCCCCAACAGTAGAAATACAATACAACTCCTATTTCAAATTGGCTTTCCATACGTGAAGCAACCATCTTCTTCAAATTGACTCCCAAAGCGTGGGGCTAATAAAAATAACAATACAATAAAAATAACGTCTTCAGCTATAGGTACTTTACGAACTATAGATTTATTATATGGTTAAACTCCGTGAAAACCTTCTTGAAATTGTAACAACGTATATTATACACAGCAGGAGATAAATTAAAAAGAACGTTACAGGAAATGAAAGAACGCTGCTCTGTATTACGAGGGCTGATCAATAAAGACAGACTGATTTTTTTCTGTAGTTTCCTTGATAGTTTTATGTCTCTACCACGAATACTTGAAAAGAGCAGGGTTTCATGTATGATGTCCATAAGCGACAGCACTCTCGTAACGGTAGGTTGGTAGTAATGCTGTATATTGTTGACCCTACTTGAATTTCGCATTCCACAAAATGGAGGTGACACGAGAGGAGCAATACAGCGCAATAACATTTTATTTTCGTTTAAATCATACAGCCTTGAAACTTTCGAAAAGCTGAAGCAAGCATACGGTGAAGATGCATTATCTCGTGCAACGGTGTTTAGGTGGTTCAAGGAATTCAAAGAAGGGCGAGTCCTCTGTGCTAAGCAAGGTGGGCCTGATGTTTCGGAATGGAATGATTTACCAGCATGCAGTTCCCCCCCTCAAACTACTGTTACAGCAGCTACTACACGTCAGTATTGGCTACACTGAGGAAGCACATTACAAGGAAACGTCCAGAACATCATCGGAATGGGTGGCGACTTCATCACGACAAAGCGCCTCACGTCGCAAATCAAGTCCTGGAATTTTTGGCTAAATTCAACATTACCTGTGTGCCGCATCCGCCTTAAAGCCCCGGTTTTACCCCCTGTGATTTCTTATTATTCCCATTACTAAAGGCAAAGCTCCGGGGCATTCGATTTGAGAGCACTGAAGCAGTGCTAAAGAAAAGTGAGGCGATTCTCAAAGACCTGACAAAGAATTGCCTGCACCATGTGTTCGAGGACTGGCAGAGACGCTATAAAAAGGCATTCAGTTAGGAGGGAACTACTTTGAAAAAGATCATGTCAACATTGAAATGGAGTAATAAATATCTGTGAAAAAAAAATCAGTCTCAGTCTTTATTGATCGGCCCTCGTACATTTCTGCAGCACGGTAAAACAGGAAAAAAAATTAAGCTCAATAAGGCAGTTACTCTCAACTGCTCGAAAATACACACCGACTGACCGTGTTTATCTATGGTAATGAGCGTCCTTGACTACCAGTTTCTGTGACATGCCGACTAAGGATCTGAGTCACGTGGGATAAAAACAAAACGTATGCTGCACATATAACGTAAACAAAAATGGGCACTTCATAATATAAACAGTAAATCCAAAATCACATGTGCATCCGAAATAAGTCAGAAAAACAGGAAGCAGGTAGCAAAAGAGGTGTAGAAAGGGATATATAAACCAAGGAAGGTATATACTAAAAGAGGAAGCGAATTCTAAGAGGCTGCCAACGAGGATCAGGCTACAATAAAATGTTATGAACCTAACAAAAACGTGTCTGATTGACTCCAAACTTAATTACCGCGTTTGGCTTCAGCACAGCCAGGTTAGTTCGGTAGAACAGTGCCCTATTTGAAGTGTAGTCTTAGCAGCATATATGAAATAACATCTGTGGTAAATATTTATCATTCGCAGCACAAATAATCTGTTCAAGAACTGGATATCCTGAGGGAAAAAATCAAACCAAACAAACTCATAGCTGACGATCACGAAAGAAAAACGAGCAATAACCTGTGCATCGTTCAGAAGGACAGAGGTCATAGACTCCGAGCTATCGATACATCGGTCATTGGCAGTGAAATGGTTGATTATTATTTATCTAGAGCAACTTATGAGCTGTTGACTATTATGAGCTTGCCAAATGTAGAAAATGTAATGATAATAAGCGGTACGCAGAAAATGATCTAAGATGGTCTCACGCGAAATTGTGTTTGCCAAAAAATAAAGAAAGGAAGAAATTAAAGCTCTACAGTCTACACTGTCCACATTAAGGGGAGGAGAGAACTGCAAGTTTCCTGAAAGAAACACTTTTGGGATATACACAGCAAATGGTAGCTTATTTTCATTTAAACAACTCCCCTTTTGGAAGTGTCACTGATTAATGATGTACTGTTTGCCTATGCTGGTCCTCTAGATTCCCTATTCTGTGTGTGCTATACTCAAAGTTTAACAAATAGGAACTGAGAATACCTTCCAATAAGATCTCTAGCTCTTATTCAGAGTGTCCTTGGTCATACTAGAACCTTAGAGTCGCATAATATAGAGCAATCAAAGACAAAAATGTAAAAGAAATTCTTTCCAAGCACAAAGGTCTAGTGGGGTCTAGTGCAGGTATGGGCGAGCGTGTGTCATATCCAGGAGGGAGAGCCATGGATGGGTACTGTGACGTAACGTAGGTACCCCTAAATCCGAGCAGTGGCGTAATGCGATTCTTAAGTTTGAAAAGCTAGAAATGGCTATTTATTAAAACGCAAGCCTTCATCAAATGGAAAAACAAAATCAATTCCTTTATTCATTATTACTCATACAATAAAGGTTTGAAACTAAATATATCTCATACTTGTTATCAAACTGAACAAATAAATATAATTTCGCGTATAAACTTGCAAGAAAATGAACAAACAATACTCAATACTTAAAGCTTTCACAGTAAATAAATCTCTTGCTTCAATTGAAGTTGTTGACCTAATTCGGGCCAGGGGTACTATCCCATGCTTTTTAGTTTCTCTACTACGTACCTAACAGTTAGAGAAGGCCAAAAATTCGATACCGGATTTCACCGCAAATACAAGTTTTGAGACGCCCTGAATAAAAAAGAAGCATTTTTAAAAAACTGTGAATGTGTGTATCTGTAAACAGCATAACTCAAAAGCGAAATTTCAGATAATTACCAAACTCGGTATTTAAGTCCAAAGATGCGACATGAAGATTTTTAAGAAAATCCCCCACCCCAAAGTTCCCTTTATATGGATCACTTTTCAAAATTTTTCATTTTCTAAAACATGGCTTTAACAACTTTGAATAAAATACCATATTTTGATTTTATAAAGTATGACTATCGATTTTGATTAAAATAACAAGTATTAAAGATATTTAGATGACAAGTAAAACGTATATCTATTATTTTCTGAGAATAGCTTGTGAAGTCCTCTTCATTCGGAAGGAATTTTATATACGATCGTAATCTTGTGTAACTGGTATACGTTAAGTGATAGACGAAAATGTACCGCACAAAAAATGTAGATCTCTTTAAAACGCACAATTTGTATGTTGTTTTCTCATTAGAAAATGGTTTATAAGAATCTGTATATTTTGTGATGCGGAACAAAGAAAAAAAAGTGTTGGTTCTCAATTACGAAATATAATTTGGCCCTCAAATGACCATCCATGGATGGTCCAACCATTCATTGCGCTCTTCGTACACAGTCATTCAGAATTTTCATTGTTATTTACGTTGGTGTAAGAACAATTACAAAGTTCCTTATGCAAATATTGTTTAGTTTTTATGGGGAATGCAAAAACAACATAAAAAGGTATATTCCCATTTAAAAAAATTAAATTGACTCCTCCAAATAAAACGCGACTAATGGATTTACTTTCTCCCATAATATCAAGCAACTTTTATTCAGGACATTTCTGTCTACAACGCTTAGTTTTGGAGATAATGTACAGTCTCAACTTAAATGGTCCATCCTGTATATATAGATACACACACATACACATACTCACACACACACACACACACACACACACACAGTACATTGCAGCATCTTCGTATTCCACAAAATTTGAAAGAGCCCCTAAATGTCCTACCAATTATCGTGGAATCAGCTTTTAGTTGCGTTAAGCAGTGTTCCACCACTGGATTATAAGGCTGCTTGTGTGTTGCAAACAAGAAGACGAGGTTGCTTGACACGCAGGTTCAAGAATGCGTATACCTGGTCTAGCGTTATAATAGTGAAAAGTTAGCCAATAGAGAGGTTACTATCTAACCTCACACAAATGTCACTTTTCTCTAGTCTATTCGCGGAATAGAAAGAAACAGTAAAAGGTGACTTCGTCTGCGGCAACCCTCCTATTACTAGCGTAACATGGTTAAATAGACGGTTAATTTGTTGTCTGCCGCCATACACTGTACAAATAGACTCCTCTTTAGCATAGACACTAATTATAGAATTCACATAGGTTATAACATTTCTCGTGTAGAAACAACTTCTCCGCTTATTGAGCATTATTGGGTTATTATTTTTCTTCCTATTTATATATCACTGTATTAATTCTTCTTTGAGGGAAATTGCTGAATTGTATCCCCAATACGCGTTGTAATTCTTTGAAATTGTTTTTATGTTTTATTAGCACAATTCTAAAATACACAATATTGTATAGGTAATAAAGTCAACTGAATTAAAAATGAGTTAGATGGTTTGTCAAAGGTTATTGCTATTGTTGTTTATTTATTGTTATTTATTTGTTTATTGCTCGAATGTACGGATTCTGCACATTTGTAATGAACCAATTATCTAGGCTCACGGTTCGGGTTGAGCGACCTCTAACCAAGCTGTTCCAACAGCTGTGAGGCGTCGATTACGTTCACCCTACCCGCATTCTGTTCCACAATAACACGCAAATAGCTAAGGAAGTACGCAAAATAAAACATAATATGAGAAAAGTGATGACGAACTGGCGGCTTGTTGCTCCAGATTGCTTGGCGCGCCACAAGCTACCTTGAGTGGCAGTGGAAGTTGGTTGTTTCCACAACCAACTGCTTTTAAGTGAAAAACACCTGGGACTAAGTGACTTTACAGAAGAATTGCTTCTGTGGAGAGCACATACATATGTGCATGTTCATTCTCATCAACGAAAAATCTGCACTACAAGCAGAGTTACTGAAGACTACTTTCAATATTTGCTGCGAAAGTCGTCACATCACTAGCAATGGACTTGAATGTACTTGTGAATTCATATGACCGACAACAATGTTCCCACAGCTTCATGTGTTACCGCTGTGTCAACAATAATGTCTAACTTTTCATCTGAATAACCTTCTCATTAAACGCCAGGTACATAAGTTTGTACGCTTATTTGACTAATTTGAAACAATATTTTAAATATATTTGTTCACTACTAATTTTATGCATTGTTGTGCACCCGTGTACTGTATTAACAACTAATATCCGGAAATAAACGGCAAGAGTGTGAGTGTTATAGGTACTATAAGCTGCCCTTAAAATTTCATAATATTTAGCAACAGCCCTGGAAGGTTAAGAAGTTGTTGTATTAAGGTTATATCAGTATGTAAAAGTAAATAAACAGTACAATTAAACAAGAAAGTATAATTAGCTTTTATAAAGTTTTTAAAGCAAACACAAATAGGTGATGTGATTAAACGGAAGTAGAAATATAATGAGAGAACGGAAACACAGAGAGATGCCGAAAAACTGATAAGGTTCTTTGATCTATGCCGACAAGCACCGCCCCCTCCTTTGAGTTCTCACATGCCGCCCCGGTCGCGTGCCGCTAGCCCCGCCCCCTTCCCTTTGTGTGCTGATCTAATGCCGACTGGTTCTGTGCCGGCAGGTCCTCCCCCCACCCCCCTGTGGTCTGGTCACGTGCCGGTGGCCCGCCCCCCTCCCTCCCCCATACGCTGGGTGGTACGCTCCCTCCACTTTGTGTTTTGGTTGGTCCCCTGTGGATAGGTGGGAGAGTGTGTATTGTTCCTATACGGTGACTACATTCCCGCCTCCTCATTGTGACTTGTCTAAATCCCTGCCGTGTGATTGGCTTGGAGTAGGGGATGTGCCGCTCGGGTGATGGGGTATATGGGGAGGGTTCTCGGTGCGTGACCCTGGCGATGTGGGAATGCGATTCTCGATGCCTGCCGCACATCGGCAAATCGTTTGAGTACATAATTGTGTCAATCAATTAGGTAATGTGTGTTATTGAAAAAAGAATCAATGTTTCTATACCGCTATTGCAATTAAACATTCCTCGTCAGTCAATTAAGTATTTTTGATTGAATCGCGCGCACCTGCCCCTAAACCGGCATTTATACACCTACTAATGTCAATAAATTACACGTCTAATGAAACACGGCTAGTCGGTCGATGAAAACAATTAAGTATTTTTGAATGATTAATGTAATTGACTCGCGCGCAACTGTTCGTTATCGTATATGTGTGGTAGCATGTGTATAATTATTACGAGTAATAACATTTATTTAATTCTACTTTTGAGGGAAAATATATTTTGGATTTATAAGAATATTACAACACTTAAATGAAAGGACAGAGTTGACGTAACAGTCGTTATCGCGTGATAATTGCGCTGGAACCCCGAGCGCAACCTTTTCACCACGAGACGTTTCACTCGAATGGCTGACTCACGGTACTTGTAGTGACAAGTCGACTACCGCACCCCCTCCACTAGCGCTTCAGTTCGCCAGCTACACCAGCGCGCCATGTGGTAATATGAGTGAAACTGGTTTTTTCTCTCTGAACCAGCGAGTGTTTCCTCACGACGCCCCTGGTGGTCATATCCGAAAGTTGTGAATTCACCATATTTAAACTCAATGTGTGCGCAAGACGGCCATCTTAACTCTATATAATTCTGCGAAATATGATTCCGGAAAAAAAAATAAAGTCGAATTAACATGCGAGGTGCGTTCATGTTGGCTCCGGAGGAATTGATTATGAAATAAATAAATACGTTATTAAAAAATAAATAAGACTCTCGCTGATCGATGAATACAATTAAATATTTTTATTAATTAATGTAATTGACTTGCGCGCCTAGAGATATCTCACCCAATTATTCATCTACACTGAATATCTCACTTCTAATGAAACGGCGCAGTCTATCGATTAAAAACAATTAAGTATTTTTGATTGATTAATGTAATTGAATCGCGCGCAACTGTTCGTTATCGTATATGCGCGATTATTACGAGTAATAACGTTTGTTTAATTCTTCTTTTGACTGGAGGGTTTATAAAAAATATTACATTGCTTAGATGAATTAAAAAGCAACTTAAAGCGAAATTGCAAATAGCTAGTATGAGACGTTAACACAAGACGCATGCGACAGCTGTACCTCGTCTAAATAGAAGCGGTTAAACCAGGACGCTTGGGTTTTCCCACAGTACCTGCTCTTAATGGCTAGGGGTATCCATCACCTCGGAGTACGCTCCAACAGATGTTAAAAATATAAGTCCGCTATGTCTCTTCTCGCTCGAGAGAAGTAATAATTACAATTCAAAACAGGCGTACCTGTAAGTAACACGCACGAAGACTTCAAATATAAATTTTATATTCGTTTTAAATGTTCTTTCTAAAGACGTAGCGAACTTTGAGAAATTCAACGAATTATTCACTTGCGTACCCTACTTGAAAGAAATATGGTGTACACCCCTGAAGAATGCATATGTAGACACATTAGCAGACAACGGCAGTCGCTTCCGCGCCATTTAATATCTTCAGAAGAAGGTAAAAACAAGGTCCTGTATAGAGCCCTTAGTGAACAATGACAGCCGTTTCCAGTTCATTAAACATCCTAAGTGCTCTGAAAAACAAATATCTTCAGAAGAAGGCAAAACAAGGTCCTGTATAGAGCCATTAGTGATACAAAAGAAGTTCTTAATGGCTTCCCCGGTGCACAAAATCCATTACAAACCGTGGAAAACCAAGTCTAGACATGTTTTAAGCTTACCACAAAAAATGTTTTCCCGATAATTAATATAATTCTACATGAAGAATATTAATGATTAAGTTTTCAATTAAACGTATACTGTATAGATTCTGTACTTAAACATTCGATTGTATCTTTGTCATTATTTAAATACTCGCATACAAGAAATGCATGCATGATATCAAAAACTAAACTGATTTTTTTTCGGTATCTTAAACAAAGAAATATGATTTGGCGAGAGTAATATGAAGAATAAAAAGTATTCAGAACGGTGAATATTACATGCGTTATTAAAAATAAATAAGGCTCTCGCTGATCGATGAAAACAATCAAATATTTTTTATTAATTAATTGTATATGAATTGACTTGCGCATCTGGTTGGTAACGTATGTGCATGATTATTACGCGTGTATAACTATTACGACTAATAGCATTTGTTTAATTCTAAATAAATAATGAAATATGGAGCCTAGCCTAAACAATCCTCGTTACTCTTAATTTATTCCATTTTAAAAAGATTGGGCTTAGTAAACATAGGACGAGTACGATTTTAAATACCCGTCCATTCGAGAGATATTTTTCGAATATTCCAGTATGTTAATATAAACTTAATACACACACACAAAAATTCATTTCAAGTAATATTTGTGCGACATTAAGTATTTGCGAATGAGTTTTACTTTCTATACTACGTATAGTAAGTAGAGGAAGTGATGTATTCCACCCAAAAAAATCGATACCGAGATTTCACTGGAAATACATGTTTTGAGGCCCTCTGAATCTGAAAAAAAAAGCATGACTGTCTCCGGGTGTGCCTGTGAAACATAACTCAGAAACGAAGAGGCGGTTAAACACCAAATTTGGTATTTAGGTTCAGTATCTTCCAGAGATGCGGTACGAAGGTTTTAAAGAAAATGCCTCACACCAGACTACCCTTTACATGGAACATTTCTCGAAAATTTTAATTTTCTCAAAAAAAATTACTCTAACGATATTGAATAAAATATTATATGTTTAAGATATTGTAATGAGAAATGAAATGTATATCCCGAATTTTCAGGGAATGTCTCCAAAAGTATTCTTCATTCTGAACGACTTTTGCAAAACTGATAAACCATAAGAGATAGACAAAATTTTACTACACAAAAAATGGAGATCGCGATAAAATACATAATTTATATCATATACATTCTTGTTGTTGAGTAAATCGTTTTCGAGATATTGCTCGTTATTCCCTTAAAATTTCCAATACTTATACTTTTTCTCAAATTCATTATTCTTGTTTTTATGTTCTGGACATGCAAAGAGAATGGGATGCGTCACATAGCAACCAGCGTTAAAATATTTGACTATCGCTTAAAACCTAACATATTCCCATTGCATCGACACGGAAATTACCAATAACATCGACATCTCGATACCTCGATTAACATGAAGCATATAGAGAATAAGCGCTTGTAAAATAGTTTTACAAGAGTAGAGAAAGTCATGCGAGTGTAACACATCAGAAGTTTGATATTGGTTTAAATTTTCAAATACTTTTAACTTTTCTCAAGAAGTAACTCGCTATTCGTTTTTCCCGTGGTAATGCATAGAGAATAGAATTCTAAAGCCATCACATAACATCAGTCGTTTTTTAAACATCTGTGACGTGCCTATTCACAATCGAAAGGTCGCTGGTTCGAGGAAAATTATATCTACAGAAATAATACATTATTTTCACTCTGTGATTAATTTGGTAATGTAACAATAATTAACAGTGAATTTTAGTGGTACATGTAAAAAATAAAATATATTTTTTCTAGCGTCATACGCAGAAGCATTCCCCTTAAGGAACGCTGGCGTGATCGAATGATTTCCCCATAACAGGTTTAGACTTGCTTACGAAATGCCCCTGTGCGAGGCTAGCATTTCCCTCTCCTTCTTCTCGAATTTTTTGGAGTAGCCAATCAAAATCGTTGTATTATATATCTTAAACTTTCACTCATACACTTTTATATCGCAAAAGAACACTATAAAAAGGCTGCTTCATCGGGAATTCTCACAGTTTCTCCGTTGAAATCAACGAGCTAAGGTCTCTGCAAACTTTTCTCATTCAAAGTGAAATTTCAACGAACATCATGTCTGGTAAGTTGTAACAAAACACTTCATTTACTTTTAAAAGTTAAATTATTTCTCTGTACATTTAACTTATATTCGCGTTCTTGTTTTTAATGCATGGCATTTATATGCGAATAGCTGAGCATTCTAAAAGTTAATAGCTAGACAAGTGAATTTTCTGAAATGTGAATAGTTTAGTTAAGTATTCATTTTAGGCAAGCTTATTCTACATTTAATAGCTAACTGCGCGAATTCTCAAAAAATGTGAACAGTTTAGTTAAGTATTCACATTGTTGAGTAATTATTATTCCGGGTATTTAAATACGTGTTTTCACAGGGTGAATTATATTCCTTTCTAGAGAAATACAATTACTTGAAAACCCTGCGAATCGAATAAAAAATGATCTGTATAAAAATTTCTTCCGGGGTAACCGACGGTAATCGATCCGAAGACTTCATGCTTGCATGCACTGGTCGAACATTCACTGTGAATGTTTCATTCCTCTCCCGCATTTATTTAGTAAAAACTTTTAGCCTGTTTCCATCATGTTAAAGAGATATTTTCCATGAGTGTGTCGAGAAATACACGTGCTTTATTTTTGTAATAGAAATTTCTCAGGTGTTTAAAATACATCGACATTTTCCCTGTATAAGGTATTCGCAGTAAAGTAAATTAACTTAATAATATATCTTTTCTTTAATAAATAAATAAATAAATAAAAATCTAATGCGTAAATTAATTGCGTTTTCAGCAATCAGTTCTGCTAACATAGCTGAAGCATACATCCAGCTCCAGCAGGATACCCACCGCCGGTTGCAGGATCGCTCATCAAATGCCGTAATGATTCAGGTACCCGAACAGTCGAATGGTAAGCATTCTTCAGTGTTTTAAAAAAGTAATGTAACAATTCATATTAACTTCTTGTTCATATTCTTTATTATTATTATTATTTCCAGGAAGTGGACTTTATTTTGGTATCGACCATCCATCGACCGCTGCACAGGCACCGCCAGGCTTTCAAACCTTCCTGGTACCAAATCATTATGGAGGTGGCTCTGCCCCGTACATACAGCAACAATCGTACGGTAAGAATTTACAGACTGGTGTTCGAGCATTTGTAACTAAAATTACATAATAGTAGTCATACATTGGCGATTCTGGCACACAAGACCAGCCTACGACAGCATAGAGTTCCGGATTGTATAAGGAGCAAAGGATATATTTAAGGGGAGTTTCTCACCCATATGCAGTCACATAACTCTTTCGGTCTCCCAGAATGCTATGTATTTTTAACGCAGGTGTTTAAAACATGTATTTTTTTCACGTATAGAGTGTAGATTCTTTAGAACTCTGTACTTAAACATGCTATACTATTATTATTATTTATTTTTTCCAGGAAATGGACTTTATTTCGGAGGCGGTATCGGTCAACAGGCGACCGCTGCACCGGTACCTCCAGGCTTCGCGAGCGTTGTACCAGCAGGCTTCGCGACCGCTGCACCACCACCCCCAGGCTTCCAGAACTTCCTGGTACCAAATCAGCAGGGGTGGGACCCTGCCTCATACATGCAGCAAGCACCGAACGGTAAGAATTTTTTCAATATTTTACGAAGTTCCTTTACACATTATATATTATTATTAATATTGATATTATTATTTACAGGAAGTGGACTTTATTTCGGAGGCTGCATCGGTCAACATACGAGCGCTGCACCGGTGCCTCCAGGCTTCGCGACCGTTGCACCAGTAGGCTTCGCGACCGCTGCACCGCCACCCCCAGGCTTCCAGACCTACCTGGCACCAAATCAGCATGGTTGGGTCCCTGCCCCATACATGCAGCAAGCATCGAATGGTGAGAATTTATCAGCATTTTACGAACTTCTTTTACACATTCTATATTATTAATATTATTATTATTTTCAGGAAGTGGGCTTTATTTCGGAGGCGGTATTGTTCATCAAGCGCCCTCTGCACCACACACATTCCCTGCATCAAATCAGCAGTGGAGGGGCCCTGCCCCATACATGCAGCAACCACTGAATGGTAAGAATTTTTTCCACATTTTATGAACTTCTTTTACACATTCTATATTATTATTGTTATTATTATTAATATTATTATTATTCCAGGAAATGATCTGGGTGACCTTGGAAGCCAGCCTATGGATCTGGCAACACAGGAGTCAACATCACCGGAGATTGGTGAAGAATCGTCCGCTGCACCTTCCGCCTCCTCATCATTCGACATTCTGGAGGAAGTTGTACCAGCTGCACCATCGATCTCCTCAGTCGCAGGCGATGAAACCGCTGCCCCATCGACCTCCTCAGGCGCAAACAATGAAGCCGCTGCACCGTCAACCTCCTCATCATCCAGTGATGCGACAGCTTTGAATGGAAAGAGAGGGCTGGCCTCGGACGGGAGCGAGCAGCTTACAATCACAAAGGCCAAGGTTAGTGCTAGTAATTGCCAGGGGCTGGAATGCAATACCATCCAATCGGCGTTCAAGGGACGTATTTTTAATAGTAAAATAGAAAATACATTAGAAATACTCGACCCCAGAGTCTTTTTAGATGAGTGCAAAGAGCTTATTATTAAAGAAGTGGAAAGCGTCTTGCAGAGAAGCATTTGTGGATTAAAGATGCATTGTTCCATGGAACTTGAATATTTAATCCGCAAACCAGATGAAGAGAAGAGTCTTTCCACTGGCTTTAATTCTAAGCCTGTACTGATTCTTCCGTCAAGCGATCTCAATCAGATCTTCTCTTCAATTGCGGGGAATATTTTGGAAAACATTTCTAAATTTGAGGGGGGAGCATCATCGAAGTCCTTGTCAAAGATACTCAGCCTGGTGATGGGCTTTACACACTACGACCCTTTACACGCAGGTTGATACATTGAACTACCGCAGAAAATTAGGAATAAGAATGCTGTTATAAACATAAAGAATGAAGACAATTACTGCTTTGCATGGTGCATGCTAGCCTCCAAATACGCTGCGAAGGCAAATGGATATAGAACAACAGTATACCCCTTAGAACTGCTTTTCAAAGCATTCAATTATGAAGATATCGAATTTCCGACACCATTCCATCAAATTGAATGCTTTGAAAAACAGAACAATGGAGTATCCATTTCAGTGTTTGGTATAGAGGAGGAGAATGAGAACATTATTCCCCTATACCAAACAGCTGAAAAGAAGCAGCACCATACCAATCTGTTATATATTGAGCAGGGGGAAAAGTCCCACTACTGTATAATTAAACACTTGTCCAGACTTGTAAGCAGTCAAGTCACCAAACATAACGGTAAAATATGGACATGTGAGGCCTGTCTCAAGAGATGCTCCAATGAAAAGGCCCTGGAAACGCACCGATTAAAATGTGGAAAATGCCAACTGCTTAAAATGCCTCAACAAGATGAATACCTTGAATTTAAAGCATTCTCCAAGAGCGTTCCTGTACCATTTGTTATATACGCAGACATTGAATCTGTTCTGGCGAAGGTTCACTCTTGCGAGCCCTCAAGCAGCTCGAGCTGGACCCGAGCCGTTCAAGAGCATGAAGCAATGTCTATTGCCTTGAAGGTGATATGTAGGCATGACGAGTCAATGTCAAAATTCTTTCTCTTTAGAGGTCCAAATGCCGTCGATGACTTTATCAAACAATTGAAATCAATTGCTAATGACGTCATCGACGTGTATTCCAATCCTAAACCCATGGATTTAACCCTTGAAGAGCAACAGAATTTTGACAATGCCTCTGAGTGTCATATATGCCTTGCTGCTTTCACTATGAGCGATTTGCGCGTGAGGGATCACGATCATGTGACAGGGGAATATCTGGGGGCTGCTCATAATAGATGCAATTTAAATAGAAAGGTCCCTGATTTCATACCAATCTTTTTTCATTGTCTATCTAATTATGACAGCCACTTCTTGATTAGACGCCTGGCATATGATAATAAGCCCATATCGTGCATCGCTCATTGTGGTGAAAGGTATATAGCGTTTAGCAAACGGTACAGGAACATCAGCTTCAGGTTTCTGGACAGCTTTAAGTTTCTTGACGACAAGCTGTCCAGCCTGGCTGACATGCTGGAGGAGGGTGACTTTAAAATAACAAGGGCAGAATATCCTGTTGAGGAGCATTTTAAGCTGGCAAAGAGCAAGGGAATATTTCCATATGATTATGTTTCAAGCCATGACATTCTCAAAGAAACTTCTCTACCACCGAAGGACGCCTTCTACAGCACTCTCACTGACAAACACATTACCGAAGAGGAATACAGGCATGCTGTAAAAGTCTGGGAGGTCTTTAATATCCGGAATCTCGGGGAATACAGCGATCTATACCTGAAAACAGATATACTGCTCTTGGCGGATATTTTCGAAAAGTTTCTAGATCTCATCCTGGGAATGTATAAACTTGACCCAGCATGGTTTTATACATTACCAGCACTCGCCTTTGACGCTATGTTGAAGATAACAAAGGCGAAACTTTCCTTAATATCCGACAAGAACATGCTGGAATTTTTCGAGTCGGGAATTAGAGGCGGACTGTGCACAGTGGTGAAGGGCTACACCAAAGCTAACCACAGATACATGTCCAACTTTGACCAGCATGCTCCTGTTAAACACCTGTCCTATTGGGACATAAACAACTTATATGGAGCTTCTATGGTGTCTGCCCTACCGTACAAAAATCTGAAATGGCTCACCAGAGAAGAAATTGACAGCATAAACTTCGCAGAAATCAAAGAAGATTCAGAGACTGGATATGTGCTAGAGGTTGATATCGAATACCCCGACCATATCCACGACGCCCATAACGAACTTCCTTTCTGCCCACAGAGCGCAATACCACCGAATGGCCAATACAAGAAACTGCTTGCAACATTAGAACAGAAAAGCAAATATGTCTTGCACTACAGGGTGATGCAGCAGTGTATCGAGCAAGGTCTAACTGTGAGACATATTCACAGAGTGGTGTCCTACGACCAGTCTAACTGGTTGAAGACATATATCGACGTCAACACCAGGAAGAGAGCACAAGAAAAGTCAAAATTCGGGCAAAACCTGTGGAAAAAGATGAATAACGCCGTATATGGAAAATTTATAGAGAATGTGAGAAAGTACGTTGATTTCAAAATAGTTGGAACCTGGAAACAGGCAAAGAAGTTGATAGCACGCAGCACTTACCTACGCACCATAATTTTTGAGGAAAATCTTGTGGGAATCGAACTGGGCAGAGAGGAAGTACATATGAACAAACCAATCTACATAGGACACGCAATTTTGGACATTTCAAAATTTATCATGTATGAATTCTTTTACAATATCATGAAACCGAATTTAAAAGACTTGCTGCTGAATTACATGGATACAGACTCGTTTATTTTTGAAACGAGTTCTGATATCTATGAGTTCATCAGGGAGAACCCTCAATATTTCGACACTTCAAACTTCGAAAAGGATAATGTATATGGCATTAAGCAAGCCAATAGGAAAAATATTGGGTTGTTCAAGGACGAATTGGGTGGCTTGATTATGGAGGAGTATGTCGGTATTAGAGCAAAGCTATACGCATACAGATACGGAGGGCAGACAATTAAGAAAGCTAAGGGCATCACCAGGGCAGGCATGGATAAAATAGATTTCGACCATTATTTTGAATGCTTAAAAGACCATAGCCTAAAAATCTATTCGGTACAAAAAACATTTCGAAGTAAACACCACAAAATTACAACAATTGAGACAAATAAATTGGCGTTGAAGGGGGGTGACGATAAGAGGAAGTTGATGGAGGGGAGTTATAAGACTCTAGCGTGGGGCCATTATTCCCTTAGACCTGGTGATTGCTAGTGCCTAAACTTGTAAATATGTATAATGTAAATATTTGAAGATATCTTGTTTTTTCAATCTGGATTTTGTAAATATTCATTTAAATTGTGTATGAGGGTTTTTATATATTAATTTTTCTCTCTGATGTCATTGTATATATTCATTTAAAGTGTGTATGAGAGTTTTTATATATTAATTTTTCCCTCTGATGATGATATTCATTTAAATTGTGTATGAGGGTTTTTATATATTAATTTTTCCTTCTGATAATGTCATTGTATATATTCATTTAAAGTGTGTGTGAGGGTTTTTATATATTAATTTTTCCCTCTGATAATGTCATTGTATATATTCATTTAAAGTGTGTATGAGGGTTTTTATATATTAATTTTTCTCTCTGATGTCATTGTATATATTCATTTAAATTGTGTATGGGGGTTTTTATATATTAATTTTTCCCTCTGATAATGGCATTGTATATATACATTTAAAGTGTATGAGGGTTTTTATATATTAATTTTTCCCTCTGATAATGTCATTGTATATATTCATTTAAAGTATGTGAGGGTTTTTATATATTAATTTTCCCTCTGATAATTGTTTGTATATATCCATTTAAATTGTGTATGAGGGTTTTTATATATTAATTTTCCCTCAAAAAAAGAGAAAATATGAAGGATTTTTAAAATGAAAAATACTCATGATTTTACAATCATAACAACTGGTCTTTATTAAGTCTTCATACATTACACCAAATCCTTTATATCAATCCATTGAGTATCTGCAAAACCATACCACTTTACAAGAACTTTGTTTCCACGTTTACGTATAACCTTTTCTACTAAATATGTGTTAGGATAGTTAGTCTTTTTTAGTTCATGTCCATAAAAGCCACCTTTTATGATTTCACCATTCCTATCCTTTAGTATGTATGTTGTAGGCTTGGTGCGATTCACATGAAATACTTTGAAGATTTCAACGCTCCAGTTAGATTCATAACCCTTTTCAAAATGTCCTTTATGTTTAGATATCCTGACATAATTACCAACACTAAACTTCCTTGAAGCCTTCTTCTCTCTTCGGTCTTGATTATAATTATACACGGTCAGAAGAAGATCGTTGTTTTTCACTTCATTAGGCTTCATGCGGATAGTTGAATGAAAAGTATCATTGTACTTTACAAGGATTCTAGGTAAAAGATCTAGCCACTTGTATGAGCCTTGGACTAAAAACTCTCGGTACATCATATTCTTCAAGGTTCGAATTAAACGTTCAACAGCCGCAGCCTTCACATTGGTATAGGTGCTGTAGTGGTTAATATTATACTTAAACATTAAGCGTTTAAAGAACTTGTTATAAAATTCTTTCCCGTTGTCACTTTGAATATTCCGGGGAGGGACATCCATTTCTTGTAATATATCCTCCATAGCCTTTGCAACATTAACTCCACCCTTATCCTTTAAGGGTTTTGCATATGCCATTTTAGAGTAAAAGTTGATTGCGATCAGAATGTATTTGAAATTTTTGTTCACTTTTGCATATAGTATCATTTCAATCAAATCAATTTGTAATAAATCATTCATACCTTTGCTGATAATTTTGCGTCGTAAATAGTTCCTCCTCGCCGATCCGTGAAGCTCTCTGGCGATATTCTGTTTGGCGGTCATGCTATAATTTTAGATGCTTTCAACTCCTGGATAATTTCCTCAATCTCTCGAGTGTGACTATTGTTACCAGCGTCCCTCGAAGCAATAAGTAACCTCAGTCTATTCACTAATGTGTTAGGATTTCTCCAGAAAACGTAGTCAACCTCCTTATCAGGCTTATGCTCCTTCCATGCCAGTCCTAGACCTGAATGTGTATTGAGCAAGGGTCGTATTATATTCTTGTATTTATACGATTTACCAGATTTCAAGCGACCGTGCCTGCTGTAACCACTTCTATGAAGAAAAGTACTTTTCATAATCTTAGCGTACGTCTCCAAGTCTTCACTAGTGTATGCAGAAATCTGAGGCGTTCGCTTAAAGATGAGGTCCGTCAAACCGGCGGTAGACTCATACGTTTCATCACCTATCAATATTTGATTATTTATAAAATGAATATCTTTGTTTCCAAGCATATAACTTCCATCCTGATATCTCACACCGTACAATGTATCAATACGATCCTTGTCTTTTGAGCGAACGTGTTGAAGGTAAGTAGAAATACTTGTAGAATCACCATCTTCATTCTTGACGTTCTTCACCGGCAACCCTCGTTGAGTGTCCAAAATATCCTTGAGGGGGGCGGTTACAGGCTTCAAAGCTTCGGACATGACATGCTGAGTCTCAAACCTGAGACCTTTTAGAGCTCTCAGTTTTTCTTTTACAGCCCTGGTATGCTCGGCTACAGACTCTTTAAGTCTTATGCTTTCACTATCCATCTTACAAATGATATGAAAATAGACGATTACCTTCAATTTATAGTCTGCGTCCAGCTTGAGTTCTCAACGTGTCGATAGCCTTAGCTAACATCTCTATCGAAGTTCTCAGTTGATCGGTTTCTTTCTTATGCTCCTGTGTATGTGTCTTGAACGCTTCAGCAAAGATTGCCGTATTAGCGTACTGGCTTCTGGCTGATTCTTCTAGACTCGTCATTTGCTGCATATTAGCTTTGTAGGCGTCCATCATCATATTTACATTATCCTCCACTTTCTTACGTTTATCATTGCAGCAATCAGTTTTGAGAGTATTCAAAACCTCTATCTTTAACTGTCTGACTGTATCCTCTAAATCTGAAACTCGCTTCATCGCTAACTTTTCTAAATTACTAATTTTCTGATTGCAAAGATTCTGAAGGTTTGTTTTTTCTCTATCAAGCTCTGCGGTAACTTGTTTAATAGAGTCCATTACAGAATCCACTCTGTCTTTTGTAGAGGTTGTTGGAGTATCCACTTTACTCTTAGTTTTATTCAGATTTGCTGTGATGTCTAGCAACTTCTTCCCTATTTGCATCTCGATTTCCTTTGGCAAGTACCTGCTTAACTGCTGTCGCGTCTCGTTCGATTTCCTAATGATCATAGCTCTAGCATATCTTTTATTTACAGCATCCGTATCTCCGAGAGGATCTGCTATATCAATGATTCTCTTATTGTCGAATATAATGTTACCATTACCATCTCTCGACTGTGTGAGTGAATTGACATATCTAACGATGAACTTTTTATTCACTACATCATTATCGTGAACAGGATCTAGCAATACCTTCAATCTAACTTTTTCGATCACGATATTATTTTCCTTATCTCTCTTGGGGATATATCTTGAAATCAATTCATCGATCAGGGTCTTAACCATAACCTCAACATTGTTAGCAGCTTGCTGAGAGAAATCTTGCATCCTAATTTCGAGAGCATCCACATAATTCTTATTGGAGGCGTCATGATTATCTTCAGGATCGTGAACATTGCACAATCTCTTATTCTTGAATTGATAGTTTCCTTTGACATCTCTATTTATGATAAAACGATCAAACACTCTTCTAACTGGACCAGTTCTCTGAGAACCGAACCTATCGATGCTCATGGTTAACTACGAATGATCATTTGCTTAATATATACATCAAAACCATTCCTATATCGTCCCTCATTCATGTAAAATTCAGGAACTATCACAACAAAGGGTCTTCCTTCTGTAGAGCTCTCCCAAACGTTCTTACATAGATGTTTAAATTCATTGTAGGTCATGTCGGTATTTACATAATCTTCGTAAATGTGCTTTAAGTTTAAATTGTCTTGTCTGAGGAGTATTATCATGTTTGTATTATCGCGAATTAAATGTTTTGGAACTTTAGCATAGGACTGTGCTAGATATACAGAGTCGACATTTCGATGTCTACCCATACTGTAAAAGGATGCTATCTTTTCCTGCTTTTCAGTGATGACGTCATCAAATATAAAGATTGAATTTTCCTTGACTTCAGAAGGATGCAAAACATCATCCCCGTTGTCGAAGGTATTCACTTCTATACCTTCGATGTTTCCGAGCACTTTAATTAGGTATTGGTACTTTGGTTGATAGAGAGACTTTGAATAAATATACAAATTTTCAAAACGTAGTCCATTCTCATGGAGTAGCATATTGAGTAATACGTTTGTTTTCCCTGCACTGGAGCTCCCTAAAATAAGAGCTCTGACATTAGATGGAAATAACTTGCCATGACGATCACTTCTAAAGTCACTTTCAAAGTCTAATACCTGAATAGGTAGAGAGCAGTGCTGCTTAACAAGCTCCATGTTAACAACTAACTTATAAAATGTATGTGCGATGTTTATATATTACCGGATGTAAAGTAGTTAATGATATAAAAGGGCTAATGCATGCAATTACTCGCTTAGTATATCATGAGAGCTAAGAGAGGAATGTCGCTGCAGTATAAGCGCGGCTCTGGAATTATTAATTCCATAATTAATTCGCTCCCCTTTGAAGCTCACTTACCTGGATATAGATATTGTGGGCCTGGTACTAAATTGGAAAAACGTCTAAAAAGAGGAGACCCAGGAATTAACCAATTAGACGAAGCTTGCAAACAGCACGACCTCGCGTACGCTGAGAATAAGGACACCGCTTCAAGGCAAATAGCGGATAAGATTCTTGCTGAGAAGGCTTGGAAACGGGTGCAGTCATCAGATTCAACTTTTGGTGAAAGGTTAGCTGCAAGACTAGTAACTGCAATCATGAAGGGAAAGGTTGCAGTGGGAGCCGGAAAGAGGAAGAAGAAGAGAGGAGGGTTCTTACCATTGATACCCATCATTGCTGCTTTAGGCGCTGCAGCAGGCGGCGCTGCTCAGATAGCCTCTGCAGTCAATTAAAAAAAGGCTGCTGATAGGCATTTAGCAGAAGTTGCGAGGCACAACAAGGCGATGGAGACACGAGGAAAGGGACTCCGAAAGAGAAGGTGTAAGAAGAGGAATAAAGGAGGATTCTTACCTGCAATGCCACTGATGGCGTCTTTAGCCGCTGCATCTAAAATAGCAAGGTCCTTGAAAAAAAGAGGATCTAAAGGCAGGGGTTTAAAGAAGAAGGCAAAAAACGGTGGAAGAGGATTGTACATATACCGGAGGAAGCCCTAAGTAACGTAACCATCGAATATTATGCTAAACGTTTAAAAATTCCTTATTTTAGAGGAGTTTATATGATTGACAAACTTCCTTTAAAACCACACTTCAAAGAGAGGCTTATTACCAATCTCGATACCTCCGATAATGAAGGAACACACTGGGTTGCTATAAGGAAAGAAGGTGATGTCGCATACTACTTTGATAGTTTCGGCAATTTGAAACCGCCTCCTGAGATTGAGGAATATCTACAAGGTGTTAAAATCTACTATAATACACGGAGATACCAGAATTTCGAGTCAGTCATCTGCGGGCACTTATGCTTGCAATTTCTTTTATCCTAGAAGCTGCTACATCGTCAAGATGAGTTATACAGTTACAGTGAGTGGGCCAGACACTGTTATTTCAACGTATTTAAACCCGCCTCTACAGCTAGATCCTCCAGGTCATTATGAGGTTGCTCTCTTGAATTTTGAAACATTCTATTCAATACCAAATGTCGATGAAAGTAATAATAGATTTCATTATATTCACAATGGTAAACCTGAAACCATTGTCATCCCGCATGGAACCTACGAGATTGCCGATATCAACGCATTTCTAAAGGATAAACTAGGATTGAATGATGAAGTCTTCTTCATAAGACCTAACAATAATACAATGAAGGCTGAGATTAAATGTCCTTATACAATAGACTTTTCTAAGGCTAGATCTATTGGTTCGCTTCTAGGATTCACAGACACTAAAATAATTCCTGCTGGAGAAGTGTTTGAATCTGATGATCTTGTGAATATATTTAAAGTGAGTATCATACGTGTGGAGTGCAGTATTGCAACAGGCTCTTTCATTGACGGTAAAAGTGGACATTCGCTCTACGAGTTTTTCCCTTCTGTTCCACCAGGCTATCATATCTCTCAAGAACCCTCGAACCCGATATATTTACCGGTCATAGATACAAACTATATAGACCAGGTCACTATTCGAGTGGTAGATCAACACGGAAAGGCGATCAACTTCAGGAACGAAGTTATCACTACAAGACTGCACATAAGACGCAATGGCAATACATTTTAAAAGACATCGCAAATACTATAATAGACGACGTACACCACGTTCGAAGCATACTACCTCTCCAGCTTCCGAGGAGTTAACACGTGCTAACCGCAAGTTCCTCGAGGGGTTAATAATAATAATAATAATAATAATAATAATAATTAATAATAAATTGAATTCATATACTAAAACACTCTTTTATTGACTTTAGCATACAATTCAAGCATTTTCCTTCTCCCCCTCCTACTCGCTGAAAAACTAGTTGCTCCTGAATTGCAGGAAATCATTTAAAATATTCAAATGTCTTTCAATATAGGGCAATAGCCGTTTTAGGTTCCTTACACCCTCAATGTCTAAAGATATTACATTATTATTTAAACATGTATTTATGAAATGAATTGAATGGTCAAAAAATACAATAATATTGTATGAATAAATTACATTGTCACAATATTCATCACACGCAAACTTTTTTTCTTGGCGTAGGTAATCTTCAATCATTGGAATGTTTTTGGATATTATATCCCAGTCTGATTTTGTAATATAAACAAATGATTTATCACTTTCGCAGTTTATGTAGAGGGAGGGGGTGTCATAGTATAGTCCAATGTTCACGGAATGGGAGGGGGAGATGCTGACGTCATCAAGCGCATGTGATCGATTCTCCATGCTCCTCCGGGGTATCTTCAATGAATAAGAAGACCATAGGACCATCGTTGAGGATTCTCCTCTTACACCGTCTCTTCTGCTTTTTCTCCCCGGCCTCGTTCCGTCTCTTCCTCCGCTCCTTCCTCACACCCCTGCAACATATATTCAAAACAATGTTAGAAATAGGTTTAGTTAATGATTTCATACGTCTGAAAGAGAAACTGCATATATTAGAAAAATCCTCTCCCCTTGTCACACAAAAAAGTATTATCAAAGAGTGTCATACTCACTTCACGGTCTTGCACGATTCTGTGTGTATCTCGGGCGAGCACTCTGGAGTCGCCTGATTTATCCACTCCTGTACCCTCGGTGCTTTATCAGCAGGGGTAGTAGTAATGTCGGGTAGTGGAGCGGCATCCTCATCCATAGGCTGTGTATGGCGCTCTGCGATTGGATATTCCACTATATCGACATCGCGTCTCTCAGGATCCAGCTCCTCTATTGGCACGGGTACCTTAGGCGCAGTCATTCGCAGTCTGTAATAAATTAATTTTAGGTTAGACACAGAGTAGCATTAGAAGTAGTAAATGAATATGTAATTTAACATTTCTTCTACTTACTCGAGTTTTCTCTTCCTGCGCTGGTAGACTTCGCAGTTGTCGTTACATAGGAAGAAGGATGTCATGCGTTCATGCTGGGCCGGGTTAGTACAAAGTACAGAATGCATGTATCCAGTGCACGACTCTGTATCACATTCAGCTAGATGTTTCGAGACGAAGACATCGTCAACTTCATCGACATCGCTAAGATCCTCCACATCAACACCTCTGTGATTTTCACTGAAAGAATGAAATAATTTCAAGTTAGATTTCATTTAACATGCATACAATATATTACCGAGTTATAGAAATATGTATATTACTTACATGTTCGCTCCTCGATAAACAGGACAGCTCTCTGTACACACTTCCAGTGTAGTCATCTGATCCTGATGCGATGGTTGAGTACACAACACTGAATGCATTAAACCATTGCATGTTTCGGTATGGAAGTATACGTAGTGAAAATAATCTTCCCCGCACTCGCTCCAGTAATCATTCACATCAGATGCACGATGATCACCAGCCATTTCGATTATCACTGAACGAACACTGAAAAAACAATAAATGATCGCTCCGGCTGCCGACGTTCCTTATATACTGTAGACGGTGACGTCATGCGGCGGTGGAGGGGGTGGAATGCATGTTGAGACCTGTTATTCACCCTCCAGGCAGAAGCCAGCCGTCTGTTTTTGAATACCAAGGAAAGTCCTTGGCGAGCTGTTTTAACATGATTTACCGACGCCGACAGAGTGGAGCCGGGCTAGTCTACATGTCGAGGCTTGTTAGTGACGTCACGCACGCAGTCGCGGAGTGGGGATGAAACTGGTTATTACCAGGCCGAGGTCGGCTGGCGGGCTTTCCATTACATACCTGGCTGTTGCCGGAGAGAGGTTAAGACCGTGAGCGTAGTTATACATATACGATGGCTGTCAGATGCGCGCGAGTCAATCAAAAATACTTAATTGACTGACGAGGAATGTTTAATTGCAATAGCGGTATATAAACATTGATTCTTTTTTCAATAACACACATTACCTAATTGATTGACACAATTATGTACTCAAACGATTTGCCGATGTGCGGCAGGCATCGAGAATCGCATTCCCACATCGCCAGGGTCACGCACCGAGAACCCTCCCCATATACCCCATCACCCGAGCGGCACATTCCCTACCCCAAGCCAATCACACGGCAGGGATTTAGACAAGTCACAATGAGGGGGCGGGAATGTAGTCACCGTATAGGAACAATACACACTCTCCCACCTATCCACAGGGAACCAACCAGAACACAAAGTGGAGGGAGCGTACCACCCAGCGTATGGGGGAGGGAGGGGGGCGGGCCACCGGCACGTGACCAGACAACAGGGGGGAGGGGAGAGGACCTGCCGGCACAGAACCAGTCGGCATTAGATCAGCACACAAAGGGAAGGGGGCGGGGCTAGCGGCACGCGACCGGGGTGGCATGTGAGAACTCAAAGGAGGGGGCGGTGCTTGTCGGCATAGATCAAAGAACCTTATCAGTTTTTCGGCATCTCTCCGGGTTTCCGTTCTCTCATTATATTTCTACTAACGGAAAATGAAAATACAGGATTTTGCTGTTTATTACACTCTCCGGCAGCATTAGAAAGCATAATTCACAGCGCTTATCTACTATATTAACACATGATTCTCAGTTCTCAGCAATATCTCAGAGATGCCGCTGATTGTGTAACAGAGAAGAGAGTTATCCACAGCAGCCATAACAGGAAAACCTAAGCATCTGTTAAACAATTACTTCCTTCGAGTCTGTTGATAAATCGCACAATTACAATAGTTGTTTAAAAATGAATGTCTGCTTTAAAGCGATGAAGATGCATTTTTGTGAAGTGTAGACTTACCGATCAATTAAATGTGATGTTGACTGGAGGTGACGATGGATCCTTGTTCTAATTACTTTATATTGCAAATTATTAATACACACGTAACGCCAAGAATGTTCAACACTATCTTGATTTTCGTTTAGATAGCGCAAAACATTCTTGACAGTGATGATTAGAGAACCGGAAAATTCACGTATAGAATGCGCCGAAGTTCTTGAATAGCTATTGTGAAATTTCTGAGAAAAACTGCAAAATTCTTAGCAAAACTGAAAAAAAAATCTGATGTAAAAGCCGAAATGTATTCGATTTTGCTTTAGATAGCAAAAGAAAATTCATGCTTAAACTAAAGCCAATTTTATAGATTACCTGCACTGTCATTAAACACTAATATACACATCAATGATGTAGGTTTTATATCATGGCATTAACGGAAATGGAAAGCTCTAACCTATTTAAAGCCCATCTTTCACTTAACTATGCAAACTACTAACCCTTAAAGCCTCCTTTTACACCTTGAGGGTTACTAAAAAAAGTTGAACATTCAGAAAAAGTGCATACCTATTGGAGATTTTTAAAACTATACTCTGCTCGCGCCAAACTAACAAATGTAAACGAAGGTTGCAACTTTGGACTGCAACCAGAGCCGAGGTACCTGGTAGTGACGTTGCAATATATCGTATTTATCAATAGTATTGCCTGACTCTGGTATAAAAGGTAACGATGAATAACGAAAATCACGAAACTCTAGTTGTTTCGTATTACTTCATGTTTTAAAATCTGTAAATTGCATAAATTCCTCAATTTTTTTATTTTTTGCGAATAAAGGTAAAACACTCGCGAACCTAGACAACTATTGAAAATTCATGAGCAATTTGCGAATGCAAATCCACCCCACAAACCTACTGTACCCGTACAAATGATGTTTATGGACTTCCTGCTGTATTCGCTTTTTCATGAACTTTCCGGGTCTCCAGTCATTATGATAGGAACTTGTTCGACCATTGATAGAAAAAGCACTATTAAGGGAACACCCCGGTACCAAAAGGACTTTCTTCCGTAATCAATCAATTTTAATGACTTTTTAGGTTAAATGACACCTGCCATGATATATTGTTCTATAAAGTTCGATTGCTCTAGATTGAATAGCCAGTTTTGTAACTAAAATTATTTATTATGTTCTTTAAATAATTGGATAGTACTAAGAGGTACATTTTTTGCAATTTAGAATTAAAATAGAAGTCTGAAATTCGGTATGCTAGTTGTTCTATTCCTATGCAATAAACTTGTGGGTTTTTTCCAAAATATTAATATTTATTAGAAATACGAATTTTTGTATTTACAACAAAATACTTTTTGTTACTACTAACAATTAGAAGGAAAGAAAAAAAGGCATATACCTGTATGTGTGAGAGTTATCAACAAATCAATACACAGTGTTCTTTAAGAAGTTACATTCTACATGTCTTGAAAATTTCAGTCCGATTCAAGAATATTTACTGCAAAAAAGGATACCTCAAAGGACAAAATTGCTATATGAAGATAAAGCTATTTAAAGTTTGCAAACATAGTTGTTGGAGGTATTGCTCTTCGCTTATCAATTTAGATTACACCAATTTCCAGAGAATTTTATACATAATATTTACTGCGTATATTCTAGACGTGTTGAAGATGCTGTTTCTCTTAAAACCAGTTTTTGTAACAAAATAACTTTTTTGCCATTTTGGTACCAGAGTTCGCCTTAATATGCCTAAACAGAGGAGAAAACCAAGTACTCCTCTACCACATGGCAGGCTTCAGGTATGAGGTATATACCGGAGGGAAATGCCTCGTCACTGCGGCCAACTAGGTCTATTGTAGCTACACCCCCGGGAGACAGGGATGAAGTGAAGGAGCCACAGGAAGTCGCAGGTCCGCAGGCAGACGAGATTACAGAGACGCACGGAAGTCCCTATCATTTCCAGTTCGAAACATCCGCATTCGGCCAGGCCAACGCGCCCTGACGCTGGCGGGGAGAAAACGCTCCAAAGCGCAGCGACCATGCATTCTGGCTACCATCAGACGAACAAAGAGCGCCAAATAAAATCTCACTGCACCTCGTGCCTATGTCACATTATTTAGAGTTGTACGTGGCGTTGCGAAGCCATGGCCATTTCATCGGTTGCTTTAGGCCACTCCGCGGATGTTCTACGGGGAGTGCCCACTTTTTGACGAGTATGTAGACCGTCTTCCCCACTTTCCTGGAATATTTTTGTCCAGTAATTTACTATCAAAACACTTTTATGCACTGTCGTTGCAATTGTTGTAAGAGTGCGACCGCCTCCCAGATGGCCACGAAACGTCCACGAGTAATTTCGCTAGTATACGGCATGACTGGTTCTGAGACAATAAACATGTTTTGATTTTAATAACACCAGAAAAAACAAAGGCATCAACCTCCCCTCTTTTCCCCCTTATTGCTGTGCTACCAAACCACCACGCTCTGCGATAGGTAAGGTGAAGGACGCCCTTCAAAGGACACCAGAAAACGATACAAAATCCACCGAATATTTTTTTTGGCGCTCTGTGTACAAATAGGTCTGTATGACCAACTGAATACATTCACTCCACCTCTTTCTCTTTTAGCCAATACGATCGAGAGCGTAAACATATATTTCATTTCTGCGCCAATTTGTAACCTTTGTTGTGATTATTGGTGTAACTACTTAGCAGGAGTGGCGCCCTCTTGCACCGTGGCCTAAAGCAACCAACGAAATTGCCATGGCTTCGCAAGGCCACGTACAACGATGAATAATGAGACATAGACCCGGGGTGCAGTGAGATTATCTTTGACGCTCTTTGTACTACGGAACCTGAGTACACTGCCTGAAAGATGAAAGGGAGAAAGATGAAATTACAGGAAAGAAGGGAAAGAAGAAATCGTGGTAGAATACACCACCCCAACATTCGCCTAGTGGATCAGAGGAAAACCACAAAAACCCATGGTCAGAGTGGACGGCCGCCGGGAATCGAAACCGGGACCTCCCGAATGCTGATATGACAGGCTTAAGAGTAAGAGGATTGATTTGCATGAATTTTGGAAAAGTTAATTTCTCCGTTGCCGTTTTACAGTACGCATATATACTATATTCTTACAGATATTTTATATGCATTTGCTTTGCCAAAATGGAACCTCCATATCGCCTATAGGCAGCGTGAGGTTGGTTTAATAAAATATCTCAAAACTTATGCGAATGTAATATTCATATATGTTGCATTTTTCACTCCCTAAATTAATGAAAATATATTTAAAACAATATACTCATGTTCTTGGGTATGAGGGAGCTAAATGAAATACTTATAAGCTACTAAATAAACCAACAAATTAAAACAAGGTAATAGCTTCTTGATGTATTTCAGGTTACTATTTCGCTACCGAGCAGGATGGCTCAGGCAACAAAGTCTGTGGCTCGCATTCGGGAGGTCGTAGGTTCGATTCCCGCGGCCGAACTTCCTGACCCGTGGGTATTTCGGGGGTTTCCCGGGTCGCTAGACGAATGCTGGGAAGGTTCATTACATCCCCTGAATTTCCTGTCCCTCCATTTCACCTCCATTCTCATTTCACTTCACCTTTCATTTGCTTGGCTGTTTCAGGGTTGCAAGTGTCGGCGAGAGTCTCGGGGTTGCATGGCAGGGGAAACGGGTGCTCTATGTAACACTTCGTCCCCCGAAATGGGGGCGGTCTCCGAGTCTCGAGGCCCTCATTGTGACGTGCAAGCCTGCAGGGGGAGGGTCTAGTCTTAGTCCTAGTATTTCGCTTCTTTCGTCCTTTTAGATCTACAAAAAGCATTCGAATATAAGTAAACAAAGACATAGTATTAAAACAGAGCACAACCACAAAATAATAACAAACAAAATCATAAATGAAAATGCATGCTTACATATCAGGTGTATTCACAACATTTAATGCTGCGAATGTACAATTTTTGTGGCTGGCATTCGATTATTTAGTAGACATTTTAGGAAACAATCACAGAAGTCGTATATTTTTAACAGACTTTGCTATTGAACTACCCTTTAATTCCTAAATTTACAAAAATTATACAAATGAATATTCTTTTAGAGCTTTTAACATTCATTATTTACCATTTTATTCTCTCGCCATTTAATTAATACCAACATAGTCGATAGGTCGTTTCATTACATACCCCAGTGTACAGCTTGCATTTTGAAGGCGGATGTAAATCAGCCGGGTTTTATCATTGCATTGTGCGGTAGAGTTTTTAGAAATAAAAATAAACAATGAAAAACGTTGTATTGGTTTAATTTGTGAAGACATTATAAGGTATACCCAGGCAAACATGAAATTTTCGCGCGCATGCTGATAGTGCTGAGATGTTTTAAGGGATCTCAATTAATGGTAATACATTTAAAATTAATGCACCTCAGTCCAGTTTCAAACGAATACAAGCACTCTCAACTTGCATAAGGCTTAAGGTGGATTAAACCTTTACTATCAGGTTTGGATCGAACTGCAAACATCCGCATGACAAGCACGAGTGCAAAACATTACCCCTTGACACCTGGTTGGCATAGGATCCTATAATCACTGTTAATCCTCTCAGCAGTGTTTCGAATTCTGGCCTGGATTCCATTGTTTTCTTTGGTCTTCTAATGTCCATAACAATTAAATAAACGTAAAATAACGCATTTAGTTCCTTCCTACGGTTTGCAGTCAGGTATATACGAGGCGTATTCCAAAACTAAGGCCCATTTGGTTATAATAACAACATCGCTCATATGACAAGGGTTTTATTGGCAGTAATATGTCCCTACATATATACTTTATTTTTTCACATAATCGCCGTTCACATCTATACACTTGTTGTAGCGTTGCACCAGCTTCCTTAACCCCTCGGCATAGAAATCTGCCGCCTGAGACTTGAACCGGACTGTACGGAAGGTGGTCAAAGAGTTCCCAACGATTCTTGAATCTTCTCTTTGGTTTTGGCAGCGGTGTGCGAGCGTGCGTTGTTGTGCAGGAGGATGATTCCAGACGACATTTTCCCGCAGCGTCGATTTTGTATCGCACATCTCAGTTTGGTAAGCGTTGCAAAGTATACGTCAGCTGTAATTGTTGACCCACGCTCCAGGAAATCAATCAAAACGGCGTCCTTTTCGTCCCAAAACACGGTAGCCATCATTTTGCGATTCATGTACGGCGATCGCTTACACTTTTTTGGTTTGGGTGAACCGGAACGCGCCACTGCATTGACTGTTGTTTCGATTCTGTGTTGGTGTACGCTATCCATGTCTCGTCGCCCGTAACAATGTGGGAAAACAAACCATCTCCATCTTGTATATAGTGCTCCAAAAACTGTCGTGCACTAGGCATTCGTTGCTCTTTGTGCTGACCGGTAAGCAGTTTTGGCACCCACCTCGCACAAATTTTCCGATATCCAAGCTGCTCAGTGACAATGCTGTAAAGCGAGGTTCGAGCAACATTTGGGAATTCATCAGCCACACCATTAATCGTCAAACGTTGATCACTTCGAAGTTTTTGGTTCACTTGCTCAACGATGTCGCCGGTCCGAATACTGGGTCTACCACTCCGCTGTTGTACATACTAAGGTTTTCACGGCCGGCGTCATAACTAATAAATGAATTACAACTATCCGGGCTTGTAGGCCGTGGTCTAGAAGGCCACGTGGATACCGACGTTTCGCCAAGTACAGCGCTTGGCATCTTCAGGGTGAAGTGATTCAGTATCTGCGATGGTCGTAGTCTGAATGCGGAGACTTTTTTTTTTCGAGTGGAGGAGAAAATGATTTAATCACTTACCCCAGCCCCGATGGGAGTCGAGACTGAGAGTGTGGGACTCACCAATAGTCGGCATACCCACTAAAAACTCCTCCACCGGAAGGAAAAGTGAAGAAGGAAAAAGAGAGGAAGTAAGGTGTGATACTGTGGCTGTACCGCTATTGCACCAGCGCAGTCATGGGTGCGGGTATATTGGCCAGCCACGAGGACCTAAGCCAGGTGAAAGGATGGTGCCAGGACGCAAGCATGACCGAGGCCCTACTTGCGCCCTTGGGAATTCAGGAGTGAAGGGTATAGGATAGTCAGGAGTGATATGTGACAGCAGTTCCCAGCTTGCTGCCGCGGTGAGTGAGGTGCGGTGTTCAATAGTTCCTCGGGTTCCTGGCGCGGCCTCTGCGCGGCGCGAACGGCCACTCCTTCGGTGGAACTGTTGGAATTCCACGGATCTCGTCAAAAAGATACCATATGGTCTGTGATAGGGAGTTCTTGGTATCGGCTAGGAGCTCTCGAAGCCCCGCGACTGAGGCCTCAAGGGCTCCCAGTCGCGTGGGTCGGTCGTCGCTTTCCGCCTCTGTGTCATCTGGTTCAACGAGGTGGCCCTCGATGCGTGTCAGCTTGCGCTGAACCGATGCGAGGATCCCGTCGTCCCCCTGGAGTTCTGAGATCTGTCTTGAGAATGAGAAGATTGCCCTGGCCGAGGTCCGCTGCTTGGCCTCCACGGCCGCTAGGCGCGTGTTGGTTGCACAGCGTAGCTCACCCATGCGAGCGGTGAAGCCTTGGAGAGTAGTCTGCAGTGCAGACAGCGTGTCTTGTAGTTCCGAATGAGTTGGATGCAATGTTCCCCTTACACGGGGCGTCGTCGGCGGAGGCTGTTGGTTGGCCGTCGGCGGAGGCGGATTGGTGGTCGTCGTCAGCGCAGCTGACCCAGCTGGTGGCTCGCTCCGGGGGTACAGGGGGCACTGAGCCTGCCCCGTGAAGTGCGTGTGCCCAGAGCACGTGGCGCAGAACTTGCGTCGTCGGCGGAGGTCGTGGGCGATGCAGTTTGCCGTAAGACAACCTGCCCCGCAGTAGTGGCACCGAGGTGCGGCGTTGCATGCCTGCGCTGTATGGCCGTAGGCACAACAGCGGCGGCAGGGTACCGGACGTTCACTCCTGCTTGCCTCAACACGCAAACACTGCCCGAGAAGAGGCAGGCTTGATCCCGAGGCCACCTGAGCGTCCGAGGCGGAACCCAGGTGGAGGCGTACCAGCGGTGTTGGTCCTCTGGGAGAGGTTATCCGGGAGGCCCGAATAGCCGAGCGCCAGTGGTGCCTTACAGCATCCAGCACAAAGTGCACTGGAAGATCTCTCGGCATTCCACAGATGACAACACTGTGGCGGCCATCTGAAGGAGGGTGCGTCTGCGGCGATAGTGGACTCACCAGAGGCGGTAAGCCGGCGGCAGTCTGTGGCGTAGTACAACCTTGTGTTGGAGAAACAGGGCTGGTGGCATCTTCCGGTGGCGCAGTAATGCGAACGGGTGACGCAGCGGCCGAAGCGTAGCTGGGCCCGGGCGGCGGTGGTGGCGAGGCAGACTTTCCGGCAGATGTCGGTGAAGCTGCCGGCGAAACGGCGGAGTCCGCGGCCGGAGCCGGGGAAGCAGCGGTGGATCCATCGGCGGCACGACGCTTTCTCCTCTTCCCCATATCGATGATCTCGGCGAAGCGTAAAGATGTTTACTCGGCGGAGGATGGCGCTCTTATATAGTGGGGGTGGGCGGGGCTTACTGTGAGGTCCTGTGTGGTGGTTGGCTCGCGTCTCTGGGAGTGGGTGGATTTGGCGAGGTATTATTGTGTCTGCTATTTCTGTGTGCCTGTTTCTCCAAGATAGGTGTCCAGGCTTTATGCACACGGAGAGCTTCTTCTTTCCGGTTAAAATTGTTTTTGTGTTTATATATTTCATTGGCCTCCCGCTATAGTCGAGCATGGTAGTTTGTAGTTGTAGATAAAACTTCGGTTTCTTTGAAGCTGATGTCATGGCCGAATAATAGTGAGTGTTCCACCACGGATGATTTTTCTATTTGACCCAATCTGCTGTGACGCTCGTGTTCTTTCAGTCTTGTGGCCACGCTGCGCATAGTAGTGCCTATGTAAACCTTGCCGCAGCTACAGGGCACTTTTTAAACACCTGCAGATGTATGCGGGTGATGCTTATCTTTGGCTGATCTCAGCAACACAAAAAAATCAAGTACTTGCTGAGATCAGCCAAAGATAAGCGTCACCCGCATACATCTTGGAGAAACAGGCACACAGAAATAGCAGACACAATAATACCTCGCCAAATCCACCCACTCTCAGAGACGCGAGCCAATCACTGCACAGGACCTCACAGTAAGCCCCGCCCACCCCCACTATATAAGAGCGCCATTCTCCGGTCTCCGCATTCAGGATTCGAGTGATAGACACCGTTGTGTAAACATCACATCACGCAACTGTGAAATCTCGTGACTCAAAAACTGCTTTAATACGCGATTAAATATCCATTGTTGATGTGCAACATGATAACTACCCTCGTGTAGTAGTGGTGAAACAATAACCGCAAATTCAACAGCTAAACGCGCTGGCGTATAAACTTATTTGTTCCAGTGCTTTATTTCTGTAAATATGTGTATATAAGTGACCTGTGTTGTATATATACTATAAGTGTTTCGTGTGAAGTGCTGTGTTCAGTGTATGTGGGCTAGGTTTTTTGTGAAACAGTAAATTCTGCCAGTACTTAGCGTGGGACGCGCGGCCGTGGGCCCTTGTTGAACGCAACAAGCGCGTCCCCATGCAAGGCAGTCTGCTCCAAGCTGGCGTCAGCCGCACTGCCAGCTGATGCATCCAGCTCGCCAGCCGGCAAGGAACTAATTGCCTCAGGCGGTCAACCGCTCGCTTATATAGCCACAGGAGCGCAACCGGCCAGATGCTACGCCTCTGCTACCGAGGTCTTCAGTGACGACGAGGCTGACGTCCACGACTCGCCCAAGAAGGCTCCTCTCACCCCTCCACCTTCACCTAAAACACAGCGTCCAGCACCAAAGAAGACACAAATTTCATCAAAACCATCCTCCTCCTCTTCCACACCCAAACCGGGTACATCCACCACAGCCACATCCTCGACAACCAGTCTTCCTACAGAGCAAAAGCCGCCGCGCATTATCATACCAAATTGCCGGCAGGCAACCAAAGTGCCACATCTACTGAGGAGCTCCCTCCCAGCAGGCCAGTTCACCCTCCAGACGACCAGGAATTGCCTGAAACTCTTCCTCAAGAAGAAACAAGACGTGCAACTCACCATGCAGCGACTCAAGGACGCCGGCGTGGAGAACTTTAGTTTCACTCCGAGAGGTGATCAGCCCCTTCGGTACATCATCAAGAGGCTCCCCGAGGATCTGGAGGAGGACTTCGTAAAGGAGAGCCTCGAAGCCAAGGGGTACACTGGCGTCCAGGTACGTCAGTTAAAATCACGCGGCAGGCCTCTGCCAAACCTTCAAGTGTCCCTCGATAGAACCACCGACAATCAAAAACTACTGCAGGAACGTGAGGTGTGCCACATGATGGTCACCGTGGAGGTCATGAAAAGTAATAACCACATAACACAATGTTACAACTGTCAACAGCTCGGGCACACCTACAGGATGTGCAACATGACCTCCCGGTGCGTCCTCTGCGGTGACCTCCACCGCCTAGCTGACTGCCGCAAAAAGGCCACGCAGGACGTTGTACCCCACTGTGCAAACTGTGGGGAGACGCATCCTGGAAGCTATCGCGGGTGTGAGACGTTTAGACACGAACGTCACCGCCGTCAACTGGCGTCTTTGGCCAGGAGCTCCCCAGGTGCTCAACCAGGGCCAAAACCCATTGTCCACCCGGCTCTGGTTAAAGAAGGCGTCTTATTTGCGAGCGCCGCAAAGGGGCAAAAGGCAACCACGCCACCACAAAAGGGTCCCCCCCTCTGAAACCCCCCTCCCAGGAGTCCTCCGGTGACCTGGGTGGGTTTAAAGAACTTCTAGAACTCTTTAAATCTTTCAACCTCCCAGCACTCTTGCCAAAAGTGAAGCCATTTCTTACTAAATTCAAAGGCTGCACCAGCACCTGGGATAAGTTAGAGGCAATCATGTGTTTTCTTTCAAATATCTTAGATTAAATGGCTACTGTAAGGGGAGGTATAACCTTAACTCGCGCGCTCCTGTGGAATGCCGACGGCATCCACCGGCAGCAGCACGAACTTAAAAACAAAATTGATGTCGCATTTATTTGCGAAACAAAATTAAAACAAGAGCACACATTCAAGCTCAGGGGTTATCAAATTTTTCGGAATGACAGATTTGGCAGACAGGGGGTGTCACCGCCATTTTGCTCAAAAACACTGTTGCTCATGCTCCTGTCACACTGCCAGCCTCGGCAGTGTTAGAGTGTACGGCTCTCAAAATTCGTATAAAACATACAACGGTGATGTTGGTAGCGCTCTACCGGCCCCCTGACTCCCCGATATTGCTTCAAGACCTCGAACAGATCCTCAATTTAGAGGAGCCTGTTATAATTGCAGCAGATTTCAACGCTCGGCACCCATGGTGGCATTCTCGCCGAGCAAACGCGGCTGGAAATCTCCTGGTTGAACTTATAACTGAAAATGACGACATTGAGGTTCACTTCCCCCCGAAACTCACATTTTGGCATAAAACAGGTCACTTTGATCCTGAAATTTTGGACTTCGTACTGACAAAAACCGCGGCTCTTTTACAAAATACCACAGTGTATCACAACTTAGACTCTGACCATTTACCTGTGCATTTTGAAATCTGCGGCGCTGTCACGGCCGGTTGGAGCGGCCCGCCGCGGGGAGCAGAGACAGACTGTCAGCGATTTACGTTAGATATGCACAGGATGGCTCAGCCTAAGCTGTCATACTACAGCGAGGCAGACATCGATGCCGCCATTGAAAACTTCACTGCCTCGCTTCACACGGCCAAAAAAAACGCTACCATGTACACCACAAGTCCACCCAGTTTCTGCACGTACCCGGGGGTGGAACAGGTCATTGGTAGGAGGCGGCGCCTGACGAGACTTTGGCGGCTTACCCGCCAGCCCGAATACAAAGTTGCAGCAAAATGGCTACGCAACATCATTCGGCAACAAATTCAACTAAACAAAATTGAACAGTGGGAAAATAAAATGTTAAGTACAACACATTCGGACAATTCTTTATGGAAATTACTAAGGGCATTTAAGGTTTCCTCTAGCGTCAACTCCAGCACTGAGGCGCTTCACACTCCACTCGGCTTTCACTTCTCCGGTGAGGAGAAAGCCGAGGTGTTCGCCGACTGTCTCCAAGACAGATTCAGGGATAATCCCACTACGAACCCCGAGCAAGAACAGGAGGTACTGTCATGGGTACAAACCTGGGTGGCGCAGAAGCAAGAGCAACAGCTGACCCACATAACGCCGCAGGAAGTGTACAAGCTCATTAGACAATTGCCTAATGGGAAAGCCGCCGGCCCGGACAGGGTGACTAATGAGGAACTCAAGCATCTCCCGAGAAAAGCCCTGGTGCAACTCACCAAGATTTTTAACGCCTGTTTGCGGCATAACCATTTCTCCGACACTTGGAAACGAGCCAAGGTAATTATGCTACTGAAGCAAGGGAAAAGCACCAGGCAACCTCAAAATTACCGCCCCATTATTCTCCTGTCTACTATTGGAAAATTACTCGAGAAAATTATACTTTGTCGACTCAAAAAACAAGTTTCGGAAACTCATGATTTGTATAAATCTCAGTTTGGTTTTAGAAAAGGTCATTCCACTGAATTACAGTTATTACGCCTCACAGATGACATAACCGAGCAATTTAACAATGGGGCTTCAACGTTGGCGTTAGTTTTGGACGTAGAAGCCGCATTCGACCGGTGCTGGCACAGTGGCCTTCTTTATAAACTGCACCACAACTTTCCCGGCCTTCGGAATTACATGTTTTTGCTTCAAAATTATTTAGAGAACCGGCGCTTCTACGTCCAAGTGGGCCGCTCCTCATCTCGGGAGCGTGTTATGCAGGCTGGTGTCCCCCAAGGGGCAATCATGTCGCCCTTCGTGTACATACTCTACACCAACAACTTCCCGGTGGACGCCAAATGCAAAGTGGCCATGTATGCTGACGACACTGCCATCTACAACCACCAAAAAAATCCACGTTTCGGCCTTCTAGAAATGCAGCGGTACATCGACCGCTTCCTCTCATGACTTCATGATTGGAAAATAGAAATTAATGCTAACAAGTGCCAGCTGATCTATTTTACTCGAAAGCTGCACCTCCCGGCCATGGACCTAACGATCGTTGGTCAAAGGTTGCACTGCCGTCAGCATATCAAGTACCTTGGCGTCACAATGGACCGCACGTTGCGGTGGTCCACCCACGTGAAAGATACCGCCAACAAAGGGCGGCAGCGACTAAAGTTATGCGCCCCCATTTTCCGCAGCAAAAAACTACAACTTAAGTCTAAATTAGTTTTGTATAAATCTTTTATTCTGTCGGTGGTTCTCTACGCCTGCATAGCCTGGGCCAACGCCTCCAGCACCGCTCAAAAACAGCTTCAAACCCTCCAAAACCTTTCCCTCAGAAAAATCCTGCGAACTCCCATCCTTACCAGCACCCGAACCCTTCACAGTGAGGGAAACATTCCCACCATCCCCGACGCAATCACCAAACGAGCATCCTCTGCATGGGCGCGCATTAGGACTCACTCCAACAACCTCATCTCTGGTATTGGCAGGGGCAAGCCAAAGCATCGAAAACATGCACGCATAAGACAATTTTAGGCTACAGTCGGCTCGCCCCTGCGCGCGCCCAGCACACAAGGCCCCAGGCAAAACCCCCTTACGGCAGAGGCCGCATCATCCGCCGCAGAAGCTCCGCTACGATCCACGCTGCCGCACAGCCAAACTGCGGGCTGTAAATATGTAAATAGTGAAGTGTATATAGTTTGTGAATAGTGAAATCGTGTGCTGACCTGGGATGTGTAAAGCATGACCAGGTGTGCATGTGGGTGTGTATGTGTGTGTATGAGTGTGTGTGATCATTGCTTGTAAATAGTGAAAAAAAGAAGAAAAAACACTTTCTAACCAAGCAGAAAAGAAACTCTGTTATATACAAACGAATACCTAAGGATGGTTGCCGTATGGGTTTTTTATTTTTCTGTTAATTCATCTCATAGAAAATAAGTCACATGTATTCAATGTAAATTTTTGCCTGTAAGCCGGGCCCATTGTACCGGCACCAGGCCACATTTCTTAATAAACTAAACTGAAACTGAAACTCCGCATTCAGACTACGACCATCGTAGACACTGAATCACTTCACCCTGAAGATGCCAAGCGCTGTACTTGGCGAAACGTCGGTATCCACGATGCCTTCTAGACCACGGCCTACAAGCCCGGATAGTTGTAATTCATTTATTAGTTACTCCGCTGTTCATCGTGCACATTTGTGCGGCCATCTCGAAATTCTCGACACCATTTTCAAACCTATTTGTCACTCATTATGTCCGGTCCATACACGAGGCATAACTCACGATGAATGTCCGCAGCTGACGTTCGTTTTGCCAGCAAAAATCTAATCACACCGCGCACTTCACAACTTGCGGGATCTACAATTGTCGCAGCCATTGCGATCTGCTCTCATACTGGCAAACGCCTACTGCGTCAAACCAACAATGCGGTAGGATCCTCAGGAGTCGGAAGACAGCGCGTGAAACGTGATTCAAGCCTACCATCCGTTAAATATTGTTCACCAGATCTTAGTTTTGGAATACGCCTCGTATTTTGTTGTAATATTTATTTTAGTCAAGTTTCGAAGGCTTTAGCCAAATGTAACCTGGATTGGAAGGCTTTATATTTTAACTATCCTTAATTTTATTCCGATTTCAACCACATCTGAAATATTTCGACAAATATTGATAACATTTGTGCGCATAAAATTTCAGAAGCATGAATGCAGTTGTTTGCCTAAAAACTGAAAAATTGTAGGCGGCTCTTATTTTAAAATAGGCCGAATTTCGTCAAATTTCAAGTGTGTCAACCAATTTTCTTCAAACCGCAAAACATAAAACCTAAGTCCGTACTTGTAGCGGTTGGCGAATTGTTTCATGCATGCGTACGTGCGGAGTGAGGGACAAAACGAGGCTAACTGGTGCTAAAACACTTTGAATAGTGAGATTCATCTTTAAAGGCCATGTTCCCAGCATGTTGCAGTGGGTCTTTCAAAAAGCACGCCGGATTTGAATTTTTGTTTAACGTTATTTTTGTTTGTCGGTTGTCGACATTGTATCGTTTAGGTATCCATAAGGATTCCGATCGTTGCCTCAGTCTGAATTTCTCGCACTTCTTCATTTTGTGTCTAACCATGGAGCAGTTTATTATTGTGCGATGTGTGCTAGTAAGTTAAAACGTTTTATAAGAACGTAGAAAGATATGAAGCAACTTTCATATGTCCTCGCGCGATTCTAGGGCGTAATGAAGCACCGAAGGAATCAACAGTTCTCAATGTAGCATCTTTGGCTCCAATTTTGTGGTTATCTGGTCGCCACTGTTGTAAAACTACGCTGGTTGCTGCTGCATTGCCCCGGTGATCTTCGACGTTGCTGTTCCTCAGTACGCTGGCTGTTGATCTCTGCCACTTTAGTTGAATCTGTTGATGGATCTGGTTAATGGGTTTGAGTTGTATGTGGGTGTAGGTAATTATTGTTGCTTGCTTCGACTTAATTCAGCATTGCATCGATACTCTTCCTGTTAGGGCGTGTACAATCTACAACTACAGAAATGATAACACCCGTGTAATGTTAACGTTGTTTGTAATTAAACTGATCTTTAAACAATCGCGAAGTGTGCTACATAAACAATAAACTTTGCACTCTGTAATGTAATGGTAACACTAGAAGACGTAGAAGTATTGAAACTGTTGTAACCACCAATAATTTACTAATTTGGATGTGATTATTATGAATTGTACTTCAGCGGATTGCTGGAAGTGTACCTGCTACATATTTATTATTATAATTATTATTATTATTATTATTATTATTATTACAATACTTTACGGCGATATACCGCCAAAACCTTATAAATTACGCGAGAACCATTGCTAACGCGTCTTGAAGCTTCATGAGTATGCAATGACCTACTGACTTTCAGACACTACATGGCTTGGCGTCTCTTGCTTCCCAACTTTAAAATATCTCTACTTAAATCTGATAGGTTCCTTACCTGATGTAACCTCAGACTAGCCCTATCAGAAGACTGGCATTTAAAATGGTTTAAAATCGGATCGTTGGCTTTCCAAACCGTTCCTTTAAATCTGTTAATGTGTTTGTGCCTTTCATGCATAAAACTGTTCAGATAGATTTATGACGGACGGCTTTCTCCTGCCCGTTGTAACGTTCTTACCTTAACATGTGAAACTGCTTGTATGAATTTAACATCAGACTACGCTTATTACATATTATAATACATTACAATAACATAATATACAATACATCTAGTTATAAAAGTGAGAATATATGTGTTAAATGCTTTACATGAGAGCAAAAAATATAATGATGTTATCAATTAGAGAGGGGACTGTAATACTGTCTCATCAGACTTATGGTAAAGTTCACGGAAACGGATTCAACAGTGAGCATTTAAGGTTCTGGGCGTTCTCGTTCTGACCTATCTGAGCAAAACATTAGCTGATTGGTGAGAGTGTGGCTGTTAGTCAATGAAGTCGGTTCTTCGCCGTTCCCAAGAATTCGGCATAGGTTATTCTTCAGTATGGCGAGCTTTCCAGGATGATCTCCATTTCCATTCTTACAAAATTCAGTTAACGAGGCATCTGAAAGTGGCGGATCACGAGAAGAGGTGAAATTTTGATTGGTATCTGGGAAGACGACTGGAGGACGGTGGCTTTACGAGGAACACCATCTTTAGTGACGAAGCGCACTTCCACTTAAACGGATTTGCGAATAAACAGAACTGCCGTATCTAGGATTCAGAAAAGGAAATGCAGTCACAGCGAGTGACAGTTTGGTGTGGCTTTTGAGCGGGAGGCATCACCGGCCCTTATTTTCTGAAGAGACGAGCATTAACTGTGACAGTTAATGAAAACTGATACCGTGCGATAATAACAAACTTTTTATGGTTTAATTTCAATGAAATTGACGTTTAAGAGTTGGGTTTCAGCAGGAGAGGTCACCTTCTTGCATGGTAGCGCAGTAGAAAAGGTCATATGCCCATCATCATTTTCCTTATCTATAATGGGAAGATGTGATGAACGTGTTTATGTATTTTTTTTAATATGCTTTGTAAAAATGAAATTCATAATTTCATATATCGAAATCGGGACTTTTTCTCTGAAAGATCCTGTATGGTACTACATGAAGTCCAGTCCATGCATCACTTTTACATTCTGTCTTACCTTTCAGGTTGTACCTATTTCCTTCTAGCAGGGACGAGGTATGGGGTTCACTCCACCTTTTCGTCTCGTGAAGTAACGAGTATTCCGTCTATAGTGTAAGATTCGATGTAAGTGGACATTTGTTTGCAATTTTAAACTAGAAACCCTATAAATTTTAACCTTGCTTAATAATTTTTATCGGTATTGTAGGTCATACAACATGATTTAAAGCAACAGATGCAGGTTATTCCTTGGGCGACAAATGACTCGAGCAAATAACATTAGATTTCAGTCTGATCTTTAATAACCACTATTTTTTCCCCTCAAAGCCATACATTTGGAAGAAATCCCAAACGTTGTTCTTTCAGAAGAACACAATTGTACTGTTTGGCATTATATATATATACACACACACTCTCTCTCTGTCTCAATATCTATAAAAGAAACGACTAACATTAGATTTCTGCTCCCGATTTCATTAGAAGCTACAACCCTTTTTGAAGTTCAGTCATAAACTTCTATTGTCCATCCATTCCAACAGATGCAAATACATGCAGCGATCTTCGCTTTGCCTTTAATGTGCTATAGTTTGTAAAGAAACAGCCCGAAAAGCATTCATTCACCCCTTTTATGCTCAACATATTGTTAGAATCTCGTGGTAGACAAATATTACGGAACTAATACTTTCGAAATCATTTACGAGCCCTAAAGTCACATTATCATCGTCACCGTTACAGTTATTATTATTATTGCTATTATAACGATCATTATTACATCAACATTATTATTATTATTATTATTATTATTATTATTATTATTATTATTATTATTATTATTATGTAACTAGTGATCAAGAGTTTTTCCTTCAAAATAGATCTCTGGTGCTGTTTCCTTTAGGACTACATCTGCGTGTGCCACTGTGCATTTATAGACTGTTTGGAGCTTATAATAACCTTTAAACCTAGGGTCTCATACCCATGTTATTACTTGGAAACTTTTTTTAATTTTTAATTTGCAAATTTACGGTAAACATATAGATAATGAAGTTCAAATTTATAGCTCTAAAATGTAATTTGTCGTATATCATTTATGCTCACAATTCAGAAATGGAAAGTGGAAAAATCCTAAGCTTTAGTTAACTAAATAAGTTTAGTAAACAAAATCTAAAGCAGATAAAATTGCAATGGTAATGGCTACAGAAGTTGTGATGGCATGGTCAATTCTTTTTCAACTTCCTGCACAATAACAAAAAGTTGCCTTCTCTTTAAAAATCTTAATTTCAGAGTCGTATGTGCATAACACTTCAAAATACTTTATTCATGGTTAAGATTTAATCAAGCTCTTTTTCCAACCAAGTTACCCTCAGTCATATTATTATGCGGCGCTTTAATGTTAATGCTAAGTAGAGGGAATATTTTTGCCTCAGAAAGATTTTCTCTCACACTTCTTTTCCACAACCGCAAACAGCACCCACTAAGCGCAGCTTATTTCCCACTGCTAGTTTTATTTTGACCAAGGAGAACAAAGAAAGAATGTCTATGATGCTTTGTATTTAACGCAACATAGAATAACATCAATTATACTAGTAGCAGTGTTGATATTGTAGCGTATCAAAATCAAATTATTTAAACAGCTCTGGTATAGTATATATAATTCGAATCTTGGAGTTGTCATTAGGGGTTACAAACTCTTAAAGAATCGAAATACAGCAAGGTGTTTGATATTCTTTTTATCGATTTAGTACAAATAAGCCGTGTAAAATGACTGTTTTATTTTATAACTACATGTGCGCGGAACATGATTTCCTTAAACAAATGTCTTTCACCTTGTCGTTAGCAGCGTATTATTCAACGGTAGCCAAGAGAATGCTGTCTAATTGGATAAATTTTGGGGATACGTTTTTGGGCATAAACCGCGACCACTAAAAAACAAAACCAGCCAGCTCGGCAGTGACGTTATTAGCAAGAGAGATAGTATCAGGCATATATGCAATAAAATAAGAAGTATCTAATATATAAAGATACGCGAAAAACATTTTTAGGTCCTATCACCTATTAGCGTCGCGTTGTACTTCTGTCTGTCCTTGCACGTGAAAAACTCGTCAACCGTAGCAAATACGGAGTTGAAATTCTGTGTACAGAATTTTCAAGACACTTATTTAAAATTTGGTTAAAATCGGTACTAAGTTAAGGTAATTTCCATAGTATTCTAAAACTTTCCAATCAATATTAGACAAATTACACGAGTTTTATACATAAAGAGTTTGAACAATATTATTAATATATCGAATTAGGTTGATAATGGTGCTAAATTCAGGATGGTTTAAATGTAGAGGCCTCTAAAGGATTTAAATTTTTAGGCAAACCACTACACGAACGGAGTTGAAATTTTATCCACAGGATCAATTTTATCGATACATTTAAAAATTGTTTTATTCAGTAGGAAATCAAGGGTGCTTTATACGAATAGCCTTCCAACATTTACTACATTTGTAAGTAGTTTACATGGAGAGCATACAAAAATGAATGAACTCCACTAAATACCAGAACCCATGACAAAATACTGCAAACATACCTGAAATGTAACACTATATGTACATTCCTGAGATACTTATTATTTTAATCAATCGTATGGAAGGATTGATTAATCAAGCGCACACAAATAAAATATCAACATGTGTAAACATTTCTTTATTATATGGAAACCAACATTTATTACTCCAGTTTTTGCAAAGTAAAAAGTTAACACTGACCCAAACAATATCTTCAGTATCTATGGTAAATAACGAAACTTTCCATAGATAAATTCACACACTATATGTCTGTAAATATGTGTGGATCCTACAAGCAATCTAAATTGCACAATTAAAAATAGTTAGGTAAGGATTATCTGCAAATTATAACACTTTGTACAATGAAAAGAGTAAATTTAAAGTGTTTATAAAGACCTTAGCAAATGAAGCACACAAACGAGAAGCAAGCTAATGCTCAAACTTTTGCCTATTCAGTGAAAACAAAAATATGGAAATTATATTACTATTTTAACACACTATCAGGGCAATCTTCAATGCGTGTATAAGTTTCGTCAAAGAAGTCGCTTTTCAATGGAGATGTTTCTTGCAAAAATTCACTTATCACAGAACAAGAAAATTACTTTTTAACGTACATAATATATGCAAATTACTCTCTCGCAAATTAGCTACAATATTCTCTGCTAAAGCCACAATATCCCATAAAACTAAAAGCCATAAGAACTTTATGAGCAGTTAATATCAATATGGTTTCCTTTTGCTTGTAAAAATCACTATTTTCTTTGTATAAAATGCCCAAGTGAAGAAAAACTATTTAGGTATGCAGTGCAAAAGAAATATTGAATTTCAATTTATAACGAAGGGTTCGAAATATATTTAAAATATGTGTTTAATTAATAACTTGTAATTCCACTTCTCTCATTTTTATATTAGCAGATGCCACTTAAGCAGCGGCGACTGCAGGGGCAGTGTCTTCGTGCCTTGGAACTGACTTAATAAAATGAAGAAACACGCGTTATGAATATTTTGTATAATTCATGATTACATATATAGAATGCGGTCATGTTTATTGTTCTTCAGTGTGCAATAAAATGGGTTCCTTGACAGTAGGAAACCAAGAAGCTGAAGGTCGGGACAGCAGGTTGCAAATTTGTAACATTATTAACATTGTGTCCCGTCGAATCGCTAGTAATAACAAGTGTGAATATTTTCTGTACTAACAGTAACAATACCCAGACTTAGATTTTATGTTATAAAAACTCACCAAGTTTCAATAGATCTCTACATAATTATGTGTCTCTGGTGGCCCGAACAATAGCGAGATGGTATTCCCTCTCCACGTGTTCTATAGCCTTACAGGTATGACGGAAGCACAAGCGTATTCATTCGCCTTTGGAGGTCAGCCAGATCCTGTAATCGAGTTCGATAAGTAAAGATTTTAAATTCCTCCAAAGAAAGAAAACTAATAGTGGCAACTCTGATTAACTTTGGTGACCATTCAGAGGACCCGATCTTCCGATCCACCTGTTTGAAAATTGTGTGTTGCGAACATGATTGGCGTAAAGTGGAGAGACTCCATCTTGCTTAAAGAAGAACCCATCCGGTATTTGAGGTACTACATAGTTTTCCAACATGTGTAGATATGTTGTTCGTGTCACTGTGTACTCAGCGAAGAGGAAATGCGATTACAGAATCACAAGTCAAAGCACACCACACATAAACTTTTGCTAGGGTTGCCAGGTTTTTAAAATACCAATAAGGGACAGGTCATGTTGACACGACATAACGACATTGTCGACATGACATAACTACATTTGCTCGAGAAGACACTGAGAAATTAAATTAAATTGAGTTTTATATATGGACGCTCTCTAACAGCTGTGGTCCTTAGCGTCCCATTCTATATTGGGCGTGAAAGACCGGTAATTTTGCTCAGAGGCCTCTTTATCAGGTTTGAGGTTCTTTTACGTGCCGTAAATCGACGACACAGGACCACCGGCTTTACTTCCCTTCCAAAGGCAACCATGCTAAGAATTTTTACGCCCGAAAAAATCCATCGCCCTCCGTCGGGTTTGAACCCGCGACCTCGGGCACTAGAGGCTAGCAAACACTGAGATATACCATATAAATTACTGTAGTGTTTACATTTTAGACACAAACTCTATCACAGTATTTTTTCTATTTGTTTCATTTTCTACATAAAAACTTAAAAGTTAAAACCCATATTTTTCTTTATTTGATGTAAGTTTTATAATCCCTTTACGTTTTATTAATAGAAGTTGATGATTAATTAAAAATTTATTATTTATTGTGTCATTAATATTTGTAACTAATATTAATCTTTATTGAAGTGGGTTAAGATATGAATTTGGATATGATTATTTATCATATGCTTTAGTTATATTAAGACTTTTAATCTTTTAGCTTTTTGTAAAAATGCTGAATCTTCCTTAATCAAATCTTGAAATTTCTGACAACTATGATTCAAATTAAGCACGACTTGAATTTTGAACTTTATCAGAGCTGCTGAACATCTATTCCTTAATCATTCCATTTATTTTTAGGAATTGAAAAAAAAACTATTTTAACATAGGAATTCAATCCAGATATACTTAAAACAAAAGATACCAACATTAGTATATTTTTAACTGCATCTAAGTTAACTTTGGAGAAACAATTCGCCCATTTTGAGTTCACATTACAACTCTGATCACTACTAGTATCAGTATAGGTGTATTTAGCTCCAGCATCATTTAATTCAATCTTATGGGAAGAAAATTGTTCATAAAAGCTATCCAAACTAAAAACTGGACAAATTTCAGTACATTTCAAAGAATTGATCATTTCTTCAAAACCACAAAATGTAACATCTTTCCAATGTAAAGCCTCTAGTTCTTTAAAAATGTTAACATCACTGAAGTCATATACTTTTTTTCCCCCAAAAAATTATTGCAGCATTGTAAAAGCTCTTTAGGCTAGATTTAACTTTATTCTGAAGTTTTGAAAGGATTTGATCTACCAATGACTTAACTTCTCCGCCATAAAAACTATAATATTTCCTACAAATTAACTTGTACCTCAGTTTTGATATTGCATCATAAGTTTCAACAGTAAGTTCATTTTTTCAAGTTCAAGTATTGCTTCATTAAAAACTTTAGAGATTTTACTAAAAAAACGACAGATAAGGCTTTAAAAGGATTTCTTTATTGCATTTGACTGCATTTGCCTGAAAGTATTGCAGTAAACATTTGGGGCAATGTGAGTCTGATAAAATTTTGGAATAACTAGTTATTCCATTCCAGTGTTGTAAAAGGCTGTCTACAGCTTTGTCTAAAGACATCCATCTTGTAGGAATATGCCTAAGAACTTCAGAAAATTCTAAATCTGTCGTCCTCCGTGGACTAGTGGTACCGTGCTAGCCTCTAGTTCACGAGGTTGCGGGTTTAAACCCGGCGGAGGGCGATGGATTTTTTTTCGGGAGTAAAAATCCTTAGCATGGCTTCCTTCGGAAGGGAAGTAAAGCCGGTGGTCCCGTGTCGTAGGTTTACGGCACGTAAAAGAACCTCAAGCCTGATAAAGAGGCCTCTGAGCAAAATTATCGGTCTTTCACGCCCAATATAGATTGGGACGCTAAGGACCATAGTAGTTAAAGGGCGTCCATAAATAAAAACTCAGTTTCAATTTTTACAGTCTACAAATTCAAAGAAAGATATCAACTGTGCCCTTCTGTTTGCCAAAGAGAAAATATGGCTGTATGTTTTTAAAATAGCTGTTTCAATGTCCATATCTAACACATTACTTGCATATATACATGTATCATGTATAAGACGAGCACTGCAATTTGCTTTCACTATAGCACTATCTTCATCTTCAAAACTTTTTATAAACACTACTGTTTATATCAAAATTTGTATTTGCATTATCTGCTGAATAAGCCACTAAGTTTTCTACAGAAATATTTAATTTATCAACACATTGTTTCATGTTTTCAAAAATAGCAGATGCAGTTTCATTGCTGCCTTGTATGATATCCAGCACCATAAAAAGATGAAAAATGAAGTAAATAAAAAATACAAATGATATAAAAGTATAACATTTATTAAAATATTTGTTTTATTATTGTTTTATTACTGTTATTGTTATCAATACCATTGCAATTTGCATTTGCTGTTTGTTCCATTGAAAGCTTTTACCCATTACCCCTCTTCTAAGTTCTACCAGCCCTGCTGGAAATTTGCCTTACCTTCACTGAACACCTACATGGAGATCAAAGTAATGCAGGCAGAGTGGAAGCATCCTTCTGTTCCCCTTACAGGAAGCATCGGTTGCCAATGAGAAGAAACGTTTCGTTTGCTTACAAGAGGATAAAACCTTCGTAAAGTGATTCGCGTTTTGTTTGTAATACATTTTTCACCAAAGCTTCCGCTTTCGTTCGTCCGCAACTTAATTTTGACGCATTTGGCGAGTCGTTGATGAAAACATGCATGATTAGTTTTATGCCATAATCAAAACTGTTATAAGATTATGTCAAACATTGTGGTAACAGAACGCTAATTCAGCAGCAATGGCACTGTTGTGATCATGTCCTTTCTTGAACATAAATTTTGTTATGTTTTGAGGACGTGTTTGTTTGCCTCAAGAAATTTGTATGTTGTGCGGTCGAGACGTGTTGCTTTAAGTCAGTTTCACCTCCATGTCCGATTGAAAAGAAACCCGATCACAAGTAACACATTTTGCCATGAAAGTCAACGGGCGCAATCCAGTTATACTGATCTTCCCATTTTTTTCAAATAAATGCAGTCTTTTCTTCTTTGATTTTTAGGAATCACACATTTTAGCAACGGAACTGTCTTACTCTCGCCACAATACAACACAAACTGCTGCTTTAACCGTTTCTGCTGAAAGCATTTGAAAATGAACGTATGCAGGTTCGCTCATTGTTGCGTTGACATAAACCAGATGCAACCGTGTCTGGCTCTGGCGCTTGGGCTCGGCGGATGGCACCGGCGGTTCGCTCGCTTACACATAGCAGAATCGCTAGCTGATGAAGAATAATGAACTGAAAAATAGGATTGGTAAATGCTGCTGTAAATAGAAAACTTTAACCTTGGCAGAAGTGAGTTGTTTAAATACGGGGAAAAAGGCATCCCGCATGCTTTTAAAATGGGCCAGCACTTCAAACCTTCAAATACGGGAAATTCCGTATAATACAGGGCACCTGGCAACCCATACTTTGGCTAACACGTTCGCATTTCATCACGACGGGTGGGTTTTCTTCTTTCCAGATTCTACAGTTATGCTGATGCACTTTACCAGACGTGGAAATGGTGGCTTCATCTGAGAATGTCACATGATTGAGGAGCCTGTAGTCAGCATCAATGCAAGATAACAATGAGTTGGCCCATCTGGGTTTATCATTTGTAGTTTCTGAATAATGTGGATTTTGTATGCTTTAAGTCGCAATTTTTTTTATGGACAATGTTGTGAAAAGTGGACTTTGGAATACCCATTTCTAAAATTGGCCCGTCGAAATGATTTCTGTGGGCTGTGCTGAAATGCTTGTCTAACATCTTCAACTATAGCTGTAGACACTACTTTTTGCCGCTTTCCTTCTTTCTTAACGCAGAACCCATTTCTAACAACTGATTATATCATTTGACAATGTTATGATGCTATGGAACATTGGCACCATATTACTGCCTAAATCTTCTTTGCACTGCATTTGGAAACTTTAATTTCACCAACCAATAACAACATTTCACTTTCTGCTGAGCTACAAATTCTGCCATTTTAACCCTGTTGCCATGCCACGTGCTGACGCATTAGCGCCTAATTTTCACTGTTATAAAAACTTGGAGAGTTTCTAAACAAAGAGAAGATGAAAATTATATTGTCAACTTAATTGGTTGGGGAGATATTCACACTTGTTATTTAACGGGACACACTGTATTACCATTCTATGAATCCGTGTCACTTCTGCCCAGGCTCGGATTCATAGCATTCTGGGCTTTCAGTCTAGACTCTAGCGGTGATGGAGGGGCAAGAGGGGCACTTGCGTGGCAGTTATACGTGTCAAGGCTTATCGTTGGCAGGATATGCAAATCATAGGTACCAACATTATTGGGGACCTAAGACAGACTATCCTATACTGATAAGTGAGAAATAAGCTACTAATATATGCTTTGCAGTGTAAAAGCAGAACATCGTGTATTGTTATAACACATTAATTGTCATTGATTTTCCATTGATCATACTTAAAAATAAATTAATCACTGTTTTCTAATACTACAGCCTGCACTGCTAGCAAGCAGTACAACAGACGATTGAAAGAGAAATGTACTAGGAACGGTAACAGCTGTTGAGTGCCTGAGTGCTCAGTGTGCGGTGTGCTCTTTCCTTTGTTGAAGTAACATGCATATAGTAAGTTCTCCAAATAGCCCACCTTCTACGTTACCTTTAGAAGATAAGATGGAAGTGAAATACATGGGAAGACCAAATCCTGATCTGCACATAAATGTAGAACAAAAAGAGGTGTAAAGGTTAACCGCGTTGAGAAATTAAACAGGGACATTTACACAAAAGACAAATGGATATGTGGATATGAAATCAAAAATGCTTTATTCTACTTTCCATGCGTTCTGTGTGGGGGTGATAACCAGTGGTAAAAAAAGCTATGTTGGATTTAGTTCACACGTGTGAAAATATTTAAGTATACGAGGATTTCAAGCAGCATATCAACAAAGTGATGAACTTGGCTGTTACCCAGACAGACATCCGAGCTAAACTTGGCTCTCAGTATCAACAAGCCATCCTTAGTCATAACCAGCAAGTATACAGAAAATGTAATTCTTAAACTTAATAATCAATTGCATAAGTTACTTTGACATTATACGGACATGAGAGTCTGAATACTCGAATAATAAAGACGTATTCCGAGAATTAATTCAGCTCAGTGTTGAGCATAAGGGATTACATTTACACTTGTCATCTTCCACAGAATTTAAAGAAACATTTAAAAGTATCCAGCATGACCTTTTAGAATGCATGCTACAATTATATAACGACGAGGTCATTTAGTAAATAAATAAAGCTGACTTGCATTGTCATTATAGTCGATGAAACAACAGATGCGTCATGTCAATCAGAGCTGGTAGTGATAGTGGGGTATATTGTTGAAGCATGGTCTGTAGAAAGATTTCAGACATTAATTGTGCGAGAAGGACATTGAAGCCGGAATTATAAAGGCAATAATTATCATAATATTCTAAGAAGGATAGCGATATAAAATAAGTAATAATATATTTAAAATCAGTGTATGTATAAAAAGAAGAAGCATTGTGAAAATTGTTGACTGTAAAAGCGACAGAAAGACCAGACAGGCACAGTTTTGTTAATTAGGGACCAGCCTCAGGTAGAAAGGGTAAATAACATTGAAGCAAGTTTTTCCTGGTAAACAGCCGAGTACAGCTGCACTTAGCCTGGTGAAGGCCACTCTAAGCATATGACTCTAAGTTTGAGGAGAGCGTTTGAGGGGAGAGAGGGGAAGTTTAGGCGTTGGTTTTCCTTGTATTAGCGAGGGTAGATCAGTCTGTCCTGAATGCCTGGCGAGGACGGGACGACATTCTCGTCGAGTTGTGAACATTGGTGGCGAACATGCTAGAGGGTAGAACGCTTAGCTGTAGTTAATATTCTTCAGTCTTGATAAAGACAAAGTATCATCGTATGCATTTAAAAGCGATCGGCAAACCTAAAGTATTATTTTAAATAGTGAATAAAAGTGTTCCAAGACAGCGTTTGTGTGTTTCTCTGTACACACCTACGCATACCCTGAGGTTAAGATTTCATGCTGGAGCAGCCGTGGCAAAAGAAGAACCAACTGGGAGGAGACAAGCAGCAACCGTGAGGCAAAGGTATTGCTTCATTGTTGGAGAACGGAGCGTGGCTGCGTCATATTGCAACTAAACGTGGGGCAGAAAGAATTACCTGCGTCAACATCATGTACGTATATTTTCTCAGAGCATTCTTAAGGAAACAGAAAGCATACTATTTCGAAGCAGAAGAAATTAGTTGCAGAAAGTTACGACGGTGCATCAGTTATGAGCGGTAGCGTCAGTGGCGTACAGAAACTTTTCGTGACAAGCATCCATATACGAATTACATACATTGCTATGCTCATTAAAAGAACCCTGCAATGGCCAAGGTATTCTGAATAAACAGCCAAGCTCAAATACTGTTTTACAATTATCTCCTGGAAACCAAAACAAGATTCCAATTTTTGGGTCACATAATGACAATCAGACTGTTTGATGTTGAAAAATTAATTGGTATATCAAAGAACCTTCTCTGAAATATATCTCAGGGAATTATTTTAAGTATATCCGTTGTTTGAAGAAAATAGATTAAAAAGGGAACAGCAGGTTTGTTTTTCAGGTCCAGAGCTGTGCTGTGTCACTGTAGCTGCACCGCTCCTGTTATTCAAATAAACTAAAGAAATACGTGATGCTTTCCAACAAATAGTAAATATTCTGAAGTTGTCGATGACGATGGCAATGTCGTCTTCAGAGTTTTAAAAATGCTTTTTAACCATCAAATTTGCCATATTTCTATGAAATAGAGCATTCTTGTATATTCTTGTGAAAAAGTGGTTTGTGAGCAGGATTCCCAATTTCAACCAACAGTAATAAAATTGTTTGCCGAAAAGAAGGAGAGAAGATTGGAATTCAAATACCGGACATCATAAGAAGGATGACACATGAAAAAGTAACTCAAACATACAACGTTTATCACAACGTAGTCATCATTATCATCATCGTCGTCGTCGACAACAACAACTAGAACAACCTATCGCCGGTGTGCATAATTTTGTCCTGCATACCTCTAAATATACAGGAAGGAAGTTGCTTACCACGATCTTAGCTGTCATAAGGCCCAACCAGCAATATAGCACAGGGTGCCAGCTCATTCACATGCTACATGCGTAGATGGGTAGTTTATGTAAAGTTTGTGGTAGCTCAAAACTTTTTCTCATCTGCTTGAGAAAAAGTTGCAGTTACGAGGTGGTGGTGGTGGTGGTGGTGGTGTATCTGTTGTAAAAGCCTTGATCAATGATTTTAACGTAACACCATTATTTGTCCTAATGCCAAGAACATAATACCAGCGTTTTTCCTCCTACAAGTGAATTAACAGTGTTTCAATGTTAATAGGTACAGAAGGGGGAAAAGGCATCTTTATGATATGAAAATATTCTTCGATAATGTCGTTATTTAGTATCGAAAATATATTAGTATTATAATCGTGGAGAGAAAAGCTTCCGTGTGGTATATGGATTTAAATTTATTTTCTGTTTTTAAGACTAACACCAAGTCGCACTTTCCCGTGGACTGCCACTCCTCAGATCTTAAAACGGAATTCTTGCCATTTTGGGTCACCACGTTTTCCCATATTTCAACCCATTTTTATTGTCCTGATAAGGATTTACAGCTATGCTCTCTCGCATTAGACACACATCCTCCGTCGTAAATCTGAGGCGCAAAATGTTTCTCAATGACCGTCAATTATTCTTAGCAACAAAAGCGTTATGCGATGTAAAGTTATAGCTATAACTGGGCAAGGAAAAACGAAAGAAGAATGCTTGGAAACATGTAAAAATGTCTCCTGAATGGAGTGCTGTGTGGAAACTAGATGCACTACAATTATATGTTCACAGTTTTTGTTTTTCCTTTTCTTACTGTTCCTTCTTACTGCTCCCTTACTGTTCAACATTTGTAACTATACCTTTTAAGCAAATTAAGTTCACAGTTTAAACACTAAATCAAATGAACCTTAGAAATACTCGTAAAGCTGGCCCTGGCCATACTAGGCAAAAAGATGACGTAATGTAACAACTGTTTACAGTAAATTTCAGTTAGCCCTTTAAGGTGACTGTATTTAATAAATCTTCAAGAAAGAATCGTGGCAGAACTAAGTATCACTTTTAATTTTGTATGGTGTAGTAAGTTCTGAATGTAAAAGAAAGGCAGTTTATGTACTTTCGTAGGTAAGAATGGTTAAAAGAGTTACTCTGTACGCAATTCGCTTATTGCAACCATCTAATAGACGTTCACCATTATTAGCCACGCTAATGTTTTGCTTTGGCGTTTCCTGCAGTAGCAGAGCGAGGGTTTAAATACCTGTGCTAATCTGTGTGTTGTGTGTGCGTGAGTCTGCGTGTGTGTATGTGTGTGACAGAGAAACAAAGTGCAGGCCTAACAGAGATGGCAAAATCAGAAAAAGAGGGAGTAATACCGGCGGAGAAATATATGAATATAATAAGGTGCAGCAATTACGAACACATGCGTAGTGTGTATTGCACTTTGGTCAGAATATTCGCCATAAGCAATGTGAAAAGCGGTTCCTGTCGTGTAACAGTATTAGCTTTCGCAATTGTTTTGTGTTAACTGTTACAAATAAGGATTAACTATTAACGGATTAGTTTGAAGTCACTGTTAAGAGCAGCAAAAACTGGTAACGTTACTATGTATCAGCTTGGTTTATAGGCGCGAACCACCACTACAACAACAACAACAACAAATAAGTATTGCATGAATAACGTATTGCATTTTTATTTGTGCACAAATGTATATTGTTTGGCAATAAATATAATTAAATATTACCTTCGAAAGTTTCCTATTCAATATGTTTTCGAATGTATACGTTGGCGAATATTCTATAAAGCATTGTGGGCGCCGCTGTGGGTGCAAGAAGCACCGTCGAATCGCCGCCGGACGTACAGTGACCTCCGCCGCGTCTCGACTTCTGCCGCGGGAACCGCTCTTCCACCGACCTCTAAGGTCTATTACGCCTCGGTCGCTGCTTCATCACCAACCGCTACTCCACCGGGTCTGCCGCCGCAGCTGCCATGCAACTTACAGACCACCACCGCTGCTCCTCCAGGCTCACCGCCGTCACCGCGCCCAGTCAGCACCGCGCCTCATTGGGAACCTGAACCGTCAACATGCCGTCACCACTTCTCCACCTACACGGCCTTCACCCTAATGCAAGACACAGTGCAGTGATTTGCGGGATTCCTTAGGATCTACCTGCCCGGTATATCATCACCACCGTACAAATCCAATAGCCTTCACTTATGAAGACGACCAGGATCTTCACGCCCCGAGGATCATCTACTCTCGTCCGGCTGCAGCTGGCTGACACGGTCGACTACGAGGTGGCCTTAAGGGCTGACCTACCCTAATTAGGGCGGGTTATACGCATTGAGACTAGGCGAATAGAACGCCATAAGCCATGCCGCCGCTACTCCACATTCGGCCACGACACAACATCCTGTTTCGCACCTACCAGGCATCTTTACTGCGGTACCCCCCACTGGACGGCCGAATACACAGCGCACTCACTTCGGAGCCGCCGCCGGTACTGCGCTATCGCAGGTAAAGTGCCCAAAGTATCCAAGGAGCCGCCAACAATATCCGGAGTTCGCCGCCAACACTAAGAAGCTCTCCACAACACAGACTGCTCCTGTTGCAGTCCCCGTCCGCCCTTTGCGGATACCGTCCTGGACCTCCATGCTGAGGTCCTGAACTTCAGTTTTTCTGGAAGAGGTCACCAGCATCACAGCCATCACCACCGTTCATTTCGAGGTCCTCAATAACAACTCCAGACTCGCCACAGTGAAAGAAGGCTCTCCAGAATTACGAGACTCTCCTCCGCAGAGCATCGAGTTCGGTATACAAGACCCCCACGCCATTACTGCCTCCTCCACATGTTCGAACCAAACAATCTCCGATACCTGTACATCTTAATTGGACACCATCGACGCCACCCTCAGAGTAATGATCGAACAATGCACCAGATCAAGAAGCAAATAGGATCATTACCAAACCACCTCATCAACTGTCCATATCATTACATGCCGCAGACATATACAGTAGAATGACAAGATTAACGGCTCCACGGACTTACCAGAAGACTTCAGCAGTAGCTTTATAAATTAACTTCAGGTCACCTCACTGGACACCAGCCAAAGCCTCGGCTATGTTTGTAGCTCAGTACCGTACTTCAGCCGCTGCCTTCCATTGGATCTCATGCGGATCTGCACTGAGAACTCTCCCTGACTTCCAATTTTGCAACATCGCGTTACTTAAGATTAACTACCTTCCCCTTACACTGTTTCCCCTGGCAAAATAAACCAATCTTCTATCTCCAACTCTTCTACTATCTTTCCCCTTAAAAAGTACATTTCCTTCCGCATTTATTATGCTTTGCGTAATTATTAACTATAAAATGTAAAATAACTGCATCTGTAACGGTTTTAATGCGTTTACTCTTAAGTTATGCCGTTAACACGTTAACAGTTGTGTTGGAAGAGAGGCAGAAGATGAGCTGCAAGGAATTCCAGACACTTGCATTACGTGCTGCAAGACACCAGGTTTGTACGTCAGTTTTCAGCTGGCAAAAAATAGAGTGATAGTGTTACGCTATCTTGAAGAACAGTGTAATACTATATGACGTCGTTGGGTTCCAGTGATGACTTTCTTCTTTTTTTCTTTCATTTAGTAGTGTTTAACGCCCATTCTTACTGCATATGGCACCACAGGCGGTGGACAATGATGAGACTTCTTAAACGGATTACCCTCCTCTTTGTAGGACTTATGTCCCCAAGGACCTACAAGCCAATAGGATCAGTAGCCTGTCGAGGAGCAAGCAAACTCTTGATCATAGCATATCCAGGATGGGTGATCAGCCCAGTGTCTGGTATGGCGGCGAAGAAGAAGGAAATAAAATGTAGTGATGAAAGGGATGATAGGATAATTCGCGTTTCAAATTATCCAACCGAGCATTCGCCTATCGGCTGAGGAAAATCGCGCAAAAACCTTCGTGAGATTGGTAGGCTTTGGGGTTTGAAACTTGACCTTTCGAATGCGAGTCGCACACGCAACCGCGGCGCCACTCGCTCGGTCACTGATGATATATACAATAAAATTATATTCTGGTAAAGGAATTTTGGAAAGGAAGCATTCCAGACTTAGCTTAGGGTACCTCCCCGGCATTTGCCAGTTATAAGGACTTTGAGAAAAAACTGGAAAAACTCCAGTCAGGGAGGACGGTCCTGGCGGGATTTGAATCACGGACCTGCCGAATGCTAGGCTGACACGTTACTGCAGGCCATATCACTCCGTTTCAGCCATGACGAGAAACTCTTGACTACCCAATAAATGTAGCAATAACGGCTTCTTTGTGGCTACAAAAATTCTTGCTTCAAAAGAATATTGCTAAGTAGCATGCTCACGTATTATGCAATTTGCTAAGTTGCAACAAATCTAATGCTTATTTTAAAAAAAACTAAGATGTGTTGTTCATTAGTTTTCAGAAGTCAGTAGTGAAGCATGATATTTCTCATTCACAACGAAGTATTAGGTCAAACATCTGGCTAAAAACTGTTTTTCACTAGACTAGCGGATGTTTTACCTCTTAATTTGTATAAGTATTACATAAATATAAAAGGCCACAGGTATGAGCGAGAATGAAAATAGTTGCAACTCGTTGACACTATGAAACACAAATGTAATGCTTTAAAAGCTCCAGGTCACCTCTAATTATGCTGTAAGGATAAAATGAAATAAATAGCAAATATACTGAAGTCTTTTCATTTTATTACGTGAAGATGATGTTGATGATGGTAACAAGAAACGTTAATTGCCTAGCAAAGAGTTAGTAGATGTTTATTGATTTCTTAATTTAAGATAGGATGTGTTTGTGTAATATTGTATTCATTACTACATTTTATTAAATAGTATCAAAGTAATCTGAAACGTAAAATGCAGTTCTAAAGGAGGTTAAAAGTGGCAAATGTATGGTTTCAACGACTTGTCATTAGTTAAAAACTGAGTATAAAAGCATAGAAAAATGTTACATTGCTTTTAACTTAAATTAAAATGATCCTCGCAACAACTTATTGTAGATTTCTCCGAGATATTGATGGCATTTCTTCGCCACGCAAAATCCTTTTCTTCCTGATTTCAGGCTTTCTTTGGCGGTGAATGAACAACTCGCTGGAGGTATGACTTGGTGCACAGAGGAAGTATATGCGATTTGTAGCGTTCCTGCTTCAATATTAATTGTTCGGAATTCATGTTACTTCCCGAAACGAAAACCTGCTGCATATTCTACAAAGTAATTGCACTTGTCTACACCATACACTAAAACAAAGGGGAATAATCACAGTGCTTCTCCGTTTCACATGCCACAGCGCGTTTTATTATTTCTGCTAATAGGGCCAACATAGACGGTGATGTCAGACAAATAGGGACATGTTATTGCCTCACGTGGCCTCTTTACAAATTAAATTGTCATTCAATATACTTAGAGTTATTAATTTTACTTACTGATATTATTTTGTATTCTACGTGACATTTTCAATCAGAATGCTCATTTGTGAACATAACTACATTTTCGTGCATGTTGCCAATTGGATAACTAGTTACTTTCTGCCCCCGTTGCTCAGTTACCTTAATGTAACCGTTACAAAAGTTGCCGTTAACCTTAATCTTTGGCCATCCTAGTAGCTGTCAGGTTAAAAACAGAACAAGTGTAGTAATCAGATGCAGTACACAGTGCCTATATAAACCTCAGCAAACAATGTACATGCCAGATTCCATTCAGTGACTTCTTATCGTTTTCGGGAGCTCTTTTTACTTAACGCTCTTGCCGTTGAGTATGAAGTGCCATTTATTTGTTTAACATTTATATATATATATATATATATATATATATATATATATATATATGTGTGTGTGTGTGTGTGTGATTATCTATGTAGATGTATTATATTGTGGAGTTTCTTTTCTAACTTAACCTTGGTTTCCTCTCAAGATTTATTCTGAAAGACAATAAGTTTCATTGAAAGATCTGTGAAACTCAAAAAATCAGTACTGATTGTGTTGTGAATTTCTGTGCAGAATAAACACGCATTACTTCAAAAACAGTGGTACAATATTCACTACCAATGTGAAAGCGCCCTTCTGTTGTTATAATGGTCAAATCCAAAAACTGATTTAAATTAAAAGTTTAAGGTTATGTTAGAGTAGTGATTTTAAGTACAAAATAAAGAATGAAGAACACAATTTCCAATGTTGCACCTCATATTTCATATTAGCAATGACGAAAAGTTATGTCGTTATTTTCAAATATCAATCATGGTCAGCTTTAGTAGAAAGGTTGGTTTCCGGGCTTGTTAGCCGTGGTCTACTGGAACAACTACTCTTTCGTTCGTAGCTGCGAGGAACATCTTCAGTGGCGTTTCCGAAGTGATCTCATGGGAACCTCGGCAAACGACTGTTTCGGAGCCATTTTTTAAGTAAGGGAGAGGAAGTTAGTGTGATAAGGGACTTCGACAGGAAGTTCAGAAGAAAGGATGTTGGAGTACCGCGTTAGCACCCCTGTTAGTAAATGTTAGTGCAGATTTGCCGGTATATAACCGGGAGCGGCTTAGGTAGACAGGGTTGACAGCCATGGCACAAGTCGCTGCCTGCCACCCGTGGGGTTAAGAGTGAAGGGTGGAAAGGGCTCTTTGTTGTTTTTTTTATTTAAGTTGTTTTAGATATTGTCAACGATAATTACGCCGGGTGTTTTGAGAGAGGGATGGAAGCGGAAGAAAATGTGCTTCCATAAAGATTATGATGAGGCAGTAGTCTTTCTGCTGAGTTGCTTGTAGTTGTCATATAGCTGATGCCGTCTCTGAAGAATGGTAGTTTCGAATTCCAGGTACTACCATCGAAGTCCAGCCACCGAGGCCTCGGGGACATTCAGCCGAGTGGCTCGGTGGTCGCAGTCGCTGTCAGTAGGGTCGTCCGGATCCATTATGTGGTACTCGATGAGCATTAAGTTGTGCTGACACGACGCGAGCACCTCCGAGTGGCCATCTTCTTGTACTGCCTGGCAGAATAGTAGTAACTGTGAGACCATTGTTGAGTGGATTGAATGGTGCTGAGATGTTTAGCCTACGTAGCTGCAAGGCGCGCATTATTTGTCCGTTGCAACGCCTCGAGGCGAAAGTCGAGGTCTCGTAGGGTTTCCTGGACGTTCCAAACGAAGTCCTGAAAGTCTGGTGTCATGGCGGCGGAGAAAGGCTGTTGGTAGTTCAGTGTAGGTGATGTAGGTGAGTTCTGTTGTGTGATAATCTGCGCTGGCTATGCTGGTTGCGAGCGTGACGTAGCTGGATGTGAGGATTGTTGACGTCGTTGTTTTGTGCCCTTAGGTAGTACGGGCAAGAAACCTGGCCCGTGAAGTGGTCACCGCTACCAAAAGCAGCGCAGTAGCGGCGACGAAGTGCCAGGTTATGCCGGTGCAGTTTCGCCGTTCAAGTGGCCGCTACGTGTCCGTATTGGTAGCAACGGCGGCAAGGTACATGTCGGTCGGTGCGGCTTGCCTCAATGAGGTGTGACTGGCCTAAATGAGTTAGGTCAGTCGAGACAGCTGTGGTGTAGTGCGCTCTGGGCTTGCGGTAAACTGCATGGACATCCCATAAGCCCTGTGATCACGAATTAATTTATAGAATTCTTCATAGTCATCGCACTGGAAACTACTGATCTGAAGCCTTCTTGCTGGCAACGCTACGTGGACGATATCCTCTTCGTTTAGGGCCACGGTGACGTAACCCTCGCCAAATTTCTGCAACACTTAAACACCATAAATCCACGCATGCAGTTTACAACGAAGAGGGAGAGAGAAGAATGGCCAACTAGCCTTCCTGGATGTCCTGGTCAACCGGAAAAAAGACAGTACTCTAGGCTATGCGGTTTACTGCAATCCTAACCATATAGATCGTTACTTACACAACAATTCCAACCACTATCCCAAGCAGAAACGCGTCATGATCAAAACTCTCATAGACGGAAGAACCCGCGTCTGTTAGGCACAAGTCCTCCCCTCAGAAATTCATCATTTAACTAATGGCCAACAAACCAATGGTTACACCGCTAAGGAAGTGAAAAGAGCGTTGCACCATAAGAAGAAACCAACGCCAAAAACAGAAACTGAGACGCAAAAGACGAAAGGTTCTACTTCCCTCCCTTACATTAAGGGATGATAGCATCGGCAAGCTACTAAAACATAGAAATGTTGACACAATCTAAAAATCAACACAACAAATCCCCAGCATGCTCCGTACAGCTAAGGACCAATTAGATATGCTTTCCGCAGCAGGCGCTTATAAAATATCCTACTCTTGTGGCGCTGTGTACATTGGGACGACTCAACGGAGAATCAACACTCGCATCACAGCGTACAGGAGATGCTGCCGAGTAGGGCAACCCGAGAAATCCGTCGTGGCGGATTATGCCCTACATGATAAGGGGAAACATAGTGAAGCATAAGGATACCAAGGTGATTTCTTCCGCTCAGCACTACCACACCCGACTGAATACGGAAGCAATAGAAATCTTCAAAAACAAAAACAATTTCAACAGGAAGGAGGAGTCCTTAGACTCAATAAAACTTGGTACCCGGCTCTACAAAATATCATCCGGAAGCTTCAGATAAACCACTTGAACGACATGACAATGCAGCAAGCACAAAGACAAGACAGTCCTCGCAATGTGGTCATTAAACTCTGTCCCAGCACTAGTCCAACCCACTCGCGTTCGGTCCAATCAGGAGGAAGTCGACATTAACTCGCACTAATGAAGAACAAATTCCACCCAAACCACGGTATATAAACCTCACGCTACCGAACCCGACCATAACTTCAGGAAACCTCTTGCTAACATAGCACCCCGTCTCCTTAGCCTTACATGTTTAGTTTACTGACAGCTTGTGCATGAGGAGACAATGTATCCTATGAGGATGATCATCACCGGGGGCGACGGGTGTGGGGCCGCCCGTTATTAAAAGGCAAACAAAACAGGCTCTGAAACAATTGTCGCCGGGATTCCCAGGAAAGCACCTCGGAAACGTCACTGAAGATATTCGTCGCAGCTACGAACGAAATGTCTGGAAAGAATAGTTGTTCCAGTAGACCACGGCCCACAAGCCCGGAAACCAATCTTACTGCTATTGACACCGGCCGTGAAGGTCTCGTTGTTTAATGTTCAGCTGTACTCCAATACATCCTACATATTATTTACAGATAAATGAAGCATTTTGAATTATTTAAGTAATGAATAAGTTTAAAGTAGTTAAACTTGGTGAATTTAAAATAAATAACTTGTGAATGTAGTTTTAATTCGCCTTTTTATTTACGTTGTGATATGGAATCTCTCTAATAAAACAATATGGCAAGGGGACACAGTTGTGCAGCACGTAATGTTCATTCTATATTCACAAAAAGCAACTGGAGTCATGTCAAATTTAAATGAGCTAGTAGACTTATCCGTAAATATTAAGCAAACAACAAACTGATATGAGTATCGGTCTAATATCCTATTCTAACGCAAAAAGCACATGGGTTATCCTATCTCCAATCGTCCGAAATAGAGAGAAAATCAAACTCGAATGTTTTAAACGTAACTAACCTTTTATGTTTGGAGACAAGCTTGATACATTGCTTTATGTGCAGCTTTAAAATTCAGTTTTATAATTAAATGTCTTCAAATTAATCGCAAATTTCTAAGTTTTTTTATTTTCAAGCTGTTATAGCTACGAAATATTTAAACGAAATTATTTATATCCAGCTTTGCTTTGAATACTTCATATTGACTCCTAAACACCTCCTTATTTTTATTTAAGGAGCAATCGAGTTTCGTTTTAAATTGTTAAGTTTTAGACTAAACAAATTGTTTTATCATATATCTTAAGAATACGATTATCTTTAATATGTTGAAGATGGCCGCGTTCTAACTGCATAGTTTTGAAGTCAGAATTCTTCAGCTTGTGACTGAGCTGCTCTCCCGGTGGACAGGGTGGACCATTTAAGTTAAGACTGTACAATATCTCCAAAGCTAAACTTTCATAAAACTTGCAGGATATTATGAGGGAAAGTAAATGCCATTAGCCGTATTTTGTTTGGAGGACGTTATAATGGTTATTTTAGGGTCATACAACACGCATTAAAAGAACGTTAACATAGTTTTAAGCAAAGCATTATTAAAAGACACAGGGATGCATATATTGTGACACTATAATAAATAACCTTTGTATGAATTTATGCAAAACATTGCAAAATATACATATTGATGTATACATTATTCACCATTTTAAATACAGCCCATTCAGCAGAGAATTGGTGTAATTTAGGCAACCCACTGACATAAACCTATTGATGCACATATAATTTTACAATACAGCACAGATATAAAAAAACAACTTTACAAACATGAATATTACTGTATGTACGATTTATCATTTAAATAAGAGTAGGTACAACAAATTGGCCCTTTATGTAAATACATTTGATTCTGAAGGGAGTGACGGAAATGTGACTGCCGTTAACTGTCCTGCCCAGCACTTTGCGTTTGAAGATTTGCAATCTTTTGACAGTCGTGTGTTGTCTCCGCTTCCCAATTGAGATTTTATTTTAAGGTTGACGATATGAACAGGAATCAGTTCATTAGTGGAGGTCTGATTGTCTCTTTATATGGCCTCATCAAAACAATATTATATCTGCCCATGATTTTGTGTTGCAATTTAGCTAATATACTTAGATGGAGTGTCAAATCGTTTGTTACGAGTTTAAGGGGTTAGCTTGTGGGTGATAGTAATTCGCATAGTTTAAATTGTAAATAGCTACTGGTCAGGCCAAGGAACGTGAAGCATTTCTGCCTACCAATGCCTGCCAGAATCTGTTCCATATTTTTCGTTCTGAAAGGGTCAGATGTAATATACCTATTTAGCTTCCTGGCATATATTTTATCCTCACCGAATTGTGACGATCCTGGCGATACATAGGAGCGTTTACAAAGCGCGTATTTGATAATTCCATTATCCCATCAGACAGCATTTGTTGTACTTTTGCGTTTACTACCTCCTTTAAATCTTGTGGAATCATGTGACCTCTGTGACTGAATGGCTCAATGTTATTCATTTCAGAGGAATATTGAAATCCTTTGCATAGTCCCGTTTTTTCCGAAAATATCTCTCCATGTTTCATAAGGATGGTGAACAGATGCTCTTTCTGCCTGTCGTTTAAATAGGCGATCGTAGCAACCCGGTCATTTACCCGCGCGGCCATTGACAGGTTACAATCCTGGTCTACCTGAATGTGGGTCGGTTCTTTAAACATCAAAATATTGTCCCCGGCTGCGCAAAACATTCCGTAGGGCTGGATGACGTGGCTATCAGCTGTACTTTCGTCTGACGTCATCATTACTTCATACATGCTCTGGTCTGGTTCAATCAACTGTGGCGGTACCCTCATTGCCTGAACACTGTTTTCAATACTCTGATATTTAACAAAAAACGTTTCAGAGCTAAGCATATGCTCTTATTCTGTAAACTTGATATTCTCTGCGTTTAACGGCTGTGCAAAGGGCACGATAACGGGGGGTCTTTGGTGCGTAAAGTGTCAAATGTGCGTGTCCATAATCAATAGTAGCTCTCATGGCAAAGATCACGCCGTTACCAAAAATTAATTCGACTGCAAGCTTAGAAATCACGAGAGAGACAAATTCAAGCTTAAATCCACACATAGCTACCGTTATCATCACTTGCTGCGTTATCCTTTGTTTCGCCCCCCCCACCAACCGCTACAACAAAAAATTGTTCTTTACAGAAAGAATCTGTAAATTCACATTCTTTGTTTTCAAATGCTCGAACAGAGCCTGGTTGCATGCAGAGTTCGATAAACCACAATCCACAGTAATAAAAAATGTTTCATTTTCTATGATCGCATCAATACGCAGGGCTTCCATTATTTCTTCCGCGACAGTCACATCCCTACGGCGAATCGCAATATTTTGTTGATTAATTTCCAGAGAGCCACTTTCCACGCTTCTCCCTGTTTAATCCACACACATCACTCCACTTACGTCCCCTTGATAACGCGAGATTTGACTATTATCCCTTCGGGTCGAATCCGGAGACGTGTCTACAATTCTACTCGGATTTGGTTTTCCGAAGGCGGTGATGGTTACCTAGCTACCGGGGATGGCGCTACCATTGTCGGTGTCGTTACAGCTGACTGGCCTATGATGGTCGGCGTGGATGCTTGTGCATTGTCGGGTGCCATGTTGGGAGATCAGTGTTCTCCTCCTCGCATTGGACTTCGCCTCCTATTCGGCCTCTCATTCCGGTCGTCGTGGCCATCTTGGCCTCTGGGCCTACTGTGGTACTCGCCTGGGCCTTCGTATTGGCGCTGGTGCTTCTCTCCGTTTAGGTTTCTCCCAAATCGCATGTAACGCACCGAGAACCCTCTCAATCGTCCCGTGGGACCATAATTTATTCCCATTCGGCCGTTCGTGGGCCTATCGTGGTTTCTATAATATGAGTCGTGATTCGACCATTCTCAGCAATTTCTCCCTCTATCTTGACTTGGAGAACCGCTTGCCCTCTCTCCATCTGCGCGTTTGGTGTTCCAGGGCCTCATTCCGGGCTATCACGCATTGGCATCACGAGCCTATCTTCGGGCCTATTTCCCATTTTTTGCCCCTCATGTTCCTCCAACGCTATCAATAATGACATCGCATCGCTTAGTGTTCGCTGGCGCACTACCACCAGATGATGTCATATGGTGTCGAGAAAATGCCTCATCATATGTGATATGATGTCATATCCTGTTCACCAAGTGGGGATTCTAGAAGTCTACTGATTTGCCGATAGCGCAGAAAATGATCAACAAGGCTTTCGCCGGCGTTACGTTAGTACCTCCCGTTTGTAATTTGAGTGCCTACCATGTACTGTGCATTTGTTTCCCAGTATTTATCTAAAAATGTCACCTTAAAGTGAGTGTATTGTGCATATTCGCCAACTGTTAGGCAGAACCAGCTAAGTGTGGGGCCTACCTAACTTCCCTATACTGAAATCTATTGTAAATGCCTCTAAGTTTAAATGATGCCCCTAGATCACTAATGAACTGTTTCACGTTATCCACACTACTGTCAAATTTTGGAACAGGCAATCATTAAGAAATTGCATGGGCATGTGTATCTTCATCTGCATCCTGGGCGTATTCATTGGTGTTTGAATATTAGACGTGTTTACATTTTCATAATTAATACTGACGTGAGGCGAGACCGGAAGCGCAGTGGTATGGTCGCTCGGCCTTTCCACACTATCATTACATAGTGTGTGGGGTGACCTCAGTGCGGGGGTGGCAGTGGTTTGGGGGTCCAACTGCACCCTTTCCATTGCCTGGCGCATTTCAGTCATTTCCCTTGACCTTTCCTAGAGGGTTAGCACCGTCTCCTTTGAGCAGCGACAACTTGCGACATCTCGCCCTTTATCTTTGCAAACTCACCCAGTTGTGAGTTTTCCCTACCCTCCAATTATTGCTCTGAATGTATTCAGTTCAGCGTTCACACCTATCTCGAAGGTACGCCTTCGGCCTTCTACGATATTGCAAATTGCCATCGCTTCATCTTCTATTTGTTCCCTGAGTTCGTTTATTTGTTTCCGGTCCGATCCGGTTTGCAGTTTAACATTTTCAATTTCAATAACTAGATGTACCCGCATTTCTTCCACTGGGGACTGAGCCACTAATACTTCACTTCTGATACTTCACTCTGTAAGAGCGTTTCTATTTCACGCTGGGCGTCCAGTTGCTGTATTACCTCCCCCTGCGCGAGGAGTTGTCCCATGATCTGCCTTTGGAACACCTCCCCTTGCTCGTTTAGTTCTTTGCTAATTGCTGCTGCCACATTTTCCTTTGATTTCCTAACCAAGTTGTTGCTGCAACAATTCTCTTTAATTTACTAATTGATTTTCTAAATTATTTTCTGAACTACATGACAGTTGTTGCAGCATTTCCTCTTGCGTTTCTAATTTACTTGATAATTCTTGCTGCAACATTTCCCTTTGATCTTCTAATTTGCTTGAACGTTGTTGCTGCAACATTTCCCCTTTACTCGACAATTATCCAAATAGTAACATCATCTGTCTTATCAGGCTCCCCAGGTTGGTCGACTTTGTTCCTTCATTCATCGCGACTTGGCTTGGACTTACTGTCTCCTACCGGCTATCGCTATTTCCGCCATCTTCTCGCATACTATCACTTCTCTGATTTTCCCCTTCGAATTCCAGGCTACATTCATTCTCTAACGGTTTGTTATTTTCCATTTTGTCTTCTGAATTTTCCCCCACTAATTTACTACTCCTCGGCCTCATCTAATACTCATGCTCAGAACAGAAAGACCCCTGACTATGTTTACTGCTCCAGCAATAATTGACCTCCAATTGACCTTCATAAATAATGACTAATAACTATCTTAGTGATACACACCCAAAATACACTAAATGTAATTATGTCTTTGTCTTACTCGTTTGTGCTGCGAGCCGCCTTCTTCGACGAATCGATATGCTGGTATCCAATGAGTATTTTTTACCACTTACGAAAAAAGCACTTTTTACTTACACAAAAAGGAGGGATCGATGCTCGTAGAAGGAGAAAGGGGTGCTAGTGTCATTTCTTGAATAGAGGAGGGCGACACTGACGTCTTGGCGCTACTGATGTGGTGCATTATGCGTCCAGGTCTCGGTGGTCTTGTTGCCTTCTCGATCGAGTTTCTGCTTCGTCGTCGTCTCAGGTTGGATGTCCAGAGTTTTAGTTGTGCGCCAGTGACGTCGGTTTGTCTGCGGTGATTTTGAGCTGCCATTCGATGTGCTTGTCCATTGACTTGGACGTTGTCGGTATCTCGAGCCTTAATTTTTGTGAATCTGTCCGGCTACGTTGTACGCTTTGAGGTGTTTCATCTCGTTGAGCTGCACGTTACGGAGCGATGTTTTATTAAATCGTGCCCAGCACGTTGGGCGCCATATGAGGTTGGCCGCGTTCTAGACGCGTAGTTCTGAAACCAGAATTCCTTAGCCTGTGACTGACCTGCTCTCCCGGTGTATATTTTCTTCTTTGGCTGGTTAGCGTTGAGCAGTACTGACTCTATAATATCTACAGGGGGTAAATGATGTACCTTTGGTGATAATGAAACATCCACCGTAATAACTGTTAACTTTATTATTCAGTTATTGCTACACATTCTGGAACGCGGGCAACCACTCCGTTAATTATTTGAGGCAAACAACTCGATCGTTATAATTTCTAATACTATGAATTTACTTGCGGTTAACATAGCGATGATTTGTAAGACGACAGATTTCTAAGTTTTCTAATACCTTCTAGAGCGATCTTTCCTATCGTGTATAGCCGTGGCCTTACTTATACGAGTGCAGAGTTCACGGAAGTGAATTTAATTGCTATTTGTTATTTTCACCATGTCCGATTTCATCCCTACTTCCCATAAGTCACGTGATTACCTTTCTCGCTGTTTAATCATGTGGCCCTTTCCTATTTATGTATTCGCCAGTTCATATTCCTTACTTTGAACTTATTGGCTAAGATTTGGGGTTTTCGTTGAATTCCTAGCTTTCTCTTTCCCACGGCACTAGTTAAAATTAGTTGAATCTAACCTGTATCACCAACGTAGTATTATGACTATAATCTCCTTACTTGTAAACGGCACGCACTTCCAACTACAAAAGGCATTGCAAAATTCCGAGCCCTTTGTCCATAAACCTTGGGTATCGGTTACAACGTTTTGCAACTTAATTAGAGCTATTGCGTGGTTGCAATCAGTTCGTAACATGCCATCATTTATATTATAATAGTATTACTTTATATTGGTTAATTTATTTTAAATAATTACCGGGCCGTGTTGAACGTTATCAATGTATATATTTAAATAGAATTAAACAATCACATTCTATATCCTTATCTATCTGGTAAGGGTTAGTTTACAATATTTCAATAAGTACCCTATTTTACACGCATACGGCAGCAAGCATATAGTCTCAAAGTCAAGCAACCTACTGTACGTAAGAATATGAGGACGCTTATAGCTCGTTGCATTCTGTAGCAAAAGAATAGACTTTTGTTACGGCTTTTGTCTTGGAAGGAGTAAAGCAGGCAAGTGTCGGCATATTATGATGCTGCCGTAGGACTTACGTTAACTTGATTAGCCTTTTGCAATTTTAATTCTCTTACGATAATGTAAGACTCACAAGAGAGTATCAGTAACAAAAACCGAGCGGGATGGCTCAGACGGTTACGTCTGTGGCCCGTATTCAGGAGGTCCCAGGATCGATCCCCGGCGACGATTCACTCTGTCCCATGGGTTTTTCGTGGTTTCCTCGGGTCGCCAGGCGAATGCTGGGGTACTTGATCTTCTACCACGACTCTCCTTCCTCTCATTTCCTGTACCCATCATCTTCCTTTTCATCTGTTTCAGGGTTGTAGGACCAGTCGGTGGTGTTCGGCGTGTTGCGGCTGGGCAGTGTCTTGCGCTATAAAAAGGTTTCTTCCCTGGCGTCGCTGTGGTACCGCTCAGTTAGGTCTCTCCTCAGTGTGGGGGTACGCTACTGGGGACCCTGGAGGTTGGTGGCTTGTCTTGTGGACAGGGGCCGTGCGGCGTTGGGTGCGTGCTCTCTGGAAACGTTCGGGACCCCGTCCATGCTTGCACCCGTCAGCATCCGGATCTGTCGCTCTTCGGGTCTCTCCTCTCATTCTGCTCTCCCGGGGGTCACGTTGGAAGCATAAAGGGCCGACTGGCCTGTGTGCGGTGCTCTGCCTCGGTTCTGGTGACCCCTTCGTGATCCGTACCTTTTCCTTTATCAGCAACAAAAACATAACCACTTAACTCGCTCATAAGACTTCTAATTATTAATCTTGTAAGCGCACGGAGAGAGCGAATTGAACGGGAAAGAAACATGAAATGCGACTTATTACTGTCATTTTGCTGAATCAGTCTACCTTCATTGTTTCAAACATTTCCACTCCTCGCCAGCACTGCTACAAAGCGCCTAGCCAATATGGTACATACTAGTCGGTCACGATATGAATGTGTGCGATGATAAGAGGAACTATACAGTTCCGGAGCAAGTGGTTGGGGCACTGGAAGGACATTCATATAAAGAAAACATCGGGAGTTCTGAGTTGCACTTACTAGCAAGAATGAGGCCTGCAAATTGCAGTTAGTACTGTTTTCCCTGTGCAACTGTACATTCCCCTATTTGTTTGCCCCTCACTCCCCTCTGAACGCTATCCTTGATGATATTGGAATTGCCAACAGAAACACTGGCACCCTCTCCAAGCTCACTCATCGTACCCGACTAGTATACTACGTAAATCACTGCGTTTATACATATTTTATATTATAACTACGAGTACCATAATAATACAGCTATAGCAACATTGCCAGCTTCGCCTAATAATACTAGGGTTATTCTGAGTCTAATATTTTAGTTGTATAAAATTCCAAAGACGCTTAAAATAAGCAAACACTACATGTAGGTTTTTATTAGTAATGGGACGATATCACTATTTCTCGATACGCGATAACGAATCAGACTTTTGAGCACTTATACTCGATATTCACTTTATAAAAAGCCGTAAAGGCTTGTTCACTGAATTATGTTATTATTAGTAGTTCTCGGTGTATAAACGCATGTAGCCAATTTTGTATTGTGTGCTAATTCCGAAATTGTTACTGTTTGATCTTCTTTTGGCAACAATTCTTTTTATCCTGATAATTCCACAGGTTATACATCCCTATTGTTAGTCAAGGCTAATAATAATAACAACAATAATAGTAATAAGTTCCTCACTTACATTTTTGTGTAACTATATTTTGTATTGAAAGCCTTCTTTTAAAGGATTTTCTACCCATAGAAAAGCAAATATTGTTTCTTCTGTAATCTTGAAAATATAAACTAATATATATTTTTCATTAAGCTTAATAGCTCAGCATAACAAATACGAGTATTTCCATGCCTGCATTACCTCACGTCTTAAGTTCTGATTTTTTTTCAGTTGGATTCTCATGTTTTGGTCACCGGAGTAGCAAAATGTATTGGCTGAGAGTGAGTCACCAAGCCAGGCTATTGCAGAAACGTGATTTAGCGCGTCAGCTAAATCAGCTTCATTCAGAACTCAGTTAGTGCTGCATGTTGCATAAGTACATCTACTACTTTCCCCATTATTTTGCATGTTTTAATTTAGACACAAGAGTTTATGGAATGTTTCACTGATTCATCCAGAGGAAATGTAATTACGATCTATCAAGAACTATAACCCAGCAACTCTTTGGGAACACTTATGAGAGAATATTGCGAAGTCGCGACTCCTTTTTTCTCTTATCTAGCATAAGGTTACACGTAACAACTTTCAATAATCCAAAACTTAAACATTTAAGAACATCGAAAAAGTATCGAATGTTTATCTCAAAGTATTAGACATACTTCCATAACACTGAGTATTGAGGGTATCGAGGTATCGACGGTCCCATCCCTACTTTTTATGAATATTATAGAAACAATTATTTAAATTTCCTTCATCTGCAAACTGCAATTTGGCTCAGTATTCTGAAATAAAGAATTCCGGATTTACGTGCGGTTAAGATGACACAAATTAATTAATGCAGTATGGTTTCCCTAGCAGCTTTGTCTGATAGGAAAAATTACAATTGAAACAAAAAAAAATGCTATTCTTATTTTATTTATTTATTTATTTATTTTTACAGTTTTATTTCATATGGAATGTCCAATACAGGACACAGTGAACTAGGTTGGCGCAGACGAGTCAGTGTCATTCGGTCTCTGTTTGTGCGGGATAAATTGTAACGTAAAAGTTAATTATCTCTTTTATTTCAATGTCTAAAAATAATTACACTTTGTGGTGTTATACGCACTTTGATATTCTAATTTTTCGTAAAATGGTATCAAAAGCCTATAGTTTGAATTGGAGAAGAAATAATCACATTAACCCTTGTACCATACGTCACAATCTGCCTGCAATAATTAGTTCAAGAATATCCACAGATAATGCGCCTCTAAACGTGCGGTGCTATTAATTACTGTAGACACGCTTCAAAGCCCATAATTAACGAGCACTGCGAAAATTTCACGCACTTTATACTTGCAGGTTGTATCGAAACTATTGATTTAACACTTCTGCAAACAGAGCGCATTCACCATCTAATGTAACCCAATTCTGGCAACAGCAAGAAAAATGTCACAAAGTATTGCAGTATAAGGGAGATGAAGGTCCTGAAATAGGGTTAGAGAACAAACCCACGCAAACAGAGAAATGCAATGAAACCATTTCATAAAAGATAAATAGTCGTAAATATACTATAACTTATCCAACGTTTAAAGGAGAACGAAAATGTACATTTCATTCATCACAGGAATTATCTGTATCAGGAATAATTAGCAACACCGCCAGTCCCACCATCCTATGATCAATGCTTGCCGCGTTACAGCGTTTTCCTCAATATACGCGTCACGTCATCAGATCACCCAGCTGCTTGAAAATAAATAAGATGGTACGCAGCATTATGTGGTACTTCAAATTATAAACAAGGTCTGCATATGATTTTAATTAGAGGAAATAATAATTTATTTCTTAAACAGAGAGGAGAGCTAAACACTAACCAATCACTTCTCATAATCCAGTTAATACCATATGATTGGCATCAATCCGGCATCTGCTTTTAAAATGAGTGAACCTGGTATCAGTACGATTTCGAGACAGTGTTAACACCAATAAACTGCTGTTTCTATCCACTGTTGTAAGTGCAATGAATAATGATGAGGAACGTGTGTGTTGTTTGGACTATTAAAACGCGAAGTTAGCAAAGGGTGACTGATGTGTACAACAAAGCACCATGATTTTTACAAATTAATTACATATTGTAATGTTTTCAACATTGTGAGACATAATTTAGCGCTAAAGAAAACAGAACTAAAAAGAAAGCACTCACTGATAATAATCCTGCTAATAGGACCTAGCGATATACCTACTGCCAAAAGTTTACAGCGTGAACTATTTCACCGATTGCCATTGAATACAAATAAAGAATCGTTATATCTTCATGTGTAGTGTTTAATATTATAAATGCATTTCCAGAGCCCAGTAAAGGCTTCAAAATTCACTAATATCACTGGAAAACAGCCAAAATGTTACGGGAACAAAAATAGCGATTTCTGATTAATTTTATGTCGCAGATTACGAATATGACAATAAATCGCTGGCTCAGTATTACAAGGTTCTATGTCAGGAAAATTCAGAAATTTAAGTTTTGCTGCTAAAAGGTTGTATGATTTGAGCTGTACTTCATAATATTATTAGAAGGTGACAGCACTTGTTGGTATTAACATAACAGCTGTTTTAAATTGGTTGTATGTGGATATTGTTCGTCTCTGAGAGTTTCAAAGTTCTATGTATACTTAGAACCCTATAGTAATAAAGTGTTTGTGTGTATGAATTGACAAAGTTGCATGTATGTGGTAAATGTACATTCCCTAAAATAATATAAAGGTTTATTAAGTGTGAGAAGCAAGCATCCAAAACATAACTATAAAATTCTGTACTCCTGGAAATTGACTCTGTTCACAGCTGCCTAGAAAGAAGTTTATCAAAAAGAGAGTTTTATTCACCAGTTTCCCTGTTGCGCCTACTCAAATCAGCCTGTAAAAGGAAACCATACAACATTTTGTAGATGTAACCCCATGACGTTTATAACTTTCAAGTTTGCTCTAAGCTTTTCAATTATAAAAGTGTGCCATTTATAAAAATGACTTCTCTTAAATTCCCTCAGTCACTCACATGGTTACAATGGAAAGAGAGTCACAGCGAAAGAATATATTAGCGTTAATTTGAAATATCTATAAATCATTTCAAGAAAGTCCACAGAACTTGGTGAAATACCAATACAAAAACCAGCCAAAATCTTAACAACAATCCCACCAAACAAGATTAAGTCTTTCAAGGCAATGCTGAAGTTTATTCCTGAAGTTGATAGGTCTTTCTTTGAAGCCTTATTAAGAAGAAGCCAAAGAGAATGAGTGCAAGAGAAAATGTAAGCAATAAAAGCATTTTTGTTCAGAATGGGAATAATAATTGTATATTATATTTCATTTGCATATTTTGTGTTATCAATTTAGCACATTTAGTTAAACCAACACTATTGAAAGCTGTTTTTTTTATTTTCTGAACGAATAGCTGTGTTATTCTTTAGTTCTGTAAACATTTATAAGGATAGGGAGGCTACTGTACTATATATGTTCACTTCAAATTACTAAAAATTAGTGATTGAATGACGACAATGCTGTAAAATCTTCTTTTCAAGCATTACTAAGAGCAGAATTCCTAACTAGGTTATTTGAGTCAGCTTGTTGAGATATTTTTTATTATTCTTCACTTTGTGTCAACCTATTATATAAATTGAAATTGCTATTATTAAAATAGGATTCCATTGTCTTTGGGCCACAGTATGAACTATTATTATTATTATTATTATTATTATTATTATTATTATTATTATTATTATTATTATTATTATTATTAAGTGAAATCAATATTGAAAGCAGAGCTGATTATTTCTCAGCAAATTTCTTGAGTAAGTTTGTTATCTTATAGACTGTACTTGATAATAATTAAAGCAAAAAGCGTTATAATATTTTCTATGCAATAAATATATATAACATGAACAAATTCTTTGTTTTACCTACTTATCCTCTATAATCCTATAGTATTGTCTCAGAGTATTACTGCAGAATGCTTACATACAACTTGGTTGTTTCAATTATACATTATGGTTTGTATTACAAGGTTCTATGTAGAAATATAACATTAAATAACTTCTTCAAAAATAATACTATTATGAAGTTAATAGTATGTATAATGTATATTTTTATATTTGTTTAGGAGATAAACAAAATAATGGCTGGATAATATCAACACACTGCTCACTCATAATCTGAAATTTCAAACTCTTGTTTCACAAAAGTTACATGCTATTACATATAACCTTGTAATACTGAGCCAGCGAAATATGGACGCAGTGGTGGTCAGTGTATAGCGAATGTCTGGGGTTACTCTTTTCAGATTGAAACGGCAACTCTAGGCCGGGCCCGAGAACAGTAATTCTAGATAACTTATTAATTAACTTTTAGTGATGTTAAATCGTATTATGTAAATATCTTTTTCTCATACTGCTTGTATATTTTAAGAAGGGTGATTTAACGTTATGTATCTATCTAGGTTATTAATATCAGTAGAGTTATAAATGGTTTAATGTGAATAATTTAAGCGCTATGTTAAAATACTGTCCACGGTGGAATGTTTTAGCTACAGGAATAGTGCTTTCGAAGGCAGAAAACCTAGTTTTATTACCTCTCTTCGGTCGCCGTGCTATTATTCCTACAGCGAGGGTGTAGAGCCTTTGTCCCATTATTTGATAATTCGCCGTGACCAAGTGAGTGAGACAGACAACCTTAACGGTAAATGTAGGAAAAGCCGCGATTTATATTAAAATTGGACCAATGAAATCCCTGGAAGTTTATTCGAAATAGTTAGACGCGTCGAGTCGCGCTAAAAATGTACCAATAGGAAAGGAAGCAGCCTCAGGAGCCTGAGACTATAAATGGATCTGTTTGGGGAAAATTCGGGGCAGTTTTTGTCATGTGTGGTCAGGGAGAGATGCTGCAGGATGTGTGAGATATCGCGCCAAAAAGGGAATCAAGTCAAATTTGTCATGTCAGCTTAGTATTGCATTTTATTCGGCAGTTTTTGTCATGTGTGGTCAGGGAGAGATGCTGCAGGATGTGTGAGATATCGCGCCAAGACAGGGAATCCAAATAGTTTTAGCAACACACCTAAGATCCGCTACTCTTAAAGCGACAATAAGAATATTTAAACTTCAAGTCATATCCGCGCCATAGTTTAACAGCGGTGGACAGTATTTTACAGCGGCCATACCAGTTTTGTATACTACGAGTGTTAATTAAATAAAAAGAAACGGCAGTGTCATCTTTTCATAAACAAAGCAAGTCTATGTCTTCCTATATCACCACCCGAGATCTACGTTTTCCTTTACCGAGGATAAGTCCATGCTCCCATATAATTTAAGGAAAATTACTGCAGCTAGCCGAGGATAAATTGAAGAACCAACACGCTGAGAACTTCTGGAAGCCACGGGAGAAGCATCAAGGTAAGCTACAGCAACGGATGAGGAGGTGATCGCCGCAAACTGGCGCCATAACGTGGAGCTCGAAAGGAAGAACGACACAAACGGAGGACTAGGAAACAACGAACAGACGAAGAATCTTCAGAGGAAAGGGGCACAGCAGAACAAAATTACAACGCGAACTTCTAGTCTACCTACGTGGGACAACAAAACAGCTGAGAGCATCGCTTCTAGAACTTCACCAGGATTCGAACCCGGAACGCATCAGTTAACATTGAAAAAAGTACAGGTTAGAACATTTATTCAAAAACAAACAAAAAGGCATGCAGAGTAGTGACTCAGTTTTGTGAACACATGTTATTGAGAGGGGGTAAAGTCATTACTAGGGAGGTAGAACTTGCTAACGGAACCATGAGTAGGTCAAGGGAAGATTTGAAAGAATTGAATGGGGAGGCTATTGTCAGCATAACAACAGATGGAGAAAATATGGGCGCAGCAGAAGTAGAAGTTAGGCTAGAAAGGCAATCACCGAATAAGCAGGTCATTGACGCAGGTCAAAACCAGCTGCTAATATTGCTTCAACAGTTGAGCGCAATAATAGATGAACGGGGTAAGATCTTCAATGAACATAGTAAAAAGTTAGAAAGCATAATAGATGAACGGGGTAAGATCTTAAGTGAATATAGTAAGAACGTAGAAAGAATCGGAAGTCAACTAGATAAGAATTTAGAAGGGGAATCAAATGGGCATAATAAGGACGTAGAAAGAATCGTAAGTAAGCAGAGTAAGGGCTTAGAAAGAATCGTAAGTGGACAAGATAAGAATGTAGAAGGTGAATCAAATGAGCATAATAAGGACTTAGAAAGAGTCGTAAGTAAGCAGAGTAATGACTTAGAAAGAATCGTAAGTGAACCAGATAAGAATCTAGAAGGGAAATCAAATGAGCATAATAAGGACTTAGAAAGAATCGCAAATGAGCAGAGTAAAGACTTAGAAAGAATCGTAAGTGAACAAGATAAGAATGTAGAAGGGCAGAGTAAAGACTTAGAAAGAATCGTAAGTGAACAAGATAAGAATGTAGAAGGGAAATCAAATGAGCATAATATGGACTTAGAAAGAATCGTAAGGGAACAAGATAAGAATGTAGAAGGGAAATCAAACGAGCAGAGTAAGGACTTAGAAAGAATCGTAAATGAGCAGAGTAAGGACTTAGAAAGAAAATTGAGTGAACAGAAAAAGGATTTCGAAGGGAAATTAAGTAAGCAGAATAAGGACTTAGAAAGAAACTTAAGTGAACAAGATAAGAATGTAGAGGGGAAATTAGTTGAGCTGATGAAGGGGAAGCTAATAGAAACACTTGAAGGGAAATTACTACAGATACTAGAAACTAAAGAGCCGAAAACACTAACGGGAGAAGAGACGTTAAAGAAAGCTTTTGAAAGAATGTTAAAAAGGGCGCAGAAAAGAAAGCAGGAATTTAAAACAAGGAAGCGAAAGAAAGGGTTGATCGAACTTGGAGAATTAGTATGGGTATAAAAAAAAAATCCAGCATTCAAATTAAAAAAAAAAAAAAAAAGAAAAGAAAGACATAATATCATTGATCCTGACTCTACAGTGCCTGGAAAGGAGAGCTTTCACATGTGAATTAATGAATTATCGTAAGCAGTTGTGCAGAACATTTTTTTTTGCATTACTAAAGAGACTTGAGTATTAAATGCTCATTAGTGATAGTGAAGAAGAACAAGAAACACCTTTGCCATTAATATGTTTCAGTTTCTTTCTGCTTGAATAAGTTTGTCTTAAGGTTGAAACAGCTTTTATTGTCAGAATATTTATTATATTTTTTTTTTATATTTAGCAATATTTGTAAATTATTAATTGGTTGGTATGCTAGCAATATGCTGACAGTTTTCTTTAAACATATAAATTAGTTTTATTAATTATAAAAAAAAAGGTATCATAGAATGGAAAATTTATTTAAAGGTCCATACAGGGTGATTTACATTTGAGTTACAAGAAATAAAGAATTCCAAGATCGTAGGGAGATACCATAAACAGTTGCTCAAACCGTACAAATGTTTAGAGAATGAGAAGGGTGAAGAATGTAATGAAAATGGTCAGGTTAGTTTTACTCGAAATGAGGTAGCAACCCTATGAACAAATAGTAAAGGTAATACACCCGATAAATAAGGAGGTAAAGAAATAAATAAATGCATAATAATTATGTATCAATATGTATGTAAATAGATTTAATTTTAGAACTTGATTTAGGTATTAGCGTATTTCTCTCCACCACAAGTTATTCGTGTGCGCGAAATGTATTGTGTAAGAATGTCTCTCGGAAACCTGTTTTTAAATGGTGAGAGGGGATCAACCATAACAAATGTGGAGTGAATGACCCAAATATAAACACCACTGGTGTGGCAGAACCCTTGTGAAGAAACAGGTATAGCGAAGGGTCTCTGCCAACAAAACAAACCTACAAAGGCCATAATCAGAGGAATTATTCTGGAAAAGAAAATTGTATCAAGTGCTGAAAAATTTATTCTTTTCCAGAACAGGGCAATTTGAAACGGCAACTCTAGGCCGGGCCCGAGAACAGTAATTCTAGATAACTTATTAATTAACTTTTAGTGATGTTAAATCGTATTATGTAAATATCTTTTTCTCATACTGCTTGTATATTTTAAGAAGGGTGATTTAACGTTATGTATCTATCTAGGTTATTAATATCAGTAGAGTTATAAATGGTTTAATGTGAATAATTTAAGCGCTATGTTAAAATACTGTCCACGGTGGAATGTTTTAGCTACAGGAATAGTGCTTTCGAAGGCAGAAAACCTAGTTTTATTACCTCTCTTCGGTCGCCGTGCTATTATTCCTACAGCGAGGGTGTAGAGCCTTTGTCCCATTATTTGATAATTCGCCGTGACCAAGTGAGTGAGACAGACAACCTTAACGGTAAATGTAGGAAAAGCCGCGATTTATATTAAAATTGGACCAATGAAATCCCTGGAAGTTTATTCGAAATAGTTAGACGCGTCGAGTCGCGCTAAAAATGTACCAATAGGAAAGGAAGCAGCCTCAGGAGCCTGAGACTATAAATGGATCTGTTTGGGGAAAATTCGGGGCAGTTTTTGTCATGTGTGGTCAGGGAGAGATGCTGCAGGATGTGTGAGATATCGCGCCAAAAAGGGAATCAAGTCAAATTTGTCATGTCAGCTTAGTATTGCATTTTATTCGGCAGTTTTTGTCATGTGTGGTCAGGGAGAGATGCTGCAGGATGTGTGAGATATCGCGCCAAGACAGGGAATCCAAATAGTTTTAGCAACACACCTAAGATCCGCTACTCTTAAAGCGACAATAAGAATATTTAAACTTCAAGTCATATCCGCGCCATAGTTTAACAGCGGTGGACAGTATTTTACAGCGGCCATACCAGTTTTGTATACTACGAGTGTTAATTAAATAAAAAGAAACGGCAGTGTCATCTTTTCATAAACAAAGCAAGTCTATGTCTTCCTATATCACCACCCGAGATCTACGTTTTCCTTTACCGAGGATAAGTCCATGCTCCCATATAATTTAAGGAAAATTACTGCAGCTAGCCGAGGATAAATTGAAGAACCAACACGCTGAGAACTTCTGGAAGCCACGGGAGAAGCATCAAGGTAAGCTACAGCAACGGATGAGGAGGTGATCGCCGCAAGATACAGTATAAGCAGTTGTCCTGGTCAAGGTCACAGCACACCCTTCATACGGAGTGGCGGAGACAAATACAGAGTGAATCACCTAAAAATTGCACCGCAAATATTTCGGAAATGGAAAGTGCTATTGGTATGCAGTTTTCACAGCATTGATTGGTAGTCAGGGGCTCGTACATTTAGCCTATAAACAGATATTAATAATACAGAGAAAGTGTATTTTTTGAGCAAACAAACAATTTTTTAAATGGAACAATGCCTAGTTACATCAACAGAATAAACGTAGGATAAATTAGAATGTCAATGGTCTTTGTTGCAGGATTCTAGTGCAGGTGGTTTACGAGAAATCGTATTTTGAAAAGCTTCCACTCCGACAATTGTTTGTTCCATGCAACCTGCTTAGTTGCTTGGTACGATGTTATTATGTTTGTTTGCATTGTGTTTTCTGTTCATTGATTGCATTGCGACTTTCTAGTCAGTTATTTGACAGTTCAAGCAGTAAGTCGCGGGTGGAAGATGGGGTTTACTAATGCAGAAAAAGCCGACATGCTCATGGTGTATGGAGAGTGTAAGAAGAATGTAGTTCGTTTCTGTACGTTGTATGCGGAAACGTATCCTAATAGACGTCAACCATCTCGGCAATTATTTATCAACCTCTTCAACCAATTACGTGAAAGTGGTAATGTAACACCTAGAAAACCTAACACAAGCAAACGAGTGACTGGAGAAGAGGCAGAAATTAATGTTTTGGCTGCCGTTGCAGTAGATCCGCAAATTAGTTCCCGCACAATCGCACGTAGAAGTGGCATAAGCCAGGCAAGTGTACTGCGCATTCTCCATCGACATAGGTTCCATCCCTATCACATCTCTCTCCATCAGCAGCTGCATGGAAACGATTTTGAGAATCGTGTTAGCTTTTGTACATGGGCATTAAGAAATGATACTTCAGATTCATCACGTATCTTGTTTAGTGATGAGGCAACATTTACTAATCATGACCAGGTAAACCGCAGAAACATGCACTATTGGTCTGTTGAAATCACCGTTGTCTTAGTCAGGTGGAACGTCAGCGTCCATGGAGTTTAAACGTGTGATGTGGGATAGTGAGCCATCAGCTCATAGGCTCTTTGTTCATGGAAAGAACAATGAACTCGCACAAGTATCGCAGCCTCCTGACAGACCATCTGCCACAGATGCTAGAAGACGTTCCTTTGCAGACTAGGAGGAACCTGTGGTACCAGCATAATGGCTGTCCAGCCCATAGTGCACGAAGTACTACAGTTTGTCTTAACGGATTGTTTCCAAATCGTTGGATTGGACAACGAGGTCCTGTAACTTGGCCGGCCCGTTCACCAAATCTGACCCCTTTAGAATTTTTTTCTGTGGAGGTTGAAAGACACTGTCTACAAGGATGTACCAACTACACCAGACGATATGAAACGACGTATTACTGCTACCTGCTCTGAAATTTACGCTGAAATGCTAGAACGAGTGCAGCAGTCTTTCCACAGCAGACTGGAAGTGTGTATTGAAGCTGACAGTGGTCATTTTGAACATAACCTTTGAAGGGCTCTGTTCTCTTTACCTGAAAGAATCCACAGAAGTATTGTAATTCCCTTTTGTTTTTCTTTATTTTGTGCTACCACAGGTTGTACAAGTGTCGGTGCGTAAAAGTTTCAAAATAGGATTTCTCGTAAACCACTTACACTAGATTCTTGCAACAAACGCCACTGACAGTCTAATTTACCCTATCTTTATTCTGTTTATGTAACTAGGTTTTTGTTCCATTTAAAAATTGTACGTTTGCTCAAAAAATACACCTCAGTATTATTAAAATGTGTTTATAGGCTAAATGTACGAGCCCCTGACTACCAATCTATGCTGTGAATACTGCACATCAATAGCACTTTACATTTCCGAACTATTTGCGGTGCAAGTTTTATGTGATTCACTCTGTATATGCTTCTGTGGGGTTTTGCTTGTTTGCAAACGCTTGCTGGTTTAGTTAATTACAAGGTGTTTCTGAGCGAAAGCGGTGTTCCTCTTTATTTTTAAGTTAATTCATGAGATTTTTGTGGTGCGATGCTTTCTCTTTTGCCAGCAAATTCATTTTTAATTCTGTATGGTGATAAATCTGGAATTGGGAAAATTAATATACCTAATAAACGTATAAATAGTGCCGATAAGTTTTGTTACCTATATTTGAGAAAAGTGACTTTTGCAGTGCAAAAGCAAAATATAACTCCGTTAATAAACAAAGCATACCATCTGTATTTGGTTGCAAAATAGGGGACCAAAATAAAGACTGGGTCCCCATATTTGCTGCAACAGCTGTTATACAAATCTCAGTGATTGACTAAAAGAAAATCAATGTCCTTCGCTGTACACATGATTTGGAGGGAACAAACAAACCATCTATCTAATTGCTATATCTGCAAGGTGCTACCTGTGAAGGTAATTTCAAAGGAGAACAGATCAACTGTATACTATCCATATATACCTTCAGCTATTCATCCAGTGCCCCATTCCAATGAACTCCTTGTTCCACTACCATCGAAGTCCTATACCATTGATTCTAACGAGGAACCACTTCTGAAGACATACCTAGAGCTTCTACATCTCAGGACGTATGAGGTGTTTACCAGAGGGGGACACCCCGCCACTGCAACTAATTTAAATCACATAAATTATGACAGATTTAAATAGCAAATATGATGACTTAAAGATGATTGCAATTCTTCTTGGCTTACAACAAGGCTTTAAAATTTATCATTGTTTTCTGTACAATTGTGACAGCTGGGCAACTAGTTTACACTACAAAAGGAAGGGTTGGCCTCTTTGACAAACTTTGGATCCAGGAACGAAGAATCCCTTCCACTATACATAAGCAGACTTACCTGGTTTCTAAAACTTTAAAACAAGGCCTGGAAAAATGCTTATATATATTTAAAGCAATACTATGTTGACTTGTTTACCTCCACTGCATTCGCAATATACAATTACACACGCTTTAATGATTATTTTAAGTTCTGTTTACCTGTAACGTCTATTGAAAAAATGGATTGCAACCCCAAACCGAGCAAACCATAGAGCGTTTTTGTTTTCTAAGGGATTGTTGGAGCTGATATAATCCACTCATCCTCCCCAACTGCCAAGGCAGTTTATTGAACAAATATGTTTACAGAAAATATAGCTTCCAGAAATTATGGAAATAATGGGAGTTTACTTCTGCCAAGGAAAAACCTTGAAAGTGGAATAAATACATCCTTAAATATTACAATACAAATTATTCCAATGCCGGAGTAGGGAAGGTGGCTATCCCCACACGCAAACTCAGCGCAGAAATATTTGTAAGCCAATGGAGAAATGGTATTTCAGTAGGCATGTATTAAGCGATCATGCACTAGAACCCTTTATACATGCACAGGATAATATAAAAAGACAAATCTTACATTCATGTTTCACAGTGTATCACAAGACCAACAGGTGTGTATTTGTGCTTATTGCAGTCTTAAAAAGTGTCCACATCTTTTCCTCTTCGGCCTAAGTCAATGCATTATCGAAAATGTTTGGTGAGAAGGTTACAACCTTTGCTTGTTCTAATATAACAATATTAGTATAGTATGTAGGCAAACGCGGGCTTCTGTGTTAACGCACATAACTGTTTATCCTAAATTGTTATACACATATTGAAACGGCAACTCTAGGCCGAGCCCAAGAACTGTAATTACAGATAATTTATTAATTAACTTTTATTGATGTTAAATCGTACTATGTAAATATCTTTTTCTCATACTGCTTGTATATTTTAAGGAGGGTGATTTAACGTTATGTATCTATCTAGGTTACTAATATTAGTAGAGTTATAAATGGTTTAATGTAAATAATTTAAGCGCTATGTTAAAATACTGTCCACGAGGGAATGTTTTAGCTTCAGGAATAGTGCTTTCGAAGGCAGAAAACCTAGTTTTATTACCTCTCTTCGGTCGCAGTGCTATTATTCCTACAGCGAGGGTGTAGAGCCTTTGTCCCATTATTTGATAATTCGCCGTGACCAAGTGAGTGAGAAAGACAACCTAACGGTAAATGTAGGAAAAGCCGCGATTTATATTAAACTTGGACCAATGAGATCCCTGAAAGTTTATTCGAAATAGTTAGACGCGTCGAGTCGCGCTAAAAATGGACCAATAGGAAAGGAAGCAGCCTCAGAAGCCTGAGACTATAAATGGATCTGTTTGGGGAAAATTCGGGACAGTTTTTGGTAATGTGTAGTCAGGGAGAGATGCTGCAGGATGTGTGAGACATCGCGCCAAAAAGGGAATAAAGACAGTTTTATCATGGATTTTTAGCGGGACAGTTTATGTCATGTGTGGTCAGGGAGAGATGCTGCAGGATGTGTGAGATATCGCGCCAAAACAGGGAATCAAAATAGTTTTAGCAACACACCTAAGATCCGCTACTCTGAAAGCGACAATAAGAATAGTTATATTTCGTGCCATATCCACGCCATAGTTTAACGGCGGTGGACAGTATTTTACAGCGGCAATACCAGTTTTGTATACTACGAGTGTTAATTAAATAAAAAGAAACGGCGGTGTCATCTTTTCATAAACAAAGCAAGTCTATGTCTTCCTATATCACCACCCGAGATCTACGTTTTCCTTTACCGAGGATAAGTCCATGCTCCCATATAGTTTAAGCAAAATTACTGCAGCTAGCCGAGGATAAATTGAAGAGAACCAACCCACTGAGAACTTCTGGAAGCAACGGGAGAAGCATCAAGGTAAGCCTAACGGCAACGGATGAGGAGGTGATCGCCACAAACTGGCGCCATAACGTGGAGCTCGAAGGGAAGAACGACACAAACGGAGGACTAGAAAACAACGAATAGAGGAAGAATCTTCAGAGGAAAGGGGCACAGCAGAACATAATTACAACGCGAACTTCTAGTCTACCTACGTGGGACAACAAAACAGCTGAGAACATCGCTTCTAGAACTTCACCAGGATTCGAACCCGGAACGCATCAGTTAACATTGAAAAAAATACAGGTTAGAACATTTATTCAAAAACAAACAAAAAGGCATGCAGAGTAGTGATTCAGTTTTGTGAACACATGTTATTGAGAGGGGGTAAAGTCATTACTAGGGAGGTAGAACTTGCTAACGGAACCATGAGTAGGTCAAGGGAAGGTTCAGAAGAACTGGATGGGGAGGCTATTGTCAGCATAACAACAGATGGAAAAAATATGGGTGCAGCAGAAGTAGAAGTTAGGCTAGAAAGGCAATCACCGATTGAGCAGGTCATTGACGCAGGTCAAAACCAGCTGCTAATATTGCTTCAACATTTGAGCACAAAGATAGACGAGATGGGTAAGATCTTAAATGAGCAGAGTAAGAACTTGGAAAGCATATTCAATGAACATAGTAAAAAGTTAGAAAGCATAGTAGATGAGCGGGGTAAAAAGTTAGAAAGCATAATAGATGAACGGGGTAAGATCTTAAGTGAACATAGTAAGAACTTAGAAAGAATCGTAAGTGAACATGGTAAGAATTTAGAAAGAGTCGTAAGGGAACAAGATAAGAATTTAGAAGGGGAAGTAAATGAGCAGAGTAAGGACTTAGAAAGAATCGTAAGTGAACAAGATAAGAATTTAGAAGGGGAATCAAATGAGAATAATAATGACTTAGAAAGAATCGTAAGTGAACAAGATAAGAATTTAGAAGGGGAATCAAATGAGAATAATAATGACTTAGAAAGAATCGTAAGTAAGCAGAGTAAGGGCTTAGAAAGAGTCGTAAGTGAACAAGATAAGAATTTAGAAGGGGAATCAAATGAGCATAATGAGGACTTAGAAAGAATCGTAAGTAAGCAGAGTAAAGACTTAGAAAGTATCGTAAGAGAACAAGATAAGAATTTAGAAGGGAAATCAAATAAGCAGAATAAAGACTTAGAAAGAATCGTAAATGAGCAGAGTAAAGACTTAGAAAGTATCGTAAGGGAACAAGATAAGAATTTAGAAGGGAAATCAAATAAGCAGAATAAAGACTTAGAAAGAATCGTAAATGAGCAGAGTAAAGACTTAGAAAGAATCGTAAGGGAACAAGATAAAAATCTAGAAGGGAAATCAAATGAGCAGAGTAAGGACTTAGAAAGAATCGTAAATAAGCAGAGTAAATACTTAGAAAGAATCGTAAGGGAACAAGATAAGAATTTAGAAGGGAAATCAAACGAGCAGAGTAAGGACTTAGAAAGAATCGTAAATAAGCAGAGTAAAGACTTAGAAAGAAAACTGAGTGAACAGAAACAGGATTTCGAAGGGAAATTAAGTAAGCAGAATAAGGACTTAGAAAGAAACTTAAGTGAACAAGATAAGAATGTAGAGGGGAAATTAGTTGAGCTGATGAAGGGGAAGTTAATAGAAACACTTGAAGGGAAATTACTACAGATACTAGAAACTAAAGATCCGAAAACACTAACGGGAGTAGAGACGTTTAATAAAGCGTTTGAAAGAAGGTCAAAGAGGGCGCAGAAAAGAAAGGAGGAATTTAAAACAAAGAGGCGAAAGAAATGGTTGATCGAACTTGGAGATTTAGTATGGGTATAAAAAAAAAAAAAAGAAAGACATAATATCATTGATCCTGACTCTACAGCGCCTGGAAAGGAGAGCTTTCACATGTGAATTAATGAATTATCTTAAGCAGTTGTGCAGAACATTTTTTTTCATTACTAAAGAGACTTGAGTATTAAATGCTCATTAGTGATAGTGAAGAAGAACAAGAAACACCTTTGCCATTAATATGTTTCAGTTTCTTTCTGCTTGAATAAGTTTGTCTTAAGATTGAAACAGCTTTTATGGTCAGAATATTTATTATTTTTTTTTGATATTTAGAAATATTTGTAAATTATTAATTGGTTGGTATGCTAGCAATATGCTGACAGTTTTCTTTAAACATATAAATTAGTTTTATTAATTATAAAAAAAAGAGGTATCATAGAAAGGAAAATTTATTTAAAGGTCCATACAGGGTGATTAACATTTTTGGCTCGGATACATTTGAGTTACAAGAAATAAAGAATTCCAAGATCGTAGGGAGATATCATAAACAGTTGCTCAAACCATACAAATGTTTAGAGAATGAGAAGGGTGAAGAATGTAATGAAAAGAATCAGGTTAGTTTTACTCGAAATGAGGTAGCAACCCGGTGAACAAATAGTAAAGGTAATACACCCGATAAACAAGGATGTAAAGAAATAAATAAATGCATAATAATTATGTACCAATATGTATGTAAATAGATTTAATTTTAGAACTTAATTTGGGTATTATTGTATTTGTTTGCGTTACAAGTTATTCGTGTGCGCGAAGTGTATTGTGTATAAGAATGTCTCTCGGAAAACCTGTTTTTAAAAGGGAGAGAGGAATCAACCATAACAGAGTGTAGAGTGAATGACCCAAATATAAACACCACCGGTTTGTCAGAACCCTTGTGAAGGAACAGGTATAGCGAAGGGTCTCCGTCAACAAAACAAACAAACAAACGCCATAATTAGAGGAATTATTCTGTAAAAGAAAATTGTATCAAGTGTTGAAAAATTTATTCTTTTCCAGAACAGGGCAATTTGAAACGGCAACTCTAGGCCGAGCCCAAGAACTGTAATTACAGATAATTTATTAATTAACTTTTATTGATGTTAAATCGTACTATGTAAATATCTTTTTCTCATACTGCTTGTATATTTTAAGGAGGGTGATTTAACGTTATGTATCTATCTAGGTTACTAATATTAGTAGAGTTATAAATGGTTTAATGTAAATAATTTAAGCGCTATGTTAAAATACTGTCCACGAGGGAATGTTTTAGCTTCAGGAATAGTGCTTTCGAAGGCAGAAAACCTAGTTTTATTACCTCTCTTCGGTCGCAGTGCTATTATTCCTACAGCGAGGGTGTAGAGCCTTTGTCCCATTATTTGATAATTCGCCGTGACCAAGTGAGTGAGAAAGACAACCTAACGGTAAATGTAGGAAAAGCCGCGATTTATATTAAACTTGGACCAATGAGATCCCTGAAAGTTTATTCGAAATAGTTAGACGCGTCGAGTCGCGCTAAAAATGGACCAATAGGAAAGGAAGCAGCCTCAGAAGCCTGAGACTATAAATGGATCTGTTTGGGGAAAATTCGGGACAGTTTTTGGTAATGTGTAGTCAGGGAGAGATGCTGCAGGATGTGTGAGACATCGCGCCAAAAAGGGAATAAAGACAGTTTTATCATGGATTTTTAGCGGGACAGTTTATGTCATGTGTGGTCAGGGAGAGATGCTGCAGGATGTGTGAGATATCGCGCCAAAACAGGGAATCAAAATAGTTTTAGCAACACACCTAAGATCCGCTACTCTGAAAGCGACAATAAGAATAGTTATATTTCGTGCCATATCCACGCCATAGTTTAACGGCGGTGGACAGTATTTTACAGCGGCAATACCAGTTTTGTATACTACGAGTGTTAATTAAATAAAAAGAAACGGCGGTGTCATCTTTTCATAAACAAAGCAAGTCTATGTCTTCCTATATCACCACCCGAGATCTACGTTTTCCTTTACCGAGGATAAGTCCATGCTCCCATATAGTTTAAGAAAAATTACTGCAGCTAGCCGAGGATAAATTGAAGAGAACCAACCCACTGAGAACTTCTGGAAGCAACGGGAGAAGCATCAAGGTAAGCCTAACAGCAACGGATGAGGAGGTGATCGCCACAATATCCACGTTTAATAATATACACACAGTGTTTGTCATTCTTTACTATGATTGATTAGTATACTCGAATGACAATTAATTCAAGTTAAATAAACGCTCATAACAATGCAAACCCCCTCCCCGTGAATATGCTATTGTTTCTATACGAATGCAAGAAAATATATTCCATTAGCAGAATGTGAAAACTCTTTAATAAGCGTATTCTCATCTTTAAACAAGAAACTGTCTATTGAGAAATACGCTGCTTTAAGCTAGCCCCATAATGTGAAAATTATGTGTAATTAAGAATCTCAATCTATAAAACATGAATATGCTATTATACCCCAAGGAATGCAATAAAACATATTTTATTATCACAATCTAAAAATTATAAAATACGAATATGATACTGTATCGACACATTTAGCTGTGCGGCTCTCAAAATTGTATAATTATACCAGCCTTGCAGTTACCACTTAATGGGGAGCCCGGCAATCCGGAATCTGAGTGTAGCACTAGGCCCACGGTAATACATTTCGTGAGTGCCATGCCGACACCATCACATTCCATAGTTAAGGCTTCTTCCATTATTTGAAATTTATTCTACAGTGCAACAATACTTTATTATGAGTATTGTTATTCTTCTTATTATTATTAGAAGTACTGAATTTCTTTAAAATAAGTTTTTCTGCGGCATAATACGTATCTGAGATATCCCTTATTAAAGTGCCGAAATGTGCAACTTTTGTCATTCTTTTAAAGCCTCTCCAATACTCAGTAGGTTATATCTCGCGATTGCAAATGCGCAATTTAAGCCAGCATAGCGTACAGTTCTTAAACATTTGACTGTTGCTGGTCTCTCTCTGTCTATAACGAAATGTGTAATGCACGTATGTTTGCAAAGTTTATTTGGATTAAAATGTGTTATATAGAAAAATAAGCTTTATTAAAATAATTTGTATACCCAGTAATAAAGATAGAGAGTAGAGAAAGTCATATGGATGTATCACATCAGATTTGTAAAGGGCGATAAATGCATGAACACAATAATATTTGAATGTACTCATTAGAAATACGAATATTACTTTTGTAACGATATATGCGGAAGTGTGAATTTCTCTACCAGATGTATAGTAGATAGAGAAGCTACGGTATTCCACTCAAAAATTCGAAACCAAGATTTCACCTGAAATTTATGTTTTGAGCTCCCCTACCGAATAAGAAAAGCATTTTTAGAAAAAGGTCCGCGTGTGACTGTGAACAGGGTAATACAAAAACGAAAAGGTGGATAAACACCACACTTTGTATTTGGGTTTAGTACCTTGCAAAGATGGGACACTAAGATTTTCAAGAAAATCCCTAACCCTCAACTATCCTTTACATGGAACACTTTTCGATTGTTGTTATTATGATTATTATCCTAGGCATACCACTACTTGCCGGAGAGTCATTTGCAGTGTATTTTTTATGGAAAAATGAATTTCATTTCAATTTTCCTCTGATCATTATTATTATATTATTAAAATACACAATTTACTTAAAAGAAGCTTTTTTGTGGCATAAGACATTTCTGAGATATCCTTTATCAAAGTCTCATCGATTTTCAGTTGTTTCTCGCGATTGCAGGTGTGGAATTTAAGGCGAGCATATAGCATCCAGTTCTTAAACATTTAACTATCGCTATTCACTTTGTAGACTACAATTGAGTAGATAGAAAAATACGCTTTAGTAGGAATAGTTTGTATACTCACTAATAAAGGAGGTGCGCACGGTGCTTGTACTGAGCCTAGCCCAATTTAAAATGTTTTCAGGAATATTACATGCATAAGCACAATAATAATTGAATGTACGCTATAGAAATACAATTCAATTTTTCTAACGATATATGCAGATTTGTGGTTTTTCACATTTATTAGTATTTTCAGGCCTACATCCGTCTATTGTGGTGAGCTTCTGGAGGGCCCTCCACCATTTATGAATCTAGCCCGAGGCCAAGTATTATTAATTTTGCGAGTAACGTGCAACGGGAGGAGTTGGCTCCATCTACTTCGAAAGGTAAGAGTTTATATATATTATTTGAGGTGTATCCCGCCATAGAAAACTAACTGAGTTATAAAATTATTATTATTATTATTATTATTATTATTATTATTACTGTTACTATTACCAACATTGTACTTTTAGGAGAGGATGCGAACAGGCAACTAGCGATGCAAGACACACCCTGGAGGATGCTACAACATATTGGCATAGAGGCTGCATGCGGCACCCAATTTATACTTGATACATTATCATCATCTCCACCACCAGCACTTGTAATACTTCCCCCATTTTCACTTCATTCCCCAGTGCTTTCTACCTCTTCAACAATAATGCTGAATGAAGTGACACCACCGACAATGAGATTACAAATGCCAAACCACGAACCTATCACAATAGACCTGACATACTGAACTCTAATAGCAACAACACCACTCACGCCCATTCAAAATTCAACTCCGCTATTAGGCATTGCTCATATACAGCAAACGCCAACACCCAACAACATTCCACAATATCATAGACGGGCAAGACAACGTCTAACATACAGGCATCGGACTCCACTTTTGCCACCACTGCCGCATCTACTACCCATATTCGGAGAGGCGATCAGGAGATGCATACTAAGACCGGCTATTACAAAAAAATCGGCGTTAATCAGCTCAGTTGTGTATGAAGAAAATTAATATAATGAGTAGTTTTTCCGCATCCTGCTTCAGAGGGTGTGATAGGGAGATTGAGAATGAATTGTGTAATAAGATCAGTAAAAGAATGTTATATAGGGTGGATCATTTACGTTGAGAATTGGTTTTCTACAACGTTTAGTTTTGAAGATTTTGTACAGTTTCAAATTAAATGGCCTACCCTGTATAATATAAATCGAAATTGTTGTATAAAAATTATCCTATTACAAATCTTCACAAAAATAAAAGAAAAATTCAATAAAAATCCCACATGCAGCCCCAAACTCAATCCTGATAGACTTCATACACATCTCATTATATAATCATTTGCATCATATGCTAAAAACCCCTTTAGTTAAATACTTTATCATGTGGAAGTAAACAGTTTAGCAACGTTTGGATATTTCATTTAGAATAGGTGTTGATGTTAAATAAGAGAGTAAAATTCAAACTTACAAATATACAAAATCAACATCCTTATATTTAATAACATCGCAAGATAACAAAAGTTCTACCCAGGCCTTTTCATACTGGTAATAATATATTGTATTTCTTGGCATTCCAGTTCATAAATAATGGTTTAAATTATTATGTAATATCTTAAAACATTGATGCTGCATAGAATAAAATGGCTATTACCCTATTTTGAAAGTCATTTGAACAAATGAAATCCAAATGTCAGAACCGACTAGTATTTGATGGTATGATACGAAGTCTATAATAAGATTAATAGAAGTATGCTCTATAATATAAACCAAAATTTATTTTATAAAAATTATCCTATTACAATCCTTTGCAAGAACCACGCATATATTTCCCTAACACAACGATGAGAGTCTGGACTACCTAAACATCCAATTACATAATCGTCTGCATCACAGGGAAAGAGACTTGCAGGTAAACATTTATCAAGTAAACAAATACACAGTTCAACAGTGCCTGAATAAATCATTTTAGAAGAGAAGTTCTTGGTAATGATGATTTTCAAACTTTTTTTAAGTATCGTCGAAATTCATTAACAGCATTTTTGTGCGACGGTCTTGCTGTAACTTTAAATGCTATCAGCTAGCTTATTATGAGGCGTATTCCAAAACTAAGGTCCGGTGAACAATATTTATCGAATGGTTCGCCTGAATGACGTTTCATGCCTCCAGCGCTGTCTACTGACTTCTAAGAAACCTACCGCAGTGTTGGTGTGTTGCAGTAGGCGTTTTCCAATCAATGAGAGCGGATCGCAATGGCGGCGACAACTGCAGATCCCACCAGTTGTGAAGTGCGCGGTGTGATTAGATTTTGTTGGAAAAGTCAGTGGGTACATCCATCGTGAGTTATGCCTCGTGTATGAACCGGGCATAATGAGTGAGAAACAAGTTCGACACTGGTGTCGAGCATTTCCAAATGGCCGCACAAATCTGCACGGCGAACAGCGGAGTGGTAGGCTAGTATGCGGACTGACGACATCGTTGAGCAAGTGAACCAAAAACTTCGAAGTGATAGGCGTTTGACGATTAGTGGTTGTGGCTGATTAATTCCCAATATTTGCTCGAACCTCACTTTGCAGCATTGTCACTGTACAGCTTAGATATCGGAAACTTTGTGCGAGTTGGGAGCCAAAACTGCTCTCCGTTCAGCAAAACGAGCAACGAATACGCAGAGTACGACAGTTTTTGGAGCGCTATAGACATGATGGAGATGGTTTGTTTACCCACATTGTTACGGGCGAAGAGATATTGATAGCGTACACCAATGCAGAATAGAAACAACAGTCAATGCAGTGGAGACATTCCGGCTCACCCAAACCAAAAAAGTGTAAGGAATCGCCTACACGAATCACAAAATGATGGCTACCGTGTTTTGGGACGAAAAGGGTGCATTTGGATTGATTTCAATGACCGGAGTCAACAGTTACAGCTGACGTGTACTGTGCAACGCTTACTAAACTGAGACGTGCGATCCAAAATCGACGCTGTGGGAAACTGTCGTCTGGCATCATTTTCCTGCACAACAACGCACGCCCGCACACCGCTGCCAAAACCAAAGAGAAGATTCAAGAGTTTTGATGGGAACGTTTTGACCACCCTTCGTACAGTCCCGACATGGCATCAAGCGACTACTCCCTCTTCTTGTATTTGAAACGGTGGTTGGGTGGACAACGATTTCAAACCGACGATGAACTTAAGACAAGCGTTAGCAACTGGTTCATGTCCCAGGTGGCAGGCTTCAATGCCGAGAGGTTAAAGAAGCTGGTGCAGCGTTACAGCAAGTGTATGATGTGAACGGCGATAATGTGGAAAAGTAACGTATATTTGTAGGCACGTATTACTGTCAATAAAAATCTTGTCTCATGAACGATGTTATTATGACCAAACGGGCCTTGAATTTGGAATACGCCTGGTATTTGTAGAATCTCCTGTGTATTATTGGTATTACGAGCATCCGCCGAGGCATTGAGCAGCCTCAGAATATTCACCAGTCTATTCGGATTTTCAAGCGTAGAATATCACTGAATTATCACCACTATAATCGCCATATGGAAACGCCACGATTTGCACCGTATTCGGCATCTTGTATATTTACAGTTAGTTCCCTTATAATATTAGTTTTCAATGCTTCTGATTCCCCACCAACAGGATACTCAAGTGGGACAGAGAACCGGCTGAGTATAACTTCTACATGTATGCATCTTAAGTCTTGACAAGGAACGGTTCTTTAAAATCGGATCACATACGCAACATTTAACGACCCGTATTCTTCCAAGTGTAAAATTAAGTTTCTCATAAGACGGTAGTAACAATTTGCTTCCACAGTAGCTCTCTCTTGAAACTTCAAACAAATTAAATGAATACGCAGATGCTAACAGGCGAAGGAATTAATAGCGAATTAATTAATAACATACCATCATTTATGTATCTAAAAATTGTGTTTTATTTATGGACGCTCTTTAGCTGTTGTGGTCCTTAGCGTCCCATTCGACAGTGGACTGAGTGACAGGTAATTTTGCTCTGAGGCCCCTTTATCAGTCTTAATGTTCCTTTAGATGCAGCAAATCTGCGACATGGGCTATGGGTTTTACTTCCCTTCCGAAGGAAGACATGCTAAGGATTTTTACTCCCGAAAAAATCGTTCGCCCTCCGCCGGGTTTGAACCTGCGACCTCGGGGGCTATATATGGAAGTCGCGTTAGATATAACACTGGAATCCATTCTAAATGTAGCCATAAGTATAACCTAGTCTAACGTAACCGAGCAAACCTAACCTAATATAGTCAAACGTAACGCGGGCGAGCGCCTAGGATAACATCTATAATTCATATCTATGTATCCATAACCTAACCTTACGTAGACAAGCCTCGCCTAACCTAATCTAATAGTCTAACTTAACGTGACCTAACCTAACGTGGCGAACGTAATCAATTGCAGCCAAGCCTCCAAAACATCCATTAAACTAAGGCGCAGAGGAAATTAAGGAACTCATTGAAGTATCGGGATTCAAACGAAAGACAACTAATTGAACTCCAAGAATATAGACTAGGCTAATATAGTCTCACCTAACGTAATCGAACCTAACGCGGCGAACGTAACCAAGAACGTAAGAAATCCCCACAACGTGTAACTAAACGTAACCACGGAACGCAGGCAAACGCTACAGGATGTAAGCCAAAGGAACCAAACGTAACAACAAAACTTATCCATAAAACGTAACAAAACGTAACCAAACCGTAACAGCACGTAACCAGACTTAACAGTACCTAACCAAACATATCAAAACGCAGAGAAGGGTTACATCGTAACAAGACGTAACAAAACGTAAGAAAACGTAACAGACGTAACCAAACGTAACAAAAGAACGTAAGAAACGTCACCACAAAACATATCGAGGTGTAACATTGGTAACGTCTGCGATCCGCATAAAGCTTCTAGGTTTTGATCTCCGGCGAGCGCTTTGCATGTGCTGCTTTACTTCTGTATACCGGAATTAAACTAGCATTATAACTGGAGCCATTTTGATACAATTGAAGAAATTGACTACTGAAATTGAAGAGTTACAGCTTAAGGGCGGTGAATGGTGATGGTTGCAAGTGGTGAGGGCACATCAGATGGACTGCGAGCATACTTAATGGAAAAGCACATCCCCCACTCATGCTAGAGACACAATTAAATGGAAGACCATTCATTGCCGCCTATTTCGGAAGCTCCAGCAGCCGGGCTGATCTGCGAACTGGAAATGTCAGGGACACAGAGCGCAATGCAACCTACACAGATCTATTCCACTTACTATCCCCATCCTTCAGAAACCCACAGTTCGACGACATGTAGAAAATAGAGGCGCGCGGATCTGCCGTGTTGTTACGTTTTGTTACGTTTGGTTTACTTCTTGTGACGTTTGGTTACGTTTTGTGGTGAGGCAATAATTCTGATGGTCAGAAAATAAATAGTTAAATATCACTTATTAAAACATTATCAGGTGTTAATTGAAATCAAAATTGACCAAATTCCACAGCGTTGACATTATGGGATTGAAATTAGCACCATTAGAAAGCCCGTAGAAAACTACCACTGTGTTATAGACCTTGTATATATTGATTAATAAATGAGCCCGTAATCATGTAGTGTTACTTCCAAGATTTTCTTCAGAAAATAAGTTTAGAGACCTTCCTGTCTTTGTTATATTTCAAACGCGGTAGCGTGGTTGACGCATTGTCTATTGTGTACAGTTAGGGTTTTCGGCGAGCCGTTGGGGATACACAACGCCTTTTAAAAGGGAGTTAAAAATACAAAATGCTTGAAGTAACTAATGAGAAGTCACAACAAAATAGCAGAAAGGAAAAAAACCAATGGGAAGATGATAAAGATTGGCGACGTGTAGAAATGACGAAGGTTTGCTGCTTGCAATATATAAAGATTAGTGGGGGATGAGAAAGTCAGTCCAAAGTTTTCAGTTGAGTTCGACGTCTAAATCTGTGTGTAACAAGTCGAGTCCCGTGGCTCAGAAATCATGTAACAGTTACGTTTCGCGAGACGAGATTTTAATTCTTCGAAATCTATATCAATGATAGAAAATAAGAACACATAGTAAAGTACTGTAATCTATAAGCAGTTAGACAAGCGATGTACTAAGTATATGATTATTTCTGGCGTTGAAAAGAAGTCAAGTGATAGATCATAAATCGGCGCATGAGAACCAAGCTATGAACACGAGTATGTCGGGGAAGTAAAAACAAAAGAACGGCAGATTAACAAAGGGAATATTTTAGTGCTGCATAATAAACTTGCAAGTGGCATAGTGATTCTGACAGCAGCATTGAAAGTGAATTATCGTGTTTTTCCTTTGGTGCAGCATATACATGCATCCCGTATCCTTGGACATTACCCACAATTACTTTTCACAGCCGAGAAGAGAAGGGTCGACTCTGAGATTCAACCTGGACCCTACAACTGCGACGACTCTGCTGGACCGGTCACAACAACAACGATATCATCACAGGTAATAAACCCACTTCACCATCATCGAAGAGAAAAGCGCTACAGTGGTTACATTTGGTTGCTTTTTGTTACATTTGACATGTTTTGTGAGGCTCTCTTACGCTGTTGGTTACGTTTGCCGTTACGTTATGTTAGATAATATTTAGCCTAGTCTGTACTATTAGAGTTCAATTGTCTTTCATTCGAATCCCAATGCTTCAATGCCTTCCTTAATTTCCTCTACAACCTAGGTTAATAGACGTTTTGTGAGTGTGGGCTCCGTCTGGTTACGCTGGCAGCGTTAGTTTAGGTCACGTTAACTAAGACTATATTAAATTATGTTATGTTAGGTTAGCTTATGGTTGACTACATCAGGTTAGGTTATGGCTACATTAAAGTGAATTGTAGATGTTACCCTAGTCGTTCGCCCGCGTTAGGCTAGACTATATTATGTTAGATTAGGCTCGGCTACGTTAGACTTGCTTATTGTTGTGCCTACATTTAGAAGGAATTGAATATGTTATCTTAGTCTAATAACTAACGTGACTTCGATAAACATAAATAGTATTATGCTTTGAATTAGTTCATTCTCTTTTAATTCCTTCACCCGTTAGCTTCTGCGTATTCATTTAAGCTTTTTAGACTTTTAAGTGTGAGTAATTGCGTGAGAAAATCGTTATATCCGACTTTTTAAAATCCTGATTACCAAGAACTTCTACTGTAAAGTGACTTATCAAGGCATTGCATAACTGTTTAAGTTTTTACATGATGAAGTTTTTACCTGCAAGTCTCTTTCCGTGTGATGCTGACGATTATGTAAGTGAGTGTTTAAGAAGTCTAGACTATCATCACTGTGTTTGGGAAATGTAAATGTGGTTTTTGTGAAGGTTTGTATTAGGATAATGTTTATAAAGTAAATGTGCTTTATATTATATAGCACTCTTTTATTAATCCTATTGTACACTTCATATCATACAATAAAATATTATATGGCTCTGACATTTGGATTTCGTTTATTCGAGTAACTTTCAAAATAGTGTGATAGCCATTTTATATTTCATGCAGCATCAATGTTTTAAGACATTTCATAAGAACTTAACTCATTATTTATGAAATGAATTACCAAGAAATACAATATGATATTAATAGTATGAAAAGGTTTGGGTACTAATTTTGTTATATTGCGATGTTATTAAATAACAAGATGCTCATTTTTGTATATCTTTAAGTGTGAATTTTAGTCTCTTGTTTAACATCAACACCTACTCTAAATTATTTATCCAAAGTTACTGAACTCTTTACTTTCACATGATAAAAACTTTACCAACAAAGGTCTTTTCCCTGTGATGCAACTGATTATATAATCAGATGTGTAGGAAGTACGACTTTCAAGATTGCGTTTGGAACTGCATGTGGAATTTTATTGTATTTTTCTTTTATTTTTGTTAAGGTTTGTAATAGGATAATTTTTATAAAATGATTTAGCTCTTTATTACACAGGGTGGACCATTTAATTTGAGACTGTACAATATATAAAAAACTAAGCGTTGTAGAAAACAACTTTTCGACTTAACTGTGCCGCCATGTGCCTATTAACGAATCGATTCTTCTCATGGGCAACATATGAAAATTTAAGCTTATTGCAAGTTGGCTGTAAAGGAATGTGATTACAATAACTGAGGCTTAAAACCTAGCAACGGAGTGTATCACTGCTAGCCGATGTATATTTTACAAGGGGCGTCCAATAAGTAAGATTCCCTATTTTATAAAAAAACATTACACACGCTTGATCATATTGAATTAATTTATTTATATTGTACAATCCTTCTGCTACTTTTCTACTTAGTCAACATTATTTCCAAGCATTTTTGCGGAAATGACACAAGGTTTTCCAAGCCAGTGTTGTACCAGGTCGGATCCTGTGCTCGCAACTAGCTGTTCACTGATTTGACTTCGTCATCGGTGTTAAAAATGCTTGCCTTTGAGTTGGAGGAACATGGGAAAATCACTTGTGGCAAGCTCCGGTGAATACGGAGGATGCGAGAAAACTTCCAAGTTGAATCTTGACCCAGGCGGAGCTCAGAAGCTTCAACTGGGAAGTTTTCTCGCATCATCCGTATTCACCAGATCCTTTCCCAGGTGATTCTAACATGCTCCCCTGGTACATAGGTCATCTTGGAGGTAAGCACCTTAACACCTCACGAAGATCAATCAGAAATGAACAGCTGGTTACGAGCACAGGACCCGACTTCTGGTATATACCCTCGTATATACTATCGAACGTGCACCCATATATATCAACAGAGAGCTAAACTATTATCCATATTTACTCATTTTATAGATAATCCTACATCATTGATAACTATAAACCTTAGGCGCCTTATTACAAAGCTACCCTAACCTCTCCTAACCCCCCACAGGAGAAGACATGAAATCATGGAACCAGCGGATGCCGCGGTTCACGATTTCGAAAACATAGAGACGCACAGAAGTCCCTAACATTTCCAGGATAGAAGACCTACTCTGCAGACCAGGCTGTGAGGACAGAGACTTCAGAGCAAGATGTATTATGGAGGACGATGTCTCGAACAACGACAAAAAATACTTCAGCGCCCACAGAGCATGTTCTTTCCATTAAAACAGCATTGGTAACACCTGTACGACACTACCTCAGGTCGCTAAACATGGAAGCATATTTCAATGTAAATAGATACAAGCAAAGGTAATCAGGTTTTACCGTAATGTTCCCACATGGCAATCAATGTCATCAAAATGTTAGCAAAGATTAACCAGCTGTACTCTACAAGGCTTATCACATTCTCTAACATAATTGTCTATTCTAACTTGATACACTGCATTCTAACCTATCAAGTATAATTTATTATATCCTGACACATGCATCCATATCCTAGCTGTTATAAAAATGTGATAAAGAACATCGCCAAAAGTAAGCATCCATATCCAAAACGTAGCGAGGTGGCGCTAAGGTAATCGGTCCGACACATATTCGAGTGGTAACGAGTTCGTTTCCACGAGTGGCATCCTATGTCAGCTATTCTTGATTTTGAGAGAATTCTCATACCATACCATGCATGAACCGATCTGGATGCCAGGTTGAATACAAAGTTCAAGAAATTTACTACAGAAATGGAAGATACTCAACTTCAGAGTAGCAACTGGGCTTTGCTTGCTGTGGAAAGATTTCGGCTCCGTATCAACAAATATAACCCTTGAATTTTCCCCTCCTATTGACTCATGGCATAGTATAACAAATCTGAATGTACACTTAATCAGACTTAAAGTTTGAGCATCAACGAACATAAGTATCTGTGATGCTTGCGGTACTTGAGTTGGTGATGCTATCCTGTGTACATTGGATATCAATTAACTGAATGGATATAACTCATAATTGTTTCTTGAATGTGTATGAAATACCTCTAGAAGATTGCCTAAATGTGTGTTTTCTATAAAATAAATTGTCCAAATGTACGTGTGTTAATGACAGAATTATCAATATTCTGGTTTTGGTGATTGCTTTTCATAATGCGGTCTGATGCCTTATAAAAATAATGAATGCAGGAATGCCATTAACATTTCTATGAGGGCGTGATGCTTTGGGAGGGTGTTAAGTTAATTCAATTGTATAGCTCAGTAGTTTTTTGCGTAGGCTTAGTGACTGAGTGATTGTCAAGATAATTCAGATAATATGTCAGGGCAATGAATTTTTTGTTTTAAGATAATTCACAATTGCGAAATGATTTGTCTAAGTCAATGTGTTGATATTTATTTATGTCACAGTTACTGTCACTGCAAATATATCAACCTGCATGTATTTTTCATAAATAAAAACAAAGGTTTGTCTAATTAAATATAAGTTATAAGCATTGATATATATATATATATATATATATACATATCAATACTTACCTCGGCTATTAGCCTCAATAGCCTCGGCTGTTAGTATAGATAGATACATGCTCCTAACCTAATATCTTCGCTAAATTAGAAAAGTTTGTAAACAAATGCTGTTTGTTTGAAAGGGATGTAAGATTTTATGCTTGGTCTGCAAATCTATTGGGTGTTACCTTGAGATTCTGCATTGAAACGCATTTTCAACAAATAAAGCAGTTACATTGGGGAAACATGGAAAAACTGTGAGGTATTATTCATTAATGAAAACAAGATATGAAGCAGATCATCATTCTTGCTTTTGTTACTTTATCGTTAATTCCATTGCATTTCTTGTCAAATCGCAGTTCCTACATACTTTATTTACAATGTAGGATTATGCATTGCATACTCATAAATGCCACTATTCTTTTAGTCCAATTATTTCTTAAAGCTTTAAGAATTTTCACCATGTTCAAAAGTTAAGCCTGTTGAAATTTGATATTTTCATTTGCGTAAATGTATAATATTATATGAGAAAATAAAATAAAATGTGTCCACTGTATTCTCTGCTCTACCACTTTTTGTCTCACTTTCAGGTACATTTTGAATAGCGGGTAACATTGTCTTTTTGCACTATTTCCTGTCTAATACAGCTATGTACGCCAAATTATTAATTCATATTTTATGAAGGCACTGGAATATCATGAAATAGTTCTATGTTGGCGCAATGGGGTTTGAGCTGTATGGGTCTTGGAGCACCATTGGTATTCCTTGCATCCTTGTTGGGAGAGTCATTGCTGTCACTCGATATTGCTGTATGGTCAAACGCGCATCGAGATCTGCAAAGGTATTCTTGACATTCATCTTCCATTATTTCTTACCACCTGACCTGAAACAATAAACATTATAGCTGATAGAATTCGTGATTTTTAATGGAATAACAGCTCACCTGCGAAGGATTACATTTGTTAGATATCAGAATGAAGCGGAACAATGGGGGTTTTATGCTGCAATTTTAGTTACAGTTATCAGAATAATAATAATAATAATAATAATAATAATAATAATAATAATAATAATAATAATAATAATAATAATAACATCTGTATTTAATAAATGGAAAAGCATTATGCGTTGAAGTCACTTCGTTTAGAGATGTAAACGTTTTGGATTGGAGCTCTGTAGGACATACGTGGTGTTCTTTTCAATGGGCTCTTACTAGCAGACGTGAAACATTACACCTGTTAGAAAACATGATTTGTCAGTGTAATAACAGCTCTCATGCAAAGAATTACCTTTACTATATATCAATGTGAGAGAAAAATAATGTTTTATGCCTGAATGTTACTTATAGTTATGACAATTATGAAAACAGTAAAAATAAAAATGATTACCTTGATTTTCCTGAGTTTTAAACAAAGTCAGAAAGGTGTGATTGTCAAATGGAATGATTGAGTATATATGCGGAAGCGTGTGTGGGTGTGTGTCTATGTTTAGTTTTAATGTGAGCGATTATATGTTTTTATTGTGTATTGTTTAAAATAATTTCGTTTCCCATACCAGTCGATACGAGTTAATGCAGGAAGGGATGCATAGATGGGATGTCTATTATCGAAGTTTTGTCTCGTCTTCGAAACCTGTGTATATCCCTGTAAGGTGATGATGTTAGTGGACCTATGCCTGATAATTGTGATTGATACCTTGATTGCGATGGTGCAGGTGGCGGAATTGTTTTAAGAGAAGATTTGGTTAGGTCAATGGTTTTTATGATTCTCGGTTGAGGAATGCGAAGTGAAACCTCTATAACAAGAATTGCTGTCTGTGAAGTGACTGGTCTAGGGGGTGTCGTGAGGTGTAATGAGGGTGATGATTCCACTTCGCCATTATAAGGCGATCACGGCAGAACGTTACTTTGAATTGTTGAGGTGCAGTCGCTCGATTCATTCCTAAAGCTATCTAAAAACAAGCACCTGAATTAGATAATCTTCGATGTGCCATAATTTATTCAAACAAGAAATAATGCACGCTAATCTAATAAGAATTGAATGGTATAGATTTTCCTTAAGATAATCTGGTTTAAGTATAAACGAATTAACGAATTCTATAATGAAATTGAAATAACTAATTTAATCCAGGGCAAAGGAATTAGATAAAATTATTTAAAGAAGTTATTTCCAAAGCATTATGCATAAGCAGCGTAAGTAGCGCAATGTACAAATCTTTAGCTTGAATGGTCAGTAATAGTCGTGACTACCTATATCGCATGACATTATTGATGACTGAAATCTATGTCACTTGTATTGAATGTGTGTGCAATTAGCGTGCATATTTAAATACTCAAGATGAAACACAAGTATCCTATTGTGCAATCTATGTATTTAATTTGCGATTAAAAGAGGAATCGTCATTAACATGGAATTTCAAGAACAGCACCTAGCAGTAAAACATTCTCCGCATAGTTTGCTATTAGGGATGACTTTCCTTGAGAAATAAAAAGCCGTGATAGATCTCGCGAATGGCAAAATAACGCTGACATTACAAAACCTCCATGAGATGGCATAACGTGTAAAGAAAGACAATAATGCCCGCTGGCAAAAATATCGCTTAAAACATAAGAAACTAAAAGCAAATCAATTTGCGACCTACATGTGGAACTAACCCCATTCACCACTACCCAAGAAATAGTCAACTAGCACCACTACCCACAAGCACACTATTACTGGAACCATGCATTAACACCATTCAGAAGAAACACGTAAACATGTTACCAATATTATGTGGCAACGCTCTAAATCAGATGATTCAAGTACAAAATAACACCACTGCCCTAGAAATTATTTGAAGGAACCACACTGGCATTCTTATAGAAGTCGCCTTCACCAAAGCGGATGCATTTACACGCGAAACTTCGGAGCAGGGCATTAAAGATGCAAAATTTAATCTTAATTCACAGTTGGAGGAATGGCAACCGGAACAGTTGCGTAAACTATTAGAAAATATAGACATGCTTCCGCGCCCGGCTTACAAGAACAGGGAACAACCTATTTAGTAAAATTTAAAACACAGCTAACAAACACCACGCCAATAAAGAAAAAAACGTACAGAGTGTCGCATAAGCAGAGGGAAATTATTATCACCCAAGTTACAGAAATGAAAAACGTGGGAATAATCACGGACTCATGTAAGCTCACCAGTGAATCTAGTTAAAACTTAGCAAGAAAATATTGACTTTGCGTAGATTACAGGAAAATCAGCGCCCAAATAGCCCCCATAGCATACCCGATTAATAGATGACCTACTCAACTACCGAGGTTAAAAATGTTGTTGCATCTTGATTTACTCAGCGCATATTTTCAAGTATCACTGGCACTGGAAAGTAAAACATACTCTTCGTTCCTCACTCCGGATATACGATTCAAATTTCAGAGATGAGGCTTTGGTTTAACGAATGCGCCAAAAACTTTTACAGAAATTGGGAATAAATTATTAGAAAATCTACTGTACAAGGAAGCACTGATATCCCTAGATGACACAAAAGTCTGCGCGCGCATTTCAGGAGTTATTATCGAACCTGACAGTATTAATAAAACTCTAAGTACACATATTTAAGCTCAAACCACAGAATTTGATGGTAATGACTAAAATAAACCTGCTAGGGTATGAAGTTTTGGCAGCGGGCGTAGATACCGATAAGTATAAAATTCAGGCAATTATACAGCTAAGAACTCGTTTTCCTTTTATAGGAGGTTTATAAGTAACTTTGGAGCTGTCGGGAGGCCACTAAACGATCTTAAAAAGTCGACAAAAGATTTTTATGGGGCAAAGAACAACAGGAAGCGTTCAAAAAATGAAGAGTTAATAGTGAAAGCAGCGTTTATAGTGGGACCAAAACACGAATGCACTCCGACGCCAGCATTCACGGCGCAGGGTGTTGCCTTCTTCAAGGGCAAGGCGGAAGGACGCATCCAATAGGATTGGTCTCTAGGAGTTTGAGAAAAGCTGTAAAATTTACAGCTTGTCATAACAGGAATTACTAGCAGCCATGTATAGATTACACATAGTTACAAAATTTCATTTTTGTCAAAGCCTGTGTGAGAATTTCTATGCATTTTTGTCTCCTGTTTATGAATCTGAAGTCAGATTTTGCGTATCACGTTAAGATTTTACACTGAAATATTTACTTAACCTATAATAGCAGTATAAGCAATTAAGCGCAGAAAGGTGACTATAACTACCTAAAATTATATCATTAAAGACAAAAGTGTACTTATTACACTGTTTGTCAACAATAACATGAATGTTGGCACATGGCAAGTCCAGGATACGCAATTTATTACTTAAACTGGCTTCTTTTGCTGCAGATGTGCGATCTTCGAAATAACCTTATGCGTTGCGAATCTATATTGTCCCACTTCATAGACGAGCAATCGTCAGCTAACATCACAGAATTACGCTTCCCCTGATAACGCCTTTCTATCTATTTGATGTCCTGATGGAGCCACTCCCCACGTTCTTCACTAAAATCTCCCAAGTTTTCAGGGAAAAAGTCGAGAAGGCTATGAAAGAAATACAGATTTATTCTCGTATGACAACCTAAATTCCTCATAGTCATCGAAATATCTTCCACAAATTTCATATAATCTGGGTGCTTTCTGTCTCCCCCAAAACGTTTATGACATTCCTGAAAAAAATGTGTTCTATTTATGGACGATCTTTAACTGCTGTGGTATTTAACATCCCATTCTATATTGGACGTGAAAGATCGGTAATTTTTCTCAGAGGCCTCTTTGCCAGGCTTGAGGTTCCTTTTATGTGCCGTAAATCTACTACACGGGACCCCCCGCCTTTACTCCATTCCGAAGGAAGCCATTCTAAGGATTTTTACTCCAAAAAGTCCATCGCCCTCCTCCGGGTTTGATCCCATGACCTCGAAAACTAGAGGCTAGCATGATAACCACTACACAACGGAGGACGAGCTCACATTCTTGAATCCTACCCAAGCTATTCTTTCCTCATAAGTCATCAAATCCTCAAACCCTACGTCTGTCATTATATTCCTTATCTGTGGTCTCACAAAGATTTCTTCTTTCAGTTTAGCATCAGACAGGAAGGAGAATTTCTGACCGAAATACTTAACACATTCACACCTTTATTCAATTCCTTTACTAATTGTTTCATGATCCCGAGTATTATGTGGAGAGGTGGCAGAATGACATTCTTTCTTTCACCAAACTTGTTTTAATAGCATTCTTGTCTTTTGGATCCAGATTTGCTCTACCTGGCCATTCCTTACTAAACCTGTGTAAGTCACGTTCACCACTATTCCACAAGCAGAGGAAGAAGGGATATTTTCGGTATGTGTTACCCAAGAAGCATTCCTATAACCTTTAGATCACCACACACAACCCTTCGTGCTCTGAATACGTTATTGCCGTTAATACCATTGCAAGGGTTTCGTAGTTTTCCTTTAAGACGTAAGAGTATCCTAGTGGTATTTAACATGCCAACTGGTAATGGACTTGATATTTGTTTAATTCCATCGACAAATAACCTCCATTCTTTCTTCTGTATGTGGCTCCATAAGTTGATACTACTCCTTCAATGTTATTTTAGTAAACAAGACGGCCATCTTCAGTGAAGTGCTCACGAAATTCCTCTTCTCTTGTTCGATACCAGGAGAATGTTGTACCAGGGCCTGGCAGTCATTTATCCTATAAACGAGAACACAAAACTTGTGACACTCCTTTAAGAGACCCAGGTCTCTTACTAAGTTGTTTAGTTCCCTTTGGACTCTGGTTTCAGCTCTTCGTGGGCAAAAAAAAATGTTATCGCCGTTTGCAGAAACAGATGATGATGACGATGCTTATGAGGACTGTAGGGTTACAGGTGGGTTATGTAAGGAAATGCTGGACCCATGTGGTATAAGCCGAATGCATGATTTCAGGTTTGGATATACAAAGCTTTTAATACCCTCTTTGTTATGGCCCTCAGCTTTTACCATGCAAAAATGACAATCGTCGATGTGATTTGTTTGCTCTCGCCATATCATCCCCTAGATCCATTTTCTTAATCCCGTATACAAGTATGACACACGCTGTGTGGCACGAATGTTTTATCTTGGTCTCATAACTTGATATCAAAATAAGCTAGGTAAGACTTCTTCACGAAAGAGGTTATGTTCTTCCTTCTTGATTTCAAAGTACATGAGCCTCAGATGAAACAAAGCTAATTGGGATAGTTTACGCACTGTCATCTTGAGGAGTTCACTATTTGTAGACTGACTTAAATGCACTGGTAAATGTAAGAGTTATACAAAGCGCACTTAGAAATCAAACTAAAACAGTTGCAGTGTTTCCGTTTGAACATATCATCAGAATATCTTGATCTCACCACAACTGAACATTTTGAATTACTCTAATATATATTATATCGACCGCTGTATACTGTTACGCGGTAATTTTAAAAGGAGCAAATTTACGTGATTATATAGAAACTGTGGGTGTTAGAGGAAATCTGATACCATATTTGTAAACAGCTCTAAGAAACACTTATGTAAAAACACCCATTTTCATGCAAAGCCACAAAATAATGTTACCTAGTGTTATCAAAGTTTCATTAGTACATACACGGTTAGCGTGTAACGATTGTGACAGATGGCGCAAGCTGCAACTTAAGTATTAAAGACCAATATATTGTGTAGGAAAGACGCAGCTGTTAGAGGAGACATGCATTCTCTAGTCGTAGCAGAGGTTTTAAAGCAAGAAATGCTTTACAACAGTCATGATAGCGCAGTAGATGCCAATTAGAATTCGCCAAAGCTTTTCACAAAATTGATTCACATTACTATTGGACCGGGATTGAAGAGGATATACAGAATTTTGCGAAAAGGATGTGCCTTCTGCCAGCATCGAAAGGATTCGGTGATCCAGAGAGCCGCACGATTAATGCAAATCATAAAAGTTAACCATTTAGGAGAAACATTTCCAAAATTTCCGGTCTTTTACGCCCATTATAGAATGGGACACTAAGAACGATACCGGTTAAAGAGCTTCCATAAATAGGACACAATTTAATTTAATTTTTTGTATGTGAAAGATTTATCCTCAATACTTGTCTCGTATAAACCCGGAAATGTATTAATTTTTTCAGTATGTAGTACCCCTACGAGGGAATCGCTAGTATCCGCTCTTCACATAATTTGGTTTCACGTGTTTTCGCAGTTGTCGCCAAGTCTTGGTAGAACTCATGCTAACCTTTCTTTAAACCAGATATCCCTTAAGTTACTTCATTAATTACCTCTTTAGAGTGGTAGTTAACGTAATTGTTTATAGTCCCAAAATGGAGTGAAGTGTATGGTAATAAGGGGAGGTTTATTGAAACATTCTTATCGCATACATAGGATATTTCTGGACTTGATAAACTTTTCCCACACTTTACATTCTTTTTCCATCTTAATCAGTGTCTTGATATTTTTGGTAATATGAATATTCAATGCTTGTATGTCGCCCACACTCTGTTTGGGGGGAGCTTGCGGTACTGACTGTGGCATCAGATATGGCCACAGGCTTTAACGACATATTGGAACACGGGAGGAGAATTTAAGGCGTTTCAAAGGTATTTTGGATACTAGAGTAGGTATTGGCACACGATTTTAGAATATTTTGAGGAATTTTGAAGGTTCTTAGACTCTCTTGCAGATGTTTTCATGGTATCGGTGCTGGTTAAGAACATCTTGAAGCTATTTTGTCTTGTTTTTAAGGTATTTTGACACATTAACAGGCATTTTTGAGACTTTGGTAGGAGTATTTCAGTCTGTTTCATGGTGTTTTAGGCTATGGGTCATGTATTAACATGGGTTTTCTGGGTAATTTCCTTCATAGTTTCGGTTCACCGCCACTGCTGACTGGCTTAGTGGAAGTCCGGACTTCAATCCATTGGATTATTCTCTGTGGCAGAAGCTCGAGGCGACAGCATGTCAAGAAAATTCCGCTGGACTCGATTCGTGCAGCTATTGATGAGTGGCCACAACGTCTTCGCTGCTCTGTTTCTACACATGGTGATCATTTTGAGTAATAGTATATTCATTTTGTAGCATTCTTTCAGAATATATATATATATCTTAAGGGGTTTGTATAGTTTTATTTAGTAGTTATGTGCATTGAAAGTACTGACAGAACTTATGGCAATATTGTGTAATGCTCAAATTTAGACATTGCTTGCTACCTTTGTGTAATTTTTATTCCATCGATACCCCTAAAAAATGAATTAATATGCTTAGCATGAACCCATTCATTTATCATCTAATTTTGTTTAACACAGAGGTGATATGTTACTGCTCTAATCCATCATGTAAACTTTCATCTGAAAATATTCTATATTAAACAAAAAGTATTATTTAAGTTTATAACGAGTAGGTGGCAAGCACAGGCCAACACATTATAGGCTATAAGAATCACAGTGTAGCTGGTACTATAGGTAAGGTTAGGGTGTGTGATCAGTGTTACTGTAATTATAACACTACTGTATTTATAATGCTACGATTATGCTTATAAGGCTTTTACCTTATCATAGTAAACTTTTATTTGAAAATATTATATTTGCTAACTGCATATTTTGATTTCACCTCACAAAGTGTGGGTGGTAAAACACAGTCCAAAACACTGTGGGCTGTAGCAAGCACAATGTAACTAGTACTGTAGGTAAGGTTAGGTTGCGCGATTAGCTTGACTGTATTTAAAACAGTACTCTGTTTACAATGCTCCCGTTATGCATATAAAACATTTACCTGTTCAATTTTATTTCATCTAACACACCTACCTTACTTTATCATGGTGCACTTTCATTTGAAAATAGACTTTATGCTCAACCGCAAGGTACTATTGAAGTTTATAACCATGGGAGGTAAGCACAGGCCAACACACTTATATCTAGCATAGTGACGCAATAGTGGACCTTGTGGTTTCTACGCTAGGTTTGGGTTATGTGTATATAAATCAATAGTAATGTAATTTGTTGTTTTATTTACTGCACTGATGTTCCAGTGAACTATATATTATAGTTATGCGTATCAAACGTTTACCTTTACAATTTCTCCCATTCATAACAACAGTTACACCAAGTTGTGTGGTGTCCTTTAACCTAGAGTGGTGGACAATAATAAATTTTGCTGACACATTAGATGTCTGTATTATTACAACAGTTCATATTTTAATATGTCCCTTAATGGGAAAAGATAACTTACTTCTTACCAGTTACTTAAATATGCTGCGGCCAATGGCCTTACTTATAAGTCTATATGGTAGATTCCTTTATTAATGGTATGATTGTATGACATTGAATGGATGTGAGAAATAAATAGGCTTGGTCACTTCATACCATTTCCTCATTTATTACTTAATAGCAGTGCTTTGTCTTGGGTGATGCTTATTAAGGGACCTGGAAAATTATAACAAAGAAACTATCTTTTTCTTAGTCGTGGACAAGTAAGTGAAGCTGTAAGTTATTTTCCAGTCTTATTGTCGTGTAATGATAACTTCCTTCAGTATCATGGGGTTGAAAGTCCTTTTCACAAACCTATAAATCAAAATTCATTTCAATAAATAATTTCAATTTAACGTTCTACTATATCCGTGTATGAATACTAGAGCCTTCTACAAAAGATTATAAAATGCAATTTTACACGCTATCAGTAAAGCAAAAGGAGTTGTTAATAATGTATCTAGGTATATAGTCTTTTTATAAAAACTGACCACAGCGTATTCTGTAGGAATGAAATTATCCTTATGAATAGCTGTTAGTTAGTCATTTCCTTCTTAAGTTCTCGTCTAATGGAAACTTAAACACGCTTACTTTTGGCCCAAAAGAATAATTTCCTTTACAGTAGGCAAAAATTATTTTGTGTGGCATTTTACACTTTGTCAGCAATTATGTTCTACATTAATAAAACACAAATAAAACATCATAAATCTATGTAGCTTTAACTCCTAGCACACTCCTAACTCTTACGTCAGTAGCCAAACATATTTCAGTGTGGCGGCCTCATTCCTACTACGAATTTATATACCCCCAACTATTAAGCAGTGGATTTACTTACCACTTATTTATTGATGTATAAGATGCAGATATGAAAATAAATATGCCACAAAATGCTTTAAACATACATAAGTCAATATAAGGTAAGTGAATATATCAGTACATGATATATTATTCTACAATTCAGAGTAACGTGAAACAACTAAGCATTTATTACATACATTACTCACATTACAGTGAAGGGGTTCGGAAACGTCCCGTTCCCAACGTCGGTGCTGTCGCAATTTTACTTACATCGCCTCTAAAAAAGAAACATCTTCTTTAGAACTAAATTGGGAATTAAATGCTTTTTCCACCGGTATCGTCACCCATTTGTTTCATTCTAATTAAGATTGCTTGTTTCTTTAGAACTACATCTGAAACTGTCGCTTATTATCTCAGTACTGGAACTCGGTGCGTGGAAAATGGAATCCGTTTCCAGGAATTTATTTGTAGCATTTTGTAGCTCTCTCCCTCTTTTTGGTTTTAGGTTGCGCTAAGATGCTGGTACGTTGTTTAAGAATGCTTCACTTCACTTATGTGGTTATACACTTAACCACCACAGAAAATATTCTTGCACCGCTCATAAAAAGCCGCAAAAGACTGCAAGTGGAGGAAATGCATAGAATTACACAGTAATGTGGCTTCTCAGAGTGGTACATCGATGTTTTCAGCAGTGATTTAGTATTTAACTGAGCCAGCAAAATGATTGCTTTAAAACGGATTATCAGCACGAATGATACTTTCGTGAATGAAAATTGACAGATTACAGAGCACAGAGAATACTAAAACGCAACTAAACTGGCCCTAGGACGTGTTGAATTTTAGTAGCCTGAGAAATACGATGTAGTTAAGATGGCTGAAAATTTGGTGTTTTACAGCTCGTTATACCACCATTCACAAAAAACGTAATAAAATACTTCACATCTTCTTACTGCTGCTTATATTTAAAGAAAGTCCAGCTGAGCATTGGTTGGATATTGTTTAAGCAGGGAAAATCCTTGTCTAACCTAAGCATGGTATAGCTAGACAGTGTCTAAGTGTAAAAGCATGTTATCGTTTTTAAAATCCACCCATAAATTCGATTTTTAAAATTATTTATCTGTCATATTTGTATGCTTAGAAAAAACCTTAAATTAATATTACACGCAAACTAGGTACTCTAGTACATACTTTGGTGAAGACGATTTGTCTATATTCTTGGTAAACAAATATGTTATGTGTTCCATATTACACACCTGAACAGTGATTTTATTTAACACAGCTTAGTAAATCGACTCATCTGATTTCAAGCCGCTGAATTTTCCAAAGTAATGTATACAGTACAGGATTTATAGTAATACTATATTATTAACTTTGGCATAAAGGGATTAATGTTCAAAGCAAACATACACTTATTTAAAGAACCATTTAATATAAATAATCGTTTTAGCAACTATGAAATGTGTATGTAAAGTATGTTACGTGTGGAAGAACATAACAAGTTATATGGTGAGATTCTGAAGGTTTCTTCAAATGTTTTGTATTCAAAAATTCTACGAGGCGTATTGCAAAACTAATGTCCGGTGAACAATATTTAACGGATGATAGGACTGAATGACGTTTCACGCCTACAGCGCTATCTACCGATTCCTAAGGAACCTACCGCAGTGTTGGTGTGACGCAGTAGGCGTTTGCCAGTCAGTGAGAGCAGATCGCAGTGGCCGCGAAAATCATAGATCCCGCCAGTTGTGAAGTGTGGGTATGATTACATTTTTGCAGGCAAAGGGATCGTCAGCTGCGGATATCCATCGTGAGTTATGCCTCGTGTATGGACCGGACATAATGAGCGAAAAACAGTTTCGACACAGGTGTCGATAATTTCTAAATGGCCGGACAAATGTGCACGATGAACAGCGGAATGGTAGGCCCAGTATTCGGACCAATGACATCGTTGAGTAAGTGAACCAAAAACTTTGAAGTGATAGGCGTTTGACGATTACTGGTCTGGCTGATGAATTCCTAAATGTTGCTTGAACCTCACTTTACAGCATTGTCACTGAACAGCTTGTATATCGCAAACTTTGTGCGAGGTGGGTGCCAAAACTGCTTACCGGTCAGCACAAAGAGCAACGAATGCGTAGTGCACGGCAGTTTTTGAAGGGCATAGATAAGATGGAGATGGTTTGTTTTCCCACATTGTTACGGGCGACGAGACATGGATAGCGTACACCAACGCAGAGTCGAAACAACAAGCAATGCAGTGGAGCCGTTCCGGTTCACCCAAACCAAAACAAGTGTAAGTAATCGCCGTACACGAATCGCAAAATGATGGCTACCGTGTTTTGGGTCGAAAAGGGCGTTCTTTTGATTGATTTCATGGACCGTGGATCAGCAATTACAGCTGACGTGTATTGTGTAACGCTTAACAAACTGAGATGTGCCATTCAAAATCGAAACTGCCGTGGGAAAATGTCTGGCATCATCCTCCTGCACGACAACGCACGCCCGCACACCGCTGCCAAAACCAAAGAGAACTTTCAAGAGCTTCGTTGGGAACTCTTTGATTACCCTCCGTACAGCCCCGACCTGGCACCAAGCTCTACTTCCTGTTCTTGCATTTCAAACGGTGGCTGGGTGGACAACGATTTCAATCCGACGATGAACTCAAGACGAGCGTTTCCAACTGGTACACGTCCCAGGTGGCAGACCTCTATGCCGAGAGGTTAAAGAAGCTGGTGCAGCGTTACAGCAAGTGTATAGATGTGAACGGCGATTATGTGGAAAAGTGAAGTATATATGTAGGCACATATTACTGTCAATAAAACCCTGTCTCATGAGCGATGTTGTTATTATGACAAAACGGACCTTAGTTTTGGAATATGCCTCGTATTAAATATTTCCTGGAATAGATATTTGGAAGTTTCATTTTTTCAAACGAGTTGAAATTATGGTGCCTGGTTGCCCTCAGCGATCATTCAGTTTTCAGCTAAATTTGACTTATCTACTCTTTGCTCCCCTGACTCACCATTCTGCATATTCAATTTTACTTACTTAAGCAATAACTTGTGTTAAATTGTGTAAATGTCTTTGGAGTTTTGGTTTCTGAGATACCCCTTCCTTTCCCAAATCACGCGACAATCTTAAGTGTCAACATATTAGCCAAGCTTTTAGTCGACATCTCTTAGCTAATGTAATATGAGTAAGAGTAAAAGCTTCAACTTGCTCCTGAAATACATTCAAATTTATCTCACATACACGGAGCTGCGTTAACATCCAAAACAAAACTATTGCCGATCCCAGATACCACTTTCTTGCATTGCAGCTTTCAGTTTGCGAAGCAATTTCGGCCACGTCTCGGATTCAACTGCTTCAATGGTCCTGATACTCAGCTCATGAGGAATCTCTTGCTTGTTAAGCACTTCAGGTTGATATATATTCTCTATGTTAATAATTGTGTTTGCACCCATTTAAGCAATGCTTACAACCTATAACTATTTTATGATGGTACTAGAATTAGTTTCCAACATTCACTGCGCCCTTCGGCAACATATCATTTCTGAGCATAAACATTAATAGCAATTCCCAGAAACATGAATAAGCTGTGAAAAAACCTTTAAATATAATCTTGGTATTAACCCATTTAAAGCAGCCCACAACTGTATATCTTCCATAACATTTCTCAAAATTGATTACTTCATTCCTTCCTTCTATTCATGTTCTAATTGAACCATTTAATTTAACCAATTAATCAAACCGAACGCTGTGTTACCATTGCACCACGGCCCACTCGCTCCCACTCTTCCTTTTCCACTACTACTTTCCTTGACACATTATTTTCAACAAGCGTGCTGGCTGGGGACGGCTACAGGATCATGCAACCTGAATGGGGCAGGGTGTTATAACGCAAAAGTTGTAACATGATATACATAAGTCATGTTCTTATCCCTAGTAACTTTATAGGACATATGAACTATAAATGTTGAAAACAATCATAACCACTTCTACGTTGGATTACTTTGATGTAATAAAATATATGTATATATTAAATAACAACATGAATAGATAACGGGATTGTATCCCTGTACCTTATAATTCGTGTTGAATCCCAATCAACGTCTTCTCACAGTACTACGACACGAGCATATGTTATATAATGTGATGTCACGCCATAAATTATAAGAAAAGCTTTTCCGCTGTTCTTACTTTCTTCAGTTAATACAAATTTAACTCAGCTACAGAATTTTCGTATTCACTACCAATTCACTATAGCACTACAATTTTGGCTCGGACAACATTTACGTTAGTGTACGAGTATATAGCCGTTTACTGATATAATAATAATTTAAAACAATAACCATTAATTCCCCCAAATATATGACATGTAATACCTTCTTGCAAATTAATTAAACTTATAGACGTCGAATATTTTCCACACTCTCTTCTAACTTCTGTTTCACTCCACGCTTGGCATCTACAACTTTAAGCAAAGATAGTGTGGCTTTCTTTTACCCGATTCTAGGCTGACGCTCCAGGGTGACGTGAATGTTGTGGTAGATTTGGATGCAAGATTGACGCATTCACCTCGCTAACCATCTGGCACTCGTTCTCGTCTCGGCAGATCACAACGCAGCTCAAGATTTCTCATATTCTCGTAGTTGAATTCTGGCACAGCTTATATCTTCCTCGAACGGTGTTGTAAGGCTGGACTTATGCTGCAACGTTAATGACATAATCATGAACTCCATTAAAGCAATTTATTTCTTCAGGAACATCATTTGCAGTATTTAGAACGAATGTAATGTTCCTTTTATGTTCATAACTGCTGCTTCACCACAAGGTGGACTGTGCCCATTTTACTGCATTCGCGTACGTCATATGACCACTACTTCTATGACACCACTTTGTTATGTGTAAATCCATTGCTCGACCGACTTAGAGCTACTACCGACTGGCTCATCCAAGATACAACTTTCAACTTCTCTGTATCTCCTTTCTGAGACCGGCCAGGTACCTTGCCTCTGCGTCACCGCGGAATTCATTAATTAAATTAGTTGTATTTATAGACGCTTTTTAACTGCTGTGGTCATTAGCGTCCCATTGTATATTGGGCGTGAAAGACCGGTAATTTTCCTCAGAGGCCTCTTTATCAGGCTTAATGTTCTTTTACGTGCCGTAAATCTACGACACGGGACCACCAGCTTTACTTCTCTTACGAAGGTTTTTAACGTCCGAAAAAATCTATCGCCCTCCCGCGAACCCGCGACCTCAGGAACTAGAGGCTAGCATGGTAACCACTACACCACGGAGGACGACGTCACTGCGGAGTCTGGGCAATATAACCTTTGAAGCAACCTTCGGAATCTCACCATACAATTTGTTACGTTCTTCCATATGTAGCAAGTATAGCATAAGCAAGTAAAGTAACTCACTGTAACAGGCGAGCCAAATCTTACTACTGTACAGCAAACAGGGAGGTTATAATATTCGCCCAATTAAACATAAAAACGATAGAAAACAAATTAAGAAGAATAAAAAGGGAAACAAAACGTTAGTAAAGAAAAATAAGAGAAAGTAATAAAGCACGCTAAGAAATCGCAATAAAAAGGAACTTATTAAAAAGGAGTAAATATTAAAGTATATATGAATAAATATTAGGTGAGATAAGGAAAGGAAATGTACTGAGTATGGAGTAGAATTCAGCTGAGAAAGACAAGTGTCTGGACACTAACTGTTTTTTCAGGTATCAGAAAACTAAAGGTTTGCGAACGAAGAGTAATTTGCGGGTACGGAAGCCTGAACAAAGCGAGGAAAAATCAGTCAGCTAAACATTATTCAAGCGGACAGAAAATGTAATCAAGCGAAAATAATGTGATAATTGCAGACACAAATGCTTGGACTTTCTAAAATATGGGAACTAATAAACGTGAGTGAGAATCTATCACGACAGCCAATAAAATCAATCAAAACCACGTGACTAGAAAAGAAACTAAGAGAAAGTAGAAAATGGGCGTGAAATAGAAATGTATCTGGGGCAGGAGCTCAGTTTCGAACCATGTTAACATCGTCACTTCGTGACATTGTCATATTCATGTCTTAACTTTGCCCCACAAAAACTGAATAATTTAATTTACGGTGACATTACTTAGAAGTTGTCTCGAAAACCAGGCTTTTAAAAAAGTTTCTAGACGGAATGTTATTCCTTCTGTTGGAAATTAGGTGAACTAAACGTATGCAGTTAAAAAATACTTCAGTGAGAATCATTTGTTTTTATCTAAAAGTTATGATAATATTGATAAACAAAGGCTACAGAAAATAACCAATATTATGGGACAGAATAAAGATCATCGTTTAAGGCAAACCATAGGTGAAATTTCTAAATCTTGCAGTTTTAACTTAATACTTTCATTTTTGCCATGCTGCCCCACCACTACAATAAGCGTGTTTTAAATTTCATGTTGATATGTTTAACATTTTTGGAGAAAAAATGAATTTTACTTTCATTATGCTAATTAATTAGGTGTTCCACACAATGCAGAAAACGTAGTTTTGAAAAAAAAAGTAATGACAAATTTAAATATTAATATACAAAACAGGCATATAGAACTTTACTCATTCCTCTGGTTGTTTTAGACAAAAGCTAAGGCTTTAAATATAATTTTTAAACAACTTATCATCAGTAATCGAATTCATTATGTCATATCTGGAGCAGTGTTTAAGCGTAGCAAAGGCCATATGCCAATATTTTAAGTTCCTTCTCTCTGAGTTTCTCCCTGAAAATTTGAACAAGATTGGTTACAAACTATATCTGTGGAACATTTTTAATGCGCAAAAGTGTAAGAAAAACCAAAGTAGAGTAAAAAACATTGGAAGTAAAGAATTCCATTAAGCCGTGTGCACTTGGGTATTTAAATGGTCACGTGTTGAAGCTTTAAAGGGCTCTGAGAGCAAAAGCCGTGGTATGTAATTTGGAGCTAAAGCTTTGACTATTTTTTGGGTATAAAAACTAATGTTTATCACGTTTAAAAATATGACCAAATTTCAGCCATGAAACCCTTAAATTCCAGCTCTTAAATTGGCCTTTAGAGTATGAATTGGAAAATAAAATATAGCACTCGGTTCTAAATGTGAAAATCAGACAACGATAAACATCTAGTTTTTCCTCTTTACTTTAACCTATTATTCAGCCGGATTCTTTAGAAACATTTTGGATTAAACATTTTAGTTATCAGAGTGAGTCAGGTGAGGATTAAAGCTTTCCTGATCAGGGGGCGTGGAGGCACGTTTTCAGTTTTCCTGACACTTCTCACGTCTTTTCTTTCCTTCTTTACTCGCTTACCAATTTTTTAGAAGCTTTCTTGCATTATGCGTTAAGTAGGTTCCAAGTACGTAGGTTTAAATGCAAATTCAAACTGTTTTATAAAAAATATGTGTGGAATATTAGGTTATTTAATATATGTGAATTTCCAAAGCGTAGTAATGTTTTACATATTCTTTCAGGATCTAAAATGCTCCTTACGATGCAACGTTTACGTTATAAATTTGCAATTTTTAGGTAGTTTCCCTAAAACATGCTAAGTAAAACGCTCTATGCCTTTATTACTGTAAGGTACCCGTGTTATGCCAGCAAACTCACCAAATTTCGATAAACAAACACACACATATTAAATAACAAATTGAAACAGACTTTTAAACCAAATTAGTTTTAAAGTTATATTTAAAAAAGCTTATTTACTAGCTCAAAAAACAACGCTTATACTTCTTTTCAAAAATATATAATTCAGAAACGGCGGAACATATTATATGCACAAAATTTTGAAACAACACTTCTTTATTTGGAATTGAGATGTGCTAAACGTTCAAAAGGCTAAGATGAGTGTGTACTTTAGATTTCGGAAAACTGAAAAATCAATCCTCTTAAAACCTCCTTTTATTGATTTACGGTAAAGTTTAAAACTTGATACAGTAATTATTGATGGGAGGATACGAATAATTAAATAAAGAAATGACAATAAGATAAAGAAACAATTGCAAAAACTAATTTCCGTATATTAAATCAATGTATAACGTAGCAAGCCGGAGTTGAAAAGATTGGTCTAAGGAAAAGGTCATTAGCGCGTTAAGCTAACTACATTCTGTCCATTAAAGCCTAACTGATTATTACATATATTAAAATAATATAACTAGAAGAAATATAAGAAGATAGCACATAAGCACATCTCTGAGTAGCCAAAACAATAGCCAGGGGACATCCACACCTGAGACCATTCAGAAGAGATCTCATGCGAACCCAGAGAACCTTCGAAACCATAGTACCTGTTGTAACCTCCTAGCCCTCCCGTATACCTTTACTGACCGCAACTTATGAGACGACGAATGCACCGCCTCAAGCCATTAGTAACAGTCGAGGATAGAACACATTAGCTTATAGTTTCTTGGAATTTGGTTAGGTTATAAACTCAGTACCTTGGCGGAGTCATGTAGGCAGAAATTCTGAAAACGACAAGTGAAAGGTATTTCTGAGAGTTTAGCCAGGCCTACATAGCAACAAGATAACAGACGCACACGTAAAAGTTGTAAGAATGGCTCAGCGCAATAAGTAACGTTGGTGGGATAGTTATAAAGTAGGCGGGGCTTAAGGAATATAAAGGCGTGCATTCTAATCATAGAGGTACTGATGGACATTCGTTCGTGCATACGTTCGTGCACACATTCGTGCGTACATTCGTGACACTCTTTCTTGAGAATCAGTCAATTAATCTGGTGATTACTCCTGCGCTATTTCAAGCACTCAGTGATGCACCCGTGTGAGAAGATTTAGCTGCCATCGCAAGGGGTTTTGCCGGTAAGCATTTTAGCGACTCACGGCAGGTTACAGTCGTTTCTTTTATTGCAGAAACAGTTATTTCAAACTGTAAAATTGATACTGTAGAAGTTAGCAGGTGTAATAATTCAGTTGTTATAGTTTCGAGTGCCACGATTCATAATCAGTTCCATTCTTTATCTTCAAACGGTTGGCAACTCGCTTCAGTAACTCAAGTATTAGATCACATTAAACTTCCCAGTGAATTTAAACCGGTGTTATCCTTCATATTGCGCCCACGCATGCCCTGAGAAAGATCTCATATGTCTACCACTGGAGCAGCTGGCACACGAGACAACAGAACGAGCTACGAGACAACGGCAACATCAGAAGCAGGTAAAGTATACCGCTTCAAACTCCACGCATGTCAGTTTTTGCCGAAATATAGCTCCCGTTAAGCATTACATAAATGGCGAATATTTTGTCTTGTGGATGTAGTGCAGAACTGTACACTAACGTAAAGATTAATGATATTTACGTCCTCCATATAGTACACGCATTGTATACTTATTTTTATCGACAAAGTCTAGATACTTCAGAAGAGCATAAATTACGTTCATTAAATAGCTAGGTTTGTAGAATACGAATTTTAACTAGGATTTCTTGCGATGTGCGTAGTTTTTCGATAAAACAAGCTTGTTGTCGAAAATATTAGAAATGTACTTCAGCTGTAAGTAAATCACAGTAAATTGTAAAGATTTCTTGCATCTGTTTCCAACTACCAATATTAACGTCATTACTGCCAACATCAACACTTGTTTGTAATTAATTATAAAGAATTTAATTAATATTTTCTTATCTATTAGCACTCATTATTCTTATTTTGACCGCTGATTATTGCAACTACTAATTTATTTGAAACAGTTTACAGAGCACTATGCTCAAAGTTAAATTTGGCATTCACATTACATATTCATTCAGTGAACAGAGTAGCCTGAACTGAATATAAATGAACTACAAGCTTGTAAACATCATAATGGCGCTCTCTAATACTATGTTACTCAGCCTAACAGCTGTCCATTCTCTGAGCTCTTTTGCATGCATTAGTTCACATTATATTGAGCGGGAAGCAAGAGGAAGCGGCGATTTATTTGAAACAGTGCTTTGTTGGTTTTGCACCAGCTGTTGGAGACAAAAGCTATAGAATATACACATAACACTCATACTTGGATCGATTTATCTGAAGATTTAACTGAAGGTGTGATTTAACGTTGCTCATCTTGTTTGTGGCAGGTATTTTAAGCGATCTGAAATACTGAGGTGGCCACGCTGTATAAACCATACTTTTTTAGTTTTTAAAATTCACAACAAAGAGATGCACTATTTTATAAGCGTCCTTTCAGCATCTGGGTAGTATTGTATTATTTATGTCAAAGTACATCAAAAGAAAATACATTATATCAAAACAGGTGCTTTTTTCATTTTGTCAAATGGAAATATTTTGTTGCGCCCTCCATGGAATGTCTGTTCAACGAATATTTTAAATTCTGTTTTTACTCTTGATATATCTTCCACTTCTACACATAATATGTGCTGCGTGGCTTTAAGTTTCACTACACTGTTTATCTAATGTTAATAATCTTTTCAAAATCGGCTATTAACACGCTGATAAACACACATTCATTATGGTGTGACCAACATTGTGAAAACTATATTGGCCTTGAGACAATAGGGCTGCAGTACTTCTTGAGATACGCGGTGGTAGCACTGCTTCTATTTCTGCAAACGTTTTCCAATACCAGCCGCATAGTGCTTGCTGTTTGCTCTTCATTGTTTGTCCCTGCTTTCTCTTTGCAATTTTATAGTATTTTACGCTGAACTACACCACACTAGACAGCTTGCAAATACCATGTATGCAGGGTTTTGTACACGACACGCATGCAGCTTGGCAACCCTTGCATGGCTGTCCCATCTGATCTGCTGAGTGCACTATATTATAAAAGAAAACCCGTTATCATAACAATTAAGTATCAGTTGGGTTGTACATAACACAGTTCCCTTTATAGCCATGTATATAAAGCAATATTTCTGACTATAAGTGAGAACCACAAATTTAATTTACAGTTGCATGCAATGGCGAGTGTACAGCAAAACGTACAGTTCATAAGCTCTGTACCGTTTTCTCAACTTAACCGCACCATAACGGAGCAATTTATAAATTAAACGTAAACTTCTGGTGCAGTCGCAGGTTTAGTATCACATGGTGCTGTGTCTGCCATCTCTCTACCACGGCGATAAATGAGGGTAGCAATGTGAAGTTGTAGGAACCGTCACCGCTAGCTCAACTGTTTCCAAAACACCGAATGAAGTGTTAGGCGATAATTGGTGGTGGTGCCGTGAGTGAAAGCTTCAACCTGTCTTCATCTGTTGTTTACAAGGGACAACTATCCTCGATCCTTCTGCTGTCGAACCTAATCGAGAACTAATTTGCTATAGTTAATAATAATAATAATAATAATAATAATATGTAGCTAACGCACGACTTTGTACACCAGTTATTTATTGTCATAGTTGTTCTACAAGTTGTTCCCAGAAAAAACCTCTTTTTCAGCTTACTTCCATTGTGATAAATATCAACCATAAATTGTTTCAGTACGTTGTAGGTAGGCAGGCATATACTGGGGTACAGGCTGGAGGCGACAGTCTGCAATTAAAAGCCAAGTAAGCCTTATCATACTCTTTGCATCGGCCTAAGAGAAACAAAACAGCGGGTATCACATTTCAAAAGCGTATTCCCTTTATAATAATAGAAAACTTAACGAACGACAGTAAACGTATATAGGAAGGGGCTGTTACTGCAAAACGATTATTTGGCACAAAACTACATGTTTTAATGAGTTCTACATTATTTTAGTAGTAAGCATTTGTCTATGTGTTATGATTTCCCAGTTACTTAAGATTCAATGAGAATAGAAAGTGCTTCACCATCTGTTTATAGAGAATTCAAAAGTTGCATTTTATTTTTCATGCTATCTCAAATGCATGACATCTTAAACAAAATTGTTTGAGCAAGTTTTGCGAAAATGAAAAATGAAGATTACTTTTTTATGTACACTGTTGTTAGGCGTGGGCCTAATAATCACTCCACTGAAATCCTAACCGCATTTTCCTTTCAATAATTTGACCAAAAGTCTATTGCAGCGAAGAGAGGAGGTCAGAACTCTAATATTTCACAAATACAGTTAAGTTTTATTTTGCTTAAACTGCTTGACTAAATAAAGGATTTTCTGCTTTCACTTAATTCTGCCGCAAATATTTGGAAGTGGCATACTTACAAGAGAATATTTTTATTTAATGCTTGAATATTTCAATTTCATAAACGGTGAAGGAATATCTCCTAGCTAATGGCAAAGTTAGCGTCAAAATAACCCTCAAAATACCTAGGTTAAGGTATGTTCACTTTTGCTAAATAAATGGAAGTATGAGGGATATATTTTCAGTATAAAAACAAACTTCAGGAATACTGCTAAAATTACCACCGAGAAAATAATCGTTTCCTACAAGGGAATGGAACTCCTGCTGGTGACTAAAATATAAGTTTTGAATTCGATGAAAAATGCCAGTTTCATTGAACATTCCAAGAGGTGTAATCAAGAGTGCAAAATGCGCATTCCCCATAATCCAATACATCAATTTCATTTGAGTTAATTATGAAAAATTGACTTCAACTTAAACAACTGTTTTGCTCCTTTATATCAAAATCTGGATACTTTATTCGCACATAAATTGTCAGTCCCATGTCAGTCTTGTCAGCTCTCAAATAAACCTTTATCGCCTGGTGATAAAGGCATGAAGACCATTGATCAAGAAATCGAAATGTGGTTTAATAATACTCAATTCTCTACACAATAACGTTGGAATGAACTTCAAGCAGTCTTCCTTTGATATTTTTGTATTTTTCCAGGAATGCATATTAAGATTCGGAGGCATTAACGATTTCCACTAATTGTTGTTCCAATCTTTCCGGTTGGTTCTTAAAGTAATAGAAGCATTTAAAAATGCAAGTCGAACGCTGAAATTGAGAGAATTTGAGAAGCTGTATATTATAGCATGCGCTGACTGCAGGTTTCGACTCTTTCGCCGTATCTGCTTATATCATGCGAGTCAGCGGTGGTGTGAACTGTGGATCCCTCATTTGGACTGGATAATCAATTGAGAGTAAGATAGGTAATATTCTTGGAGTGTAATGTTTTATAGTAGATTTGGCGGATTTAGAAGGATTATAAGAAGGTATGCTGTGATTGGATGTAAATTTATATAACTAAGTCCTCAATCCTCCTGGAATTAAACTTTTTTCATTTCCAAAATAACGTAACACGTGCAATTTAGAACCAAAGATTGGTTACGGCGTTTATTTTTTCTTTCTTTAATGGTTCTCTGTTTGTTCAGTTTATTATGACGTGATTTCTCTGTTTTACTTTACCGCTTGTTACCACAATTACTGTTACACAAACACAGCATACAGACACAAACACTCATGCCCATGGCGGGACTCGAACCCGCGACCCTCAGCTTTACGGAGCGGTCACTATACGTTCGGGTGACCGTAGCTTCAAGAGCGCGTTGAAGCGGGACAGAGTTATTGGAAGGTCATGGACATCATATTTGATTCCTGTGACCCTAATCTGCATTTTGCGAAAGGTTAACCTAAAATTGTGTACGTGACCTCGCTCCACATGAAACTCAAATTTGTGACCATATTTCAGGACACAGCTCAGAAGAATGTCGTATGAAAGAAAACTGAAAATGCTAAGATTAAATTAGAGACACAATGTGAAATCCACATCTTGCTCATTTTTACTAATGTACACATACATGCGGACGTTCTTACTTCCAACAAACAACTGCTGGCATAATCTCAACTTAATGTTTTACATCTTAAAACGTGAATGTGATGTCAAGTTCAAGATAAATTTACCGTTACGTCATGCTAGTAAATAATATAAGAGAAGTGTCCTAAAAGAATTAAAGTTTTCAGGGAAACAGTATTGAAACAAAAGTAACTTTTATTGTGCTTTTTCTGAAGGTATTGAAAAAAATTCTCATTTTCGCTGAGATCAGCGGCGTCAAGGTCGTCAGAGACTAAATTGTCAGCAATGAGTTTACAAACAATGACACATTTCCTTTCGCCCTCGCTTTCAATATTTTTAAGAAAGCCAAACTTGAATTATGTATTTGTAGATTTTGGTGTTCATAGAGACAATATAGGTCAGAGACTAAATTGTCAGCAATGAGTTTACAAACAATGACACATTTCCTTTCGCCCTCGCTTTCAATATTTTTAAGAAAGCCAAACTTGAATTATGTATTTGTAGATTTTGGTGTTCATAGAGACAATATAGAAAAAATACTATTTCACATTAGACTGCTAGACATTTATTGAAGTCATTTAAACAGTATCTCAGTTTTGCTGAAAACAGCTAAGACAAATATTAAATGCTGAACGAATGTGTTTACAATAATCATCATTTTGAGGAAAGCGCAATATAAAGGATGAATTAGCCACCCACAGATCTCTGTATTTACACAACACGCAGATTGCAGTCTTAATTAAAAACATTGTCTGTTTTGCCAAACGAATACGTTCTTCTGGTCCCACGATTCTTGTAACAGATTTATTCGTTCAGGTGCCTAAGCTGCTTGAACTATTAATTGTTTTACAAATGCATAGAAGAGGCAAAAGCCTAAAAAGCACTAGGTTGGCAATGATCTAAAAGAGGATGGCACAGAAGTGTTTCCCTGTGGAAAACTTCGGCGAACATCCTGGGTGAATTATCACTTTGAAGCTACTACGGCGGACTAGAAGATCCGTAGTTCTAATCTCGTGCAGTGACAAACGTGTTACTTATTTAATTATGATCTTGTAATTATTAATGAAGTATACTGTATCTCGTGCTGTAGGATAATTTTTTCTTATTTAATGTACATTCCTTCTCAAATGCACCCGGGACAGTTTTAGTTATTTCCGAACAGACTTACAAATATTAGCGTATATTATGTGTGATCTTCATGTAATAATAATGATAATAATAATAATACGTGCACAGATATCCAATCCTATGCACAAAGAAGTTAAGAAAGGGGGTAAACTGCTACGAAAGATTTGAAGCCGCGGTACAGTGAAAACGTTGAACGAATTCTCAGCGTGTTCTAATAGCTCTAATTCAGCTTTATACTAATGAACCTTGTCACCGATTCGTAAATTTGGTTTTATCTTATAGCGTTTTAGCACGATTAGTCGTTTAAACTTCAAGAGGCAAATGGCAGAAGCGTTTATGTATGCTGCACAATTCACGCGGGAATTTAAATATTAATAAATATCTTTTGTATGACTTTACTGCATAGCACTTACCAGTTTTAGGCACAGGTGAGCCTCTTTATTGGTTGTGGCCTATCGCTTCTCTAGTTGTATAGATCCGCTATTTTATTTTTGACTAACTTAAACATTGGGCCCGTGTGATTGGTGTTTGTTTCGGCGGTGGATAGCAAGGTATATTGCATGGTACAAATTTATAAAATCGTCTAGAAATCTCATGTAGCTCTAGTAGAGGAAAATACGTTTTTGAAATGGATCTCAACGCTGAGTTATTTGTATCCGTTGAAACATCTTTCTTCATTGAATGTGGGGTCCTCATCTGTCCAAATACACTTAAATGATATGTAAAGCCGCAATGAAGTATCATTAAGACAACTGCCATTTAATATGTTTCACAAATTTAAAGAAAGAAAAAAAATCTAGAAATATTCGGTTCATTTGATGTATGCTTTATGATTCTAGACTTTAACTGTAAAATTGATTTTTTGCCCCCAGTTCCAGAAGATAAATAGCTTGGTGTTTTATTTTCTTCATGGTGATACAATCGTTCAATCGCTTATATTTGCAGTGTTAAGTGTAGTGGGCTTGTTTAGTTTTTACAGTGTTGAGCGATGGCTCAGGTGGTAGCGTTTGAGGCTCGCATTGGTCAATTCCGGGGATCAAACCGAGGTGATTGAGGCTCTTTTTGTGATTTTCCTGATCGTCAGGGAATGCTGACATTAATTCTTGTGTATCATGAATATTTTCTCTAATTTCATTTACCTACTTTCAGAGTTTTAGAGTTGCAATCTCATGCGGGGTGAACGGTGATGTATAGCATATGAAATGGATTTGCTTTGAGGAGAGAGCTGTTTCTATTCTGATATCGGATCCTTCTGAGGACAGGAGACATCGAATGGGCGTTCAGCTGGGATACACAATCTGGAGACGTTTGGAAATCCGCCTCACTCTACCTGCTGCTTTAGTGTTTTGTCTCATTGTTTTTATCTATGTAATATACACTCTCTATATTCTCCACCTTATACTCTTAACTGATCTTTATAAATAACATTAATAACCGATTTAGTGCTTGCTCAACTTTTCCCTTCCTCCAGGAGTTTAAATAGGTACAATAGGCTCAGACTTGGCCACACTGCTGAAATTCTCGCCCGACATTATCCTGTACCTGTAGTTTTTACAGTTGGCAAGTACATAGAATTATGTGGGCCTCTATTGAATTAGCTCGCCTTGCATTTACATCCTTGACACCTCACATTTGTCAGGCTCCACCTACAAATTAACCAGTCTTTAAGCAAATTTTCGGTAGTATTTGTTACCAATAAAGCGGAAGAATACCTTCTGATTAAAGGTGTTGAGCGGTTAAGTAGCGCTAGTTTCTCTGAAACGGTTTCTAATGTTTCATTTACGTGACTAATATGGTCACTGCTGTTAAGCTTTCTCCTTTACTTTAAAGAGTAATATCTGAATTCACACTTTATTTTACAAAGTCCCATGGGAAGTAATGCCCGGCGTAGATCTGATATTGAACTGTGGCTGTAGTCCATTCATCCAAACGATTAATTCTAAATCCATTAGGGGTAGTGTGCTCGGAAACAGATTTATGCTCTTGAGCTCTATTGCCAATAAAAGACTGGTGTCATTTTGTAAACGAACCAGCATCTTTTTGGCAGTTGAAAGGGCTATTGGCTTATCTAGCTTTCTATAACCGTAAGTTTTGCTTTATATGTATTATGTGGCGAGAGTACACCTAGGCTCATGTACATACCTCCTGGATCTTCGTGTTTTCTAGAGGTTTTGCCGGCTGCCAGTCGAAGAGCTGGGGAAGAAATTCCTAATCTATATAGTTGGATTATAATGGAATTTTTAGGGTGAAGGCAAAATAATAAACTGATTTTCCCATAACTTTGATATATTGAAGAGAATTATGTCTATTAAGGCGGCTAGCAACTTTTCCTTATGCAGTGCTTTTTAAGTCTTATAGCTTAAACCTTCCCGCTATAATTTTATGTTATTCTGTGGACCTAGCTAATTTGTCACACGATCTTCCCACCCATCTACGCAACATCTTCCACCTGGTTGCACAATTTAATTACATCACTGATTCTAATATCGGTTGCTACGGTAGTAGCACGCAAAACTAATGCCAAGAGAGTATCTCAGAGAGTCATGTAAACTCGGGGCCTGCCTCCCTCCCTTTTTATCTGTTTTCCTGTGACGACAAAATTCGCGCCTTTATTTGTTACAACAATTTCCATTCGTTCTTAAGTAGCGTTACATAGCATGCTATGACAATAAAATGTACCAAATTTCTGAAGTCACGCTGACTTATCCGGAAAAACCCCATGTCTCTTCCTTCTCTGAAGCACATGTTTCCTTTTCTATTTTACCAAATCCCTCAAGTTCCGGGAAATGGAGCACTTTCTATTATTTACCTTCTCTTTCTATTTTTTGAGGTTTAACCTCAATCCTGTGCGCATTAGCACGTGTGTTGATGGACTTTCACCTCTCCTTTGCTAGCTCACCTGTTCTAATTGCAGCTATGTTACAAGTTGGTTTTACACATTTTAAATTATTCTCAATATTTTAACATTGATTCTTAATCCTATTTCCAATGTGTTATATGCTGTTATATCCTATGCTTATTTGCCATCGGGTATGTCCCCTTACAATTAAAGAGCAATTATGAATAATTTAGTTTTTTATCAAGTAAATCGCGCTTCCTAAAGTCTCTCCTACATTTGTGAAATTCTTTGCTTTGGTTAGAATATCATGGATAACCTAATAAGATAGTCAATCGTTTTCTGTACTCAATATTACGTTTGTTTCCACTACGTATGTCGTCAGTGCACACCGGTCTGTTCTATTTCTCTAAATTGCATCCGGTTTAACAGGTGACTGCGACGTGTAAGGTAGCAGGTAGGTACACGATAATACAAACTTACGCAAGGATGCTAGTTCCGTACAAACAAGCGGGCCATTGTACATTGAAACAACAGAGTTACCAGTGCTTACTCAGAATCTCCAATGAGGTTGTACTTCAAGAACCAATACAATATCCTCGTGTTTGTGCACGACTGAGAATACACTCCTTTCAACAATTAGATTTTCTAATATGCTTTATCACTAGATTTATTTAATACCCAGAATTCACAAAAAGTATTTAGGGTCCTCTTTCTTCCAATCGTACAATCCCTCCAATAAATCTACTCAACATGCACATGACCCTGGAATACTCGTTGGAAAAGTCGCCGTCATTTATTTCTTCAAAATGAAATCTTTATTAAAAAAAAAGGAATACGTTCTTCTAACTAGTATAGAAATTATAATATATGATGATATGCCTCACTGTTACTAAACCAAGTGATAGAGAATGAATCATATACCAAGATTCATATTATTATTGTTGTTAAGTGAGAAGAATAATACATGAAAACAAGCTCTTTCATAAGTAGTTCACTTAAAACACAGATTGATTCAATTCAGTCTTTCAAAAGTAATATTAATTACATCAGTGCTTCAAACATAAATGTACTAGTTGTTAAATTCTAGAAGATAATATAAAATCTGAAGACCTGTAGTTTAACTGTTAAGATACAAACAAAAATTAATGTTTTTCTTTAAAACAAGATCTGCACATTAAAAACGCTGTGCAAATTTTTACTATGCTATGTTGTTTTTGGAGTTTTGTGAACATTAATACTTTAAACGTCTACACTATGGTTTGAGTGTCTCATAATAAGAAATTACCATAAAAAATAAGGAGATCTAAGGTTTTAGCGGTTTGAAAATCAGACAGAAGGTAAAATATTTTTTTTTAGTTTGCCCCAATAACAGTTCAACTTTAGACACAGAATACTAATTTTAAAATGTTTCTTATAATACGTTTAAACTGGATAGAAGGAAGCTTAAGAATAATAAAGACGATGACTAACATAGTGTATTCTAAATAGCAAAACCCTCAATTGGACATTACTCGCTGAACATATTTTTAAAATACAGTTTATTTTCCTAACATATGACGGTGCATATTTTTTATTTCAAATGTATTTATATTGGTTACTGTGTCGTTCCAAGAAATGTTTCTAATTAAAACTTCTCTAGTCATTGCGTAAAATGTTACGGTGCCTCATGTACCAAAGTTAGATCTGTAACTTACATGACATCTATTCTGAATTCAAGGTACGGCTGATTCATAGATACTTCAGTCTTTACTTCTCCACGTTGAGCTGGAGAGCCAAACCGCATGGCTGGATCAACATTTCTATTTTATATTTCTTTCTGTTAATACAGAAAATATAAACAGGATGATTATTGCTGTTGTCAGCCACGCGCATTTATTCGCATACTTCTAATTTGTGGGGGGATGCTAGAAAGTGAAAGGGGATATTATATATATAGGAATTGTACATATGAAAGGGGATATACCGTACATACATAAAAGTGTACAGTAATTATATACTTCACTAACATGTTAAAATATTCAACATCTAACACTTGTACAGAGCTAATTGTAGGAAACGGGCGAGCTAGCAAAATTCCAGGAAAAGCATAAGCCTAAGTAGAGCATACCTTTCACCAAGCCAACAGGCAGAGAACCGGTAACGGTACGGAGAAATAGAAAGAGACAGATAGAGAAAAGAAAGAGACGAAGATTTGGAACTGGCTTCACAACGCACCAGGATGACGCTTAAGCGCAGGGATTTGAAGCCACACATTCTCATACATGTTAAAGTAACGCGGTCTGAGGACCAATAGGAAACGTCGTTACATTTTTAAACGCAGAGGTGAGCGTCACTAGGCTCCCGTATATAAGGACATACAAGGCCTCAGAGCCCACTCTCTCCTGATCTTCTAGAATTGTCGTCGGCACGAGGTGCTACAGATGCACGTGTGTGCACAAGGGTGGGGATGCGTGTGCAGGTAGCTAGGCTCCTGACTTATTTAAAGTGGTGGGATTATAATAATGGGAAAAGCTAGCCGCCCATAATTATTTCAACTGTGAATAAACTTCATTGATTAAGGGAAAATTGCAGTGTATTTTTTAACTTGCCTCACCCATCATAACCTGAGAATTAAGAATTAGATATAGGTAGGAAAAGTTAGGAATGGAATAAGCAACCACCGACGAGCACCGACCGTCGGAATAAGCAACCACCGACACTGCCGAAGACCACATCAACCGAAGGATCGACGATTTTGCCCTACAAATAGCGCACAGCACCGTTTCCCGCTACAAAAGCTTCTTATGGTATGACCCTCTTTATCCAGAGGGGTTATAGCGCTAGTTGATAGCCCACAGTGTCCGAAAAAGTGGACCATGGCATTTATTTTCAGCATATAACTCCATACGCTACTTGATAATTTAGATTTCGTTTGGATCCATTTGTTGAGAGTTAGTACTTGAGATAAAACGTTTACTTCCCAGCCTTTAACCGGATAAGAACATCATACAGTAAACTAGTTTTCTAATTTGTGTAGCGCTTTTCTATTTCATAAAAGAGTATATTTCAGTTCTACGGGACGCCTAGTTTTAATGCGGTCATACTAACATTTAACTTCATATGAGGGTGACAAGATACTTTTTTTAGTTCTTAAACCTTTCCCCGGGAACTAAAAAAGCTATGACAGGGGTGCCCCACGTTCGCTTTTAACCTGAACAATTCGGAGTACTGCAGATTCGGATACCTAATTGTGCGGGGATTCGTAAATTTCAGTTTCTTATACTTATTTCATTAATTATCGCTGTTTGCATATAACGAACTTTTAATCACACTTAAAATCTCCCACTATGGACTGTTTGCAGACTTTGTACTAACAGTTGTTAGGAAGTTTGACTTTTTTCCAATACTAGGCACAATACTGTGGCTATATCAATAATCGTAATTACGTTTCGGTTTGTAATAAATAAAATTGTACACTTGCAGTCTCTAGCGTTCCCTAGTCATTACTGTTTCATTAATGTAACGATATCGCTTATAACAAGCTTAATTTCTATGTTTTTTATCATAGCGTATAAACATGCAAAATAGCAAATATACAGTCGCTATTAAGACTATGGAATTTCTGGCAAGTCTTCGTCTTTTCGTACTAGAAAATCTGTCCAAAACAACCCACTGGCAAGCTGATGGCAATATTGCAAAGCTTATTATATATGTAATAGGCTGCACTATTTGATTTCAAATTAAATAGGATGGCCCAGAAAGCGTTCAAATACGTTTCTTTAGAAAGTCATAAAGTTGACATTTGACGCGTAACTTGTCCCAAAATGAATTAACATTTTTGTGCAGAACTAAAGAAAAACGCGATAAATGCGTAAGTTATTATTTGCCATTATTGCGGACATTATCAAGCTTAGCTGACGCTTGTTATTCGACTGAAGATGTTTTCGTATCTAAAAGCCTGTAAAAATATTTCGCAGAAAAGCAAACAGATTTTTAGGTTTCCCCGTGTGGGAATTTTGAAACACAACTGCAGTAACCCTACTTATAGTTTAGAATACAAAGAATACATGCGCGGCATAAATTATCGTATCTTTAATTAACATATAATTTTCTAAAAAGGTTACAAGTTATTAAATAAATAGGGTATAGGAAAGTGCAACCAAAAGAGAAGTGCATGGACGCTATTATGTTACTAATACGAATTGTTGTTATTTCCTTCCGGAACAAATCATGATTTATCTAATTTAAAATAATAGGTACTTTCGAGCCGCAAATTTACATACAGTATTAATGGATATAGAAAACAACTTATGGTGCATAAAATATTCGTTACCTTCATCATGCTTAATTGTAATGATATAAGCGTCAAAATTGTTATCTGCTGTACAAAATTTTAGTAAGAGTTTTCTCTTCTCTTCTGAAATCTGCACTATTATATAGCTTCAATTTTGTAATACCAGTAACAGTAAATTTACGCCACACTGATAATACAATCCTAAGGAACGAAGACATAGGCTTTTGCCAATGCTATACGTATACACATTAAATAAGTATCAGCTGGTATTTAAGTAAATGCATCAAACTTAAGTAACTGAATAAGTGTGTGTGCGACATATGTATTACATTTTGGATAAATAATTCTATAATTGAAACTATTTCCTTAAAACAATATACGGTATCAGGTGTCGTTAATATCCAGAAATTCCTTAATTCTCGAGGAGGGGGTTCCATTCCCGAATAACTACTTAGATAAAAAAACAATAAAACTAAGCGTGAGAGAGTGTCACAATGCAAATGTTGGTGGTGCTATATGCATTATTTTCTACTCCATTGATATACTGTTCCTGTATGCGTACACACTGGAAGCTTTCAACTAGAAATGTCTATCAACGAGTTTGGATACCATTTTAAAAACGTTTTTCACGTTCACACTCAATATTATGCAAAGAAGTTTGCTGTTAGTGCTGTGGAATATCACGAAATTCCAGCAATTTTAGTGTACCAAACGTATTACCAACAATTGTAACCTATCGTATGTACACATGATTTAGCCGTCAAAATACAAATCCTTGAATCTGCTGTTTAGACGAATCTGATTTAGAGTGATTAATGGACTTACTTTGTGAAAATATAAAAGAGAATTGGAACAAATAATACAGAATTTTTATAAGCTTAAACTGAAATTGTATTTCACTTAAAACTTTATAATACATAAATTAAAAGTATTATAAGACAGAGAATTTGTTTTGCTTTTTGAAAAAAAATTGGTTTTAAGCTTCATCAATCGAAAAAAAAATACCCCCAACATCTCAAAAGTTAATTAGAAGTGTATGCAATTATATCCCCTAGTGATTTTGGCGTACAGACTACACTGTGTCACGGTATAAATTCTAAATTCCGTATCCTTATTGTTTTCCACAGGAAAAATACAATTTCCCATGCTCTCTCCAAATTCTTCAACTACTTTGAAGTTGTAGCCTTTTATTTCGTCCATCAGTGTGGACCAAAACACCCAGCACAACTCTGCTTTTCTTTTCTGCTTTCTTACAACAAATTGTAATGAACATGCACCTGTTATGCGTCTAGGACGTCAGTACGTGTTCCTTCATGATTTCTGCAGAGATAAATATAGAGCCATATTCTAGAATGCATGTTGCGTAGCCATATCGGCGTGTGTCTAAAGGCGTGTTTAAGATTTTTTGCCCATTAACTCATTCACAGTTGCACGGTGAAAAGCTTTCATTTTCAGACACGGTTGCACATTGTTGCCTGCGGCACCTCCAATTTCGACACTATGTTTTCGTGTTGATTCCATCCGCGATCTAACTCAATGACGACGGCAGGACAAGTTTCCAGTCGAGTGTATCGTTCCGGCCAGCCGGTTGGACATTCGGCGGCTTCTATGCGATAACTGAGGCCCATAGCTGTGTCATAATAATTGTATGACGTATGACCAGGAACGGATGGGCACTTAGCAATCCGACCTAAGGACATTTTGCGCCCGCGGAAGGGAGGGGTGAGTTGAGATGAAGCAGAGGGTGGCCGGATCAGGATGCACGACAGTGCAGAGAGCAGCGTCCCTTCATTTTCCAGGTTGAAACTCTTCGGTGGCAGCTGGCACAACTGGCTCCCCTCCTCTGCAGGTGTTAAATTAAATTGAGTTTTATTTATGGGCGCTCTTTAATTCCTGAGGTCCTTAGCCTCCCATCCTATATTGGGCGTGAAAGACTGGAAATTTTGCTCAGAGGCCTCCTTATCCGGCTTAAGGTTCTTTTACGTGCCGTAAATCTACGTCACGGGGCCACCGGCTTTACTTCCCTTCCGAAGGAAGCCATGCTAAGGATCTTTACACCCGAAAAAATCCATCACCCTCCGCCGGGTTTGAACCCGCGACCTCGGGAACTAGAAGCTAGCATGGTAACCACTACACCATGGATGACTCCTCCTCCTGTAGGTGTGTGCATCCACCTGGGGGTTCGAGACTCGGAGATTGCCCCGTTCCTGAGGACGAAGTGTTACAGAGAGCATCCTTTTCCCCTGTCATGCAATGCCGAGACTCTCGTCGACACGTGCAATCCTGAAACAACCAAGCAGAGGAAAGGCACAGTAAATGAGAAAGGAGATGAAATGGAAGGACAGGACATTCGAGGAATGTATTTAACTTCTCAGCATTCGCTTAGCGACCGCGGGGAACCCCCGAAAAAACTCATGGATCAGGAACATAGGCCGCGGGAATTGAACCCATGATCTTCCGAATGCGAGACACGCGCTACTGGCTGCGCCACCTCGCTCAATATTAAATTGACCCTGAAATTACCATCATAACTTCCTCCAAATAAAACACGACTAATGGCATTTACTTTCTCCCATATCAAGCAACTTTTATTCAAGACATTTCTTTCTAGCGCTTAGTTTTCGAGATACTGTACAGTGTACAATATCAACTTAAATGGTCCATCCTGTATATATACACACACACGCACGCGCGTGCGCATACACACGAACACACACACACACACACATATATATATATATATATAGGCCATTTCAGTTTATAAATTAACTGCATTTTTTCAAAACTGTATAACGTTTTTTAAAGTTCCATTTATACTCAGCCGTTAACTATAGGTTTGTCTCATAAGTTCGTTCGCTTTTCGTTACGTTTCAATCACTAAGAACGCTTGGGAACACCCCTCACCCGCAGCACAGCTACGACAGCATAGTTGCCGAACTTTCCGTTTTCAGACTTTAAACACAAGGTCGTTCAAAAGGTAAATAGCTACGGCAGTTAGGTTTTGTAAACAAACTATTTATTTCCTGCAGTATACACCCTTTATTGTGGACAATATATTGCCAAGTTCCTGGCTACAGTAGCACGAGCTAAATTGAGCTCCAGTGCCAACACTCGAGTTGTAGTTCGTGGGTTGTTGACTATCGTTTCATGAATTCTTTCCACGTCCGTAACCATTGGCCGTCCAGACCGAGGTTTGTCTTTTAGGAAGAAATTCCCAGCTCGAAATCAACTAAACCACTTTTTTTTACATACTCGCTTCGTTACTGCATCTTCCCGTAGACAGCACAAATTTTCTGCCAGCATTGTGAAGCGCTTTTATTCTTACCATAATAAAACAGCATAAGATGTAGGAAATGTTCCTTTTTGCTTTCCATAGCTTGTAAACACAAGTTCACGCTGTACTATCCAACGTCAGTCACAAATACACACTGACATATCCAATAGTGAGTCCGGTTGTTGTTCTCTAAGTCGTAGGGGTGGTTAGGCAACTAGGATAACTTGAGTGTACAGAGGGTTCAGGGTTTTCAGGCGCTATAGATAGAACTTGCGAGCAAAACGAACGAACATATGAGACAACTCAATACAATGGTCTTATCGGAGGCCTTTCCTTTGGAACACATTATTGCCTAAAGGCAATGGTGTTAACTCGTATATACTTGTCCTCCGTGGTCTAGGTGTACCATACTAGCCTCTAGTTCCCGAGGTCGCGGGCTCAACCCCGGCAGAGGGCGATGGATTTTTTTGGGCGTAAAAATCCTTAGCTGGCTTCCTTCGGAAGGGAAGTAGGCACTTAAAAGAACCTGAAGCCTGATAAAGAGATCTCTGAGAAAAATGTCGGGTCTTTCACGCCCAATATACAATGGGACGCTAAGAACCATAGTAGTTAAGGAGCGTCCATAAATAAAACTTAACTTATTTTTTGTATATACTTGTTAGGTTTTTAGTAAACTTTGGGATTTAATCATTTGATCACACACACAATCGCACTCTTATTCATACTTCCAGACTCCGAAGGATAGGGAATAAACTAGAGAAACATTCCACCCTCCAGTCGGCAATCGAACCCGGAACCACTCGCATAGTAACCAAGTGCTTTACCGACTGAACTATGGGGTCATAAATCTTTGTTTTTATTTTGGAATTGTACAGAGAAATTATCTTACATTAATAGCTGAGTTCAATATTAACTCTATCAATTCTTATTTGGCACCTTAATTTCTTTTTATCATGGAGTTGACAAGCGGTTTCATGGAGTTGATTATTAATACCCAATTTCAAGAAAATAATCCTTTTACAGACAAACTTAATAAATTGTAAATACAATTTTATGATTATAATGTACAATACAACAGAGTTAGCTAAATTTCAGTTAATAAAATAAGCATGAGATTTACTTTATTGATTAAATGAGCAACTTTCCACATTTGTTTAGTGCCTTTTGGAAAAAGTATGATTTTATAGGCATGACATTAAGCATTCACATAACTAAAGAGAAGTAACAGAAATAAAATGGAAACGTACAGGCGGAATAATCCAGTCGTACAGAGATTACAGCATATTGTGTGTTTCAAAATCTTCAGGTATTCTAATTTTCAATATGTCGTAACGACTATTGACAGAACTTGTCTAATATTAGTCATATATACCCATTACTGGTCTTTAACACTTGTAAAATACAATGTTTTATAATGATTCATCTGCATATGGTTAATATACAGAGCATCATTTCCATTATCTGAAATTCTACGTTCAAGTATTTCTCCAATATAACGGTAAGTATTTTCTTTAAACTCCACAACAGCATAATCTTGATCTAAACAATCCAATTTGGGTGTCAAGCCTTGCACCTCTTCATATGACTCATCAGAGTCTATATAACCGTCAGAAACGTTCAATCTCCATGACGGAGGATCTGTACAAAGGAATTAAGTACTATATTTTACCATTATTTAATAACTTAAACGTTAATAATTTAACATTGGTAACGGCTGCTTGAAAGAGATGAGTATCACAAATAACAAAAAGTAAGAATACAAATAATAATATAAGTATTTAAAACGTTATACATATGTATTGCTTCTTATTATAATCACTACAACCATTTATTTAAATATATTTAATTGTTTTGTTTCCTTTGATGAGATCAAGAGCTCCTTTAAAGCTGGCAATTTGCTCTTCAGGTTTGAAAGACTGGTGATCTGATTCCACTACACATTTTGAAACTAATTCTTTCAGTGTTCCTGATTTTTGTTGTAATTCTTTAGGTAATGTTGTGAAGTTATTTATGTCCTTTCCTTTGCCACAAGTGCATCTGTAGTTCGCTTTAGGATACACCCTCGTGCATCAGTTGTACCCTTCCCATAATCTGTTTTGCTGTAATTCCAGAAATGCTCTTAAGTGATAAGAATAATAAAGGCATGTGCGTTGTCATCAGCTTGAAAATGCTCCTTTTGCTATACTGTGTTGCTAATTCATTACTTATGAAATGGACATATTCTTCTTTAGGGCACAAGAGCCTTTACATTATTATAATGGGACTCACATGGGCACAAATTGCAGTTGGGTCATGCCACACGCTGTCTTATAATCTACCAAAAAAAAAAAACTTTAAGTGCACCTGTTGTGATTCGTGTGGTTTTATAATAAACCATTACCAAACGAATGGCTATCTGCTCACAAGATCCTACAAAATGATAAGCTTGGATCTCTTCTGAATACTCGCAAAAGTAATTTTCTTAGAATTCCAAATGAATGATACCTTTGGAAGAATAATGTTTCTTCGGTTTACTCACGCACTTATACTGATGTATAATATTACAATATGGGACAAAGATTTTGGTATATGATTTTGCAATTCCTTAACCAATTCTCCAGGATTCAGGCTAACTCTTTACTGTAGCTTTTTTGCCAGGTAATCTTGTCCTTTTATATTATCTCACTTTTACAATCCATTTTTATAAAAACTGTTTATCATCATATTCTAAAGAAGGTTATTTTATTCCCTTTAAATTCACCGCATTACCTTTCAAGGTATTTCTCATTATCTTCAACCTCACGGTACAGCCTTTTTGGAATTTCAGCTGGATTGTTCTCAGAAATTACTCTCATTTCTTTTAATTTACAGACAACTAAACCCATATTTTTAAGAAATACACACAAGCATGTGCCATATTGATTAGATTTTCAACGGACAATCCAAAAAGGACACATTTTACAAAAATGTTGAGTAGCTGAGGCAATAATCTGGTTGTTGTGAGAAAAGACTTTATGAAGGTTGAGCAAGGTGCCAATTAAATATTCCTTTCTTTTGCATTTTTTGCCCTGTTTTTTCATTGTGTCCAATTTACCAAAACACACTGTGTTGTGTAAATTATCTTCAACAAAGTCAGGTGCATCTCTTTTACTTTCTCTAAATGAGAGTACTTCAAATTTATGGCTGAAAAGCTATTAGAACTATTGAAAACTTGTGGTTCCTAATGTTTACAGTGTCTTCATGAATTGTATTTATTTACTACTTCTCCAGAAACTATTTCAAAAAAACTTTTTCTTCAATGTTTGTCTTTACTGATAGCTAATAATTGGGTTGTAACTGAGAAGTTAAAGCTTCGTTGAAGATAAGGTTCTTCTTCACTTCTTTTAGCAGAGTTCATACAGTTTTAGGAGTATCAGAACCACTTTCATTTGATCTTAACAGTCCATAGTATGTACCCTTATATTTACTATTTATCTTCTTATATTTTAAATCCTCCTTTTCCAGGTTCTTTATCTACCTCTATGAACTATTCATATTTCTTCCCATTACTCCCTGTCCTAAATGCTTTCTGGAGCTATCAAAAGAAGGAAGGCTTCTCTAGGGCTAAGTGTTAAACTGTTTTGTCTATTACTTCGGGAGATCGGAGCTACGAGTAGAAGGAAGACTTCTTTAGGGTTAAGTGAGTAGTGATAATATGCGGCGATTAGACCAGAGACTCCGAACTCGAAACTCGAGGAGGGCAAAAATCTAGCAGAGAATGCCCATAAATTAATTACCCTCCCCTCATTTCTATCAACGGGAACAATAGGAGTGATAAATGTTGTACAGTATTGTCGAATAAAAGGTGCAAGTTTCCATTGCCGAATGTTATAATGTTCCCCCTGATTGCTATTGTCATGATATGAGTGTAATTAATCTTGCTTTGTTCCCTGAATGATCTATTCATTCGTGGGCGGTATTTTTGTTATATTAGAAGACGGACATTTTTTGGTTCACAGAGTTTTGCGAGGGTTGATATGCCATTTAAAATGCTATCAGGCGGTTTCTGACCCACTTACATATGCTAATAAATACCTCATTCCACTTTTCATTGTGTTTACCCAAAGAAAAAACCTCCCACACCTGCATTCCAGTGTCTACCTCGGTGTCATAAATGTTGTATTTCAATGTTGAACAAAAGGTGATAGTTGGCATTTCCAAGTGTTGCACTGTTCGCTCTCCTTGCTATTGTCATGATCTGAGTGTAACTAATCTTGATTTGTTGTCCGCTGAATGGATTATTCATTCGTGGGTGGTATTTTTTTATATTGGAGATGGGGTATTTCTTTTATCAAACGAGTCTTGGAGGTTTTATATTCCATTTAAAGTACCATCAGACGGTTTCTGAACTATTACAGATGATAATAAATACCTCATTCCACTCTTCATTGTGTTTAACCCAAAAAAAATCTTCCAACACCTGCATTATAGAGACCGCCTGGGTGTCATAAATATTACGTTATGCTCAAGGTGACCAAGGTCAAGATGGGTCTCATCAACAACGACGAAATGATCAAGTTCTTCGAACACGTACCTGCCAGGGCATGACAAAACGCAGAAAGACAACTATTTAAGCTTTTTAGACATCAATAATTTACATGCCTCATCGATGGCAAGTCCTATGCCACACAGAAGCATAAGGTGGCTTACGAACAAGAAATTGAGACGACAGACTTTTTGCTGTTGCCCCTGATTTCGAAACTGGATACGTTATGGAGGTTCAACTTGAGTACCCCGAACATCTCCACGATGAGTATGTGACCTTCCTTTCCGCCCAAAAAGCGAAATACTACCAGGAGGCCAATACAAGGAACTGCTGGCAACACTAGAAAATAAAGAAATATACACTTTGCACTACAGAAACCTGCAGCAGTGCATTGATTTAGAGCTGAATTTAAAGAAGATACGTAGAGTGGTGGCATATGAGCAGTCAGAGTGGCTGAAATCCTACATACAATTAAATACGGAGAGACGTGCAAGGGCAACTTCCAATTTCGGACAAAATATATGGAAGAACATGAATAATTTCGTATATGGGAAATTCATTGAGAATGTGCGTAAATATAGACTTCCGAATTGTTTCAAGTTGGAAGAACTGCAAGAAATTGACTGCGCGACCAACTTACGTTCGCAGCATTATATTTATGGTAAATGTTATAGCGATAGAACTCGCAAGAGAGGAAGTATCATGAACAAGCCTATCTATATAGGGCAAGCCGTCCTTGACATCTCGAAGCTCATAATGTACAATTTCTATTACAATGTAATGAAACCCAATCTTCAGAACCTGACATTAAATTATATGGACACTGATTCGTTTATTTTCCAGACTACTACTAATATATATATATATATATATATATAAACTCATCAAAGAAAACCTTCCGTACTTCGACACATCCAACTACATCAAGGACAACATCTACGAATTACTCCTCAAGACAAAAGAGTAATCGGATTGTTCAAGATAAGCTTTCAGGGATGCCCATGTTTGAATATGTACGGTTAAGGTCGAAATTATACGCCTACAAATATGCAGACCAAACTGAAGGCGAAGGTCATTAGCAAGACCGAAATACAAAGAATAAATTTTGAACACCATTTTGGCTGTCTAAATAGTATTAGAAAAACAATTTTGACAAAAAGAACCACATTTCGAGCTTCAGGCATAAAATCTCGACCATAGAGAGGAAAAACGTTGCTCTCTGTGGTAGAGATGATAAAAGAAAACCTATTGAAAGCTCAGACAGGACAATTGCCCTGGGCCACTATTGCCTGCGCGTGGTTGACCCTGAGTTATATATGCATATAACGCGCTGCACAGTCTCTTTTTCCCGAAGTGGTAATTTGCATTTCCATCTCTGTTTATGATGAACTGATGTAGTGACTTTTTAACTGGCACAGTCCTCTGTGTTCCAAACCTGTCAATAATCATGGCGAACTATGAATGAGCATTTTTTTTATTATCTACCTTAACATATACATCGAATCCGCACCTATATCCGCCCTTATTCATGGAAAATTCGCGAAATATCGCCATAAAGAGTTTTCTCTCTGAAGGGTTCTACCAAACACCTTTAAACAAATCTTTGAATTCCGTATACGACATGTCTGTGTTTACGTAATCTTCATATACGTCCTTCAAGTTTAAATTATCTGGCCTAAAGAGAATGATCATGCTCGCATTATCCCGAATTAAATGCTTTGGGACATTGGCATAGGGTTTGCTAGATATACAGGCTGAACGACCTAAAACTTGCACAACAAATATTTCGGAACTGGAAAGTCCTATTATGTGCAGTTTTCACAGCATTCATTGGTAGTCAGGGGCGCGTACATTTGACCTATAAACAGATTTTAATAATACTGAGAAAGCGTATTTTTAGCAAACATACAAATTTTTAAACGGATCAATGCTTAGTTACATCAAAAAAGTGGTTTTGGATAAATCTTATTTTGAAACGTTTACAACAAGTGGTAGCGCAAACTAAAGAAAAATCAAAGGGAATTACAATAATTCTGTGGATTCTTACAAGTAAACAGACAATAGCCCTTCCAGAGCCGTGTTCAAAATGACCACCAGCAGCTTCAAAACACGCCTCCAGTCTGCTATGGACAGACTGTTGCACACGTTCTAGCATTGCAGCGGAATGTTCAGAGCAGGCAGCAGTAATACGTCGTTTCATATCGTCTGGTGTATTTGGTACATCCTTGTAGACAGTGTCTTTCAGCCTTCCCCACAGAAAAAGGTCTAAAGGGGTCAGATCCGGTGAACGGTCCGGCCAAGGTACAGGTCCTCTTCGTCCAATCCAAGGACTTCGTGCACTATGGACTGGGTAGCCATCATGTTGGTACCACAGGATTCTCCTAGTCTGCAAAGGAACGTTTTCTTCCATCTGTGGCAGATGGTCTGTCAGGAGGCTGCAATGCTTGTGCGAGTTCATTGTTCCTTCTATGAACAAAGGGCCTATGAACTGATGGTTCACTATCCCGCGCCAGACGTTTAAACTTCATGGACGCTGACGTTCCACCTGACGAAGCCAACGGGGATTGTCAACAGACCAACAGTGCATGTTTCTGCGGTTTACCTGGCCATGATTAGTAAATGTTGCCTCATCACTAAAGAAGATACATGATGAATCTGGAGTATCATGTCTTAATGCCCATGTACAAAAGTTAACACGATTCTCCAAACTGTTTCCATGCAGCTCTTGATGGAGAGAGATGCGATAGGGATGGAACCTATGTCGATAGAGAATGCCCAGTACACTTGCCTGACTTATACCACTTCCACGTGCGATTGTGCGGGAACTAATTTGTGGATCTACTGCGACGGCAGCCAAAACATTAATTTCTTCTCTCTTCTCCAGTCACTTGTTTGTTTCTGTTACGTTATCTAGGGTTACAGTACCACTTTCACGTAATTGGTTGAAGCGGTTAATAAATAATTGCCGAGATGGTTTAGGTCTATTGGGATATGTTTCCGCATACACCGTACAGGAACGAACTGCACTCTTCCTACACTCTCCATACACCATGAGCATGTCGGCTATTTCCACATTAGTAAACCCCATCTTCCACTCACAACTTACTGCTTGAACTGTCACAAACTAACCGACCAGAAAGCCACAATGCAATCAATGATCAGAGAACACAATGCAAACAAACATAACAACATCGTACCTAGCAACTAAGCAAGTTGAATGGGACAAAAAATTGTCGGGTGGAAACTTTTCAAAATACGGTTTCTTTTAAACCACTTGCACTATAATCGTGCAACAAAGACCATTGATATTCTAGTTTACCGTACTTTTATTCTGTTGATGTAACTCGGCATTGTTCAATTTATAACATTGTAAGTTTGCTCAAAAATTCACCTTCTTAGTTTTATTAAAATCTGCTCATACGCTAATTGTACGAGCCCCTGACTACCAATCCATGCTGTGAAAACTGTTCATCAATTGCACTTTACATTTCCGGAATATTTGCGGTGTAAGTTTTAGATGATTCAACCTGTAATGGAACATAGGTTACATGCCTGTCCATGCTGTGAAATTTGTCTTGCCTTTCTATGATAACATCAAATATAAACATTGGATTTTCTTTAATTTATAATGAATGCAAGACACTTTCTCTGTCTTTATGAGTATGCACTCCTGCACCCTCTATGTCTTCAAGCAACTTAATGAGATATTAGTACTTTGGCTGGTATTGTGACTTTGAGTAAATGTGCAAATTTCCAAATGGTAGTCCATTCTCGTGTAGTATCATATTGAGTAATGCATTCGATTTTTCAACACTGGAGCTGACTAGAATCAGCGCTCTAACATTACCAGAAAACAGCTTCCCATAGTGATCGCGTCAAAATCGCTTTCCAAGTCTAACACCTAGTGGCAATGGACAAAGTCAAAAAGAACAAAGCAACGATAAAATCAATCAGTATACCACGAGAGTTACGTAGGTTAAGATCGCAAGAGGTTCCGGTTTAATTCACTGTCTCATTAATCGACTGACATTTGAAGCACATTTTCCCTGGATACACATACTGTGGGCCTGGAAAAAAGCTGGAAAAAAGATTAAAGAGAAGAGTCCTCGGAATCAACCCCTTAGACGAAGCGAGCAACCTTCACGACATTACCTACGCGCAGCATAAGAATTCTGGTTCGAGAAACATTGCCGACAAGATCTTGGCTGAAACGATGTGGAAAAGAGTGCAATCACTTTATGCTACATTAGGTGAAATGTTGGCAGCGAGACTAGTAACATCAATTATGAAGGAAAAGGTGGCTCTTGGTGCTGAGTGCAAGAAGAAGCAGAAATGTGGAGGATTTCTCCTCTCACACGATTATTGCAGATCTAGGTGCTGCCGCTGGAGGGGCAGTTCAAATTGCTACAGCAGTAAATAAGAATAGTCTGTAGATAAACAACTTGTCGAAATGATGAAGCATAACAGAGAAATTGAAGCATTCCTCATTTTAGCGGTGTATACATGATCGATCAGCTACCTTCAGTGCCTCGTTGCAGAGAGAGAATTATCGTCAATCTCCAATACTTCAGAGAACGAAGGCACACATTAGGTTGCTTTAAAGAAGGATTGTTACGTGTCATTTTATTTCGATAGATTTGAAAGCTTGAAGCCTCCAAAAGGGACAGAAAAGTATCTCAGAGGAATTAAGGTATTGTGTAACACTAAGAGGTGTTAGAGTTTCAGCTCAGTCATCTGCGGGCACTTGTGCTTACCATTTTTATCGCGATGAGTTACGCTATCGCTGTCAACGGCAACGAATCTGCTCTTACTACATACCTGGATCACGCCTCTGCAGATAGACCCTAAGGGGCATTATGAGATTTCTCTATTGAATTTTGAAACCTTCTATTCCATTCCCAATGTTAATCGGAGTACTAATCAAGTTCAATACATTTACAATGATCAAATTAAGGTCGTCGACATACCCTTTCGAGATTATGAGATTGCTGATATTAATGAATACATCAGAAATAAGCTAGGGGTGGATGAGAATGTTTTCTTTATTAAGCCTAATAATACAATGAAGGCTGAAATTAAATGCCCTTACACTGTTGATCTTTTCACTGATCGTTCTATAGGATCGTTCTTCGGCTTCAGGGGCAATAAAGTTTTTCCAGCTCATCGGCAGGCAGAATTTGATTTCCTCGTAAGTATATTTAAGGTGAGCAACATGATACTAGTCTTTCAGGCACTGTATCGTATAAACAAAATTAATACACTGTAAAAGCCAACACACTGTTTTATAGGTATGTAAAAACTCACTCACTTTGCTTTTTTAAAAAATGAATGTCGTGTAGAAAACAAAACGCACACTTTAATTGATTTAAAAGTCAGCACACTAGTTCAGAATGTTTAATTTTGATGTCGAGTTCATGAACACACCGGGCCTCTAACAGGCCAAGCAAACTGTTACTATAGAATTCTAAAGCCCGCTCACGATGCATGCGCGTCTCTGTGGTGCGGGTGTTTACATTTTACGTGATTATTGTACCCAATGGGATTAGGGACGTTTTCTTTAAAGTTTTGTTGAAAACATTATTTCCTGTCACGCATCCATAGATACCCCCTAATATCTCTCCCCCTCTTGCTTCAATTCTCTGTTACTCTCTCTCTCTTCCTTAAGGAGAGTATCATCGTAATGGCTTTTAGCTACAGAAGCGTGCTATTAGTGAATAAACATTGATTTTTGCTCACTGAGATGAACGCATTTATTTTTTGTAAGAATATGACTGAGACGTACTTGAAAGGATATAGCAGCAAACATTATAGAGAGAAGTTTTCTTTATAGTTTTGTTGAAAGAATTCTCTCATATCACACTTTCGCAGAGACCTCCAGCGTCCCTCCCTCTCTTGCTTGAATTCTCCCTCTCACTCTTTCTCACTCTCTCTCTCCTCGTAGAGAATATCGTCGTAATGTATTTACATCAGCTATAAAATGTGAAGTGTGAAATTCGTTTGAATGTAAATGAAACCGTTTGAATGTTGTAAGAAAAGTGAGAAGTGAAGCTGATGTGAATGTAAGAGCAGAAGTATAAAGTGCGAGAACCCTGTGAATGTGTACACAAAACGATTATGTGTAGCAGAGCGAATAGGGAAGTTAGTGGGAATGGACTACACAGAGATACCGAGTACGATTGTCCTAATTTATCGTGATACCAAAGTACGAGAGTACTAATGTATCGATATATCAATGTACCATAGTATTACACGTGCAATTATTTATATTAATGATTTCCAGGGCTACTTATATAATGATACTAATGTATACACATATAGCATATTCCTAGTATTTTTCACTATAGTAAAATTAACTATACATTTCTGTACACCGACATTATGTTTGATAACATTCTTCTTCAGACTGTACCCAAGTTGTTAAACACGTATCTCGGCTGTGCAAGCGTGCCCTTTGCCTCTCGCTACTTAACAAAAGACCCTTTTTTCACGGTCAACAGATACCTAGGCAATGAATTACGAGCACCTTTCCCTACCGCATTCATCCGTGCTTTGCGGAATATGTGAGGATTCCAGCCCCTCTAAAGCGGACTTCAGGATTTTTGAGTTTTCTTTCCTTAGGCGAGTGCTATGAAACGTGGAATGAGGAAATTAACAGTACGAATGAATTGACCACTCAGGGGGCAATAAAACAAGATTAATTACACTCAGATCATGGCAAAAGCAAGCAGGGTGGGCAGCATAATACTAGACAATGTCTAATGTCACAGTTTGTTTGACAAAACAATACAAAATTTATGCCACCCAGGCGTCCTCTTGTATGCCGATGTGGGAGGCTTTTTCTTTGGGTAAACACAATGAAGAGTGGAGTGAGGTATTTATTAGCCTTTGTAAGTGTGCTAGAAATCGTCTTTTAATATTTTAAAGGGAATATCAACCATCGCAAGACTCGGGTGAATCAAAACATGCCTCATCTCCAATATAACAAAAATACCACCCACGAATGAATAGACCATTCAGGGGACAACAAAGAAATATTAATTACACTCAAATCATGACAATAGCAAGCAGGATGAACAGTGCAACACTTGGCAATGTCAACTGGCACTTTTTGTTCCACAAAACAATACAAAATTTATGACACCCATGCGGTCTCTGGAATGCGGATTTTGGAGGCTTTTTCTTTGGGTAAACACAATGAAGAGTTGAATGAGGTATTCATTATCATCTGCAAGGGTGCCAGAAACCGTCTGATGGTATTTTGAATGGAATATCAGCCCTCCAAGACTCGTGTGAACCAAAAGATACCCAACTCCAATATAACAAAAATACCACCCACGAATGAATAGGACGTTCATGGGACAACAAAGCTTTATTACTTTAATAATGTAGATTTTATTAATGAAATGGAGTTGATTAGTTAGTTGCTTCTTTCTCAACAGGACTAAACAGCATGGCTTCTGCATGTATTCCTCCTGGCAATCAGTGATACTAAAACATGCTTAAATACTAAATTTAAGCTTTTACATGGATTGACATAAAACTGAATTACATATTTTCGGCAAATTCCAGAATTTAGTAAGCTTTATAACAGTTTTCAATTCTGAATGAGATTTTATACAGAATAAACTAAGGAGAAAAATGTTACATTGAGAAAAATAAACATCCCTGTTCAAAATGTTCCATTTGGAAGTTGTTACATAAACTATAAGCCAGTTACGTTCTACGATTTGATTTTAGGCACGGTATAAATCTTATCAATGCAGACGTACAAAATAGGATAATTTAGAAACATGAAAAGCTTAATATCATGTGAGTAGTACAGCATAAGATTCATTATTACATTTAATATTCGCCAGTTATGCTAAATGTTCCGTTTTTGGCAAATATGCCATACATACATATGCATACATACATAATGCACCGGAGCATGAAAATGATTTCCAAATTTAAGTTGACTGTAGGACATAGGAGTTATTAATTATTTCCTGTAATAAAGCATAGCATTTGTCTTACCATTTAAAATGTAACTTTTAAACAATGCAGAGTTGCAGGAGTAGTTTAAACAAAGAAAAGAACGCATTGAAAGAAGCAAGAAGGTCTGGATAAGTTTTAGTCTATTTCCAAGCATTTCGATCGAAAATAATCTGCCATACATAGGCATAGGAATTCTTAAGCAATTTGACGTAAAAATAACACTTAAACCGTATATCAATACAAAGAATGTAAACAAGAACAGCCAAGTGTCAGTGAATGGGAGGTAAAACCGGTCTGATTGTGTTGTCTGCAGACGCCAAGATTGTAGAGATACTCTAAAATATGCTTTCCGGGCCATGTGCGTTGCAATAAGAAGGAAAGCCTGTGCAAGTTATCGAAAACTTATGACAGTTGCAGTCTCAAATATCCACATGCGTTAGTTTACACATAATCTACATGGTTGAAGGATGTAATGTGGTTCTACGTCTAAACAAAATAGCATCAATCCAAATCATTACTCTTAGACTTTGTTGTAAGAAAGTAATAACAGTGAAAAGGAAATAATAATAGTAATAATAACGCTATAAATCTATAAAGAACCCACAGTGACATAAGCGGAAAGCAACAAAATTTTCGGGATTAGGGACATCATACCACTCGATAATGAAGCATGTGTTAAAACAAAGCGGTCTGGTTTCAAATACTCACGATTTTCCCTATCCATTATCAACCAACTTAATTATATTCTTTATTTATGATATTATCATTACAAAACATTATTTTTCTACACACTTTTCCTTAATCATGATAACAATTTTTGCCAGAGATGACAGCAGTTTTTATTACAACTTTGTTTACTTTCTTATTTTTTTGCGAATTTATGTGAAAAATGCATTGCTCCTGTTAGTTTCAATACATTCATAAGCAGTGACAATATAGGCATAAGCCCAACTTGCTCATAAATTAATGAATATTTCTGAAACGACTAATGCTGCCATAAAATTATTCCAAACAGCTCAATATTTTTCCGAGTTCTACATTTTCCCTCAATAAAATTTACCCTATATCTTATCCACTCCCTCTTATATGAATCTCATTGAGAATGATGAGAATTTCAAACGCTCTTCACAGAAATTTCAAGAATGTGCAGTTTATTTGTTATGTCAATATATAATATTTAAAACAAGAATTTAGAGTCGTTTTGGTAAAATAGAAATAACGAAAAACTTCCACATAACGGATAATTTGGGATGGAAGGAGTGTATTAAAATCTCCGTCTAATGTGCTTAAACCGTGTCTGACTCGGGTATCAAATTTTGTATTTACCCGCATATGGTATTTCATTTATGTTGTTCACACACACACACACACACACACACACACACGTACAGAGAGAGAGAGTGATACGAACGCAATTTTATTTTAGATTCAGAAGTCCTCAAAATAAGTATTTACAAGGAATTTAGATATCGAATTGTTGGTTGCAATACTATACTTGCACAGGGTTGCGCAGAAAGAATAACCTGATTTGAGTCGCGTAATACGGAGGCATTATACGTGTCTGCACGGTGTGTGTATGTGGAATGAAGTGGAAAATGTCTGCCATTTGCAATTATGGTTACGTGAACTGCAGAGCACACTCTTTCGCTGTGGAAACTTACATTACAAATAATAACTTACTGTTCAACGAATCTTTCATCGCTATTTCAGCCTGAGACGTCACGATGAAATTCCTGACCGAGCAATCGTAGGGTGAGTGAACCAACTTCGTACCACTGCATCTAGCCTTAAGATGAAAAGTCCAGGACACCCAAGGTCACAACGAACTCCTGCGCGAGTGGAGGAAGCCCGCCGAGCTCTCATCCGCAGCCCTCAGCGTTCCACTGTCGGGCATGTTCTAGCCCTAGCAATGTCGTGCGGCGTATCATCCATGTTGATCTATACTTCCACCCCTACAAGATGTAGGTTGTGTAACAACTGAACGAACTTGACAAAGTTGCTTAAAGGAAGTTTGCAGTGGACTTCCTTGGTCACTTAGCAACCGAACGGCAGATCTTGAGCAACTTAGTGATATCTGATGAGGTCAGTGTGACAGTGTGGTGTGCCGTTACTGCATTTGGCATCATAAACCCTAATTCCTTTGAGGACCACAATGGCCGTGCTGTTGCAACTACTAATGATCGCTATGTGGATATGGTTAAGGCCGTTCTTCTTCCAGCACCGGCCAACCACAACCTACCTTAGATATGGATCCAACTAGATGGGGTAACAGCTCATATGGCTCGACGTTCAATGGATTTCTTGCAGCCTGAATTTCGAGGCTAATTAATTTCCAGATTTGGATATTTCTACTGGCCAGCACGGTCGCCAGATTCGACTGCACCTGAGTTCCTCTTATAGGGGTATCTGAAGAGTGAAGTCTGCGCTACACGCCCTCAAACAATGGCAGACCTTAAGGACCGAATACCAGACGCCGTGCAGGATATCCCCATGAGTATGCTACATCGTATGATGCAGGCTTTCGTTCGCCGCTTGGAGGAATATGTAAAATGTAATGGTGGTCATTTATCCGGTGTCATATTCAAGAAACCATAACTGTTGTCTCTAATGACTAAATGACACACCTGTACCTATGTTTTCACGATATGCTGAAATAAATTGCTGTACTACTTACAATATACTGGTCTGTTTATATACCACTATTCTTTCTGCCCAACCTTGTACCTACCATAGATAAATGGTAGAGATATTAATGCCTATTAATCACATTCGGACACATCCTAGTTTCTCTCCCTATCTCTTCCTCTCATGAACACATCCCAGAAAACTAGTGCGTGTAACTCACCTTTTGCCTATCTCGCAAAACAAAGTAACGTATTAAGTATCAAATATTTTTTTCAGTTCTCCGTAAACTATTCATGTGTGAGTTAAAAGTGACATATTTCACAGAGTCCCTAAACTTCAATACAGGTTAATATTTGGACCTTAAATCATAAAAGCAGACAAGATAAAAGCTTATATATTCTCCTAACTGAATAAAACAGCCGTATAGAAACTACAAATTTTGCACTAAACGTTGTCTTCTCGATATCTATTAATGTTTCCCCTTTAGGTACGAAAGCTGTTTATTAGTCTACGCTCACTATACGATTGACACAGCTTATCTTTCTTTCCTTTGTTTATGTGAGGGGGATTATGTTTAAAATAAAAGAGAGTGTTTGGAAATTAGTTAGTATTTTAAGAAGTAATAATACCGAGTAAAGCATCGCGACAAAGAGGTTTATGCAGGGTCTTAAATATTTATTCGGTTTTCAATAATAAGCCTAAAATATGCTTCATTTTCAGTAAATCTATGCGTGTCAAACTGCCGCAACAGCTTGACATTTCTATTATTTTTGCTTCCGTATTTTTTAAACTTCTTTTGAGTATTAACGAAACTGAATATGCCAACTGTATAGGACCACATGCTTTAACGCTGTGATCCAAATCTATGAAGATGAAATTAAACTTATATTCAGGATAATAAATATCCTCTGCTGTCGGAGTTCCCTTAGAACAGCCCATTGCGTGATAATTATAAACTTATTATTAATCTTATTATTAATGGTATTATTACTTGTAACAAACTTTAAAAACAATACAGGCATTATGCACATCTTATTTCTCAAACAAACTTACTGAATAACAATCTTAAGCATCAGTATTACTTGAACAAATAAAGGAATATTTGATTTTTATATAACATATTATGTAGAAAGTGAGTGTTAATTTATTAGTTTGGATAAACATAGTAAAGAAACCAATATTCAGATGCCTTTTATTTTCTGGCCAGCGTCATGTCGCTGTATTATACAACATAAACAAAAGCAAATGCGATGTTTGAGATAACACTTGGACTAGCTATCGGCTATAGACAGGCAAGACTAGCCAAGAAGACATCCGTTTCCCCTGTTTTCCTCACCTCTATTCCTCCCTCTCCTATCCCAAAACAATTGTGTTATCTACACAAAGGATGGGAGTGGTTTGTAACTTGCAAAGTCAGTGCGTTATGTACAATAAAAATTCAAGCTTATTTGCTTTAGACCTGGCTTTAGTCTTTGGAAATTCCTAAGGCTGGTCATGAATAATTTGACAATTTAGCACCACCGAAGCACCTGACACACTGCCTGTCGTGACAACAGGCTAGTTACCTATGAACGAAGTAAAAACCCCGGTCGCGCTCAGAGGAAGGGGTAGCGTGTAACAGTGTTTACTGTTAATCGCCTCTAAACTGATATATAGATATGAATGAATGAGAAAAGTTCTAACCAAGCTTCTGCAGAAAAGGAAACTAAATGTTCAAGATAGATATTAATAGACACTTCACGCAGGAAAAATTGGCAGATTGTTAGCAAAACATTCTTAAAACACAGTTGCTTTAGTTATATGCACTCTCGTCAGCTCAGATGGTATTGTGAAAATTGAAAACACTATATTTTGCACATTACGCCTTACCTGCCTCTAGTATCTAATGAACGAACTCTCCTTCCTGATGAGTAGTAATTTACAAATCCTATTCGTAGTTCAGAATCCCTATGTTTGCGATACGACGCTTGTATGTTATCTGCGCTGGTTTCCATCATATTTATATGCACCTTAAACAACTAGTAAGGAACTTCAACTATCGAGGCTATTATTCTTTTCCAGAATTTGTTCTCTCAGCAGCAGAATACACTGCATTAAAAATGTTCGGGTGACGTTCGCGTTCTTTTCCTCTGATGTAACGATTCATACTTCCCACTGAAAACAAAGAGATCACCTGGAGAATCTTCTGAGTACAATTTAAATCCACTATTTCACTCTCACTACGTACTACTTTTGACCATTAAAACGGTACGAACGACTTTTTTAACCAAACATGGCTTCATATCCTCACAGTTTCCATCATCTTTCTAGTATTTCTTATTTGAACACTTCTCTAGCATTTATTTTTGTCCTTTATGACCTCCCTAACATTAGATTCTTTGTTTGTCAAAACTTTAAACTGCAAGTTCGTCACGGTACTATAAAGCATACTTGGAGATCGTCATTTTGTTAAGTCAATGAATAGTTTATTTTCTTCTTGTATACCAGGTGACCCACACAAACCGTATTTTGTTAAAGTTACTTTAACCCGCATAACGAGGATGTCGAAAGATTTGCCTTAATATACCTGTAAAGGGGCATCATACCGACAGAGAGGAGACCTTGCTAAACGTAAGACCAGAACTTAAAAACAAAGACTTAATTGCTATGAATGGTACCATAGCACAGTCACTAGAACATTTATCTGCTGTGCGAGAGATGCCGGGTTCGATTCCCGGGTGGGCTCGAGAAAGGTTTCTCTACAAGAACGTATCACGGTATGCCCAGCGTGTTTGTTTTGTGTGCATGTTTATCTGTTATTTAATAACCCATTCATCCATTTAACAAGAATTCGGGATTGTCCCTGAACAATTTATCATTACGAAATAAGGAATACGTGCATGCAGAAAGCAGCACTACTCAGTTTATTTCTCGCTTGTACCTACACTTCCCCTTTGAACAGAAGTAACGCAGCACCCTTTTTGCCTGAACAAATGCAGGAAACAAAACTGCAGAAGATGGCTTGCGTGGGCCACTTGGTATATTGCTTGTTTTCTGAATATGTTTACTACGTGGTTTCGTACTGATAAGCGTAGCATGGTTGCCTGCTTGCAGTTCAAACCAGGCCATTCAGGCAAACAGGTAACAGATAAGCTTTTCACCAACAATGAATACACGTTTATAGATAGTATCTATTGGAAGACGCATCAAAGTGCGGCTGAGGATCGAAGGCTGTATTTTGAGCGTTTTCCAGCGTGACGTCTGCCTTCTTCACAGTTATTCGACGCACAGAGAGGCAATTAAGAACTGATGGGTGATTTCAGTATTATTATGTCTTAATCACTAATTTTTCTCCTCGTAATTAGGGCAAGTAATGGCTGCAGCTGACCTGGGAGTTCAAGGACTTGAACACAAGGTTTTTTTGAGAGAGCGAAAATAGCATCCCAATAAACTGCACTTATACCAACTTCTTTATATAAACTATTTCCAAAACGTTTGCAGAAGGCTCTCCGGTTTTCACCAGGCAGATATTTATGGGGAGATGAATGTTATTTCGTTAATGACTCCAATGCAAAAGACATAACCTCCATTATTGGACTCCTGAGAATCCTCACTGGCTACGACCACATCACACTTAGGCTCAGTGGGGTGTTAACGTGTGGTAGGCATTCAGACAGTCATCATTGGGCCAGTTTATTTGGCTGCTAGGCATATTAGGTAGGTTTGTTTGCAATTCCTCCAGAATGGGCTGAATATTGAAAACCTATTATAAGACGTCCCACTTTAGTTACAGCACAGTGGTAAACCATCCCATTATTTCAGAGGAGTTAAACAAAACCTCAACATTGTGTACCCGGACGATGGTTATGTCATGGTGGTTGCATTTGGTGGCCAACGAGATGGCCTCTTGGAGTTTTTTTCTTATGGCAATATATCAAAGCCAGGGTTTACAAAGCGGAACCACAAAATCCAGACAGTTTAAAAGAAAGAATAAGTTATGTCTGTGCTTCAATATTAGAAGAAGTGTTAATACGTGTCCGTGCTGATACTGAGAGGCGCTTACATCAAGCATCCACCAAGGCGGACATGTATTTGAACATATTTATTAGGAATGATGGACTAATAGAATATGATTTAACAATAGCGTGGCTTTAAAGAACCATAAATATATAAAGAAATAGCGGTTTGGTTAATCTTAGTCAACTTTGTGGCATCAATTGGTGCAATATACATGGTTGTGCTGATTGTGCAGTAAATTACATGACTTAACACGTGTACTCATATTTTTGCCCAGCGGCAATCCTGAATTCTTGTTATGGACGAATTGGTTAATAAATAACCGACAAATACAGACACGCGTACACTTACATTCAAATCCTGGACATATCATAAAATGTCCTGGATTAAAGAAAACTATCTCGAACCCAAACAGGAATAGAATCCGCGGCCTTTCACACAGCAGACAGGTGCCCTATTGACTGATCTACGGGACCAGTCATAGCAGTTAAGGTTTGTTTTCAGGCATTGGTCTTTCATTTACTAGTCGGCCACACACGAGTGCGTGCGGTGAGAAGAGTAACTAAGCCGTTAAGAAACAAGTGGATACGGCATCGGAATGACAGTCAGGTAAAGAAAACATCCATAGTTCCGAGTTGTAATTACTATAGCAGACAGAAAATTTAATGGCACCTGGTAGCTGACCACAAAGGCAGAAGCGCGGCAAAAATTAAATTGAGTTTTACTTATGGACATTCTTTAACTGCTATGGTCCTTAGCGTCCCATTCTATATTGAGCGTGAAAGACCGGTAATTTTGCTCAGAGGCCTCTTTATCAGGCTTGAGGTTCGTTTACATGCCGTAAATCTACGACACGGAACCACTGACCTTACTTTCTTTCCAAAGGAAACCATGCTAAGGATCTATACGCCCGAAAAAAGCCATCGCCCTCCGCAGGATGTGAACCCGAGACCTCGGGAATTAGAGGCTAGCATGGTACTCACTATACCACGGAGGACGACAGAAGCTCAGCGTTGCCACAGGTTAAAGGGCGGAGCGAAGTTACATGTAGTAATAAGACGAAATGAAAGCAATTTATAGGGTATTACTGCTGAACTCAAGCAAACATAAACTTGGTGTGTTAGTTAACAAGTAAAGTAATCTGCAAGTCATACTTCAATAACAGTAGTAAAATCCTTGTGCAGGACAAGCAGAAAATTCCTTGTGGCAAAGCACATCTTCTTCATCCTCAGTTCTAATCGCATCAGAATAATCGCTGTCTTCCTCGTGATTGATGATAATCTGCTGAATTGTTTCTTAACGAGCTATTTCTTTCCAGTAGTCTTGTTCATGCAGCTTTCTTACGTGTCGGATTCTGGAAATCCAGCCTTCCTTGATAACACGCTGAATTGCCGCATTCTTCCTTCCCCTCTGCCTATTGGAACTTAAGCTCTCCATTTCCAGAAGAACATTGCCATACATGTCTTTTGGTATGATTTTTATTCACATACGTTTCGTCCAAGCAAAAAACTGGACGTTCATTCTTTGAACTTCGCAAATTATGCATTGTTCCTAGAAATTTAACACGTGCTGCAACATCCTCTCTTTCCATTATACATTTCCGACCATCATTGGTTTTTATGCACTTAAAGCATGGATGTGGTGGTGGTGGTGGTGGTGGTGGTGGTGGTGGTGGTGGTGGTGGTGGTGGTGGTGGTGGTGGTGGTGGTGGTGGTGGTGGTGGTGGTGGTGGTGGTGGTGGTGGTGGTGGTGGTGGTGGTGGTGGTGGTGGTGGTGGTGGTGGTGGTGGTGGTGGTGGTGGTGGTGGTGGTGGTGGTGGTGGTGGTGGTGGTGGTGGTGGTGGTGGTGGTGGTGGTGGTGGTGGTGGTGGTGGTGGTGGTGGTGGTGGTGGTGGTGGTGGTGGTGGTGGTGGTGGTGGTGGTGGTGGTGGTGGTGGTGGTGGTGGTGTGGAGTTTAAGGGCCCGTCGACAGCTAGGTCATTCGGGCCCAAAGAAAAACATAAAGACAGTTAGAACTGAAAATGGTCGATCAAAAAACGCATTAGAAGAGACTAAAAACGAGATAGCCGTAAGATCATAAATTGGGTTAAAAGAGAATAAAATCCAGGACTAAAAGTATCGGTAAAATGGAATAAAATCTAGGCTAAAAACACAAAACTAAAAGGCAAGTTATACCTGTGGAAAAAAACCCGATTTTGGAGACGAACCGCAGGGTCTGCCTTACTGCCACTGGGTCATCGCCTAAAACTGAGGGCAGCGTAAAACCCAGGCCATAAAACTGACGATCAGGGGCGTATTTCGGACAATCAAACAGTACATGGGACACGGTAAGCGGCACAGCACACGTCGAACAGACAGGGGCCGGGGCACCACGCAGGAGATGACCGTGTGTGACGCGCGTATGCCCGATTCTTAGGCGGGTCAGAACTACTTCTGACCGCCGTGATCCCCAACAGGAAGTGGACCAGGGTTGTACGGTGTCCTTGATTGTCCGGAGTTGAGTGCCAGCCAGAGACTCCCATGATAGCTGCCAAGCTAAAAACAGAGGACGGTGGAAGTACCGCCGAACATCCGTAGAAGGCACAGTTAAGGTGGAAAACGCCGGCAAACGTTAAAGCATGGAGAACTTAATGTAATGTACATAGAGTCTTTGTAACAAACTTTCATCCCTCATTTCATACGCAAGTTTCATTGCGGTAGGAAATTCCCCGTCATAAAAGGAATTAGTTATTCGCCGCAAAATGTCTTCATTAAAGGTCGTCTAAATGTGCGCATGCTTCTGGGAGATGAAAACATTGAGGTTTGTCCTTCAGCAACGAAAGACTTCGTTTCTGCACAAATGTGTTGTATAGTACGCAAACTTCCTATGCCACATGCTTCCGCAGATAACTCCTCTTCTCACGCTCTTCACGTTTGGAAAGGTTTTTAAAGAAAGAATACCACTGTGTGTTATGTTCCCGCTTTGGTGATGCAGCACTTGCCGTTTATGTATTATTGGTTGATTTTCACTACTCGTACCTTGTTCATTAAGTGAGATTTTCACTAAACACCAGTAAAATAACACAAGAGAACTACGGGAACTGAAATTACCACCACTAACGCGAGAGTAAGAATATCTAGTGAAGCTATAACGTCAGCAACTTAGGGGCCTTTTCCTTCCTTATCGCTTACCTCAAGCTGGTTCTGATATCTGTTTTGAATCACTTGCTGACACAGTAAACAAAGAGGCAAGAAGGGAGCTGTACAGAAGGATTCTTAGTAGAATCCCATTTTAAAAGACGAGTTTAATGCATACCCATATCTCGGCAAGCAGTTAACATAGGAAATAGGTGTTTAGACTGCAAGCTTCAGAATAAAATGCTCTTCATGAGCAGGTTAGTCTCTTTCCTATTGCGCAAGCAAATTTTATGGACGCAAATAATATTTGTATCACCAACATTACAGCGTAATTTCACAGCGCCTTAACAATACGACATTGCAAGGTGGGGCAAGCCTCTCATTGAATGTTGTAATCACAAACTCTTGCAGCCAACCGTCATTAAATTATGTGCCTGCTGTAGTGAGGCTGATACCTGTAAACGTAGTACTGTTTTCATTGTACAACTGTACATTCTCTATTGCCTTTCCCCTCAAACCTCTCAGCTCCCTAGACCTTGATGACATTAGGCATATCAACGAACAGTGGCGCCTCCTCCAAGCGCACTCATATGATGACCGACTAGTAGAGGGTCTCCTCTCTGTCAGCCTGGAGTTTCCATTACAGTTCTGCTTAACCTTTTGGCATCCGCGCTATCTGGGATAAAGAAACTGCAACGAAGAACGGCTTGTGTAGATATTCCTGAAATAGTCATTAAGTTCCACCCGAGTTTTTATTTTCTCTAGACAAAATCGAACCTAGACTATTCATAAACTCTATCTGCATCTCAATGGTGCAAGATAACTTCTAAGTATTATCGAAATGACAGAGAGAGTTTGAAGTTGAAATTCTGACCTAGTTTCACCTCGGCTCAAAGTGCAGCCACGGTTATCTAGTGCAGTACGATGCAGGTCAGAGTTGAGTCACGTATGGTGGTCTTAATTGTTATGTGTAGTAGGTATACCACGAAAATTACGACTCTGGATTGTTGCTGATGTAGTAGCCTTGATTTGCTGCAGCCGTATCTCGCGAGATCTCTTCTTATCTATGGGCGCGGTCACGAGGAGACCGATCGGGTTGAATGCTGAGATAATCACACTCCGATTTAATACTGTAACTTTTGGTTTTATTATTTAAGTTTTACAACATACTAGTTCATAATACCGCCAATAGATATATAATTGAGTTTTCGACACGAAGTGAAAAACATGCCATTTTGTCTTCTTCATCCTCTATATCGTTTACTTTCCTTGGCAACGCATTTTTGCGGTTGTGAACTTTACATTGATGATTATACCATTTGAGCATTGCTCTTCATTTCCTTTTTCTAACACATCTTACATTTAGTAATTTGTGACAATATTTAAATAAACATTTACTTCAATTCTATAACATATAACAATTAATTACATTTTAAATTGAAATTAAAAGATCCAAGCATTCAAATAATTAGCACAATAATTTAAAACAACAAAATTTGCATTGGAACTGTTACACTAACATCCAAACATCCCCCTTCATACAATTTTCTAAATTATCTGTCTCAAATTTCACAAATGGACTACCTCATCATACCTTCTATAAAGTGAAGCTTAAAATACCCTTTAAAATATCTATACCATTTAAAGGTACTTTAAAAATACATCCTATTAAACAAAACAAGCATGTGTGTAAGTATGGTGTCACAAACTAATATTCGTTTCAGATAAAGCAACCTTTATTTCACTTGCGAGAATGTATTAATGGGATAATTTAACAAGAATGTTTCTCAGTCAAAGAACCGGTTTTATTGATACTGAAATGACTGTGAGGATGGAATTATATTGATAGTCATAGCATGGTGCTTACAAACTAGTAAGCGAAGTATTGTTGTGTTTTTAGAAGTATTTCATTCTCTTGATGTCCGCTTTTGGTTTGCTTATTTTGCTGAACTTATCAATGCTACCACTACACTAACACGGCTTTTCATTTCCGACATCGCTGCTATGGATTCACTTGTTTTTCTCCTAATAACAAGCGTTTTCTCGAAGCAAGATAGTGATAAGGAATAAGTAGTTGCTGCTGAATAAAGGTTTATGTTAATTTTAACCTCATATGTTTAGTTGCTATTAGTACAAGTTTGAGATCCTTTCAGAATGAATTGGTAAAAATATGGTAGGTATTATTAAGGTACATATTTATTAAACTAATTATTATATACAGTGTTTGGCTAGAGAATATAAACTGGAAAGTGCAGAGAAATAAAATTTAGTATTGGGAGTATCGTGCCGTGTTTGTTGTGATTTATTAACTTTCCGAAGAAAGCAAATTTAAGCTTATAAAGCTCACCTGTATTAACCATTCATAGATTGCGTTTATTTATTTACAATCTCTGCTTTTATAAGAAAGTGCTTTAATCACGCGTCTAAAAATTTTAATCGTGCTAGATACTTTCCTTATAATTTAATTTCGCTTTTAAACTCGTGTTTCTTGTCTTGAAATAATTATTTGCGCTCAATTAAATTGCCGAAAGCTATCAGCATTTGTGATATTACTGCTGGCGGTTTTCCAACATTATGATATTTCTTTTAATACTGATGTTTCTGTAAATTTCACCGAATAGATTCCTTTCTGATTAAAACTCGGATTACTTCATACATACACAAATCTTCTACGAAATGGTTCCTTTGTTAATATTCGCTTCTAAGACATAGAATGTGGACTGCATAAAACATATACATATTTTATACACCTAAATCATTTAGGAAAATGCACATCGCTTTCCCTTTTATTGCTTCAATACACGCCTGATTGTTTTAGCAATTACGGGTTTTCTCAAATGTATGTGTTACAACATATAGCGTTGTTTGAATTGCATAACAAAAGCGGCTTTAAGATTTACCACCATCGTAGTTAAAAGTGATGCTGTTTTTCTTTTCTTCTAAATGAACTCCTGCAGCATTCTGGATTTAGCTTTCAGCGCCTTTTACTTCTATCGCTTTTCTCCTCACCCAAACCGTTCCATCTCCCAGTTTCTTTTCTACCTGAAAGTTTCCAGTCTAATCTCTACGCTTTTGGAGCGTGTGCCAAATCTAATAGTGTTAGCGCTTATTTACTGCGATGTTATTTGACCTCTGTTGGGTTTCCTTTCTACAGGCTATCTTCCTATTACTTCCATTCTGTTTGTTTTCTCTTTTAAAGGACACTAAAATATGTCTAAGATGACAACAACTTAATCCTTCCGCTAAAACCTCAGTTTCTTTAGCTCCCTCTTATTCCTACAATGCCAAATAGATGAAAATAATTCTCTAACAGAAAATGTCGTGGTATTACCATACAAATAATAACAAGAATGAAACAAGCCTACGGAGATTGAATCTGAGGATTAGTGTTATGCCTGGATAACAAAATTAAACGGGAGGGTGGGAATGCAAGCTAGTTGGATAAAAGTTAAAATAATTCTGGTTGTTAGGTTATTCGTATTTGAGTTGTATTTTATAAGAATCTGCAGTTATTTTGAAAACATCCTACTAAGACTGGTCTAAATGGCACTTAAAAGTGTTTAAATTGCTCTGTGCAATGGTTGATGGAATTAATTGTTCTTCCACGCAAGCCGTGTGTTGGACAAGGTTGGAAAGGTAGAATCAGATGGCATTGAATTTTTCAATCATCTGATTCTACCTTTCCTACTCTGTGCAAGTTCGTACACACCCCCCTTTTCTTGAGGATATTAAAAGTCACAAAACCGCAACAAGTCCTTCAGCAGTGTGCAGTGGTCCAAAGTGCATAAAAATTATTTTCTAGCCTAACCTTTTAATACAACAAGTTCAGGTGTGTTAACGTTTTGCAGGATATGAGCATTGGTTCCTAATGTTAAGGATATGAAAATGTTCAAAGAACCTGACTCTCAGCTTAAGACCAAGATACAGGCAGACACCTCGTGCAGACGTTCCAAATTCTTTCCGGACCACGTGAAACTTTCAGTGGGGAGGAAAGGGGGAGTTATTCTCGAGTAGTTGGTCCAGTCCAAGAGCAAAGGTATTTGCCTGCTCTACGAGGTTGAAGGATATAAGCTAACGTGTTTCTGACTTTCTGTTTTGACAAAAGCAACTTCATCGTGACCGGCTTGCTTTAGACTCTGCTCTAAACCTGCGGAAAAAATAAAACTATTTAATACATCCTCTCTGATCATGGAAGATAGGAGTATGGCATAGACGGGTATGCAACAATATTTTCTGGAGTAGGGGCATAATGCTTCTATATTATGAAAGATGTCCTACAACATTGTATGCACACTCACGACTTCCTTTCCCCATTTCAAATTCCATATATTTCTCAATCCTCTCATATATTATATCGTTAGTTTAAAAAGAATTCTTACATGCATTTTACTTTATCATTAATAAAATGTTTTTCTACAAATGATTTAAAAAAGGAACACGTTTAGTTACATTGCTTCTTTTTTGATTTCATGCAAGCAGTTGTTACCTCATTCAGCTGTGCATGGCAAATGTTGCTTTTGTTTGCCATGAACTCGTGTGAAGAAGTGTGGTAGCTTCAAAGTATTGAAAAACTTTCAAAAACATGTTCTTTAGGTGGATATATTATCCCAACACCAAGGAACTGGGCGTTTCTTAATTATATAACTCGGTGAGAATTAAAACGACTTTTTAGGATAACCATGAAATGATGGCGGGACAAAGTTTTGCGTTATGTCAATGTAACCAACATGTGCTATTTAAATCAAAATCACTGAAGCAATTTATGAGAAAAGAAAAAATAAGAGAAACATTTCCATGTAAAACGATACATGTTTGTTTTCAGGCGATTTTCTACACATCTCCACCTGGCATCTTAAACGATGTCTTACTCAGGTGTGAAATTTTGTATTTACCCTATTTTAGGGGTTTTATTTATGATACTCATGCTGACACACGCGCGCACTGTAAACTTGCCAAACTGGTTTCATTCAGCAAACATGAAATCGGGTACTGTACATGAAGTTTTGATATCGAAGTTTTGAATGGAATGTAGTGATTCCTCTACAAAAACTTATTGGTGACAATCCCAAATACCTCTCTGCCAGCATTTTCCTCTCACAAACACACCAAGAAAGCTACCTTACGCTTAAACCTAAGTCTGTATACAAAAAGTAACGGAACCTATTATGCCGTTTTTACTGTTCTATGAATGTGAATTATATGATAATGCTGTGTTTCAGGGAGCCACTTCATTAAAAGCACGAGTGTACTGAAATAATCTGACACAAAGCTAAGAAAAGTACAACATTGGAAGAAGGAAATGAGTTTAAAGAACACGAAAAATAAGCTGTAATAAACCTAAAGCAGGTCAAAACATGGTCATTTTAGCAATGTAAAGTTCAGGTCATTTGCTATTCGCTTTTAGTTTTATTGGGTTAATGATAGTGGAATAGTTATTTTTCAAGAACGTCTTTAAAGCTTTTAAAACCTCTAATGTAGGTCAACGGTGGGCATAAGCGGATTCATGAATCCATGTGATTCGTGTACCTTTCGCCGTGTAACCATGCAACACAACGGTACATACCCTCTTCCCTTGTTGATTTAAGGTCACTTCCAGTCTCGCGAGCGGTATCAGTGGCGGAGTTGTGTCTGTGTCAACACCGTCTACCTCAAGGAAACGAAGATTTAATGTCAAGTGGAAGGAAGAGTTTTTCTTTTGCGCGGAAGGAGAAAATGTAAAATACCTAATTTGTAACAAGATATTACGTGGTGTTTTTATTGGAGCCAACATTGAACGCATTATTATAGACATTATGCCGCATACAACAAAACTACTAGTAAGTGTTTTCTGATCTACATTTTTATCTCTTTTATATACATCTTCTACGTTCAGTAATGATAATAATCGTAATAACAATGATAATTATAATAAAATAAGCATTTATTTGTTATATTTTCAGATTTAGGGCGTGCCAAACTTCTAGAAGATTTACAATCTAAACACAAGAAACATACCATACTATGTGGCAACTCTCTTAACCAACAGGTCAAATCGGCTAGTTATGCAGTACATAGCTTTACGTGTCGCTAAATAGCTAAAACCGTTTCAAGAGGGTGAATTTGTAAAAGACTGCAGCACAAAAGTTAGTAAAATTGTGTGTGCTAACGAACTTCCTACATTAGGAAGACTGCAGCTTCCTTGTAGAAGTGTTGTGCGGAGAATAGAGGGCATGTCACACTACATTGAAATGCAACTGAAGGCTAAGATCGGACGTTTGTTGCATTAGACGAGAGCACACATATCTTGGATATAGCCACAGTTTGTTATATTTCTTCATAGTGTAGATGGGGATTTAATTGTTAGTGAGTATTTTCTTCATATGGTCTCTCTTAAAGGAAATATGATTGGCGAGGATTTTTTCAATGCACTGTGTGAAACTGCAGCAATTTACGAATATAGTTTACAGTGGTATACGTTAATATCAGTTACCACAGACGGAGCACCTTCTATGACTGGAGGTAAAAAGGGGTTGATTGGGAGGCTAAAAGGATACTTCCAACGAATGGAAGAGCCCACAAACTGCGCGCTTTCCATTCCATTATACATTCGGAGGCATTGAGTGCCAATCTGTGAATATAAGAAATGTTATGGATGTAGTGATAAAGACTGTAAACCAAATTAGAGCTAATTCATTGAAACATAGACAGTTCAGAGAATTCCTGAAGGATATGAGAGAGGAAAGTGAGGATTTAGCATTTGTCTGTGATCTGTGCTGCCTTAGCAGGGGGACATGTTACATAGTTTTCTTTTCAATTTGCGAGATGCAAATGAGAACGGGTGAGAACAGGTATGTGAGAGAACAGGTATGTATACGTATGCACATTTAATTATTCCTCATAAATATGTATTATTTTAATAATATGTATACATATAAAATGTATTGGTATTAACCAAAGATGAAGCTGCAAATTAATAACTGCAGTCTAATAATACAATATTATTTATTTTAGTAGCAGGAAACACCTGAGTTAGAGTGCGAAAGATGCGTGGGCGATCTGGTACTTCTTTGCGACATATGTTCACCATCTGATTTGGCTGAACCGTAAACTACATGGTCCGAAACAAAGCATTACAGAGATGTATAATGCTGTACATTCATTTATAAGGAAACAGATTTGTGGATTTGTCACTTAATAAAAAGGGAATCCACTTATCCCAACTGTATAAAATCTCTTGCTACTGTGCCAGAAGACAAACTAGTTAGTTATGTTCCCATTCTTGAAAACTTAAAAACTGGTTTTACTTCACATAGATTTCATGATTTCAGGACTCTTGAGAATGACATTTCAATGTTTGTTAACTCTTTTACTGTAGATGTGGCCAATGTAAGAATTAACTTACAATGGAACTCATAGATCTATAAACAATTCTAGTGATAAAAAATAAGTGTAAAGAGTTAGTTGGCACAGATGTATTCAAAGAATTGTGTAAGGTAAGATATATTGTTGTGAGAGAATTTTCTGCTTCTTTTACAAAAAGCAATGTAGCATCATCTCCTTGCTGGGAAAAAGTCAAGAAGCGCACCCTGCGGCCAATGGCACCTCCCTGCCGAGAGCGGACCAGCCGGCCACGCAAGCTCAACCTGCACCGCCGCCACCTCGCAGCAGCCGCCACAGCGTGGTTACCTGCGGTATTCATGATAACCCCGGTATCTGTTAGCACGTTTTATGCTGGCAACAGCGCAATGAAGGTCACTCGCAACACTTCCCGGGGGACTTCTGGCTGGAGCTGGCCAGCAGCTCGATCTGAAGGCTTCTTTGACTTCGAGGCTGACCTTGTTAGGTTGGTGTCTTCGAATCGATTTTGGTCGACAGGAAAGGCCAGTTACATGCCGCCGCTGCTGTGCCTTTAGCAACAGCGTCGACGCCTGCTCGTCGCCGCCGAGGTGCCGTTACTGTGGTACAAACTTCTACACCCAGAGTACACTTGACACGATCTCCGCCGACGCCGCCTTCTGTGCCTCCTGCGGTGGCTCTTCACACTTCACCGGTTTCCCATTGCCCACTCTACCCAAGGAACAGGCAACCACAGTAGCCCAACCAAAGCGGTGACATGGAACTCCACACAGGACCCCCATGCGGAGATTCTGAATATTGGTAAACGTTTGGCCGCCCTGGCAGAGATGCTTGCTGCTATTAACACCCAGAAGTTCCAGGATATGCAACATATAATCATCAAGAAGCTCCAGGACCTACAAGCATCCATCACCGCCACGAACTTTCAACAGCAGACCATCGCCGCCGAGTTGTCAGCACGGCTAGACCATTAGAAAACGTCGCTACCCGTCTGCAGGCCCTTGAGGACGACTTCCGGAACATTCCAAAAATACAGCAATCACTTCATTACACCATTCCACCAGATCAGCTACCACCGCTTGTCATTCCACCAGACCAGAAGTGCTTCCTAGACAAATGTCGGGCCGTTAACCTGGAAGCACAACGACGACACCATCGGGATCAAAATTACAACATCTTCACCTTTCCTCTTCCTTCAATTTAACCTGCTAATCTCTAGGCTGCAGTCAGGTTATTTTGTCACGGCTATGGCCTAGAACCTATCCATTACCCGCCCCCGTCCTTTGGGTGGCAGTAATGCATCATTCGAAGACTAACGTGGGTGCTAAGCGGGACTGTACTAACCTTTCATCCTGTGATTATCCCCATTAATTTCTTTGTTTTTAATTTCCCCCCATTCTGAGGCGTTCATAAGCCAAGCTTTCCCTTCCCTAGAGAAATAAGCCGGCTCTTTCTCCTTGCAGCTTCTCTATTGTCTCCTTTAAAAATAGTTCAAGCCACAGAAAAGCTCATCACATTATTTCTGGGATTGGAGTGTATCCTGTAAACGGAAAGTGTTAAAGAACAATGGCACTAACATCAGAAGTGATACAAGGCCACATTGTGTATGTGAGAAGGTGGTCTATCTACCACAAAATAGAAAATACGGTTGGAAAGGGAAATGACTGCGTTCTTTAATGGATCCAAGAAGAAGGAGAAGGAAATTCGTGGGTCCAAGATTTACCACCTTGGAACTGAATGCAACTATGGTTGCATCAGCCGATGAAACAGTGTTAACATCCAACGAAGAGGGGAGGATGATACTTTAGCGTCCAGAAAACACATGCTATAACCCAGAGCTTTCACTGGCAACCGTAAGAAGCGCCAGGATTAGCGTTACCTTCTAAGGTTGGACGTCTGCTGGCGGTATGGGTGCATTAATCCGGGTGTCTCCAAACTGAATTCAGATGAGTATGTGGATACCTTAAAGGATTCCATGTTACCAAGTGTTCGTGCTGTATATTCTGCAGAAGAAATTGATATTATTAACTACCTCCATGATAACAGTAGCGTTTACACTTCCAGAGTAACCAAGGATTAGATGGAAGAGCATTGGGAAATTTATCCTTCACCACGGCCTTCTAAATCGCCGGATCTTAATCCAACTCAGCATATTTCAGCTATTATGGACAATGAGTGGGACTGCAGAGTAGAAAGAACTCTCGAAAACCTCGGAGAACTTGTTCAGGAAGTGTGGAAGAACGTGCGGAGACAATCTCACATATGAGCCATTCCACGTCAAACCGAATAAATTCAAAGAACGTTTAACCATCATGTCTATGATTTTTTAATAAAACTGTTCATTTCTACAGAATGTTTAAAAATATTATATACGTTTATATTTACGTTTTTATTTTTTTAAAGCGCATTTACCTTTGAAATTATTCAAAATGTAGATTTAGGCATTTACGGGCGCACAGATGTATATCTGGGGTTATATCGTGTTGCACCAATGGTCGATTTGTCTCCCTGACCCTTTTTCCAGGAAATTCATTACAACCTTGAGATGTACAATGGGTTGCTAATTACTTTATTAATGGGTATGGTATTGCGCCGAAGAATAGTCCGTTCTCAAATTCCACCTGATTTTTATTACTGTTTTTACTAGTCAATATGCATTCCATGTACAGCAAACGGAACCGCGAGCTCCGAGTAATTGAACATTTCTGGATATAAAGCTCTAACAAAAATTTTTCCCTGCAAATCAACCTTTAAACCGTCAGCAAACAGAGCTGCCAGACCCAATCATGGGTAAAGATATGTGAGAATGTTTATTCTTAAGCTAATTTGTCTATGAAAATTGGTTTAGTCATAAAAAGTTAAAACATAATTTTTAAAATCTTTAAAATGTGTAATTATACCCCAAACTTTCATTAGTTAATTAATTTCGGCAAAATTAAAGCTTTATGTATACAATTAAATATTCCTCTGCATAGTACTTCAATGCACATTAAAACTATTTGAAACGTTTTTACTGTCGGCATTGCATATTATGTAAAATGATCCACGTTACACTCTTTTTGAACACTTGAACTTAGCAATTATTACAACTTTAACATTCCGTTTTTACTTCCTCTACATATTAGGTAAGAAAGTGCTGTACTCCAACCAAAAATTCCATTGTTCCGTATAAAAAGTAATGCATCAAATCCTGACCTTAATAATGGTCAAAATGTCTAGCTAGAAATTGTTTTAAAAGAAGCCACTTGACCTTGCTATATTTATTCCTCCATGCTTATACTTATGCATGACAGTCAACTGTTTCAGCTGATTTTTTACTTTCACAACAGCGTACCTATGGTAGGAAGAGGAAGTAGGTATTGTATTCCACTCAAAAATTCGAAAGCGAGTTTTCACTGCAAATACATATTTTCAGGTTCCGAACACTTTTCGGAAAAGGTCTCTTTGTGTGTCTGAACAGTATAACTGAAAAAAAACATTATACTTAAGTTTTGCATCTTCCAAAGATATGACACGAGGATTTTCACGAAATTCCATCCACCCTAAACTGCCTTTTACTTGGAAGAATTTTGGTTACTTTCTATTTTCTTAAACACGGCTCTAATGATTTTTTTATTAAAATACTAAATATCTGTGATATTAACATAAAAAATAAGTTGTACATCTTGAATTTTTTTGGAATAGGTTGTGAACTCCTCCTTACTTTAGTGAGTATTAATAACTGTAATACACTGAGAAATCATACGAGCTAGGCATAAGCAAATTTCAGGAAAACCTTAGAGGTCATTAAAATACACACCTTCCTGAAAATAGCCTTTTTCCTAACATTAACCGTTCGAAATATTTCATACTATAATTCATTTATATTCTGCCACGAAGTACATTTGACAGAAATACACTGCCGTTTGTGAAAATTGCAAGACAAAGAAGGAAACGCATCAATTCAATGAATTTAATACCCCAGGTTATGTACATGACAAGTAACAAACGATAAACTTTTAAAATCTATACAAGACCTTTGAGCCCTAATATTCAGTATTTGGTGTGGCCTCCATGCGCTGCAATTGGAGCTGCCATACGCCGTGGCATTGAATCACAAAGGTTCTGAATAAGTTCCTGAGGGATCTCCTACCACGCAGTTTGTATTCGAGCCCACAACACTGGTTATTGAAAGACCGTGAGGCACCAGGTGCCGACCAACCATATGCCAGACATGTTCGATGGTTGACATGTCAGGCGAACGTGCAGGCCAGGGATGAATGGTACCCGTCGCTCTTCGAAGAAAGCTTGTACATTCCTCGCAATATATGGCCGGGCATTGTCCCGTTAAAATATGGCCCGTGGAGATACCTGAAGCAGGGGGAGTACCTCAGGTTCTACAACCACCGTTAGGTACTGGTTGCTGTTCAAAGTGCCCTCAATTCGTAGGAAACGAGATCGATTGTTGTAACCAATGGCACCCCAAACCATAACATCCGGTGTTTGTCCGCTATGCCGCTCAAAAATGCAGCCTTCCAGGTTGCGCTCACCACGGTACCGCCGGACACGTATGCGGCCATCACTATAGGATACGTTGAAGCGGGACTCTTCCGAAAAGACTACATTTTGCCAATCAGCACCCCAGTGATGGTGTTCACGTGCCCATTGCAGTCGGAGGAACTTGTGGTTTCTGGACAATGGAAGCCGACGTAATGGCATGCATGCAACCAGTCCAACCTACAGCAGATGGTGACGAACCGTTGATGAGACAAGTTCACACCTGCTGCAGTGCTCCAGCGTCGAGCCAACACTGTGGATGAAGCCGTACGGTCCATTATGGCCATGCGGACAAGATGACGGTCTTCCCGTGCTGTGGTCATGTTCCGTGGTCCAGTACCCGCTCTTCCCTGCGTATGACCTTCATCTATCCACTGCTTCCACACACGCATCACTGTCGTAGCAGCATGCCCTGTACGAGCCGAAATGTCACGATATGACAAACCCGCTTCCCGCAGACCGATCATTCTGCGCCGTTTGAACTCACTCACATGCCGATATGGCTCCCTTTGACGTCGACGAGGCATACTGGCAATCACTTTATTGTTTTCACCTTGTTTGACAGCTCTGCAGTGACTACACCGGGCGCAACACTGACCATGTCGGACCGACACGAGAGAGCTCTGCTTGGCCTACGTGTACCCCATCTTTCTGCAAACCTAATCACTCTCTTCTACACTTCCACCAAGTTTGGAGTTATTCGGGAAATTCTTCTTGGTGTTGCAATTTTCACAAACGGCAATGTAGTTTGATAATTCGCTACTGCATATTTTTTTACCTCCATTATGTTCAGACAAATAAAAACTAGTTGTAACAGCTCATTACCATGCATATAACCATGTAGAAATTATTAACTCTACATAGGTTGAAATAATTTTTAGCCTAACATTTTATCATCCTGATGAACATAAAGATACGTAAAAATCGCGTTTCATATGAATAGTACCTGTGAAACTGTAATGAAAGAGGAAGTCAGTGGGTGTGCAACATTTTTTTTTTGATGAGATTATGCGGGAGGAAATAAGAAAAAATGGCATACATTAAGAGAATCCCCGTTTAGATTTACTGAAAAATGGGAATATATAAACATACGACGCGAAATATTTTTAAAGCCTTAAGAAAAAACAAATATTGTGAACCCCTTCCTTAGATCTACATTTTTATGTAGTAGGTTTTTGCCTATCCCTTATGGTTTTCAAGCTAAATGAAATTTACTTGCAGTAAAGATGACTTTTTAAACTATTCCTAGAGAATTCAAGTTATGCATTTTATTTGTCCTTCTAACACCGATACATTTAATGAACCTTTTTTAAAAAATCAATAGGTAGGTTGTGGAGAAATCAGAAACGTCTCACTGATAAGCTGCATCGTGGGAGAATTTTGTACCGCAAAATGTCTAAAATATTATTTCTGAGTAAATATTTTTAATTACGTACCTATTTCCATAAACAATACAACGTCAAACAGGAAACATAGAAACAATTTTTAGCAAATGTAGGATAGAGGAGGAGGAGTAGAGATTTCAAGAAACGTACAAACCCCTTCTAGATTCATTGGGATACCAAATTATTTTACACCAAATTGTCCCTAAAGAATAAGTATTAATATTAGCTAAAACAAGGTGAAATTATTTTCCCCTATTTCCCCATTTATGAACCTTTATATGTTGGTATATTTGTGCATATGTGTATAACGCATAAAACTATTATTTTACACAAATATATACAGTTATGCTAATGTTTTGTGAAGATTTGTATAATGCTTTCCTTCCTTGTACCTAGGGTCTTACTTGTTTAACCGGGTTGTGTTTCCTTAAACCCCATTGACTAACAGCTCCTTCCTAATGACCCTCATTGGCCGAGTCCCTAATGGAAACTGACCATCGGCGCAATGCGAATACACCGGTATACAAATAGGTTTTTCTCCGCTCATAATTATCGGACATAATTAATGTTCAGCTTAGTTACAAGCTTATAAAAGCTGTTTTTTTATATTTACGGACGGAAACCGCAAGAACTACGCTTCAAATACTGGCTATGGAATTGGATTTTTCAGTTTTCATTCTACCTTTCCAAACATATTTTTATAATGTTTGCTTTAAGATACACATAGATGTTAGAAAAACCTTTTTATAGATAAAATGCACTTAAAGTGCAATTTTTATGCAAGTTGTGCTCTTTTTTAACTTTAAAGGAGCTCACAGTATTGCTTAGTTTTTAAACTACCCATGCGCTGAATTTCAAAACGGGATAAGCATAAATAGGTAATTAAAAGCAAATTAAATTACACAGCTGGATGCTGGATTTTGTGTCGGACTGTAGGCTACAGCATTCGGTAAGTAGCACACGGTGTCAGTTTATGAATTAAGTAAGTATACGTCGTCTTACTAAATTATGTACGCAATTACTTTAAACAAAATTGACTTAAATACAATTTGTAACACAAGTCAGCTAAAGCTTGCACACTGCTGAACCAATTCAAAGAGAGATGCATTTACTTTCGTAATTATATCACTATTGTTGACCTGAAAAGGACTAGATTCAATGTCTGGTAATAATAAAATTATCTTACGATACTGGTTACAAACTCTAAAATTTCAGTTTGTTTAACATGGTTGAAGTTACTTACAGTAACTGTTCTTTCTTATTACCTACGGCGGTGGTTACATACATTAAATGGGTTAAAGCACTGATAACGTCTGGGTTTTGTTGTGTCACTCATTGTTAGTTTAAACACTAACTGAACAACCCAAAAACAAGATACTTTTCAATACTTCTCACGCACATCTATGGCAATGTCTCTGTACATGTAGATATTTCTCGTACTAGCAGTCATTCGCTGCTAGTACGAGACCTAATGCTATCGTCCGAACGATTAACAAAACGACCACGGGCAGACTATAAATATTATTTCTTCTTCCTCGAAGGCAGTGTAAATAAAGAAGCATGATAAGAATTTTTATATATAATAAAACGAGAGGTATAGTATACAATGCGTCTTTCAGGAGCATACCGGTGTCACGAAAGTGTTGTGTTAGCTAGCTTTGATTAATACTCGTAAAGAGAAACTTACTGTGTCCAGCGCTGAGTCAAGCTGAAATCGTTGGGTGGCTATGCGCGCATTTATTTAAAACATTTTTTTTGCTCCGTATTTTACTATTGTCCCAACCTGAAATGCTCATCCATAAAGAGAATTAAACGGAGATCATGGTGGTATTACAAATTTACAATTAAATTAATACGAACAATACGAAAACGAATGCTTATTTAATAATGAAACTGTAAAGTAATATGTCCTGAATAGATGTTTTTAACAGAAAGTGATATATACCTTAAAATACGACTTTAAGCTTTAAAATACAATTTTTCTGAACTTCATACGACAAATATGTTATAAGAAACGAGCATTTGCATACATTAGCACTAGTCGGGCATGACATGAGTGCGCTTGGAGGAGGGCGCCACTTATTATGTTAACGAGTAGAACGTCACCAAGGCTAGGGATCAAAGGGGAGTGAGGGGCAAGGCGATAGGCGAAAGTACAGTTGCACAATGAAAACAGTATTTTTGCAGGGCTCAACCTCGCTAGTAAATGCAACTCGGAACTGCAATTTTTTTTGTTTTGCTTACCTGACTGTCCTTGCAATGCACCGCCAAAATATTCTGTAAACTGTTTAGTTTGTCTTGCCGTCGCACGTACTCATATCATGGCCGACTGGTATGAGTGCTCGTATGTATGTATGTATGTATGTATGTATGTATGTATGTATGTATGCATGTATGTATGTATGTATGTACGTGTGTATGTGGACAATTCTGTGTCAAAGAAAACAAAAATATTTAGAAAATGGATGGCGTTATTTTAATAAAGTTAATAGCGTTTGAAGCAATAACCCAGAGAGTTATGCAGACTGTGGAATCTTTACCTCTTTTTTCAGTAATAAGTGTAAAATATAGGTACGCCATTTTGTAACAAAACTGGATGTTTGAACTAAATATATTAGTCTCATATTTTATTATGAAAATGGAATTTAAAATCTAAATGAACATCAACAACATAATATCTGTTATACAGCCAAGATGTTTCTTCAATCAATGTAGTGTTTAATTTAGAAAATTGTCTCTATTGCAAACATTACAAGTAAATATTAACATGAGTGAAATCGTTGCTGAGGAGCAAGCTGAGACAGAATTTTTGACAAAGATAGCATATGCATTTACCCTCCCACTCGCACTCCTGCCATTAGGGAGTTGATGTCGGGCCGCTCCTTCCAACACGTCCGCGGTTCTATCAGTGGCAGTCTGTTCCTCTCCGGAGTGTCCAGCACATACTTCATCCTCGGTGCCGGGGTCTTCAAGGTTGATTACAAATCAATCGATGACCTCGTCAATTAATCCATATTTCTGCCAATAAGACTTTTCCTCCTTTTCCACACTTTCACACGCTTTATTCCAGTTCTCGGGTGTCACTTTGATAGTGCATTTTCAAGGAGAGTTGTTACGTCACTGGGCTTGAAAGTGATATTATGTTGTGAAACATCTTTCTTTACCTGGGCCCAAATTAGTTCAATTGCATTGAATTGCAATGGTACGGAGGAAGAAGCACTATTGTATGTTGCGGCGATCACCTCCTCATCCGTTGCTGTAGCTTACCTTGATGCTTCTCCCGTTGCTTCCAGAAGTTCTCAGCGTGTTGGTTCTTCAATTTATCCTCGGCTAGCTGCAGTAATTTTCCTTAAATTATATGGGAGCATGGACTTATCCTCGGTAAAGGAAAACGTAGATCTCGGGTGGTGATATAGGAAGACATAGACTTGCTTTGTTTATGAAAAGATGACACTGCCGTTTCTTTTTATTTAATTTAACACTCGTAGTATACAAAACTGGTATTGCCGCTGTAAAATACTGTCCACCGCTGTTAGACTATGGCGTGGATATGTCACGAAATATAACTATTCTTATTGTCGCTTTCAGAGTAGCGGATCTTAGGTGTGTTGCTAAAACTATTTTGATTCCCTGTTTTGGCGCGATATCTCACACATCCTGCAGCATCTCTCCCTGACCACACATTACGAAAACTCTCGAATAAAATGCAATACTAAGCTGACATGACAAATTTGACTTGATTCCCTTTTTGGCGCGATATCTCACACATCCTGCAGCATCTCTCCCTGACCACACATGACATAAACTGCCCCGAATTTTCCCCAAACAGATCCATTTATAGTCTCAGGCTCCTGAGGCTGCTTCCTTTCCTATTGGTCCATTTTTAGCGCGACTCGACGCGTCTAACTATTTCGAATAAACTTTCAGGGATCTCATTGGTCCAATTTTAATATAAATCGCGGCTTTTCCTACATTTACCGTTAAGGTTGTCTTTCTCACTCACTTGGTCACGGCGAATTATCAAATAATGGGACAAAGGCTCTACACCCTCGCTGTAGGAATAATAGCACAGCGACCGGAGAGAGGTAATAAAACTAGGTTTTCTGCCTTCGAAAGCACTATTCCTGTAGCTAAAACTTTCCCTCGTGGACAGTATTTTAACATAGCGCTTAAATTATTTACATTAAACCATTTATAACTCTACTAATATTAATAACCTAGATAGATACATAATGTTAAATCACCCTTCTTAAAATATACAAGCAGTATGAGAAAAAGATATTTACATAATACGATTTAACATCACTAAAAGTTAATTAATAAGTTATCTGTAATTATAGTTCTTGGGCTCGGCCTAGAGTTGCCGTTTCAATGTTCTGCTAACTCCGCGATAGTGTCAATTTCATATTTTCTAAATTGGTCTTTCATAAGGTTAATAATGTTGTGTAACACTACTTTGGTTGATCTGGGATTCTATTCAATATTCCTTTTTCATAGCCAGGCTTGCATTTTACTCTTTACACTGGATGTCACAGGAGCCTTGTTTAGTTCCATTGAATGATATGGTGCATTGTTCATAACGATTACACTGCTTTGAAGGATGTTAATTAGGAGTTTTTCTACAAACCAATCCCTGACAACAATACCGCCCATTTCTTCGTGATAATCTTTTGTTGACTTAGACCGAAAATAAAGCAGAACATTTGGAATAAACCCTTCAGAAGACCGGCATGTACTATAATGAATCTCTGTCCTTTACCTAGGGGGACAATCATAGGTATATCAATTTCACCATCGGTGTATCACAGAACCATATTTTATCTGTAGTATGGTTCACATTCAACCAAATTTCATCGAGATAAGCGATTGGTCTACCACCTGCTCTCATTTCCTACAATCCTCTTAAGTAATGAAACCGCTTTGCTACGATATCAGGCTTTTCCATTAAAAAGTTTCGTCCCACACTATTTTAGCATACCGGAATTTAAGAGCTTTTAATATTTGTCGCACTATCCATATGCTGCCTTCAACTAAATTAGCTTCTCTCAAAGCTCTGTGGATATCAACCAAACTCGGAACAAAGTTTTATCTATATACGGCGTAAATTGTTGTTTTGATTGCTAATGCAGTAAATGAGTCGATGTATGTCTTTGTCGAGGAAATATTGGGCCCTTTCTTACCCGGAGTTCGGATTTTGGTCCCTGAATTGTCTGCGTTTACCTTCTCATTTAACATTCTATAAACACTTGCACGAGATACTCCAGTTGCGGCAGCTGTTCGTCCAAAAACATCTTCGACAGATATTGTAGGCTGGCCGTTTTAAGTGCCTTGAAAGCATCTGTAAAGAACCGATGATCATTGATTACTATTTCCTTACCATGTATCTGCAATGGATTTCCCCTCTTTCCAACACCAGTTTGAACAACTGTTAACACGAGAACAAATATTGTCAAACATAGAATAAAGTTAAGATTTCTGAGCTCAGCATTTTGTAACTTAGATTAGAATGTACTACGAAATAATGTTTTCACTTACAGTATACTAATAATAAACTTAGTCATTACTGTTACAATAACACGGAATAACACTACACGATACAAGCAATGTACAAACTTATCACGCAAACAAATTCTAATAACGCTGAAGGCAGAACAGAGATTACACAAAAAAACTAGACAATACGTGGCCGACACCGACAATTTCAAGGACTAGACTGACACAGCGAGACTCCTCCTTGTGGTCCTGCCTATTATTACTTGACAAGTGTTTGACAGCCTCGGCCTTTTCTGGAGCAGGTAACTTTCTCAATTTATTCCTCAAAAACTATAGTATCTCGTATCTTCCGAACAGAGTAGTTTAAAACAGGAATCAATTTGGCGCATTAACTAATACTTGAAATTGATACCATTTTTGTTTCCGCATTTTCAATCCTAACATAAATATTTTCATAACTGAAAAAGCAATATATAGGAAACTTCATACTTTGCGCTAAACATTGTCTAATCTGTCCTAGCGTACATATAAATGTATACCCAAAATAAGAATTAAACGTCTTCTAATGTCCGCTTTTACGCGAAATAACCCACAATGCTTGTCATGTGTTTATTACTGTTATTATCGTTAACGAAAAACATGTTATATGCATTATCTTTCTTAAAGAACTGTTTAAAAAGCTTTTCTTAAACACCATTAGCACTACCACAAAAAGTGCAATATTACTCGTTTAAACACGTTCAGAAAGAAAGTGCTGATTTGCTTCGTTTGGATAGAATAAAGTATAGAACAAAGTACTTAGCTTCTTGTTTCCTCGGCAGAACTTTTCCGCTCACCCCACGCAGAAACAATGTGCCCAAAGGTAAACACTGAGATGACGCTTGTCTCCGGATCAGGTACGAATAATTGATAAAAGAATTCTCCTCCCCTTTCCGCTACAACCCTCTCGTCCATCCGAAAACGTTTGAGGCGCTCTGTGCAAGGAAAACAGGGAGATTCAAAGAAACCAGAAGAGGCCCACGGAACATGGTGATGCACTTTGACCGGAGTATGACTCCAATATTTATTAAAGCAATATTTCACATTTTATGTCGTTTTCTGCAGTTCTACATTCAAGTAGATACAAGTAGACGAGCGACGTCAGAGAAAGCACTATTTTGAAGCTTTTAACTTCATTTCCGGGTCTTGGCGCTAGGATAAGAAAAAGGTAAACGCAAATCAGCTACCTTTTCGTTGCGGGTGGTCGGGGACACATCTAAACCCTTAGAATAAGAGGAAACGTGGAATGAGGTATGCAATTATATTAGCTCTCTCTCTGTTAGGCTTTACTTAAACATTGCCTGTAACATCACACGCGTACTGTATGAAAAGGCAGTTATGTCTGAAGTGCTGCTAGGTTAAAATGGAATTAGTTTCCAAATCTTCATTATGCTCATATATTTTTGTATAACTTTTTTATATCGTCAGTAACTTTCCTAATTTTTTCAGGTGATAATGGTTCGTTTTCATAATTTATCGCTATCGATCTTCCATTTTAAGCTTCACTCATAACTGCTACATCATTTCTACATCGTTGGGTAGATTGCAACTCCAAAATGTGAAACAATCATAGGGTTACACAAACCTATGCGAGTACAGACGACGTGTACATAAAGCAGTCCCGATATGCACCATTCATTTCTTTATGTTTTTTCGTGGAATAGTTATAATTTTAACGCTAACCGGCTTGATATGCTGCGTTTTCTGAAACGCAAATTAAATTTTAGCAATAGGTAAATATCATCTCTGGTAAAGCTGGTTTACTTGCCTTATCGAAAAGCATAAAAATGGAGATGAAAGTAATGAAAATGCATATAAGAGGAGCTTTAAGACGAGATGCAAGCACTTACACAAGCTGTAACCAGCCTACCCACCCATTTATAGCAAAGTCTTTGCGGAATGTCAACAAAATACTGCATTTTATTACTATTGCGCATGAGCAGAAAAAACTACCAACCCAAGCGTATTAGCGTAATCCGCGAGAATAGCGATGTTTTTGCTTCTGTAAGATTTAGTTGAATGTCTGAAGTTCGCTCTCGGCTCCCTTTCTGCCCAAAATTGTGATATTACACTGCTATTTGAATCCAGTTCGTATACGAGTGCTCACGCTAATCTAAACGTCGTGAGCCTAACCTCGGGCTAATTTCGAAACCACAGGACCCCATCGTTTTCCTGCGGCACCCTAAGACTAGCGGTGTTTCTCACTCAAATGTTGGCCGTTCTTCAGTGTGAACTACGAGAGGCACAAAGTGCCCCCTACTGGTGGAACCGTACATTAACCAGAGAAGGTAAGCAAAGCAGTCATGCTCAACTGTAGTATGCTTTGTGATAAGTCTGACAACTCATAAGAAAATCAGAGGATACCCTTCACCGTGTGCAGCAAAAACACAAATAGCAGTATGCATTGCCACCTGCTCGAGCAGCGGACTGCATGAGAAATGCAATATGTTACGTATTTCTCAAACGTTGAAAATTAAACCCTGAAAACTTTGCTTAATAAGCAACTAAAATTCTTGTAATCACCGACTTCTAATTAACTAATAGCGTAACTTGCATCAACTGTATGCTCAGGTTTGTTAAACCTTCAATATAAATATACAGGATGTTTCAAAATTCGACAGATTAATTTTAAGGGATTATAGAGTGGTTTTGTGGGAACAATTGGAGATAGAACACTTATAGTCCCAGACCGCATGATTTGTGCAATAAGCAAAAATAAATTTGAGCCAGTACGCCACTGAAATCACCTCAGTGCTATATTCAAGCATTTGCTGCACTGCCAGGAAGTGTAGATGTGTGACTCGGTGATAAAGTAGGGCGTTCTCAAGCCAGCGATACCACATTACAAGCTCCAACCCCGCCGAATGTTTCTCCCTCTTCTCATTGTTTTTATTATTATTATTTTTTGTAAATTTTCTTTCTTCAAATTGTTGATTGTGAAGGATATGGAATACTGCACTGCTCCATTTGTAATTACCGCTGTTGTTAAATGTAATCAATTAAATCAAAAGAATGAATGTTGAACAGGAATGATTGGGTTGTCTCATAAGTTCGTTCGCTTTGCTCGCAAGTTTCATCTATAGCGCCGGAAAACCCTGAACTCTCTGTACACTCAAGTTATCATAGTTGCCTAACCACCCCTACGACTTAGAGATCAACAACCAGACTCGCTATTGGATATGTCAGTGTGTTTGTGATTGACGTTAGATGGAAAAGCGTGAACTTGTGTTTAAAAACTATGGAAAGCAAAAAGGAACATTTCCGAAATCTTATGCGGTTTTACTATCGTAAGGGTAAAACCGCCTCACAATGCCGGAAGAAAATTAGTGCTGTCTACGGGGAAGATGCAGTAAAGAATTGAGCATGTCAAAAGTGATTTAGTTGATTTCGATCTGGGAATTTCTCCCTAAAAGATCAACCTCGATCTGGACGGCCAATGCTTACGGACGTGGAAAGAATTCATGAAATGATAGTTAACGATCCACGAATGGCAACTCGGGTGTTGGCATTGGAGCTCAATTTAGCTCGCGCTACTGTAGTCAGGAGCTTGAAAAAACTGGGTTACGTAAATATTCGCCATGTATGGGTTCCTTACGAACTGAGTGAAGCGAACTTGATTCAGCGCGTTTCCATCTGTGGCTCCTTACTGAGACGTAATCAGAATGATCCTTTTCTGGAACGGCTGGTAACTGAAGATGAGAAGTGGATTGTGTACAACAGCGCCCAAAAGAGTAAATCATGACGAAAGAAAGGGCAGCCACCACTAGCGGTTCCTAAACCAGGGCTGCATCCAAGAGAGGTTATGCTATGCATCTGGTGAGATTGCAAAGGAATCATGTATTACGAACTTCTTCCGAATAATGAGACTATCAATTCCGAGAAATGCTGTTCTCAGTTGGGTCGTCTCAAGGCAGCCATTGAAGAGAAAAGACGGAAATTTGGAAACGATGTCGTCTTTCACCACGACAACGCCAGACCACATACCTCTATGGTGATCCGTCAAAAGTTGCGTAATTTTAAATTGGATGTGTTACCCCAACCGCCGTATTCTCCAGACATTGTCCCATCCGACTTTCATCTATTCTGTTCCCTGCAGAATTTCCTGAATGACAAACGCCTCACTTCCTTGGAGGACTACAGACTGGACCTAGAAGAGTTCATCAACCAGAAAACCCCCACATTTTGGATAAATGGAATTTATAAGCTTCCAGAGAAATGGCAATATATTGTCGACAATAATGGTGTATACTACAGGTAATAAGTAGTTTGTTTACAAAATCTAACTGCCGTAGTTATTTATTTTTAACCGCCTTGTGTTTAAAGCTTGTAAACGGAAAGTTCGGCAACTACTCTGTCATAGTGGTGCTGCGGGTGAGGAGTGTTCCCAGGCGTTTATAGTGATTGAAACGTAACGAAAAGCGGACGAACATATGAGACAACCCTATACAACGTAAGATACTGTAATGTAAACATACTCATGATATGTAATCAGAATCCTTTATGGAGGTGAATTTAAAAATGGCATTATCATGACGTGGGACCAATACACTATTGTGCTTAGGAATTGAAAGGATGCGCGGTAGCTCTGAGAAAGAAATAACTAAGAAATCACAGTAACATTCCTGCTTAAACTTTATTTATTCACTTCCAGGAACCGTAGAAATGCGCAGTTCTTCAGATACCCGAAACAGCTAACGGTGAGTATTCCCATTTGTGAACTTGATTCTCTGAAATACATATATATTGTCCTTTTGGAAAGCGCTAGTGTGTCACAAGATAGCACTCCCATACATTTGCAGGAAGTCAAATATACCTATGAAAGCGCCTGTTGTTTCTCGCACGGATAACGCATTCTGTAACACAATTTACAACAGTGAGATATTGCTGTGTTTAATTCCCTCTGTAAAATAGCTTTTATTTTCTTCTTGTGTTTAAGATGAGAGGTGCATGCTTACGCGAATAGCAATAGTAATTTTAATTTCTGAATAATGCAGAGGAAGAAAGTTTGGCTTTAGTGTAATAAAGTTGTCTCTGCACATGGTTTTGTCATGCTATGTTTAAACCTATTGCTCAGGAATACGTGGCTTATTCTTGTTCTCGCAATCCGGTTGCAATGCTTAGGCGCCTGCTCCTTTCTGAAGGTCACTATGACAATATTCAGTGCTATTTAGTTAAATGTATAAATTAATTAATGATAAAGTAAATTTAAGAAAATGAAGTCGAAATGTTAGAGATAATGAATGAAGAAAAAATGTAGCTTTTAATTTCACAATAGGCCGGAGGAAACACACAAAGGTAATTCTGTAGTAATGCCTCGCATTTAAGTAAATGCCAGTAATCATAAATAAGGATGGGTTTTAATGTAAAAATGCATTGTTTACTTGTTATGTAGTCCTGAATACGTCATCAATAAATGAAACACATTATGTAAATATTAAGGGAGAAATGTCCAAAAATTGATTACTGTATCCATTTCCCCTTAGGGATGGTGAAATGTAGCTGTTAAAAATGAACAACTATGAAAATCATACATGCTCATACTTCGTAGAGAAGGACATCTGTGAATAATAAGGAAGAGTAAGAAATATTAGTCATTAATATGTATGTCATGTGTATGTTTAGAGCATTTAGTATATTATGTTGTACATTCCTGTACAAAATTCATCCGTTTGATTTGCTTGATTACAGTTAGCAGGAGCGGTAATACCAAATAAAGCAGTGCAATATTCCATATCCTTCATAATCAACAATTTTAATAACAAAAATAAAAGAAAAACAAATAAAGAAGTGGAACATTCGCCAGGGCTTTAACTTGGAATCTGGTGTCGCCGGTTTTAGAGCTCCCTACTTTACCACTGAGCCACATATGTATACTTCTTGGCAGTGCAGTAAATGGCTGCATGCACCAATGAGGTGGTACCAGTGGCGTATTGACTGAAATTTATTTTGGCTTACTGCACACAATCATGCACTCTGGGACCATAAGTGTCCTATCTCCAATTGTTCCGAACACCCCTCTATAATTCATTAAAGTTAATCGGTCAAATTCTGAAACACCTGTATATTATCGATTTATTTCCAATATATATTTCATATTCTAATATAGCGATTTTAACTGCGTTAAATTCCTTGGTCAACTGCATAATACTTAAATCACCAATAAAGGTTTTATAAATTCTAAAATACGTTGGCTGCTTCAAAACGCTTATAGTGTGCTTAAAACGAGTTTCTTGTACTTTGATGCTACTGTAAATTTACTATACTTACTATATACTTCCGGCATACTAAGCAGTGGACAACGCCACTTTCCGCACACAAAAAACAAAATGTGTCAAATAACTTTTTCAAAGCAAGATATGTACTATCGAATGCAAATACAAACAAACAAGTGTGGAGATAATAAAGTGCGTGTGTTATGTTCTTAAGAAATTAGTAAAGCAGCTCCTCCCACAACCATGGCTCCACCATGCAGTCCCCACCCCTTAACGGTTCTACCAAGTAATTTTGATAGGCGGCCTTTGCATAGCCTTTTTATGCGATAGCGCGTATACAGTAGGGTGAAAAAACATGCCGATGCTTTTGGTTTCCTAGGTCTCTTATAGTGTTTTTATTTATTTAATGTTGGCAGAATCCTCTTATCAGTTTTGTTCCACACCTACCCGGTTCTGCTAAACTCGTATTAGTTTTAACAAAGTCAGCACTGAAAGGGGTGGGAACAGAAGCATTTCAACTGAAAGTTACTTGTCAGACACTCGACAGATCTGTGCGTCTCTTATTGGTTTAATATCAAACGTCTGGCACTCAAACCCTAACCAATGAACATAGATCGATTTCTATGGCACTCAAACCCCAACCAATGAACTAAGGTGATTTCCGGCTCAGGAGCGAAGGAAGAGGACCAAGACAAACATTATGTGGTGTGTTTGGATAAAATTACCGTGTAAACATTTCCCTCTTTATTATATATTGTCACGTCCTTAATTCGAAGGGGGTTGAGGACGTTCATTTGGGAGCGTAGCAGGATTAAGGGTTGGTGAGCAACTCTGAATAGCAAGACACAATTAACAAAAACGATAACATAAATTTAATATAACAAACGAGTAGAGACAATGAAAGTGAGCAAGCAAGCCATTTTTAAGATTAAGTATTTTAGAAAGACCAGTTTCTAGTTACCTAGTGCCATTGAGCAGATGTTACGTTGGATGCCATACCCCAAAGGTTGGTGTTGATCTGGGCAGCGCCTCCGGCCGCACCTGAGTTGTTCCTATCAAGACTGCCATCCCCATAGATTTATGAAGGGGTTTTTATATTATAGACAGACGCCTCCACACAGGACATGGCCAAATTTGGAGAGATAACCTCTACTCTATGAGTTGGCATCAACCCACATAATACCACAGGAAATCACTAGTGCTAAACGACGACTCGCTGTACATCCTGGGTTGTATAATGTGAATTAAGAATGCAAGAAATAAGCCTCACATGAACCAAATTCTAAAGAAAACAATTTTTAGGAAAATAATTTAACTTAACTTGACCCATACGTTACACCATGTCACTTGAAATGAACCAAGAATATGTACAATGTACCCAAAATTAATGCCCTTATTGATCAAGGTTCTAGAATTACGAGGGCTGTGGAGCTACAACATGGACTATCCACAAGAGCAGCGCCAAACTGATGGAAAAAATAGCACGAACGGGGTTACTGTACATATTGCATATCGTATTTAATACCGGGAAAATGTAAGTCACATGGAGAATTTTATGCCATGTTGTGGCGATATCGTACCTCAGATGCCAGAGCAGCTGTACGGGAAGCCGAAGATTGGTTGTGCGAATCCCAATCATTGCATTCAAGTTTTTATTTTGATTCTGCCTTTCTAAAGTTATTTCGAAATTAATATTATCTTAAATAAATTCTAAATAATGTGAAAATACTATGTTTTGCGCTTTTTTGAAATCCTTTTCCGTTTTACGTGGATCGTTGTGTATAACTCAGTTCGTTACCATGCTTTTTACTTTTGTTTGTAATACCCAACTTGCTTGTGCTATTTTGTAACTGAAAATCAAGATATCTATTGCCTTTTCTGCTTTGCAAACAATTATTTTCAGAGGGGAATAATAGTAGTAGTAATAATAATAATAATAATAATAATAATAATAACCCCATAATTTCCTAATCTATTAAATGAATTATTCAATGTGAAATACGCTTTATCTGTCCTGAAGACCTTATTTATTAAGGTTTTTTTCACACGTCCTTTAATTTTGTTTTGCATTCCGTCGTAATATGTTTTTGGTGCTTCTGGTGGCATGAGGACCGCATTATGCATTTATAATTAAATGCTACCTGGTTTGCGTATCCACTAACCCTGTTCGTGGTATTTCTTCCACCAGTTTGACGCTGTATTGGAGATACTCCGTATAGCTCCGCAGCCCTCTTAGTGCTGCTGCTTGCCAAATAAAGCCAATACTTTTCGGTTTGTTGTCATATCCTTTGATCCTTTCAAATAGCATATATAATAACGAGGGCAATGTTTAAAAGGCAATTTCATCCTACCACTTCACATAATGCTTGTCCTAATTGCCGCATCCGCCCCATCCCGGCTTCTTTCGCTCCTGAGCCGGAAACCGAGATTTGTTCATTGGTTAAGGTTTGAGTGCCTGACTTTTCACATCACATCAAACCAATAAGAGACGAACAGATCTGGTGGGTGTCTGGGAAGTACCTTGCAGTCACTTAGGTGAAATGCTTTCCTTTCCCACCTCTTTCACCGCTCACATTGTTAAAACTAATAAGAGATTAGCACAACTAGGTAAGTGTGGTTCACAATTGATAAGGGGATTCTGCCAAAATTAAACAAAGAAAAACATTATAGGAAACCAAAAGAATCGGCACTTTTTATTTTGTACCGCACTGTACATCCATGAGCTCTTATGCATAACCATAACAGCAAGACCATTGGTCCGCTCTTACTTGGCTGACACCAAGTTGTGATTGTTCTTTCAGGATATAAGGACATTATCGGAAGAAGAAGAAGAAGAAGAAGTGTTCGTCGCTTCTTCTCTCCCTCACCCCGTAGAGAAGGTAAATGCAGATGCTAAACAGAAAACTTAGTTAATGCTTATTTTGGTTAATTGCCGTTTGAAGAGAAATTAAAGCTGGTTAAAACGATCTACCAAATCGACAATGATAGAAAACTAAAACTAGAAGATTTCATTGGACACATTTATGAGTCCAGTCCCTGGCTCTATGACTGTGTTTTTAAAGTGAACTACTCCCGCTTAAACTATTTGACTACGTTTACAAAGCAGAAAATCGCACGAAGAGACTCATTTAAACACATTTTTAGTTTCTCCTCTACTTGCCTATGCTAAGTAGAGGAAGTGTAGTATTACATAAATAATTGAATTCCGTGATTTCAACGAAAATATATGCTTTGAGGTACCATGAATCCAAATAAGGAAGCATTTTTAGAAAAAAAGGTCCGTGTATAAGTATGTGTCTGTGAACAGCATAATCAAAAACGAAAAGGTGGATAAATACCAAACTTGATATTTAAATTCGGAATCATCCAAGGTAAAGTGTCACTATTCTTAACTACCCCTTACATGGAAGATTTTTCGAAAATTTCGATATTCTTATAAATGGTTCTAACGATTTTGATTATAATATGCACCTATTTTTAAGATATCTACACTACAAACAAAATATATATATTCAACTTTTTCAGAATAGTCCCTCTTCATTCCGAAGGAATGTAATTTTGTATAACCGGTAAACCAAAAGAGAAAAGCAAAACCTTAATACACAAAAGGCGTAATTTCCTTAAAACACACAATTTATTTCAAAACGTTTAATTGGCATCAGCCATTTCCGAGATAACCGTTATTATTGGTTTGAATTTTGTATATGGCATTCTTTAAAGTACGGTTGCTTTTCAGTTGTTTCCCGCGATATCATGGAAAGTGTATGGAATTTCTAAGCTAGCATATAGCGACCAACGATGCGGTTTCCTCTACCTCCCTTGTATCTTCAAAGAAAAGTGTAATGAAACTATTTTTCTCGATTAACATGACGTAGAAAAATAAATAGGCCTTCATAAGAACAGTTTGCGGCAGCTATATAAAAATAAACGGTAGTAGAAAAAGTCATGTAAATGTAGCATATCACATTCTTTTTAAAATAATGTTGTAAATGAGAAGGGTTAATACGCAGTATGTTTTACTGGTAAAGACTATACTTGATATTCTGTAGTCTGTGGTTTGAAATGTGATGTGTATGCGGAGTCGTATTTAGTATGTAGATAAATTAGAGAAATAACCTTGGCGGAAAGTCATTACGCTTGAATAAACACTCAATCGGAGATCAAAGACTTTCATAATCAGTAAACAGTCACGGAATTCTGTCAATAAAATGAAATTCCTGTTTCTCTAGAATCCAATATGTTGGATTTCCTTCATACATACATTGTGGTATTACCTGGAAATTTTAAAACGCGGATATCTTCCTTCAATAGCGGCAAATAATATAAAATTCATAATTATTGTTGTTGCTCAGGTAAAAGCTTTGTATTTTCACAGTGAAATAAATGCACCTACCCATTAGGTAGGTGTCAAGAGCTTCTTCTGGATATTGCTTTTGTATTCTATACTGTCCTAAATAAAAAAGAAATTACTCGAGATTTGCAACCTTTTGGAAAATGAGGAATTTATTAAATTTCATAGCGCACCAATGTGTTAATTGCAATCAGGGACTTAAGCAGAATTATTTTCAGGGGTGATGGTGAAATATGATGATTGATTTATTTAAGCAATAACAACTCAAAGTTATAATATTAAAACCATGTTTTAAATCACTTCCTCCAATCAGTGTGTCACATTTATGGCGGAAGTCGGAACCTAGGTGCTAATTTTGAAAGTTGGCAGTGGAGCTGCAGCCAGGAAAACAAGTGAGCTTGGGAAGACCGTTGCTATGGTGACCTGGCTATATTGCCGACCTACCGATGCTATATTATCCCAATGATTGCATCCCTTCTTATCATGAAATTCTTGCCTTCAGCTTACATTTATTGTGCTGTTAGCTGTTTTTTTTCTCTGTGTCATTTATTGCTGTGTATCTGTTGCGTAAACATCTACTCCTATACGCGCTGCATGTGACTTTCTACTGCACACATCGACAATATCGCGCGGTATCTCCGAATGACATTCAACTCTCGAAATTAGCACTGTAATGTATATTAACCTACGATTAAGTTGGCAAAATTAGAAAAGACTGTACCATGAGCTAAAGCTTTCTCGATAGTGAATTTGTAGTAATTGAACTGGATACAACTTTGCATCTAGTCGACCGTGCCTGACGTATAATTTTATAGGAGTACGCTTCAGTAGTACTAGAGTTGTATATACTAATATTAGTATCAAAGCTAAATCCCTAACTTAATATATATTGTCATTAATACTTATCAAGAGGAAAGATTAAAGCAAACAAAAATAAAACTCAATTTGATTTCGGGGGCCACGGTTATTTTCCCTCTCCCCACACTTTTGCTACGCCCCTGATAGCAACGTAGTGTTTCTAAGTACTGTATTATTGTATTACTTGTATTATATTGTATTATTACAAGTTGTACTGCGCCCTGGCGCATTGGACTCGGACGTGGAGTTCTGGTTCCATCTCACCGGTCCTGTACCCGGGATTTTAAGTCTCGAGTATAGGATCGGTGCCCACTCAGCATCATGAAGGAAATGAGGAGTAGTAAGAGCCTGCAGCTTCGGCTACGGAAGCCAAAATTCCGGCTGGAGGATGCGTGATGCTGACCACATTACCTCCCCGTATCGGTTGAATTAGCGTCCACCTCTGCCTGCGTAACTGGACGTGAGGTATATATATATATATATATATATATATATTATATGTATATTTTATATATAATATGAATGCTCTGAATTCAAATCTGTTTTCAGCTTTGCTCTATCAAAATCAAATGTAACAATGTACTTAAGCGTTCAATGCAATTCTATAAGTATATGAAATACATAAAGCTAAGACAAAGCTCTTTCTTTGAGTTTTACTAACATAAATATTAATATCTATTTAAAAAGAGAACTATGTGTCAATAATTATGAGTTTCCACACTATTGCATAGTTGGGGAAAAGAAAACTCCATTTTTTTCGAAGCTCTGTCATGTCGTACATTAGTGTCTCTTTTCAAAACACCAACAAGCCAGCCATCATTGACATATCCCAGTGGCCTTGGTGGCGGGTTTCCATTGTTTTAATGCCTGTATGAAAGCGCTCACCTTGTTCTTCACTCGTTGCCCCAAGATTTGCGGGAAAGTAATTAACATGGATGTAGAGAAAATGCCCTCTAACACTCTTCTACACCCTATATTTCTAAAATGTAACATGTTCTCCATAATTTCCTCATGGTTCTCAACACTTCTTGTTATTAAGAAAGTTTTCTGTCACTGTTTTGTGTGCCAACTGAAACGGCAACTCTATGCCGAGCCGAGAACTGTAATTATAGATAATTTATTAATTAATTTTTATTGATGTTAAATCATACTATGTACATATCTTTTTCTCATACTGCTTGTATAGTTTAAGAAGGGTGATTTAACGTTATGTATGTATCTAGGTTACTAATATTAGAAGAGTTATAAATGCTTTAATGTAAATAATTCAAGCGCTATGTTAAAATACTGTCCACGACGAAATGTTTTAGCTACAGGAATAGTGCCTTTGAAGGCAGAAAATCTAGTTTTATGACGTCTCTTTGGTCGCAGGGCCATTATTCCTACAGCGAGGGTGTAGCGCCTTTGTTCCTTTATTTGATAATTCGCCGTGACCAAGAGAGAGAGACAGATAGCTTAACGGTAAACTTGGAAAAAGCCGCGATTTATATTAAACTTGGACCAATGAGATCCCTGGAAGTTTATACGAAATAGTTAGACGCGTCGAGTGGCGCTAAAAATGGACCATTAGGAAAGGAAGCAGCCTCAGTAGCCTGCGACTATAAATGGATCTGTTTGGAGCAAATTCGGGGCAGTTTGGCAGTAAGGCATTTCATTGCAGTTGGGCAGTTTTGCATTTCATTTCAGTTTGGCATTTTGTCATGTGTGGTCAGGGAGAGATGCTGCAGGATGTGTGAGATATCGCGCCAAAAAGAGAATAAAGACAGTTTTAGAAACACACCTAAGAACCGCTACTCGTAAAGAGATAATAAGCATATTTAAACTTCGTGTCATATCCGCGCCGCATTTTAACAGCGGTGGACAGTATTTTAACAGCGGCAATACCAGTGTTGTATACTACGTGGGTTAGTAAAATAAAAAGAAACGGCAGTGTCATCTGTTCATAACCAAAGCACGTCTATGTCTTCTTATATCACCACCCGAGATCTACGCTTCCTTTACCGAGGATAAGTCCATGCTCCCATATAGTTTAAAGAAAACTACTGCAGCTAGCCGAGGATAAAATTGAAGAGAACCAGCACACTGCGAACTTCTGGAATTAACATGGGAGATGCATCAAGGTAAGCCTACAGCAACGGACGGAGGAGGTGACTGCCGCACAACCATGGTGACTGCTCTAACTCCGGTATTGTCTGAGGAAAGGTCTCATCCTGCATAAGTTCACGAATCTGGGGGCCCTCGAAAATACCTGCTGCTATCTTAGCTTCAGTTTTCTGTGGGAACTTTGTAACAAGGAATTTGAAACAACACTGTCATTATTCAGAGCAGTTACAAATTGTTTCATGAAACCTAATTTGGTATGGAATGGTGGAGGAATGACATTAGAAGGAGAAACCAATGGTTCATACTTCACATTTTTTCTCCAGGAACTAAATTGTTCCTTCGTGGCCAATTTTGTTCTGTTCCAATGCTCTGATGTTCCCCTACTGCCCCATTCACAAAGAAAGCAGGGATATTTAGTGTATCCCGCTTTCTGGCCTAAATGAATAGAGATCACTTTTAGATCACCACAAACACTCCATTTATATTCCATATACTTCACCTTCTCTAGCAGAACTTTCAAAGTATCGTATGATTCTGTGAAATACACCGGATGACCTACTGGAATAGAAGGTAGTAAATTTCCATTGTGCAACAGAACTGCCTTTAAACTTGTCTTTGAATTATCAATAAAAAATCTCAGTTCATGAGGTCTATATGATGAATTCATAGCATTAAAAACACCAGCTGTGTTGTTACAGAACACCAATTTATCAGCGTGTGAAAAGAATGGTAAGACATCTTTATCCCGCTGCCTGTAAAATGCAACAGAATTTCCCGGTACTAACATACTTTTTTCTGTTAATCTCGAAGCAAGAAGTTCCGAGCCGCTCTTTGGTAGGTGCAGATCTCTTACTAGATCATTTAACTCAGCCTGTGTGAATTGTTGAGTCTCCTTTGAGTGTTGAAAACCACCAATAGGTTGTAAGTCCATGTCTGCTACTGATGATCGTAGCTCATCTTCTTCAATGCTGGAACTAGAACTGATTTACCAAGATTTTCAGGCCGCGAAGGAACAGGCACTTCCTCACTGTTGGAATGGGACGAATTGCAACTATCAGTAACAGTTTTATGTTGGAATATAAAAACTTTACTTTAAAAATGGGATGTAGTTTTGTCTTAATAAATTGGTTGATAAAGTAATAAGATATAACCTTAGTGTCTATTACGTCTCTAATGGATTAATGCAAGATAGCTTTCGGCAACGCACCTTTCTTAACAACACCTTTCACTATTCACTGTTGCAGCCCTTAATAGAAGTTGAGTGTATGATGAAAGACACCAGTTAAAGCTTAATACTAATAATGATGACATAAACTATGATTCTGAAAACAATCGTCAACTTTACAACAACTTTAGTTTAAACACACAAACTAAAACATTCACTGCTATATTATTTATTAACAAAGCATTACTGAATGAGACATAGAAGATTTTTTAATTCAACATACACAGATATCAGTTTATTTTCAGTTGAAATGGAACCCATATACTGGAAGCGAAGCAAGGAATGTCTCCAGGCTCAACAACGTTTTGAAGATATGTATGCAAAGTCAGTGTCTACATCAGGGTCTGCTTGAATAACATGTATAGGTTATTTTAGGACTGAAGAATGAAAAGGTATTTCATTAGTGTTTAAGTTCATTGTCGCCTTCGTTGCTCCCAAATGAGAACAAGAATTTCAGCTGCTTAAATCAGAAAGGGGAAATAGTCCTTATCATCTGGAATACTAGGCTCTGATTTTTAAGAGAGTCTTTCTAATACTTTCGTTTCAATAGTATGTTTATTTAAAGTTTAAGTAGCATTTTACGCTCATGAAATCCATCCATTTGATATAAAAGGGGCCTGGCTTGAAAATGAAAACTGAATTACCCCTATTATCAAAAGCATATACTTACTCTGATTTCGTCCACCTTTTCTCTTCACATTCTTCAGTTTCCTGCGCGTAGCGCTTCAATTTATGCGCGCAAATCAGCCTCTTGTATCTTCCGTTCGCTTACTCACTTGTCGAACCACGTCTCGTGTTCTAGCCTCGTGCGTAGAGAACTCGTTGAATATGTATACATTAGACAGCACTGAATCATGCATCCTTGCTTCACCGACCGATCAATCTTTATGGTAGGCTCGTGGTGAGCCTATGTGTTGTTATGTGCCTGGTCTTGGTAAGGTTTAATTACAGAAAAGGTAGGATTGTTACAGGATGGCTTGTTTAGGTTTTGGGTCTGAGGTCCAAAGGAGGTAGCGCTATTTTTATAGGCTCCTTAACGGCTGTCTTTTCAGGAGCAACATCCTTACCCCTGTTCTTCCAGTGGCTGTTGGTATCCAAAGACGGTGTTGCCTTAAGCTTTGAATGACCTCTCCCAAGGGGAGCGGGGAGTACTCGAATATACCTGTTGGCTGATTTTATGCCATCGATAACGCGGGTGCCCGCACCCCGTTCGGCTAACTTCGGAGCACTCGTAGCGGCGTTCTGTGAGCAAGCAAGTCCCCAGGGATCTAACAACCTTTACTTGATGCAGCGTTCGCTCTCTTTTATATCCGCATGAACCCTCGTGATGGTTCGGCACAGAGTGGGAGAAGGGGATATCTGTAAGATTGTACACGCATCCTGTAAAGCGTTGCGGCCAGTTTGAAGGCTGAGAGGGCCTACACAGCTGTCTCCAAACCCCCCTTCATCGGCTGAACTGGAGAAGACTCCTGCTACCCACGGTGCGGAAGGTTGAACTGTTTCCGTCACCGAGATCTCTCCTCGGGTCTGGTCGTCCAAAGCAGCTCTGCAATAATAATAATAATAATAATAATAATAATAATAATAACAATAATAAAGGAAGGTAGTTCATTCCGGCACATTTCGCTCTCATTGGCTGCCGTCAAATACGTAATGTGGTAAGTTGGCCGCGCGCGCTCTTCGACTGGAAATTAAAAGCGACTACGTAAAGCCGTTCATTTCAAAGCAGGAATTTGTAGATACACAATGTAAATGGGTGCTTATATGTGCCTAATTATAACATGAACAACAGCATGTATTGAAAAAGTCATTTACCGTGAAAATGCTTGGGTCATACCTATCATAACCAATATTTTGAGTCCTGCTAAGATAAAGTGAGAAAGCCTGTTTTGTAACACAAATTTGACTTACATTTAGAAGTGATTATTCTTCTATCATAGAAGAGCAGGACGTTACCCAATGGCGATTTTTCCTGGAACTTTGTTTCTCCGTAGCAGCCATTTTCATTTTTTTACTTTCTCTGCACGTTCATATTAGGTAGAAAAAGTATTTCATTCCACCCAAATATTCTATACCAAGATTTCACTGGAGTAACCTGTTTTGAGGCTCCCTGAATCTAAAAAGAAGGTATTTTAAAAAAAAGGTCCACGCGTGTGTGTGTGAACAGTATAACTCAAAAGCGAAAAGTCCGGTAAATACCGAACTTGGCATTTAGGTTCAGTATCTTCCAAAGATTCGACGCGAAGGGTTTTAAGAAAATCTCCCACCTCAAACTACCCTTTACATGGAAGATTTTTCGAAATTGTTTATTTTCTGAAAGGTTGTTGTTGTTCACCAATGGCACTGGGGATTAATTGATCTGCATCATTTTTCCTCTGGCTTCCCAATATATCTGTAAGTTATCACTTTTAAGGCCTTTGCATTTGGCGAGATGCCGTTTGTTCAGGATGACATCTTCTTCACAGAAAGTGCACTTGGGTGTAGGTAGGTGTCGTATCTTGTAGAGGTGTTTTGCAAGGCAATCGTGGCCAGTTTCCATCCTAAATAAGGCCACTGCAGTTGTCCTTAGGATTTTTTGTATATCATTTCTATCTTAAATATTTTTATAATCTTTATCTTTTAATTTATCTTCTTCATCAAGTCTCTGTTGTCTTTTGAAATGTTGTTTAATATTATTTAATTTTTCTGAAAAGTGGCTCTAAGGATTTTAATTAAAATACCATGTATTTAAGATACGTAAAAAGTAAAATGTTTATCTCGAACTTTCTGGTAATGGTTTGTGAAGTTTTCTTCATTATTTTGTATAATCTTGTGTAACTGGTAATTGTTAAGTAACAGAGGAAAATGCACAACACAAAGAATGTAGGTCTCTTTAAAACACAATTTATTTCGAATAACTTCTTATGGCACCAGCCATTTCTGATATATCCATTATTAGTGGTTGGAACTGATCAATACTTAGCCATTCTCTTAAAGTCCGGTCGATTTTCAGTTATTTCTCGTAATGTCACGGAACGAGTGTGGAATTTTAAGGTTAGCGTATATTGTCCAGTTTGTAAACATTTGACTATCATTGTTCCCTTTTATTTATAACGAAATGTATATTGCAGCTCTACAAAGGTTTATCTCCATTAAAATGAAGTAAATAGGAACAATAAACTTTTGTAAGAATGATTTGTATACCCACTAATAAGTGTTAGAGGGTAGAGAAAGTCGCTGTATGCAACACGTCAGATGTTTAAGTCACGCTTATAGTCTGTGCAAAAATTTCTGAGCACACTCGAGCATTATCGGGATTAGATTTATCACTCTGTTTACACGGAGAAGCTCACACCTGTCTTAGTTTATCATCTCTAGAGATCCTGTGATACATAACTTCAGACGTTTTTGTTCCTATATTCCAGCATTATGCAACAGCACAATTAACTTTGTTTCTGGAGAGGTTGCTCATTTTTAAATTGAAATTGGGGTGTGTTTATGAACAGCCTTTAGCTCTTATGGTTCTTAGCGTCCGATTCTATATTGGACGCGAAAGACCGGAAAAGTTGCTCAGAAGTCCATTTATTAGCCTTGAGGTTCTTTTACGTGGCGTAAATCTACGACACGGGACCATCGGCTTTACTTCCCATCCGACGGAATACATGCTAACAATTTTTACGCCCGAAAAAATCCATCCCTCTCCGCCAGGTTTGAACCTGCCACCTCGGGAACTAGAGGGCATACAAACATACAGATACCGCACTTTACAAGATATCATTAGATTTGCACTTCAGCTTGCAACTAAAATTATGTGCCACACAGTCAATAAGTTTTTCATGAGTGTGTACCAGAAACAGTATTGTTTCGTGGGTGTGTATGTTTATGTACCTGTGTCAGATTAAATTAACAGTCGCTTTTCACATTAACTTCTAAGCAATAAAAACAGCGTAAGCATTTTATAGGCCGACAGAAAAAAAGAGTATTGTTTTGTGGTGAGTGTATGTTTATGCATCTGTAAAAAAGTGTATTGCACAGAGTACAGGTGCTGCATGGAATGCAATTGTATCGGATTCAGTTCACTGTGACAGTTAATATTACTTTAAAATATAGGAACTTGCTATCTTCATTGGTTAAGCATGTAACACAAACTAATATTTGAAGGGCTATTTGATTATCTTTTACAGTTATTTGTAAAATTTTAAATAATATTTTAAGACGATAAACACAAATACGTATAATAGGAAATTACTTAAATGCGAATGCAAATATAAAATGGCATCTGTACGAGCGTCCTGCTCCATACCAATTGTAATAGTACTGTGTTAAATGTAATATAATAATGTGACTTTAGCAGAATACGTAGACCACAGTATGTGTAATTTTAGAGACGCATACAGAAATGTAAAATCAAGGTAAACGCAGCCTAATTGAGTCCCGAGGTTGCATACAGTCAGTGATGGAGCAGGAGTGAACCTTCCGTAGCTGACTACAAGACCGGCTACGGCGCGCCTGATTAGTTCCCCTGTGATGTCATACGCATATTCTGAGGAGCTAAAGCCTCTACGGAATCCTAGCGGTTGTACGTAAAATAAATTTTGTAGATATATACGTAATAAATATTATGAAGAACTTCCGCCCATTGACTGTTCTTCTACACAAGTCATGTGTAAATTAAGTTTGTGAAACTCAGTTGGAACCCCGGGCGTAGCACTGAAAATTACGAATCTGATTCATTTCGCTATACAAGATACAGGCAGCAAATACAAAGTACAGAACGAAATTACTGGAGCACCACGTGACATGCCGCATCACAGTATTTCCATAGTATTTAATTACTTAACTGGGCAATCAACAATGTATTCTTTAGAATAAAAGACATATGAAACTTGGAAGACCTGCAATATACCTACTGTTTTCTGGCCATTATTTTACATTATTACACGCAATCTATTAATTTCCTCCAAGTTTCGTACATTTAGCTCCCATGGTGAACTTAACACTACTTTTTATTAAGTACGTGTTAAACGCTAATTAAAACACTCCAAACGACGTATGTTTCAAATCACTCTATCAAACATTTATTTTGCTAGCCAATTTTCAATGCAGTTTTATTTTTAGACTTTATAAACATTAAAAAACCTGTTATCGCTAATTCAAATTATTGTGCATTTTTTAAGCAAAGATGTTCTTAAAATCAAACACACTTTCCCTAAGAAATTTGAAACGTTTTATGCAAACGCGTATAAAAAAGCATCAAGTGGAGCATTTCTTTTTATGAAAAAATTAATATAGGAGTTTTATGAGTTCAGGTCAAATTTCATAATTGCAACACACATTTATTCAATATAAAGTAACAATACACTGCTTACTTTAAAATGAAGTTGATGCAAAGTTCTTTTAAATGCAAGTTCATCTCAATTTTCCTGTGTTAGAATTCATGACAAACTGTTTTTCATATTGCCCAAAATTAAAACAAGTTTTTCCAATATAACAAGAGTGCGGATCAAAAAGAAGGCTCTCGCTGACATTCCTAAGAAAGGCCTTGGCAATGATATTTATCAACCTATAAATGTCCCAAAAAATCAATCATTCCAATATTTAAATGTTTCATTATCCAAAAAATTACACCAAACAAATTTTTTTTAGTAAAATGTTTAATTCCCTGAATTTTAAATATGTATACTAGATGTAATAGACTGTTCCTAGAGATTAAGTTGAGATACTTTTAATTCCTTTTAATGTAATTCCCGTGTGTGTGGACTAATTATGAACATTGGTTTCCAGTTTACTCATAACTAAAGCATTTTTCTACCAATAAACAGGAAGAGTAGCAGATAGCTAACTTGAAATGTATATTTAAAATTGTATACAATTAGAAAAGACAATGCAATCAAGAAACAAGTGTATGTATATAGTAAAACTAGGATATGCAGTTATTTTAAAAAATGACAAATTATAAAAGAAAAATGGCCTCACATAGGATATTTATTGACAAATATAGTAATGAGATGCTTTACTTTTTGATTTTTACATATTTTTGTCAGATTTTAGACATTCACCAAAACTCATTTGCTACAGAATAATGGTGTACAGTTTATCTAGAAATTAAGCTATGACTTATGAGATATTTTAAATTCTCATTGATTTGAACTGATTATGGTCAAATTTGCAATTTATATTTAAAATATTTACAATACATTACCAAACGTTAAGCACCTACAAAAACAGTGTATATAATGAATAATAACAATTAAAATGTGTTAATTTAAAAAAGTTAACACAAATACAATAGAAATAGAATTAGTGGGACATTCATTACAAAATTATTAAGCAATGCAATCTCGTAAATTTTACACTGTCATTATTAAGCTTTGTATTATGGGTCCGAAATTCCTAAGAATTATGCAAATTTATACTTGTTAGAATATACTTGAAGAAATAGTGTCGTTCCTAAATTTAAATTATTTATTATCCAGAAGTTTGTGCTCCATAACATATTTTCATGAAAAATGTTAATTTTCTGACCTCTGAATAATTAGATTCATCAGATTTTACAGAGGCATCAAAACTAAATTGCTATAGTATAATGGTATGCTGCTTACCTAGAAATTAAGCTATAAGGTAGGATTTTAACTTCTAATTATGAAGTATCAAACAGTCACACTTGCAATATATTTACAATTACCAAACATTAAGCAACTAGAAGAGAATAAGTAGGCATATAGGTATAATAAATAATAGAATTAAAACGAGTTAATTTAAAAAAGGTTACTAGGAGTATAAGAAAAACAAAATCAAATGGGATATTTGTTACAAAATTATTATGCGATGCATTATTGTATATCTAATTCGACACAGTCATTAACAAAGTTTGTGCTACAGGCCTGCAATCCCTGAGAAAGAGCTGCCAAATTGTACTTATTGGAATGCATTACGAAACAATCATCATTCCAGAATTAAATGTTATGTCTATGTTCCATAACAAATTTTTATGAAACCTTTTAATTTTCTGACATAAATATTTAGGTACAGAAAATTGGTTTCCAGTTTACTCACAAGTAGTTTTTTCCACTAGTAGACAGAAAGAGTAGCAGACAACAACTTGAAATGTATATATACAATATGTATACAGTTAGCAAACATAATGCACCTAGGTACAAATGGTGCGTATATATATATATATATATATATATATAAAATGTTTATATATATAAAATGTTTATTACTGCTGTTTGCACCACGTATTGCGGGAGATATGTTTCTTGGAGTGTTCGCCCCACGTACAATACAAACTTTCCGGTGGCCTTCGCCCCAATTTTACTTTTCCGCTGCCCTTTGCCCCCACGTTTAAAAAATCAACTTTGTATTTTAATGTTTATTTACATATCATATATGCATGCCTCAACTGCGTCACTAGTAATATTTAGAACACGTATCTCTTAGCAGGGATAGTACGGCTAAAGAATGAAGGCTTACACAAATGATAATTTTTTACTTCACTCCTTTTATTAATCCTTCACACGATTAAATAACACTTCACTGATATATCATACTGTAGAGCTGTGAGATTATTGTTATTTTTCACCTTTTAAACACGTAAACCTTATATAATTCACGCCGTAATGATTTTTTTTGTCTCACACCGAATACGTATAAAATCGAACTGCTCGGGAACGCTTTCTTGTAGCGTCTGCTTGGGAACGCTGTCTTGTAGCGTCTGCCGCTTGAATTTGCACATTTGCTCTATTTCAAGTCTCTGGTTGGCTATTCCTACTCCAATAGAATACTTTTATTTAACTTAGGCTTTTTCTAATTTTTGATTGGCCATATTTAAGCTGTTTTAAATATTACCTTATTGTTCCAAGAATTATTAGTAGCAATATTAAACTTTCTAATTTATTGTTGTCTCAAGTTTACCTCATTGTTAGTAACTTTCGGCTTGTACATTGTAATTCTGTTTGCTACGGAAGGTATTTTACTTTTATTCTCACAGCTCCTACATTGTTAAATTACGTCATACATTCACATAACATTATTATACATGTACATAACAATATAAGCATAATAAAATGACTGTTACATACACTTAATATATTATTACATACACATATTGCTTTAAGGCTGCTATTATATTTTATATTATATAATTAGACTGATATCATTTAAGTGATAAAAATATTGCCTCAAATTGCCCCCTTTTAGAAATATTTAAAAATTGCTTTTTTTTTGTCTTTTAAATTTAATAAATATTTTCTGAACGTCTCAAGAAAGAAAGAAAGAAAGAAACATAACCTTTTTATTGTAACACTTGATATTTCTGTCACTATTTATATAATACTCACGGTTTTCACTACACTTGTATAGCAGAATACCTTATATTTGTTCTGCCACATATTTGACACTTTTAAGGTCAAGGATCTGGTGTAAGGTCAATGATCTGGTGTTCAATGACCTGAGTAAAGTTTGGTTATTCACTAACACAGCCACTATTAAGTATCCTATGTGCTAGACATTTAACACTTAATTAGGCATATTAACACTTGTTACCCTTAATTTACAACTTATTTCTTAAACATATTTATATTTCTAACTATTTCAAACAATTTATATCTTGCACATTATAAATGTAGTTGCTATTCAGATGTCTCACTTTTTTTACTAACAATGGATTTTCTTCTATTACATCATTTTATTTATTCTCCCTTTTGTTATATTGGCAATTGGTTGCATTTAGTAAAGATATTATTATAAAATTTTAAATTACATTGCTTTACCCTTTTATATTCCAGTTACTTTATTTTCTTTTTCTTTTTCTCTCCCTTTTCTGTTTCTTCTTGTGCCACACATAACCTGCATACTTAAAAGATAATCTGTTATTGACAAGTTGTCATCTCTACTATATTGTGAATAACTTAGGTTTGCTCTAATCTTATGTTGCACAGTAATATTGGAAAACTTATTCATAAATAAAGATGTAAATGTCTCAAAATTCATTTCACTATCCGCTAGTATATGTAACCATTCTAAGGTTTTGTTATCCAAGCACTTTCTAACAAGTATAATTTTTAATGCTTCAGGCACATTCTTCAATTTAAAATATTCTACTAGACCATGAACAAATTATACTGGACTTGAGGAAGCATTAAAATAAGGTAAAAGTAATTCATTGAGCACAGAATAATAGTTTGACATCTGATTTGGTACATGCACATGTGTGTCATCATTATTGTTTTGTGTTTGATAGGCTGATGCTATGGAGGCAGGAGTAGTGTCTCTTGTATTATTTGTTAACAAAGGTTATACACTTCTTTTAGCACTTGTATTATTATCATGCATTTGATTAGCATTTACAGAAATAGTTACATTTGCATTTACTTTTGGTACACTGGTACTTGAAGTTTCAAAACTATTTCTAAGTTTATCAATTTCTTTGCTACTTTCCTGTACTTTATCATTAATATTGTCTATCATTGACATTACTTGTCCTTGCCCTGTTTTTGCTTTTTTAATTGCATCTGCATTTGTTTTAGCCAACTAATGCATTTTACTTATTTCCCCTGTTAAATCTTGCACAAGATCTGCATATGTTTTAGCCATTTCTTCAGTTTCCTGACTAGTTTCTTGTAGTGTATTTAACTCTATGCTAGTTTCATTCAGCTTATTATTTAACTCTTTACTAGTTTCAGTTAACTTATTACTTAACTCCACTCTCAGCTCTGTATTAGTTTCAGTTAACTTATTACTTAATTCTTTTCTTAGTTTTCTATTAGTTTCAGTTAACTTATTATTAGTTTCCTTTCTCAGCTCTGTACTAGTTCCAGTTAATTTATTATTAAATTAAGTTATCGTATTACTTAACTCTGTACTAGTTTCAGTTAACTTTATATTAAATTCAGTTATCTTATGATTAGTTTCAGTTAGCTTCTTATTAGTTTCAGATAATGCTTTTAGAATGCACATAAAATTTGTTGTGATGAGTTTTCTTGCTCTTGTTGGCTAGATGTGTGAGGGATAGTATTTCTTTCGTTTGTTGTTCCCTGCACTAACATATGTAAAGGTGATTGACCTTGCATACTATTTCTATCTCTTTCTGTACCTAACTGTGATTTTACAAATGATTGTTCTTCTACATCTAACCCATTTGTTTCCTCTAGCTTTTCCTCTCCTACCTCCATATTTCCATTGTTTTTTGTTTCCATTTTATTTTATATATTTTCTCTTGTTATACTTGGATTGGAATTGCTGAATTTTAACCTTCCACTTCTTAACAGCATGAAATTATCTTAATAACAATATATTCTGTTGTTCCCTCGTAGATTCTAGTTGAATTGTTGACTGCGTGCCCCGTACTCCTGAAACAATTGTTTGCTGTCCTTGGATGATGTTGTATGTTGATTTTGAAGTTCTCTGAAGTTCTCGTGGTGAAGTCTTATGGCTTCGTCGATTCTGGTAGTTCTATGATGTTTGTTGATTTCTTCTTTTCACCTGTTATCGCCTATTCTTGTTTATTCTTGCCCATTATTTCCTCACGTTTAGGCGCCAATTTGAGATGGTTGTTGCCCCACGTACGATACAAACTTTCCGGTGGCCTTCGCCCCAATTTTACTTTTCTGCTGCCCTTTGCCCCCACGTTTAAAAAATCAACTTTGTATTTTAATGTTTATTTAAATATTATATATGTATGCCTCAGCTGCGTCAGTAGTAATATTTAGAACACGTATCTCTTAGCAGGGGTAGTATGGCTAAAGAATGAAGGCTTACACAAATTATATTTTTTTACTTCACTCCTTTTATTAATCCTTCACACGATTAAATAACACTTCACTGATATATCATACTGTAGAGCTGTGAGATTATTGTTATTTTTCACTTTTTAAACACGTAAACTTTATATCATTCACGCCGTAATGAATTTTGTTTGTCTCACACTTAAAACGTATAAAATGGAAATGCTCGGGAACACTTCCTTGTAACGTCTGCTTGGGAACACTGTCTTGTAGCGTCTGTCGCTTGAATTTACACATTTACTCTATATTTCAAGTCTCTGATTGGGTAATCCGATTTACCGGGGGATATTGCTGATCTTCTAATAAAGGATACAACTTATTTTTCCAGACTAAGTTACAAAACAAGTAACAGATTAAAGATAAAACACCAACACCTAATTTAACTATGGAACAAAAAGATGGTAAATAGGTAAGGCGATTTAAAACGAATGGTTCATAACAAAACCTTGGTTAACTGGCAGCTCAAAGCGAAATAGACTCTATTGTTCTTAGTATTTACTTTTTGGGAAAGAGAACTCAGAATGGTGTGAGTTAGGATTAGGGAAGGAGAACTTGAAAAATATTATTGCAAAAGCAAATAAACACAAGTCGTCCACAAAACATATTACAGCAGTTGTTTAATTAAATGAGCTGGGAAAAACTAGAATAGACCATGCACTTTCAGAAGTCGCGCATCTTGATGCCATAAGCCACAATGAGAAAGTTGATCACAACAGACGTATAATAAAGAGGCTGATTTGGAGAGTTTGCTTTTTGGCGCGACAAGAGCTAGCATTTCATGGTCATGATGAATCCCAATCATCTATGAACAAGGGGAATTATTTGGAGACTTAAGAATTTTTAGCTGAGGAAGAAAATTACTTAAGAAAGCACTTGAATAGTAATTGTACTTTATTTACGGGCACTTCTTCTGAGATGCAGGATGAGCGGATTCAATGTATTACTGATGTAATTAATGAACAAATTTTGTTCAAAATTGAAAACAATTTTTTGTATCACTTCAAGCAAATGAGACGACTGACCTGTCTATCAAGAGTCAAATGAGTGTCATCTTGCGTTATACTTATGTTCAATGTGGTGAAGTGGAAGAACATTTTGTTGGATTTTATGATATTTCAAAAGACAGAACAGCAAAAGGTTTAGCACATGTGCTCTTAAAAGTATTAAAAACTTGAAAATAGAGAAAAACAAACTAACATCACAAACATATGATGGCTGTACGGTAATGGCAGGAAGGTCTGGAGGCGTTGAAATTCTTATTAAATAACTTTACCCCAATGCATTGTCTACACGTTGCAATGCTCATCACTGAAAATGGTCTTATTTCATTGTTGTAAGCAAATTACAGAAATAAAATTATTTATTGCAGGTTTACTGGAATACATACATTTTTCACCCATCTTCTAACAGAAGTGAATTACTCAGAGAATGGGGTTTTAAATTACCTAGTCCCTGTGAAACAAGAGTGAACTACAATTCATGGGGTATAATGACAGTTCTAGAACATTGCTGAGTTAAAGGCGGCTTTGAAAAATGTAATGGAATCTGAAGGCTCGGATTCCAATTCCATAAATATTGCTTTGCGAATAATTAGAAATTTGAATGACCGTACATTTGTATTTTTGCTGCATTTATGCAACAGAATGTTTGTATATTCAAGTGCTTTGACTTTCTTCAGAACAAGATTGCAGATATTAATGGATGCCAAATTTAAATACAAAATCGTTTTTTATCTATTAGACAACTCAGATGCGAGGAAGTAATTTTTGACTGCATAGAAAAGTTTGTTAATTTTATGAACAGCAATTCTCACGGAAACGAAGACAGTGAGGACGAAGTTAAGTTCACGCAGAAACATAAAGCAGGTTAGGAAGATGGTCTTTTGAAATATAGGATGTAAGAAAAATGGAAGTAAGATTTACAGATTTCCAAGAAATAAATTTCATTGAACTTTTGAACAACGGAAAGTTCGCACAATACATCCATCCAAAGGGCCTTACGGAATTTAGCTTTGAAAGCTTAATTCAGTAGTACCCATTATTCTTAAAAGATAAATTAAAAGGAGAGTTAGCATACATATATAGTTGCGAGAATAAACTGTTACCACCAAAGGACCTCTTTAAGTATTTGATAATCAACTGATTAAAGTAAGTTCTGTCAGAAACGGTGAAATTATTTTCCCCGATTTTGAGCAATCCACCAACGACAGCTTCATATGAAAGAAGCATGAGTACTTGAAGCGTGTGAAAACATTTGGAAACACAATGACTAGTGCAAAATTCTCGAATAAAAAACTTTATCAATTGAGAAAAGCACAGTTAAATCTTCATCTAGGAGCTATGAATTTGTGGAAATGGTCATCGAAGACTTCGCAGAGAATAAGGATCGAAGGATTGACTCATGTACAAAAAATTTAAGATACCTAAGGTTTATAATTTTTATTATTGTACTAAACTTTAAGTTATTTCACTTGTATCCTTAAGCAAAGATCAAATGCCGCCCGTTTAGCGATAACACTTTCCTCCGAAAATACTCGTAATAGAAGGGTTGAGATTTAAAAAATTGTGCTAATAACTAGACAGCGCACTTTGGTTGGGTAGGTCGTGGAAATAGCTTATACCAGGTATCGGAGTACATGCACGGTGACGCCAAATCAGCAGTGCTATCTGATAGTTCAACACTCCAGTTGTTGTTTGTTTAGAAGTAGCCAAGCCAAAACATTCAGTTCGACAATGAGCTCGGTCATCTCGTCGCTATGGTCTGTGTTACGCCTTCTTTGTGGCTCGCCCAAATTAAAGTACGCTGACAACCATTCAAAAACTTTCGTTCCCTGTGTGCTGCATTTGTGCTAGCAAAATAAAACAACTGTATTTTATTATACTTTTACAGGCTCTGTAAGTTTAGAAGGCACAATATGTCTAAGATTGTTAACTGTACATTTACAAGAAATTCAGCCCACTCATCAGACAAATCCACGCTTTGCCCCTGGTTATAAGGTATTTTTAATTTTCGGCGATAGGAACTGATTATGAAATAGCAAACAGACATATTTGAAATCTAGATGCTCAATATGTACAGTTACCAAATTCTAATCGCCCAGGAAAAAATAAGTATGCATATATAATAAAATGAAAATGATAAATAATATAAGAAAAATTAGTCAAACGGTATATTTCTTACCAAATTATTAAGTGTTACACTCTTATGTTACTTAGCAACACAGTAATAAGCAATAATGGTTATAGAACAATGAGAAGGTGCGTTATGAAATATTCTTGGGACAGCAGTTTCTGTAACTTTTGGTATTTCCCTCGGAAATTCCAGTATTTCCCCATTTAATGTTGCAATTCTGTCTATTCATCTAATATGTAAGTCTTCAAAATGTTTTATACATACAGAGGGATTTTTTAATTTTAAGAAGTCTGAGGGAATGTTTCTTAGACAGGATTTACGACGGTTTTCGTCTTTGGGCAGTAAAAATGTTGTAGCTCTTTCAGTTTCTGTGCCATAATTTGATCGACATCCACACTACAGTGTCGAGGCATTTTCATATGTTCCTTATTATGAAAAAGAAAGAAAAGAAGCAGTTACAGACGCCTCCAAATGTTTTCCGTTCCACCGGTAGCGGGGTAAGTGGGGTGTCTTATCGAGAGGTTATGCCAGGTGCCTTAGCTCATACCTGTTCCACAAGGAAGGTTAAGGGATGTAATAGGCTAAAAAAATATCATTCTAACACATTTCCCTTAGACTTGGCTGTAAGAATGTAATAACTGTGGAACGAAAAGAGCAGTAATATTACAACACAGCGACATAAGCAGTATAAAAACTAATTTTTAGGAATTAGAGACATCATATCATTGTATAACAAGCAAGTGTTAAAACAAAATGGTTTGGTTTTCAATATTTACTGCTTTCTCTACCCATTATCAACTAGCATGTGTTCTTTATTTTCATAATGTCCTTATGAAGTATGGTTTTTCTGTGTATCGTGACAACAATTTAGGCCAGAAATGATTTAAAGTTAAAGTTTAAGTTACACATTTTCCTGTTTGGTTGTATGCAAGATACCGTAACGACAAACAGCCGCTTATCTATTTCACAATTAATCTTTTTACTGTCTTTACTATTTACCTATAATAAGTAAAATTAAAAAACGAGATTCACTGGAAATACACTTTTGAGACCCACTGAATCCAAAGAAAGCATTTTTACTTTCCCTACTACGCACTTACAGTAAGCAGAGGAAGTATTGTATTCCACCCAAAAATTCAATAACGAGATTCACTGGAAATACACGTTTTGAGACTCCCTGAATCCAAAGCAAGCATTTTCACTTTCTCTACTACGTAGTTACAGCAAGTAGAGCAAGTATTGCATTTCATCCAAAACTTCAATAAAGATATTCACCAGAAATACACGTTTTGAGACCCAATGAATCCAAAAATGCATTTTTATTTTCTCTACCACGTAGTTACACGAGGTAAAGAATGTGTTGTATTCCACCCAAAAATTCAATGATATTCACCGGAAATACTCGTTTTGAGACTCCCTGAATTGAAAGAAAGCATTTTTACTTTCTCTACTACGTAGTTGCAGTAAGTAAAGCAAGTATTATATTCCACCCAAAAATTGAATAATGAGGTTACCACTCGGAGCGGAAATACTCGTTTTCAGACTCCGTGAAACCAAACAAAGCGTTTTTACTTTCTCTACTACGTAGTTACAGTAAGTAAATCAAGTATTCTATCCCACCCAAAAATTGAATAACGTGATTCACCGTATATACACGTTTTGAGACCCCCTAAATCCAAACAAAGTCATTTTACTTTCTCTACTACGCAGCTACAGGAAGTAGAGAAATTATTGTATTCCACCCAAAAATTGAATAACGAGATTAACCGGATATACACGTTTTGAGACTCCCTGGATCCAAAGAAAGCATGTTTACTTTATCTACTACATAGCTATAGTAAGTAGAGAAAGTATTGTGTTCCACCTAAAAATTCAATGTCGTAATTTCACCAGAAATCACGTTTGTGACCCCCTGAATCCAATGAATTTATTTTTACAAAATGGTGTATGTGTGTGTGTGTGTGTGTGTGTGTGTGTGTGTGTGTGTCCACGAACAGCATAACTCAAGAGCAAAAGGTTGGTTAAAAACCGAACTTAATGTTTAAGTTCAACTTTTCCAAGAATGCAACATTGAGATTTTACAGAAAATCCTCCTCTCCAAACTACTCTTTACATTGGACATTTTTCGAAAGTTGTTTTCTTTCAAAAATGGCTCTAAGGATTCTGATTAAAATACATATGTTTAAGCTATTTTCATGATAAATATAATGTATATCTTCTATTTTCTAGGAATAGTCTGTAAATTAGTCTTTATTGTCAATGACTTTTGATACTTAGTAAATCCTAAGAGAGAGAAACAAAATCTTACTGCACAACAAAATGTAGGTCTTGTTAAAGCACAACATTTTTATGAAATAAATTTTTATTTTATGTCAAATAACGTTTATATTTTACGTTTTCTGAAATCTTCCTTGTTATTAGTTTGAATTTTCAAATACTTTATACTTCTCTCAACTGCAAATAGCTATTGTTTTTCTTTCTTTATTCTTTATTCTCTATTCTTACTTTCTCCGTCCCTCGGCTTTTGGCTGGCTCGGGAGTATCCTAACTTCCTTGAGGTGCGTTGGACCCCCTCTGTGCTAGGTGGGGTCCCCGATCTGCCTGTCCGTGTGACGGGGAGTCTCTATCTGAAAACTTAGGGATCCTGCCATTCCTGTGCAGTCACTCCTGGTTCCGGGCGCCCGGTGTCTCCTTTCGCCTCATCCTTCCTCCCGGAGGCGCCCACTTGAGACTATGTGGATCAGTGCCGAGTCCCCTCCGTAGCCAACCAATCCAAAGCTATCACTAGTGATCAACTTTGAGGGATTTGGCTATCGCTTTAGCTTAATATGTTCTCGTTATATCTGCAACGAATTGTGAAAATAAATGATGAGGGTTTATCGGTACTAACATGACATAGATTCAAAATAAGGGTTGTAAGAATAGTTTGTAGAAGAGTGAGTAGAGAAATTCATGTGAATGTAACACATCGTATTTTATAGCAAAATCCCCATATGTGTCTTTATTGTCTGTTAACGTGTCTGTTAACAACATAAATCCAAAGCGAAAAGTCGGTTAAATACAAACTTGATATTTAAGTTCAGCATCTTTCAAGGATGCGACAAGGATTTTCAAGAAAATCTCCCCCATCCTGAGCAACCCTTTACATGGAAAATGTTTCCAAATTTACTTTCTTAAATACGGCTCTAATGATTTTGATTAAAATACCCTCTGTTTAAAATATTTTCATAACAAACGAAATATATATTTTGAACTTACTGAGAAAAGCCTCTCAAGTCTCCTTCATTCTGAATGACTTTTGTATAACACAAGAAATGCAGACCTCGTTAAAGCACGCAGTTTGTTATACATATATTTTATGAGATTAACTATTTCCCAGATAATCTTTGTTATTGGTTTGAATACTTTTTGTAACTGAAAATTCGCTATTCGTTTTGTTTTTGTCACAGTCATATAAACAGAATGGAATTTCAAAGCATCACGTAGTGACACGCTTTTTGAAAATGCAACTATCGATTTATCTACGTATACTACAACGAAATGTGTAAAAGGGAACCTTTTCTTTTGGTATTTAATTAAAGTCTTTAACCGGGTAGGCCATTACAGAAGGTGAATGAACTAATGGTTAAAATGATGCTCAAATGAGCCCGAGGTCCCTAAAAATTAGAATTTAACATTCATCTTCTCAGGATATGAGGAAACCCTGGAAAAGCTTTACCCAGGTATTTCACTTTAGCCGAGATTCGAACTCGGGACCTCTTGAATGTGAGGCAAACACCCACACCACAGAGATGGGCTAAATGTGATTTGCATTTTTATCTGGATTATAAGAAGTAGACAGAAAAATGAGATTTAGAAAACCAGTTTATAGAATAGTGAGAAGAGCAAGTTATGTGAATGCAACACGTTAGTTTGTTCTCGTGGTAATGCAAAGAGCGTGGAGTTTCAAAGACACCACATAAAAATCTGACCATCGTTTGAGCTACTGCATTCTTCTTATACTTACAACGAAGTTTGTAATGGCAGTTCATCTCAATTAACAAGAAGATTCTTTCACTCAAGCCGTGTGTATGACAAGTTTGGAAAGATAGAATCAGATTGAAAAATTCAATGTCATAGCAGAGATTTGAACTACGGATCTTCCAGTTTACGTCCAGGTGGCGCCGCTGTAACGCGTGTGACTTGCATTCGGGAGAGCCCTAGTTCGCCTCCCGGCGACCGCCCAATCTGACCCATGGGTTTTTTTTTCGAGAGTTTTCCCGGGTCGTCAGGCGAATGCTGATATGATTTCTCTCAGCCCCCGAATATCGTTCCATTCCTCATTTCATTCATCCTTAACGCCGTTAGGTCTGTTTCAGGGCTGGAAGTGTCGGTGATGGTATTCCGGTGCGGCGTGGCAGAGAAAAAGGATGCTCTATGTGGAACCTTATTCGTCTCTCGGTCTTCGGTTGGTAGCCAGGGTATACGGACCACTTCTTGGGGGCGTTGGACCCTCAGTGCGGGGTGGAGTCTCCGGTTTGCCTGCCCGACTGTCAGGGCGTCTCAATCTGGAAACTTTAGGTACCTTGTCATTGCTGTGCCGTCACTCCTTTTCCGGCCGCCCGGTGACTCTCACCTCGTCCCTCCCTCCCGGGAACACCCCCTCGGGGGGCACAAGCACAATATCCTCATTCATTGGATCGGGGTCAAGTCCCCTCCGTTACCATCCCATTTCATTCCGGACCAAGGAAGTGAAGTATTTTAAGAATTCAAAACGTGAATCGTATTACCAAATCTATTTGGGGGGGGCATTTTCAGATTTGTAATTTGAAAGCAATTTAATTTTCAGAATACAGTGCTTTAAAATGAACCAATTGCAACAAAAGCACATCAATCTGTCTGCATTAACACTTTTAGGTCACTATTTTGAAAATTTAGCATATATGTTATCCTAACCGAATAAAACAGCTATAGAAACATCATATTTTGCGCTAAACGTTGTTTCCTCGTATCTATTAACATTTTCTTCTTTTGGATTCAATACCTACATAGGTATTTTTACTCTTCGTCCACTATAGGACTGGCAGGCACGGTTTTTCTTCTTCTCTTGTGAGTGTGTGTGTGTGTGTGTGTGTGTGTGTGTGTGTGTGTAAGGGGAATTATTTTTCAAATAAAACAATCTTTATTCGTTTTTCAGTAACAAACGCCAAATATTTTTCATTTTGAAGAAAATTTAATGTTGCACTTAATTGTGCACAAACTGGTTGAACAGTTGGACCTTAATATTACTTTTGCTTCCATGTTTTTAAAATATTACTTGAATATTATCAGAACTGAATGTGCTAGCTGTATGGAACTACACACTTATCGCTAAACATTGTAATCAATATCTATGAAAATTAAAAAGCAAAACGAACTTATATTCAAGGTAATAAATACCCTCTGCTTCGGAGTACGCATAGAACGTTCTATTGGTGATAAATATGAAACTATTATTATTATTTATTACTAGCAATAAACATTAAAAACAAGATATACATTATGTGAACCTTGTTTCTCAAGAAAATTACTGAATCTTAAACTTGTATAGCACCCGCATAAAGAGTGCAATATTTGATTTTTAAGCATATTATGCAAAGAAAATTTTAATTTAATTTGCGTGAATAGATATAGTAAAGATAAAGGTATTTAGTTTCGTCTTTTTTCCTCTTAGAGTCAGGTCGCTGAATTATACGATATACATAGAAGTAAATGTGACCTTTGAGACGATACCGACACTTACTGTTGGCTATAGCCAAGCATGTCTAGTCCAGAAGACATTTCTTCCCCCTCTTCTTCTACACCTCTTGGTTCATCGGATAACATTTGAAGCCCACTGTACATTACCTTTCTGTATCCACAATGTTGATGGCAAACAGAGGTTATGGATCAGAACGCTTGGGAAAAACTTTCCTTAATACACGATTTGAAAGACACACTGAATGAAAATATGTAATGTAACACACATAATGTAACACTAGAACTCAAAGCACGTATAAATTATGCAAACCAAGCGAGCAAATAATGCTTCACTGTTTTTAACACCGTTAGGAAACTGCCGGCAAAACAGGATACTATACTCACTTAAAAACAGTGTTAATATATGAGCATTTTAGAAAACCAACTTCACTATAACGTAACCACATCTTAAAACATGATTTCACTAACACTGGGACTACTATAATGCACAATATTCATATTACTAAACTAAAATAACACACGTTACAGTAGGCGTACTATGCAGCCGCACTTACATGTTCAGACTAGCATAATCACCTATTCATAACACACCGAAGCCTGTCACCTTCCGTATGATGTCAGCTGCAAGTAAATGAAAAAGCGCGGGAGTCGAGAAGAGACCCCTCTGAGTTGAATAGTCACCCGGCAGCGCAGCCAGTCACGCCTGCCAACAGTCACAATGTGTTTTGGACCGGACTTCGTTCGGAGTTTTGGATTTTCAGGAAATCCAAGACGTTATAGTAAAGGATAGGCCTACTCTGGACGTTTCTGTGTATACAAATGAAAAACTATGTATGTCATTTGAGGCAATATTTTATATCATAACATGCTGTGAATGCCAGAGTGATTGTAGTGTAAATTAATATTATTATATGTATAGGATTTTAGATGTTTGTTAGCCATAAGTATTGTTAGGAAATAAGTTTACAGGGCCTAACTGAAACTGACAATAGAAGTGGGTAACAATAAACCGAGGGGGTGAGTTATTTATCACTAAGAAGAGATAAACAAACGACGTCAGGGTAGCGTGCCTTTTTTTTAGAAATGGAGGGAATATCTTCCCTAGAGCATACTCGTATATGTTAGTAGTAGCGATTGGCTGACCAAAACAGACGCTAAAGTGAGCGCAATTTGGTAAGCAATAGGAGCTATATTATAATGTTTAGGCAATTCGAGGTGAAGGAGTATATATTCTCGAGCCATAAGGAAGTGTCGCGCAGTTTTGAAGAGTCTTTCACGAGGTGCACGTTGCATAGTTACAAAAATGTAAAGTTCGCGAAGTAATTGGTGCGCGGTAACTAAAACGACTGTAGTTACATTCCTAAATATCACAGTTTCAGTCAGGCGTGTATAAAGATTAAATATGTCAATTATTAATTAAGTGTGATGGCAATAAAGGTGTAGATTCCAATTTTTTTATCAGTGTTATGTTTTAGCAACAACTGCTTTCCGTTTACACGCCCTGCTTAGAGATACATGCTCGACTGAGTTATAATAGCTAGCCGGAGGACAAAGAACCCAAATTTAAAAATAATTAATCAGTAGGCGCCCAGCAAATAAGATAGCACAAGATATTGAGAACTGCTACAAATGGCGCCCAACGTGGGGCGAGACAACTAGGAAGGGGCGAGACAACTAGGAATGGAGCGCTGCAATTAACTACAAGACTTTAGGACGGCGCAGATCCCATAAATGACTACCAGGACGACCGAGGACGTGGATGAGAGGGCACCAGCGACTACGAGAACAGAAGACAACAGGGGAATTCGACTTCAAGACAGCGAGACGACGTAGATCCATGCTACTACGACGCAGAGGCGACATATACATTCAGGAGAGAGGGGCACGAAGCTGAATATCAAAACAAGGTCATCAGATAGCATCATAAAGGGTCATAAAACTGTAAATTTTGTATCTATCTTAAAAAAGAATTGTGAAAGATTAAATGTTGTTGAGAAGTGAAAGGATTAACAAAAGAATGTCCACTAGCAATACTGAAGAAACAATTATGGAAGGGGATAATGTAACAGTCGGCCGTAATTCAATGCAGGTTACGAAAAATAGCTCAAACAATGCAGGATTTGAGGTAGGAAATATCCGTGAAGAAAGTCAGAATAGAATGACAGGTCAGTCAACTCAAACATCTGGGATTGTAGTAAATATTTCAGGGCAGGTAGCCGACGACAGAGACAGATATATTAGGCCTGTGGGTCAGAGTATTGTACCAAACAGGGGTGAAGAAACTCTAACGGGTGGTGGAAATTTAGGTTCACAAAGGGATGTAAATGCAGTAGGAAATGTTAATTTTGATGCTGGTATGATGATGGAAATGCAGAGAAATTTTGATGAAACATTAAATAAGAGTAATAGGGAATTAAAGGAAGATATTAGTAAGAGTATTACAGACCAATTAGAAAGGAATATGGAAGATATTGGTAAGAGTAATAGGGAATTAAGGGAAGATATTGGTAAGAGTAATGAGAAATTAGAGCAAAAATTAAATCAAAACATGGAAGAAATTTATGGAGCTAGATAGTAGTATTACCAGAATGAGAAATGAAAATCAGGAAATAATAGCAAGTGAGATAGAAAACTTTTCAAAGAAAATGTCAGAAATGTGCAGGGAAATATCTAACCAAAGAAGTAAGGTTAATACTAAATTTGAACATGTTGATGTAAGATGTACAGAGTTAGGAAGCCGAATGAATAGCATTTCAAGTCAGCTTAGAGAGATGATGGAGGCTACGAATGCAGATTTAATTCAGGTGCAAGTTAATTTCAGAGTGGAGACTTCTGAAATTCAGAAGGAATCGGGAACACAAAGAAATAAGTTGTCCGAAGAAGTCAAAGTTTTCTCTATAAATTTGAATCAATAACTAACTTCTGAAATTAACAAGCACCAAGCTGTTCAAAATGAAAACAGTAGAAAAATGGAACAGACAATAGAAAGTCTGCAAGCTACTGTAAATAGGTTAGAATTGAGTTCAAGGGTCAATATATGTGATGTCAATCTATCTGATGCACAGAATAATGATACAGATATTTCCTCAGATATGACTAATAATGTGAGTGACGCGGCTGGTTCATCCATAACCCACATCGAAACTCAAAGTGCACAAGTAACGGTAGATAATTTAAATATGGGAATAAGGGACATACCAAACTATAATTATATCTTAAGTGATTTGCCACTTCCAAAATTTAATGAAAACTCCAATCCAGTACAGTTTATTGCAGACTTGTCAGAGTAGTTTCAAATTAAAAAGATACCGGAAGCATTGAAAATAATAGTTGTTAAAAGATGTTTGCACCAGAAGACTTTATATTGGCTACAAATGGTATCAGGGGGCGAAATTTCATATGAATCATTTAAGAGGTTATTCATGAACAGGTTTTGGAACGTTACGATACAGCATAGAATACGAGCAATGCTTAGCCATGGATAATTTGATCCACGAGAGGGAATATCAATGACCGATTATTTACTAAAACATGCAAGTCAGGTTAGGAATTTGTCACCTCCGATCAATGAGGAATATTTTGTGAGTTTGCTCACAAGGCATTATCCTTTAAGGAAACAAAATTATTTATTAACTGCAAAACCACTTAGCATCTTCGAGATGACAGAATTAATATCAGTTTTGGAACAACAGGAAGAAGATATATCTCGAGAGTGGGAGCATAGATTTTTAGATGTGCGAGATAGACGAAATTACCAAGTTAGTCATTATCACCAAAGCAGAGGACAAGAAAGTCGTCATGATTATAATACCAGGCAACGTGACCAATCATACGTTCCAAATTTTGAAAGACCGGAGACAGATGGAAGACCAGGTCGGCAGGAACAAATAAATTAAGTCAGGACAGAAAGATTGCCGGAAAGAGGGCAAGATCAGGGAAGGCGTTGCGTCAGGCAAAGGGGAAATTTCACTTATTGGAGGGAAAGCACTAACCGGTAAAGATCCGGGGAACAGAAAGAAAATTACGTGCCAAGAGGACATAATTTCAGAAATCGAGGATTTCGGACTCGAGGAAGGGGACCTCAAAACAGTAGGAGTGAAAATGAGATAACTTTAGCACCGGTTAGGAACGACAGTCCCGTATATGAACAGGGAAGTAACCAGGAAAACTGTCAATAGACTCCTGTGCAGTAGGTTCTCAGGACGTCTTTAATAATTCAGTATCCATTACCAAAATAAACAATATGCCTACACACACTCTCTATATGAAGATTACAGCAAAGAAAGATAATGAGGAAAATTTCGAGTCCCCTTTATACAAAATTGAAATCGCGAAGAAGGAGATTATAACGACTATAGATTCCGGTTCATCAGCTTCAATTTGTTCGCAGAAATCTTATATAAATTTGGTAAATGAAGGTAACAAAATTATGGCTTTTCCCAACAGTAGTTTATTTTGGCGTGTTGCAATCGGAAGAACGACACAGGTCATAAAAACACAAGTTCTACTAAACACACTTATCGGCGGAGAAAATTTCGAGGTTATGTTTCTAATTGTAAATCATTTGATTTGTGACATAATTTTAGGATGTGAGTGCCTACATGAATATGAAGCACGTATATGAGGAGTTAAACATGACAAAAGACAATAGAGAAATAAAGGTACCGTTTATTATAAAAGAGAAAGTCTCCGTGATTGAGAGGACAAAAGAAGAGGAGGATCTTCGTGATCAAGAATTTTTTGTGCAAGTAATGGGAACACGTGGAAACGGGCAAATAAAGCAAGTAGTCACAAGATATGAAAGGGAACACTACGCCATATTTTCGACAGCTAGTAGAAAGGCCAGAGGAAGTAGAGAAATTTACGACCCGAACAAAAGACGACGTGCGAGCGAGACAGACAATAACTGGGAAGAGAGGATAAGTGAAGAAATATTACACAACTTTGAAGAGGCTTATAACATTACGAATACACAAAAACAAATCCTTCATGCTGTATTGATGAACAATAATTCAGTATTTAGTAATATCCCAGGCAGATGTAACGTATATCAGCATACATTTCAGGTAGAAGATGTGCCACCATATAGGAATAAGTATGATAATTTGCCTATACGTCTTCGGGACAAAGCTAGAAAACTAATAAGTAGCATGTTAGAAAATGGGATTATTGCGCAAAGTAATTCCCAGTATATAAATTCGATCTGTTAGAGAGTAAAACGAGATGGTAGTTTGAGATTAATATTAGATCGTATGGATACGTGAATTTCGTTCAGAATCTACTCAACGAAACAGTAAACAATGTGACAGGATAAGTTGGCTAAACTGCAGAACAAAGTATTGGAATGTAAGAGGGTTAACTATGTAAATATATCATAAGGAAGGATAAATGCAGGACAGAAATAAATGTTTAAAGGGGAAAAATAATATTTTCTGAGTAACCCGTAGCCACCTTTGAAATGAAGCATGTAAGAAGGATAATTTAATGTCATATGAAAGTAAAGGTATATAGTTATAATTCAAAGGGTATTGTGAATATAAAGTACAAAACAATAAAAAAGGCTAAGGGTAATTAAAGCCAAACATTTATGTAGCACACAGATAATCGATATGTTAATTGGAATTATGTCCTAGAATTAAGAGATGTAAAAATGTTAGTGTAGAGTATGAATATTGTGGTAAATATGTTCAATAATTACAAAATGAACCAGGATAAAAAGCTTGAGTGTATAAATTGTTATGTCAATAACCTAAGAGGGTATAATCACTTTGTAACAGTGATCCAAATAGTTCAGGGTACAGTATTTTCTGTATGAAAGAAAACTTATAGGGTCAGATGCAGGTCTATGATCACATTAGACACGAGCCAGTGAATAGTGGCGAGAAAAAGGCAAGAAGTATAACGTGTGTAAAATGCGTGTGCAGTGTTTCGTGCAACTGATAGATACCGTGTGTTACAATATTCAGGAGACTAAAATCCCAATTATAAAATTTCAAAAAAAGAAAAGATTGTAAATATTTACAATTATGTTTTAGTGGGGCATATGAGGCAATATTTTATATCATAACATGCTGTGAATGCCAGAGTGATTGTAGTGTAAATTCATATTTTGTATGTATAAGATTTTAGATGTTTGTTAGCCACAAGTATTGTTAGAAAATAAGTTTACACGGCCTAACTAAAACTGACAATACCAGTGGGTAACAATTAACAAAGGGGGTGAGTTATTTATCACTAAGAAGAGATAAACAAATGACGTTAGGGTAGCGAGCGTTTTTTTTTAGAAATGGAGGGAATATCTTCCCTAGAGCATATATGTTAGTAGTAGTGATTGGCTGACCAAAACAGAGGCTAAAGTCGGCTCAATTTGGTAACCAATAGGAGCTATATTATAATGTTTAGGCAATTCGAGGTGAAGGAGTATATATTCTCGAGCCATAAGGAAGTCTCGCGCAGTTTTGAAGAGTCTCTCATGAGGTGCACGTCGCAGAAATTAGTTACAAAAGTGTAAAGTACGCGAGGTAATCGGTGCGCGGCAACTAAAACGACTGTAGTTACATTCGGAAATATCATAGTTATGAAGAATCTCTCACGAGGTGTACGTCGCACAGTTCTGAAGAATCTCGCACGAGGTGCACGTTGCATAGTTATAAAAATGTAAAGTACGCGAAGTAATTGGTGCGCGGCAACTAAAACGACTGTAGTTACATTCGTAAATATCACAGTTTCAGTCAGGCTTGTATAAAGATTAAATATGTCAATTATTAATTAAGTGTGACGGCAATAAAAGTCTAGATTCAATTCTTTTTATCAGTGTTATCTTTTAGCAACATCTCCTTTCCGTTTACACGCCCTGCTTAGAGATACTTGCTCGACTGAGTTATAATAGCTAGCCGGAGGACAAAGAAGCCAAATTTAAAAATAATTAAACAGTAGGCGCCCAGCAAATAAGATAACACAGGATATTGAGAACTGCGACACATTTCAAAATTGAATACTACTCTTACAATTCTTCAAAATAGCTAACTGCATGCAAATCGAGAAAAAAACGATTTATTTGGCATTGTATGCTTTTTTAAACCGATTGAAGCGTATGGAATGTTGTAGGTTTCTCTGATATCAGTAATTTTCACAAGGCGAAGATTCGACATGAGAAGACGCAATCACATTTATCTACAATAACAAAATTGAAAACTTTTGGTAAAACAAGGATAGACTTTTCAACTAACTAAACAATGCAGGTCGGATGTTTCGAAACACAATGCCGAAGTTGCCTCTAATAGAGAAACAATGAAGCGATTAATCCATGTAACTTGCGTACTGGCAAAGCAAGAACTACCGTTCAAAAGCCATAACGAGCATAATGAATACCTTAATCTGGGAAAGAATATTGAGTTTTCAAACATGCTATCCAAGTTTTACATTTAATTATACACACACTTACAAAGCGCTAAAGTTTTCAAAGGAACGTCAAATCCAATTTAAAGTAGTATTATTCTAAGTATTAGTGACGTAATGCTAGACAAAATAAGGAAAGAAGTAAAATGCGCACATTTTGTTGCTTTAATGCAGAACGAAGCGACAGATGTTGCAAAATTAACTCAGCTTTCGAATGTTATTTGTTATGTAACTGAGGGTGAAACTCAGGAGAGACTTTTAGGCTTTACAGATGTCAGCATTAATCGCTCTATAGTTACTTTAAGTGAGCATGTATATAAAATCCTTACAGACTTTCAGTGTGAGTCTGAGAACTAGCTTGTAGCTCAAGGATATGACGGGGCTGCAACATTCTCTGGTTATTTAAATGGGTTGCAAGCGCAAGTGCGCAATTCATAGAGGAAATACATTTTTCAAGACATTGAGATGTCTTTTTCTCATTTTTTGACATTTTTTTCTCATTCAACAAAGCGTGTAAATACGCTGGATGCATCGGAGGTCAACAGGAGGTTTCCATCGGTGTCAACTACGCGCTGAAATTACAACTCTAGGATTGTAAATACGGTGCATGAAAATAAGACAGAACCGATGTTAATGACCCAGACTCCTGGGATGGTGACACTTTTGTTTGCGACAGAGGATATTTATCATCGTTGGAGGATTTCAATTTTATGTTCTTTTGGATATTTTCAGCCATATTTTTGCTCTCATTGACACATTATTCAATATTCTCCAGGAAAATACTTTTGATGTGAATTATTGCATTCTGAAGGTGAAAGAGCCTAGAAAAAATTGATAATGTTATGCAACACTAGAAGAAAGTTACGCGAATGAGAATTAAGCTAGAAAGCGACTACGACAAAGTGAATTGGATGATCCCAGAATGCAATATTTGCGTTCTTGCGAGATAATTGGCACGATAGTTAGCCAAATGGAACACCGATTTCGAGATTTAGAAGAACTACAATTTATTGAGCTACTTGATTCGAAAGGGTTTGAATCATTCAAGATAGATTCCCGAAATTTTGCCTCCATCTATTAAATCAGCCTATCAAAATTTGTTTCATTTCGATAATTTGCGAAGTGAATCAGTGGCTATTTATGGGTTGTCAGGCTTTTCAGGTAGGGAAATGACTGAGATTGCAAAGCTTTTGAAAGACACCGAGTTAGGAGAAGCATTTCTAGATGTTTATACTCGTAAGTTATGCAGCCTCATAACTACAATTGTAGTGAGCATATCTACCGTAGACGGTACGTTTTCCTGTTTAAAACGCGTAAAGCTCCTTATAACCCATCGAATTTTTGTCAAACGCAATACTTTACAGAACTTTTCAAGAGTTGTCACAACTTCACAACTATTCTTGTCAAATTGCTTCCTATAATTTTTAAGTCTTTGAAATTCTTGAAAGCAAATAAGGACATGTTCTAAACGGTCACAGTTTTGACAATTATTTGATGGCTTTGGCCAATAAAATGCGAGTTACAGTGGGTCACGAAATCTGCAACATGGCTGAAAGCGAAAACTAAACAAAAAATGGCTACCCGGACAAGGTATGCACTAAGAGAACTGATTACGTTATCCTTAAGCTGGTCATCTCTCTACGTCGAGGACTCCGTGGATTACCACAAGATGAAGAGATATGAGAAATATTTGTCAGGCTGATTTTCGAACCAAGTATACATTAATGCAATGATATTTATAGTGTGGTTAACCTATTACTTGGTGCTATTTCCATTGTATTCCATAATCGTAATGTGACTGCATTGGGTATAATATGGGAAAGTACTACATAATATTAGTAAAGAAGAATATTTCATTCCAAATTGTTGTTATACCGTGATGCAAGTAGTAAGTTGCTTTGCGCGTGATAAGTTGTCAATGTATTCTGAAGAGTTTCAGTTCGGAAAAAAGACAACCCGTAAATACATATTTATGACATCGTCAAGTGTTGCCAGGTCTTGTCCAATCTTGTCAGACATTAAAAAGTATTTCAAAATTTTTCTTTTTTGTAAACTCTTGAATTTATAAAGAGGTTATATCGTGTACAAGGGGCATAAAGAGTTACGTACGAAAAACTCAGTGCGAAGACAGGCTTTTCCAACGTTCATTGTTATCAATAGAAAAGGCTCTATTGCTCAATATTCAAAGTCAAATACATTTTTATGACCATGTCATAGAAATGATTGCCTGAAATGCAGAGAGGAGGATTCCGTTGATGTACAGATGAAAATGTAGGTAAGCTTTATCTTCGTTCTAACACATATTACCTATAATAACATATTTATATATATATATATATATATATATATATATATATATATTCTCGTGTGTAGATTTGTTAAATGGTGTTGTTACAGCTCCATTACTGTTGGACCCCCTTAAGAATATCACCGCACGCCACTGGCAATTGAGTATTGTTTCTGCATCTTGCGTGCACCCAAATTGACATACAATTTAATTGCTGAAGTACGGAACATTTACTGAATGCTTATTTAAATATAGGGTATACAAGCGTTTTGTTTTAGTCACTAATAACGACCAACAGGAGATTCTTCATGAACATTTTATTTCAAAGCGTACAAGTAAGATTGCCATTGTGTTCAAGGTAGATATATATTCTGATGGATCTAAACAGTAATGTGTTAGTATTTGTCCTAATTCCCTAGTGGTTGTCTTGCGTCTCAAAATTCTTTGAATGGTTGCTCCTAGCCCGTCTTAGCCCTCTCTTTGAGAAAAGGCATCCCCTCCCAGACCACCAGCTCGGCTTTCGACACGGGCAGTCCACGGCTCTACAGCTACTGCGATTGACCGAGAAGGCCTCCCTGGGGTTTCAGGAGAACTACAAGACGATCACGGTACTGCTGGACGTAGAGAAAGCTTTTGCCACAACGTGGTACCAAGGCCTTTTGTACACACTCAAGGAGGCAGACATCCCTCCCGCCATCTCGCCCTGATAAGCAGTTTCCTCCGGGATCGCACATTCAGAGTGAGAGTGGAGAGGAATATTTCATTAGTCCGTCCCATAACCGCCGGAGTCCCGGAAGGCAGTGTACTGTCCCCGCTTCTCTTCTCGGCCAAGGTTTCGGACTTCCCCACGGAACCCAGGACTGCTTCGTGCCAGTATGCGGACGATGTCGTCATTGTAGTACAGAACAAGAATGCCCGATTCTGTTTCCCTCCACTAGAGCGACAGCTCCGAGACATTGACAGGTGCAGCGAAGAGTGGAGAATGACCATAAGCTCGGGGAAGAGCTCTGTGCTTCTCCTGGCGATGGTCCGTCGCTGGCGGCCCTAGCAGTCTCTAAGGCTGCGGCGGAGGAGAATCCTTTGGGTTACCTGGCCAAATTCGTTGGAGTCACCCTCGACCGCGGGCTCACTTTCGCTCCACATGTCAGGGCAAAGGTCCGCCACAGTCACGCCGCTCTCAGACAGCTGTACCGTTACTCCGCTCCACAATGCCTGCACACCTCAAACTACGCCTATATCAGGCGATTATCCCGCCCCTGATTCTGTATGGCTGCGAGCTCTGGGGATCGGCGGCAGCAACCACCATCCACAGGCTGCAGACCGTACAAAACCGGGCTCTTCAGATAATCTATGATACCGGGCGTAAATTCCCGTCACATATCCTACACACTCATTCTGGTCTCCCATACATCGTGAAAGTGGTGAGGGAGAGAACCCGTACCATGTACACGAAACTTACACTACAAACCAGCCGGTGCACTGCCTGGACCGTTATGACCCTAGAGCACCAAGACCACGAAAGAGCTATCGGCTACCAAAGGACGCCTTGTGCCCCCGGTGTTAAAGATTACCACTCCTATCCATCACAAGTTACTCAAAGTTAAGCAATATCGGGCTTGGTCACTAGCTGGATGAGTGACCGTCTAGCGGTGGCCCGCCCGCCTGCTACATTGGATATTCCCTAAACCCTAATCCAAATTCCATCCTTCTTCACTGCCAACGCGGCCTGCTTAACTTGACGACCACGCAAGCGGTTGCCAAAGTTTAGCAGTATTGGGCTTGGTCACTACCTGGACGCATGACTTGGACTTTCACTGAGACCCAGCCAATGACAGTGCAGAAAGCTAAACTGCGCCCATTGACCACACACATGAACGCTTGCGTAAATCTTTGTTTACCTACTGTATTGCACAGGCAAACCCGCATTTGCGGCTAGGCACTGTGGCGATATACATCCCGCCCAAGTAAACCTGGGCGACCTGTTCCCGATTGCTAGGTTGCTGGATTGCCGCATTTCGTGCAGCCTTTGTTGCATTTTCTCAGAAAAAGTGTCCGCGGCCGAGCGTATCTCTTCCTCCTTTTTCAGTTAACTGGTGATGTTACTTCTGCTAAATTTCGAATTATCCACTCTAGAAATTTTTGGAGTTCCAAGCCATCTGGTTTCTGGAATCTGTTAACTCAGCTCGCTTTTTTGGGCTAATAGCCACCGCCGGCAGTATATGTCTTATCTTAAAACAAAACGCTTGCGTGTACATAATACCAATATACCAGATGTTAATGAAAAGCACCGTACAAGTTTTACTGATTATAGACGTGTCATAGACAATCAATTTGAGATAGGAAACTCATGTTTCAGACCCGTATATCGTAACATTTATTTTTTTATTGAATATATGTACTGTAGATATTTATATAGTCTGCATCCATTGTTGTGGGGCTGGAAAAAGTGTTTTATATAGTGTAAGAGGGGAAGGCGTAAGCTTCGGGAAGCTTCTTTTACTCTCTTCGCATGCGCAGTGGGAATAGAACCGTTCTGTGGAGTCGGTAAGTGGCAGTTGATAGCCAGCTACAGGAGAATGTAAGTCAACTGCAATCCTTGGAAAGCAGGGGAGGCGACGGCTTCGGTCGGAATGTCCCCGGAATTCTTCAATATTTCCGAAATGTAAAGGTGAGCTTAAGTAAACCAAGTAGTATGATCTGAGCCGTCTGTCCTTCTTTTTATTCTTCCCTTAGACAACTTTAGGTACTACCCGGAAACCCTCTGCCCGCCAAGCGAGTGTGCTACTGCTACAATGCTGTAGTGTTTGTTTCCTTGTTTTCTCATTAGAGATATGTGTTAGATAGGAGATTTCAGGTCATTGTAGTACTCTGGTTCGACGTTCGACGAGGGAGTTGGAGGATTGACGCCTAGAACTACGCCATGCGTCTGGAAATCTGACTCCTGTTGCTGCATATTGCTCAAGCCATGAGCTTCATTGCATTGTGTACGCTACGTATTAACGCCTAACGTTTTACCTTATAACTACTTAAGAAATCGAGGACAGAGTACATCCACAATAATTCAGAATGGAAAAGCAGAGAGCTAAGCACTGGATGTTACCCGAACCAAATCTCTAAACCACCCGCCGACCCTTTTTGGCGACAACAGTTGTATAAAAGACAAACTTAGCCATTTTGAGATGGGTGGTAGTAAAAGGCCACTATAGCTGTTGACAAAAGTTCGCTGAACCAATGTCGCCATCAATCCAGGATCTTGGGGTTTAACCTCACATATCCTACAGTTGTGTTCTGTCGTTGCGGCCGCAACTGCTTCACCCCACTTATAAGAAGCAACCTTCGGCTACGCTTTGCGGCTTAGGGCCCTCCCAGGTATTGGCAACACCCTATACACTCTACTATGTTCAAATTCCATGACTGTGTTGGTTTTTTCTTTGGTTTCTTTTTAAAAGCACATACTTAATTTAATTTGATTTACAGGAAAAATTTGTGTTCTGTACGTATAATTTTTAATATAGCTCATGCTGAAGATTTTTAATTGTAATTTACACTTTCAGGGTCTAAATAGTGCAGACTGAAAGCTAAATACATACAATAATGTTAACTGAACTGGTACAAATCTGCACAAATGATGACAAAATAAAACAGTAAATGTATAAGTACTTAAAGTTATAAGTGCAAATGAATTATTACAAAAATAGGTTAGCTATGCATTAACGTTATAATACTACAGATAGTAACAATAACAATAAATGTGAGTAAACAAATGAAGAAAATGCACCGGTTTCAAAAGGAATTGCTGAAAATGGTGACCGCTAGCATCAATGCATACGGGACATCTACGCAAAAATGATTGCTGAACTCTGTTGAGTAATCCTAGTGCGTTGCAAATCTCATCAATGGCTTCAATTATGCGGGCAACCTTTGCCTTTTTAGAATCAATCGGTGATGAATACACAATAATCTGAAAATGACCCAAGCAAAAGAAATCCATGGGATCGAGATTCGGAGAGTGAGGTGGCAAAGGCAGGGCAGGACTGCCTTTTACGATTGGTAAAGATTCGATTTATATGCTCTTATAAGTTTAAAGATTATGCACAGGAGCTCCATTTTCTGGAAATGCAGTTGAGCCGAACATCAAGCGGTACTTCTCCTAAACGGCGTGGAAATACTTACTCCAGAAATATCTTTTGCGTATCACTACGCGATCGAGTAGGAAGTAGGCATGGTCCAATGACGTGGTCAGAAACAATGCCAGCCCATATGTTCACAATAAATTCCTGTTGGCGGCTCTTCTGCGCAATAGCATAGGGATCTTCATATGCCCATATATGATTGTTCTTGGAGTTTAGAGGCCGCCCATCCCTGGTAAGTGTGGCCTTATCTGTGACAATACTAATGAAAACAATTGTTGTGGCTGCCTTAAAGCCCATTCACAAAACCGCAGGCGTAATTTAAAATCCGTCGAAGCTAAGGCTTACACCTTTTGTAAATGGAAGGGATAGAGCTGCTTGTCGTGCAAGAGTCGCCACACACTTGTGTGGTTGGTGCCCATTGCACGTGCAATAGCACGGTTGCTGGTTGCGGTTCCTTTTACACTGTGTGTAGTAGTGCGAGTAGTACGTCCTGTACCACAATCTGTTTATTCGGCACTAAGAACCATTTTCTTGCAAATACCGATCTACAGACTCGAAAATACACCGACGGGGATGCCGTCAATTCAGGTATCTTTCGTTGTAAATCTGTACAACTATTGAAGCACAACTTTCCGCTTCGTCGTACACAATGTGCATAACAGCGAGTTTAGAAAAAACGTATCCTTCCTGTATGTTCCCCGAGTGTTTAGCTACTTCAACGTCGTATTATTGTGTGCTGAAGACAAACAGGAAATGAGAAGTGAGTGAATTTACTGCATTGGAGAAGACAGCGGTTACCTATGACTTGAGTAAGAAACAACTATACCGTATGGTTGTGTTAAGAGTCCTGCCAGGGGTATCATGCTGCCAAACTCTCAACACCTCTTTAGTACTTCGTACTATTACTTGGTTCAAATCTGAATGGAATTGTTCCATCTGTTACCTGTTAGATTAAATTGTCCTTAATGACCTCACACGCAAACATCGCCAACCGAAAACTTCAAGCCAGTGTCGCTTTACAACCTTCCAGGCTTAGATGTGAGAAGACGCTGCAGTAAGTGATACCTTGTGAATTACGCATTTTGACGGTAGTTTTCCTGTTTAAGGGATGGGCATAACATTGTTCCCAGGTTGGGAAAAGAAAGGGGAAAATCGTTCAACCATTCCAGATTCCAATTTGCATTCACATACTTATTATAGTTCACGGCCGATTCGCCTAACCTCTAGGCCACAGTACAACTATCGGAATCTTCCTACGCTTGGTCAGCTATTCCCCACAACTTGTTATCCATTGCAGTGGCGTGCAGGCATAACTTAGGTCCACAGTTTCACCGATTTTGGTAACGGCAAAACTTAGAATTGCTTATTTAGATAGCTAAAAGACTATACACCGTGTCTAATACGGACGCTTTACATATTTTGGATCTGATTTTGATTTATTGATCACATTCTTCAATTACCTTGAATAACTCGGTAACTCGGCTTCGTAGACCATTGGTTTCTTATCTCAAATGGATGACTAGGAACCACCTACTGCCAGTAAAATGCGTGAAGTGTTGTTTATTTAGATCCTGTATAGAATTAGCTGAATGATGCAACCCTTGGTGTATGAGCTACCGCAGCGTATGTTGCCGAAATTCATGACCACAGGTGCGGATTGATTACTCAGCATGCGTTGTCGGTACTGTCCTCTTTGTATAGAAAACTCACCCAAAGAACGAGGTTAGGGTTAAGGTATGCATGACAATAAAGCTGTGCATTGTGCAAGTCAGTCTTTGAGACATCACAAACTGTTTTAAGTACAAAATAACTGAAAAGCACATTTACATTCAAGCTCCACATTCATATGATTGCTGCATTTGAGGAACGTACAAAAATGAGCTTTATACAATAAAGCCCATACTCCCCGCAAATAGGTGACTTTGAAGTGGATTTTCCAATATCTTTGGTTGTCGAAATTTGTTAAGTGTGTTATTGCTTCGAAACTGTCTACAAACAGGACATACCTTCGAACACCTCGAACTAAAAATATGCTCATTGTTATGGCTATTTATTCATCTTCGTTTCATTTAAATCTTTAAATTTTGTTCATTACTCAGAAGAGAAGTACTGGAACGATTCTCTGATATTCCACAGGTAGATCTAGCTGGGATTACAGCCAGAGCTGCAGTCTGTCTGTTTCATCAGAAATAACGTCTTTTATTTTGACGTGAACAAATAAGATCTGCAAGTATGACTTGAGTTTTATTTATACGATCATTTGAGCGTACACTTCATTTTCAAATAAACATAAACTTACTCAAAACATAAATTTACTACTTCCTGACGATTTAAAGTTTTTATATTACTTACAATGCATCTATGAAACTAGGAAACAAAATAGAATTATTCAGCAATCAGCATATCAGTCTGTTCAAATGAAGTTCTTTAATTAGTTAAGAATGTAGGTAGGGACACAGCCGGCACACTATAATGCCGATGCATGGGAGAGATAGGGAAAACGAAGTGAAATTGTAGGCTAGGCGGGGATGAGAGGCAGAAAATTGTGATACATGGGAGAGATAGAGTATACGAGGGGAGGTGCTAACGAGAGTAGAGGTTTGACGGTGTTCGAGGTGGTTCTGAGAATAATTTAGGGTTCATTGGACATGGAGAGATGAGTTTATGCACGTTCATTGTTGGGGATGTTGTTCAATGTATCTGCTGTGCGACGCATGTCTAACCTAACCTGATACCAACCTTCTAGAAAGCTAACTCAGCCTATCCTCCCATCGTCTATCCTAACCTAACGTTCAGCATCCCCTCATCATCTATTCTACCCTACCATCGCATACCCTAATCACGCACCGAACAACCTAACCTATCCTAGACTATCCCCTCACCATCTATTCCGTCCTGTTATCACGTAACCTAGCCTAACCCAGACAGCCCCTCTCTTCATCTATTCTATCCCATCACCATCTAGCCTACATGATACCAACCATTCCAACCTAACCTAGACTATCCTTTCAACGTCTAGCCTAACCTAATCTAACCTTTGCCCTTCTCTCAACATCTATTCTGTTCCACCATTGTATGCCCTAATCTCACAGTGAGCATCCTAACCTAACACGAGCTATCCATCACTAACCCATTCGATCCTAACCAAGCTAACATAAGCTAGAAGAAGCCTTCTTATGGTCTAAATGGATAGCTTCTAATTGCATTTGAGGCTCTGGAACGGCTTATTTTCGGTTATTTCGCTACATTTCAGAGGCCTTTGAGGGTATTGCATCCATTTTTACAGACTTTCTATACACTGGAACAAGAATTTTAAAGCATGTTGGGAATGCCTTGAGGATATTTTAGCCCTTTTTACGAACATTTTATACCGTGGAGGGAGGTATTGTCAGGCATTTTAGAGTATTTCGAAGGCTACTTAGCAACTGCCGCAGTCATTTTGAGGAGTGACATAAGCCTTTGGCGCATTTTTGGAGCAGAGGCAGCGCTATTTCAGACATTTCAAGATATTTCGAAGGGATTTTAGACAACGGAGTAGGTATTTTCAGGATATCGATAGATATTTTTAGGACATTTCAAATATTTGGAAGGTATTTTATGTTGTTTTAAAGTATTTTTATACAGTTTTCCAAGCATTTGAAGAATTTCGAGGGTACTTTACACACTGGAGCGAGTATTGTCGGGCATTTTAGGGAGCTTTTAGGGTATTTTACCATTGATGCTGCTATTTTCGAGTACTGACATAAGCTTTTAGCATATTTTGGAGCACAGGTACGAACATTTAGGGGTACTCTGATAAATACTATCAGAGACAATGGAGTAGGTATTTTCAGGATATCGGTACAGATGTATAGGGCATTTCAAAGATGTTGAAGCTTTTGCACGCTGTTTAATGTTGTTTTATAGTTTTCCAACCATTTGAACAAGTTCGAGGATATTTTAGACACTGGAGCGGGTATTGTCGGTGATTTTAGAGCTTTTCAGGGGTATTTTAGCACTGGTGCAACTATTTCCGAGTACGCACATAAGGTTTTAGCATATTTTGTAACACTGTTACGAACATTTAGGTGTACTTTGATACTATTTTAGGCGATGGAACGGATATTTTCAGGATATTGGTGCGGGATTTTAGGACATTTCGAGACAATTTGAAGGTATTTCATGCTGTTTAAGGTATTTTTATACAGTTGTGCAATAATTTCGAAGGTACCTTTGGCACTGGAATGGATATTTTTTGGAGAAGTACTTTTAGAATATTTTGGGACGTTTTGAAGGTATCTCGTAGAACTTTACGCCCATTTTACATATTTTGAAGACATTTTGATCGTAGGAAAGGTATTTGGAGCGCTGGTAGAAATATTCGGAGCATTACAACAAGGCTTGGGGTCGTTTATGAATATTTTGATCTATTTGAAACCTTTCTAGTACATTTTAAGAGGATTTTCACAAGTTTTATAGTAGCTTGGTCCTGCTTTGATGTTCATTTACTATGTTTTACAAGCATTTCATGGTATTTTGTTTTAGAATTTCTCACCCGTTTTACAGTATTTATGGTATTTTCCACTAATTTGTGGGCACTATATAAGCATTTCGTGTACTGTCACAGTACTTCTTATACACTTTTAAAGCCTTTTTTCTATATCGTCTATAAAAATAGGAATGGCGAACTCATAGCATGCGACGGGGGAGGGATGAACTGTGTATAATTTTCAGTCTTATTAAAGCATATTCAGCTATCCTAACCTATCCTGGCCTAGACAACCTCCTCATCATCCATTCTACCCCAGCCATCGTCTAACCTAACCTCAACACCGAAAATCTAAACCTTATCTATCGCAGCCTTATCCGCTCTGGAACATCCACTCATCTATTCTACTCTTCCATCGTCTAACCTAACCAAACCGTAACAAAACGTCAATTATCGTAACCACAAAAGTAATAAAATTAACCAAACGTAACCACATAACGTAACAAAACGTAACAAACACGTAACAAAACCTAACCACAAAACACAGCGAGGCGTTACATCGTAACAAGACGTAGCCAAACGTAGTAAAACGTAACAAAACGAAACAAAACGCAACAAGACGTAAGTACAAGACGTAACGTTGTATGGCATATAGAAATCTGCTAAGCCTCTGAAACTTAGCCTCGAGCCTTCTACAAAGTTCTACTTATATGCTAAGGAATTTACAGAAGAAAACTACAAAGCGACCATGACCATATTAGCGGAAAATACCGCGGATGTCTTCATAATAAGTGAAATTTAGTTTGCAAAACGCCTAAATATATTCCAGTCTTCCTTCATAACCTGAACGGCTTTGATTCAGATTTCATCGTTAAGCAGCTGGGATGTACAAGAGAGAGATTAGAAGTGATTCGCTAACTCTGAAGAAAGCTGCATCTCATTCTCTAAGTATGTTGGGGATATAAAGCTCCGGTTTGTGATACCTATCGTTTCCTGAGTACGAGCCTGGATAAGCTAGTAAAAACCCTAACTGCATATGCTGAAACAGAGAAGTACTTTGGTCGTGAGAAGTCAAGTTTGATTACTCGCAAGGGAATGTTTCCATATAATTACGTCCCTTCATGGGATGTATTGAATAATAAACAATTGCCTTCAAGGGAGGCATTCTACAGCAAATTAAATGATGAAGAAATTAGCATCGATTACTACAATTATGCTAAAGGCTTTTGAGAACAGTTTAGCATACGAAATTTAGGTGAATACAGCGACCTCTGCTTAACCTCCCATGTTCTTGTCTTAGCTGATGTCTTTGAGACATTCAAGAGAGCAGACCTTTAAAACACATAAAGTTGATCCTACTCATTATTTTACCTCTCAAGGACTTACATGGGAAATTATGCTTCTATATACTGGAATCAAGCTGCAATTACCACAGGATTACGATCAGCTTCTGTTGGTGGAATCTGGTGTAAGAGGAGGTTTATGCTAAGTTTCTGACCGGTATGCGGAGGCAAATAACTCCTGCATGGAGAAGTTTGATTCAATGAAACCATCTAAATTTATCACATACGAGGACGCTGATAACGAATATGGGTGGGAAATGTGCCACGCCCTTCTTTATGGCGGATTTGAGTGCGTTTAGCCTGAAGATATCAATGTAAACAGTTTGAAAGCAGATTATCCTCACGGATATATTTTAGAAGTGGATATGGAATATCCTGATGACTTCCGTGACCTACATAATGATTTACCGTTCATAACCGAGTGTTTGAAACCAAAGGATTCTTCTACAAATAAGCTAATTCCTCACTTGGACCTCGACGAAAATTTGTCGTACATTATAGGACCTCGAAACAGTCTCTCTCTCGTGGACTACAGCTAACGAAAATTCATCGGGCATTCGATGATTTCGACAATCATGATGTTTAAAACCTTACCTCTAATTTAATAACAAGCTATGGCAAGATGCTGGAAACGATTTTGAGAAGGATATTTATAAGCTGTTCAACAACGGAGAAAATCCGGAATCGATGTATATAGACTTCTGACAGATCGTAAGAGGTTGGAAAAACTTACAGAAAACCTACATTCATTGATAGAACTATATATGGAGATAACTTGCCTCCTGTTCATATGGCTTCACGGCAGATTGTGTTTAACAAACCTATATACATAGGCATGAGTGTGCTAGACATTTCAAAAAAACCCATGTACTCGTATCAATATGATGTCTTACTTCCGTATTATGAAGCTGAAGACCGAAACTCTTGTATATGGATACTAACTCCTTCATCCATCGAGTGACTACAACAGATGTATACCAGGATAAACTACACGTGCTCAAATACCTAGATACCTCCAATTATCCAAAATACCATATAGGCAATCAGTACAAAAGAAAAAGGTGTTGGGAAAATTTAAAGATGAAGCCCACGGAAAAATTATTCAACGCTTTGTAGACCTAAAATGTATGCGCTCGATATCAATAGAAGTGTTATTAAAAAGATTAACGGTATTAAACGGAGAGCTACTAACCACTATATTATATTTAATAGTTGTGTGGACTGTCTAAAGAGCAATGAATTCATAACAACTCTGATGAATTTAATTAACTCTCATCATGTTGTTTCAACAGTTGGAGATAATAAAATTGCTCTATCATCTCATGCGATAAAAGAGTGATTGCAGATGAAGGAATATCAACATACGCTTATGGTCATTACAGCATTGTGAGCCGCGCATAAGAAAATGCGATGCATACATTAATATGTAGGTTTTCCCCGTGAGCCTGTTTACACAAAATGAATATTTACTCATCTATCACTCACATACATCCTGCGTAAGCATGAAGAAAGAAGAAGAATGCAAGCAGAGGGCGGTAACTTTGCCATTAGAAGTAACTTCTAGTGCTGGTCTCAAGCCCAGATAAAAGGGGAGAGACGTAAGCGATGAACTAAAACAAATCTGGAAATAAACCTACGTTAACCTAAAACTTTATAATTAAGACCCTCAAATAATAAAACATGAATAAAACGCTGCGATTTCATTAAATGATCTCAAGGTCAGCTTTGTTTAGTATTGTTTGGGGTTATAATGATTAGGTGAAATGTCTCTATGTTCGATACAAGGTTAGGGTAGACGATCGCAGAATAGAAAATAAGGAATTCATAGTTTGGGTTAGAATGCTTAGTATTATGTTAGGATGGTATCGGATTAGGTTAGACGATGACTGAATATAATACAATGATGAGAGAATAATCTGAGACAGGTTGGGTTAGACTCGCATACTGATTAACTAAATTATGAATGATGGGTTAGTTTAAGTTGTCTTAGGGACGTTTGGTCACGTTTCGTTACGTTTTATACTTGCATCTTCTTGCATTTGGTTTCGTCTTGTGTTTGGCTACGTCTTGTTACGATGTAACGCCTCGCTCTGTTTTGTGGTTAGGTTTTGTTACGTCTTTGTTACGTTATGTGGTTACGTTTAGTTAATTTTATTACTTTTGTAAGTTAACTTTGTTAAAATGGTTGGTATCAGGTTAGGTTAGACGCAATCATCATTGAAAATCTGTACGTTACACATACATCGTACATACGTCGTACAGTAGATACATTGAACAACATACTCAACAATGAACGCGCATAACCCCATCTCTCCATCTCCAATGAACCCTAAATTATTCTCAGAACCACTTCGAACACCGTCAACCTCCTACTCTCCTTAGCACCTCCCGTCATATACCCTATCTCTACCATTTATCGCAATTTTTGCGACTCAGCCCCGCCTAGCCTACAATTTCACCTCGTTTTCCCTCTCTCTCCCATGCATCGCCATTTTAGTGTGCCAGCTCTGCCCTTCCCTACCTACTTAGTTTTACAATTTTTAGTTTATATTTAATCTCTCTCTGTTCATTACTTCAGCGAATTTAATACGCTTTCTCATACAAGAAACATTCAATAATAAAATTGGCGACTTTTGGTTAAAACATCCAATTTAATGTCTTAAATACTATACTAAAGCATTTCCTAAAAGTTGCATTACTTGTTTTAGGTCTCAAGTCTCTGCAAATTAATCCACATTTGGGTTGTCATTGCATATAATTTTAAAATGGTGGATATAATCGGTTTCCAATATCCTGTAAGAATGTGTTACTACTAATAAAGTTGTTAAATTTGGAATGGCAGGTTATGAGGTTATTACGTAATTTTCTTAACATTTCCTTCTGGTTTTAGTTTTGTACTTCATTTGTTTTAATTTTGTTGCTTACAAGGGAATTATGAAACTTTTCGGGCTTAAATCTGTAAAAGAAAAATATGCTTCTGAAGCACTATCTCACAACAAGGCTGAATAAAAAAACAAGAAGAAAAAAAGGAGCAAATGTTAACTGTGGGGATCTGAAATCGGTCACCAAAGTCATCTATTTAGATTGTATGGAAGGAATGCATCTACTACTTTACTTAACGGAATTGAATGCACTGATTACCTGCTTGAATGCCGTTTTGGGAATGATAAAGGTTCATGCGACAGCACTGTTCAACAGAGATGTAGATCCCGTAGACACTGCAGCTATTGCAGCATTGTTTCCATTTCGAAGACTTAGCTTGAAAATGCTAGCTATTTTTTGCGATTTGGTCATATCTTGCATGACTTCTGATAAAGAAATTTCAGGGTTGATCTCGCATGAAGCGAAAGAAGTTGTTAATATCGTGTAATTTTAATAACTGAAGAAGCATCTGAAGTTTAGACTGAAAATGTCTAAATATGAATTTTGTTATGTATTTTGAACTTAAATTTTTTGTGTAAACAGCATGGAGGTGACTTTCTTTGCAGTGGTATTATATAAGAAATGGTGTAAGTATGTATTACCAGTATGAATACTGCATCAAAATATGCATATTTGAAGTCGAATTACTGCTTATGAAACTGACTATACGAACAAAGTCTTCATGGGGCTGTCCTGTCACTTTTATACTGACAATTTTATTAAGCTGCATTTCCAGAACTTTAAGGGGAATTGTGTCCGTTTTAATGGTATTAACGTCAAATACACTAATTGGATTCTTCCTAGTGAATTCTCTCTCACATTGGTTGAAATGCATACTGTTTAGTAGGCAC